>JARFIW010001292.1:2895000-4095000 GCA_036346225.1 Platerodrilus igneus | reverse complement strand
GATTCTACTTTCCATCATCAAGGAGTCCCACTGTGCCCAGTATGCCTTCAGGCTCCTACTTAAAATACTAATTTCTTCTCAAGCTGGTCGTTGTCCTCTATTTTTCCACTCAATAATACGTCCCAATTTGGCGTCATTCTCCTGGTCTTCTCGCATTCTTTCGGGTTGCCAAGTATCATCGGTTACCGTCATTCTATGGATGACACTTATTTTCTCTTCCATCTTGGAGCAATGATTTCAGTCCACCGGACAAGGTCTCCTTGATAGAGCGTCTGCATTGCGATGGCTAGTTCCTACACGATGTTCTGTATCAAAGTCATATTCCTGCAGCCGCTCTATCCACCTTGCCACTTGCCCTTCAGGATTTCGAAACTGCAATAACCATTTCAGGGTAGCATGGTCTGTTCTCAACAGGAATTTACGGCCGTATAAGTACTTATAAAAGTGCTCTACGGATTTGACGACGGCCAACAGCTCCCTTCTTGTCACACAATAGTTCCTTTCTGGCCGCGACAAGACCTTGCTGAAATACCTAATAACTTTTTCTTGTCCGTCCTGCACTTGAGAAAGAACGCCTCCTATAGCTGTGTTACTGGCATCGGTATCCAACACAAATTTTCCCTCCATCCGTGGATAACTCAAAATTGGTGCTGTAACCAGTAGCCGTTTCAGTTGTTCAAATGCCCTTTGGCAGTCGTCATTCCAATCATATTGTTGTCCATCTTCGGTTAATTTCGTTAACGCATTGGCAATGTTCGCAAACCCCAGTATAAAACGTCGGTAATATGTGCACAATCCTAGAAAACTCCGTAGTTGATGTATATCTGCTGGTGTAGGCCACTCTTGTACCGTTTTTATTTTGTCAGGGTCAGCTCTTATTCCGGTCTCCGAAACGACATGTCCTAGGTATTTCACCTCTTTTCCAAACATGTGACACTTCTTGGGGCTCAATGTAAGGTTTGCCCCCGTAATCTTTGAAATATCTCCTCTAGGTTCTTAAGGTGTTCTTCAAAAGTCCGCCCTAACACTATTACGTCGTCTAGGTACACCAGACAAGTCTTCCAAGACAGTCCACGCAGTATCGACTCCATCAATCGTTCAAAAGTAGCAGGGGCATTGCATAATCCAAATGGCATGACCTTGAACTGCCATAATCCAGTTCCAATTGTAAAGGCAGTCTTTTCTTTATCGTTTGGCTCCAAGCCTACCTGCCAGTATCCGCTTTTCAAGTCCAAGGTCGAAAACCATTTAGATCCGGATAGAGTATCCAAGGCGTCATCAATTCTGGGCAAAGGATAGCTGTCTTTCTTTGTCACATTGTTAAGCCGCCGGTAGTCTACACAAAACCTTGTCGACCCGTCCTTTTTCTTGACAAGCACTACCGGGGATGCCCATGGACTATTCGAGGGTTCAATCACTCCCTGTTCTTCCATATCGGTGATAATTTGCTCAGCTTCCTTACGTTTTGCCAAAGGAAGCCGCCTGGGTGTTGTCTTATCGGTTGCGCATCTCCAGTATTGATCTTGTGTTGCACAACATTCGTCCTTCCTTTCTCACTATCATCCAGTGCAAACACACCTCGATATCGTCCGACCAGTTCTTTTACCTTGCCCAGTTGGTCGCCATTTAATCCTTGACACGAGGGTATCAACATATCCAGCAATTTCTGTGAGCAACCGTTGGTTGGTTTATTTTTCGTGTCGTCCACACAATGTTTAATATGACATACTGGAATGCAACTTCCCACAATCATGCCTTTCTTCAGGGTCACGGTATGGGGATTAATGTTCAGCACCCTTACTGGTACCATATTTCGAGACTTTACCAGCGTTCGTCCAATCAGAAGTCCCTCCTGACCCATTCCCGATTCAGTTGCTTCCATCATGCATACTTGTCCTTCCCGGAGCGTACCATCCGGGCGTCCCATTACTATCATTTCCGCTTTCTCGGGTATTTTCATATCGCAAATCATTCGAACTTGCATCGTCTGGTTACTCCTACCTTGAAATGGAATCTCATCATCATCTATCCGAAGCACATTTTCTTTCATGTTTACATGAAACCCATATTCTCTCATGAGATCCATTCCCAAGATCACTTCTTCTGTAATTTCAGCTACCAACACTCGATGATTAATTAATTTGTCCCCAATTGTCAACATAACGGCAGTCTCTCCGTGAGTACAAATTTTCTCACCACTTGCCGTTCGAAGACACACCGATACAGGTAGCACTTTTCCACGACCAACCAAATCTGGTCTCACAATAGTTTTTGTCGCTCCTGTATCCACGAGTAATCGGACACCCCTACCATTAATTCTACCATTGATATAAATGCTGTCCAGACTCCCCATCGACGATGCAGCACGGATAATAATCTCCGGGGCACTACGTTGTGCTGTCGACGTTCGCCCCCTTACGTCGACTTGCTTTAGTTTTCCTGCTGCTCAACCGGTTGTTTTTTTGGTTGAGTACAGCGTCTCTGTATGTGACCAACTTCACCGCAGTTCCAGCATCGCAGACGCCATCGCCGCGATCGTTGTACTTCCAGCCTTTCTGCCACACGGTTGACTATTTCATCTATGCTGTTCTGAGCTTGACCAGGTTCCTCTAAGGCAGACCGAACTTTGTGACCCATCTTGTGTGATGTCTGCTTAGCTGCTTCAAATTCAAGCGCATGGGCCAGTGCGTCATCCAACATTTTTGGCCGTGCTAGTCTTAGCGCTTGCTGTATTTCGCCATCCTTAACGCCATCCACAAATGTTTGTATAGCCAGTTGTTCGAGGAAACTATCTGGTGCCGTTGGATATGCCAATCTAACTAATCTGGCGATGTCAGCTTCGAATTCTTGCAGGCTTTCACTTGTCTTTTGCGAGCGGTTCTTAACTTGTGCGTGGTAAACCTGTTGAAGGTGAGCGTCTCCATATCTCATCTCAAGCTTCGATGTTAAGAGGCCGTAATCATTCTGCTGGTGATCGGGAATCGTTTGTAAGACGTTAAGAGCTTCCCCCCGTAGGGTCACTATTAGAGAGATAGGCTTCTCTTTGTTGCACCAACCGTTGGCTATTGCAGCAGCTTCAAATTGTTTCAAATATGTGGGCCAAGGTGTTTTACCATCGAATGTAGGTGGTTTTACTTTAAATTTAGACGGAATTGACTCGCTTCTTTCCGTGGTTCTTATTTCTGGAATGTTCTGATTAACAACTTGACTTGGCAATTCAAGTGGCGCGTTGTTAGTGAAATCATTTGTTCTTGAAGCCTCATCACATCTTCTTCCATTTTTACCAATTTACTGTCCAACTTTTGCTCAACTGTTTTTACCTGTTCAGTGACATCTTCTTTCAATGCAATGGAGCTTGCTATTAATCTTTGTTCTAACGTGGCCGTCTTTTCATTCAACTCTTCCATTTTCATCGCGTTTTCACTAAACCGTTCTTCTATTTTCTTAGCATTTTCACTTAACCTTTCGGTAAGGTTTGATTCCAGTTCAACTGACCTCACTAAGTTTTTATTTAGTGTCACTTCCAGTTTAGCCGACCTCTCCTCCATTTTCTCAGCATTTTCACTAAGTGTCAATTCTAGTTTAGCCGACCTTTCCTCCATACCGGATTTAAAATCCTTGAGGAAATTCATTAAAGTTTCTGCCTCCATCTTACTTTGACTTCTTGTAGCTGGCATATACAAATTACTTAAATGTCTTTAGACTTGTGTTTTAAATTAATCACTATATACCCCACAAATGCCTGACACCAGTGTAGCGGGCTAATACTACCGCGTTTCTTTAATTTAAAACAAGTAATAACAAACGTTTTTATTACTTACTGTTCACAAGTCTAATTAACAGTGTATGCCTTATTTATAGATGTTTTCAGTCCACTTAACAATGAAGCACTATCACACTAATGAATTGACAAGCACTAATATCTTCTTAAACTAACTTCTCTACCATAGGTCCATTAACCACTAACACAACTATTTATTTATACACTTCTATTTATTTATGTATACTACAAGCTGCATGTACAATAGACACGTTTAGCTCATATAACATTTATGTATATATACGCTTAGGCTTCTAAAAGCTCAACCACATTCGCTATACACGATATAATCTATATTAGACATTAAAGTATAGACTGGCCCTTACATTCATAAGCGGCGTTATATATACTCTGAGTTAAAGATATGAGTCATCCTCTAGTAATTACGAGAAGCTTCGCGATCTATTGAGAATAAACAGTGCCGGCGGCGTTTTGTGCGTTTGATTGCTGGTAGCATTCTCGTATCCTGAAAACTATGCAGAGTCTACAGCGCTTGTGTGTTTGATGGGTTGCCTAGTAGTAGCTCGCAACAATATTTTTTAGGCTTTGCTTACCCAAGCACCATCCCTTCCTTTAATAGAGTCGTTGTAGTAATGGCACCTTTTATCTAGACAACAGCACCAATTCGTGCAATATCACTTGTACAACTTTTGCGGTACGCTACTACAGCTTTACATATTTTCTAACAGGATGTTCTATGCAACTATACCGAATACACAATAATTACTACCCGTAAGAGCATATACTATTATTACGTTGCAGATCTAAGCACGGTCTCAGATCTAAAAGGAAAGAGAGCTTCAATATGTTTCGCCGAGTATTTATATGCTTTTCTAAACCCCCCATCGAACCTAGTTCCACTGAAAAGCTTATTTTTAAAAACACTTCTGCTAATTCCGAACGCAATGTCTGAAAAATTCTGAGAGCATTATACTGTTACACTGAATTTTGTTTAATCTTTCAACGGACGCGCTTTTCTCCAAACTGCCTAGCCTTCAAAAAATGATATAGTTTTCCCTCGTCACAACGCTCCACCTATTAACTATATTTCTCCGTTCTACTCATATTTATTGTCTCATTTATAAACCCCTCTCAAGCTCCAGAAAATCGATATTATGTTGGCCTTCACATTTACCCGTGTATTTAGACGTGACTTGTAACCACCGCTTTCTGTATACGCTTCTCTGTCTATGTTACATTATCGATCGTTTATTTCACTCAGTCTTCAAGGCACTCGTTATTTTAGAAGCTATACATTGACCGTTGCAAACAAACTTCTATAGAATTTTGTGCTAACGTTTGTTTAAGTTTCCATGAACCTGACATTTAACCAACAGGTGTTTCTTGAAGCAACCGCCCGTTTAAAATAACGATTCCGAGTTTAACCATTCTTGGGATTTGTAAACGAACTTTTGCTTTTATGTAAAAGGAAAGATTTGCGTTTAGAATTATTGATTTTCTATACGTGCGAGCTCCCTTTTTGCTTCCATGCGTTTGATTTAAAATTGTTATAATTACTTATGCGTATCCTTGAGTTTTTATGTACTCAAAAGCTTTCTTCCCTTATGCAATTTTAACATTCCAATTTAAAAATAGAAAAATATCTTAATAACCGTCCGTTTTCACTATATAAACTGATTAATTTGGCGCGTAAATAATTTGATCTTATTTCCTATATACACAGTTGATAAATATATATATATATATATATATATATATATATATTGACGTGGAATTATAGGTTAAATAGGTGTAGACAATAAAATTTTATCAACTGTGTATATAGGAAATAATAGCAAATTATTTACGCGCCAAATTAATCTACTTGTAAAATTATGGTAATACTTGTTACATTAAATTCACTAAATAAAATACATTTCGCACGTAAATTTTGGTTGTTTCCTCTATACAGGGTGTTTGAAATTGCCTTGTTTATACTTATTTAGCCCTTTAATACCACTACAATATATATATATATATATATATATATATATTGTAGTGAATTTTGACATTTATAGATTGATTTAACAGTTAAAAAAAAGATACATGGCTGTAGATTAAAGTAATATAAAAATTGAGTTCCATACAGGACACTTTTTCTAACGTGAAATTTATCTTGGCTGCGTACTTGCTGTTCTGAAAAAGATAGAAACCTTTTCTTGGTAATTGGAGGGTCTAGTAGTAGTTGGAGCATATATAGAATATCACTGTATGTGTAAACAAGGTTTATGTAACTATAAAAAAAAAGATTTTGTACTTTATTTGAGCATCCAACGCAAGTGTAAGATGTTAACCGATAAAATAAGTCCATTTTGTGACGTTTGAATGATCTGTTAGTAGTTGTAGCATTTATACAGTATTACTATAAAAAAGAAAATGTATATGTAATTTGTAAAAGCAATTTTGTATTTTGATTTTAGCATTTAAGGCATGTTTAACGTATTGGACATTTTAACCAATGAGAAGTTTATGATGTGTAGCATTAGAATTTTGATATGTAATTTAATCCAGTGATTGTTTTAGCAATAGTTTATGTGTTTATGATTTATGTAAAATATATATAATAGTTGGCACCAAGAAGAAAAGAAACCTAAGGCGTAACTAGGTTACAAAAAGTTTGTTGATTTATAACTGATTTACAATTATATTCTGAAAATAAAAGTTGTGTTTTTACTGAGCTCGTGCTTTATTTAATTTGAACGTGAAATTGAAATTGTTTCTAAAGCGAGCAAGGCTTCATGTAATAGTGGCACCGATTATACATGCAATCGGTGTACTACTAAAATATTAAGAGATTGAAATTTTGTTCAGGAGCCCAAAGATAAAATATAACCTGTTGGTGTAGCAAAGGTGTTCCAGATAGCAAGAAGTCGTCGAAGTTTTTTATTCGCAAGCAGCAGAACAAACAATATTGCAGAGTTGGTGGTTTTGTGGTCGAGATCCAGAAGCAAGGAAATTTAATAGGAGTTAGTGCTGAGGATATCTGCATCGATTAAGTATTCATTGTATGAATATTTAACCTTCTGATTTATATCCATTTTATTCTGAGTGTGCTAAAACAAATGTTTTGGTACTAAAACCATTTTTAATAATAGATTTACCTGGTATTCAGAAAATCTCTGCATGCTACAACTGTGAACGGCACTCCAAGAGAACAAAAGGACTACAGGGGTTATCTTTATCATTACCGTAAGTACGTAAAACATAATAATCCCGAATAAAAGTAAAAATTTATAATTGCTCGTAAACAAACAGATCGGCCATTTGCTTTGCGATAAAAGTAATTTCTGTAAATTCAACACCAGTGATATAATAAATATCTTAAGAGTTGAGTTAGATTCAGAAGAGGGCGCTAAGCCATAACCATTTTTCTTTATCTGAAGACCCACAAATAAATGAAGTGTTTGTAATTTTATTAAATTTTAATTACAATTTACCCTGAGTAGAGTTTCAAGCTTGAAGTTAACAGAGCTAAGCCGTGGTAAACAAAAATAACTGTTTTAGGGCATTGGATAGAAGATTCTAGTGGTTTGTTTTTAAGTTATTAGGCCACCTAGCGAAGTAAAATTGTATTAATGAAATAAGAATTGTTTTGCCTGATTGTTTGGTTGCCTAATAACGCAGGTAATCGTTTTTCAAAACCAATGAACTAACCTACAGATTTCCCTGAAATTTGCACAGTCTGCATCTATAACTATCTGATCTAGGTCTACATCTACCTCTTTTTTCCTCTCTGCTTGTAATATATCCCATACTATTCCCCAAAAATGCCTTAGAACGTATTCTGCCCTTCTATTTCTCTTATCTTTTTCCCCAAATATCCTTGTTCCCCTACTATTTCTATAACCTATTTGTTATTATTTTTGTCTGTCCATGCTATCGTTCTCATACATCTGAAGCACAGCATTTCAAAAGGCTGCTACCGTTTTTCTGTGTGCGTTTCAGACTGCCCGTATTTCATAGGCATACTGTGCTGTGCTCCACACATATGCTTTCAACAATTTTCTTCTTGTTCTATGTTTGTTGTCTTTTCTCATAGGCGCTGTTCTTTCTTGTTAGATGCAGTTCGGACACCTTCTATTGTTTTACAATTATATACCCTATTTCTCCGACCTTCAGTGGTTGTGAAGGGAGTCCCGGGTTCGAATCCCGACACGGTCCGCTTGAAAAATGTTAGGTGAGCATTTTTCACAAAAATACACCCTCGTTCGGATGAGAGGTAAAATGGAGGTCCCGTGTGTGAGTGTTGTCACGCACGTTAAAGATCCCTACCTTGCTTGGAACAGCAAGGGTTCGGCAAAATTCCAAATTTTCCAGGTAAAAAAAACTCGCTTCCTGGCCAATGTAGTACCTTCGGGTGGAGCATTGGAAAATTACATGTAAGGTTGTGAAGGGAGGTAAGCAGCCTGTGGCTGCCAAGTTTCCCCAACACTTAACCATTTACCGATTTAATATATTTTCCAATATATCTTTTCGCACAGTCCTCATTAGTTGCAGATATTTCGCAACAAACAACTAGTGTTTATACTAATCATCAGATTTATCTGCGCTTATTTTTTCGTCATTAGGTTTTCCGTCTCAAAACTGGTTGGACACGTACCTGCAGTTATTTATATTCTGAGCTAGCCTACATAGTTCCCTGAAATTCTCACACAGCATGTGTATACAGCTCGTCCCCCTGCTATTGTTTTCTAATTTTATGCCCTATTTTACCTATTTCTACAAGTAAAGAAAACTGAATTTCCTGATTTTTTTTGTATAAATATTTGGGTAGATATTTTTGTGTTTGAGTGTTTTGACTTATTGGGGGTGTATTTATTATAATTAAAACTTGTTTAAAAGGGTATATGTACAGGACAATTAATTTTGATTATTAAATAGAGTTTATTGATGATATAAAGATTTATTCATGCTACAAAATGTTGTTGTAAGAAGTAAACGGGTCTTTAAATTTGTTTTTAATAAAAATGCAAGGTGTTAAAGCATTTAAAGGAACTGGGTTATAATGAGCTCAAAATAGACCAGAATAAAGTCAAACTAGGGTTGCATGTGGTGCCCATCTACTCGTATTTAATAGAATTTGTTGAAGTATATTAAATTCGAGGACTTTAAAGTATATAATGATTGAGGTGGTAACAGTTTTAGTAAACTGTCTGTACCAAGGTGTAAATACTTTATTAATAATGAAAACCTGTTAATATGCGTAAATAAAAAGGTTGTATGTTTTGTGGCATTATTTGAGTGGTAATTTCATGTGACTGTGTGCGAAAGGAAGGTACTTAGGAGGGTAGGCATGCAAGAAGAAAACGATTGCTAAGCTAGCCAGGGTGAGCTGATATAGGAGGCGTTCAAAAAGGTAGTGTAACAAATAATTATTTTTTAAAATTTTTTTCAGAAATTTCACGACGCTCAAAATTTAAAAGTATAATCCACGGCAAATTTATGACGCCCAAACAATGGGGCACGAATTTTTGTGAGTTCCACATATATATATATATATATATATATAATATATATTGCTATGTATTTTTCTCCCCACGTTGTTGCGTCATATAAAAATTGATAACGCCGTACTCGGTGTAATAAACGTTCTACTGAACGCCACCGCTTTGTTTCTCACTTTATTAATTTTTTACTTTTATTATGCCACGGCTGGCTCTTTTTAATTTACACAGGGTGCACAACGTTACGATGATCAATTTTCTTTCGCCCCTTGTATGATTATCTGTTTGAATTGATAAAACGAAGTCAATCAACATTCATATAATGAAAGGAAATAATATTTACAATTTTTGAAATTCTTTAAATACACCTTTCAATCAATTAATATCATATGGATTATTTATCCCAAAATTTATATACTTTTAATTCAATATAAAGTCACCAAAAACTACACCTTTACAAAAAAATCTGAAACGTTCGAGACCTCTTTATGATTTATTACGTAAGTTTAAACGCATGCAATGTTCCTGTTGGCTCTTTACAAGTTTTGAATAAATTGAATAAATTCAGTATTAAAATTTAAATTAAAAAGATTCTTTAAAATTAAGTAGATCTGACCTGTGATCTCCTGATATGTTGTTTCGTTTTGTGGATCAACACCCCCTTGTTATTCTCAATCGAAACCAATGCTCTGCCTTGTTGAACCAATATTTCAGTACAGTTACTTCTTGTTCTCCAAAAATCAACTCTGCATACGCCTTAACTTCTTCCCTTAAATGCCTCTTGAATTCGTGGGTTACTTAGTATTATGAATTATCCCAGAATTAAAATTAGAATTGTTTTCGACGCAGATTAGAATAGTCCAGAAATATACCACAATTATCGTTTCAGACGCAGATTAGAATTGAACCAGAAATAGTCCAGAAAAAACGGCAATAACTTTTCATATATTTTTAACACAATTTTTATACAGCACTATTTTCACTATATTATAAATTTTATTTGTCTGACGCGTACATATTTGGTTATAAGTATCGTGGCTTCGACGTGCTTCAAGTGGAAACTGACCTACCTTATCACCGGTGGGTGTTATATAGCTTTTCCCACTACAAGCAGTTTTGCAGATTGTCGCGACCAACCACGTTTGTCTTTAATATTTCAAGCTGATTTCTGATAAAACTCTTTCGGATTTCCGTGTCATGGTATTTATTTGCGATCTTTGATTGCCTTATTATTTGTTATCGTGGCCAAACTTTAACTTACGTCTGTTGTTTTGTATAGATAATGCTTTCGGATAATTGTACAAAAATAAATGATGTAACTGTAGTGCTGTTTTCGTTCATGTATTTATTTAGACTGATCTTTGAAAGTGCGTTTCCTTATCAAAACGCATATTGTTCTTTCTTTATCGCAAGCGTAATTGCATGAGGATTTATTAGGTTTCATTTTATCTTCTGCGTATTTCTTTTATAATTTGTTGAACACTCCTCAACGTACGTTTAATTACATGTGCGATTATTTCTCTGCTGAATACGCGTTCTATTATTGAAAGGTATGTTTACTTGCATTAATAAAAGTTAATTACGATCTATATACAGGGTGTTAAATGCTTGCTATTTACATAATGTACAATTTACTTATTTTTCTGCTAATAAAATGCAGTTTTCTGATTCTCATTGCTATTTACAGTTACTACGCGACCCCTACTACTCAATACACCCTTAAACAACCCCTTATCACAGCAATATAAATATATATAATTTTGAGGTTTCTGCGAACGTTGTCTGCTTCATCAATTTTCCAGGAATTATTCCGCATAACTAGCAATTCGGCGACGTTTCGGTAAAATCACATCTGCCATCTTAAGGTTGTGTAGGTTGAGCAATGAATGAAGAAATGTTCCCTTGTTCTGCTATATACACTAGTTAGAATACATGCTCCATTACACTTGCGTGATTTCTGGTGTGGCTTCGTGTCATTGGTCCTGGTGCATGTTGTTTAGTTGTTCTGCACGGCTGATTTAACAAAATGCTTTTTTCTGATTGTTAATCGATGCGTAAACTAGTAATTGCTGGTTTTCATGTCTGGAGTAGTTTTTGGGAATCATCTCTTGTGTTGAGACTACGTGGGCATTTCTCTATTTCAATGGCTTCTCGGATTGTTCTCGAGGTGTAGTGCTCAATCTTAGCTAATGTTGTAGTATTCTTGATCTCGATGTTGTGACCTGTAGTTCTGAAGTCCCGAGCTAGCGATGAGGTTTTTTTCGTTCTGCTTTATTGCGTTTTTATGTTCTTCCTTCCTAAGACTAATTCTTCTGTTTGTAAGACCAATGTAATATTTGTTGCAGTTTGAGCATGGTGTTTCATAGAATCCTTGATCTTCTAATTGGATCTGATCTTTAGGTTTCCTTAAGATTGCACCAATTTTTCTATGAGCGTTGAAGTGGTAGCTAGTTTGTTTTTTCGTATATTATATATTAAATATTAATCTACTCGCTACTGTACAAAACCCCCACGAACAATAACATACTCAATCACAAACCACCTGACATCAACACCGCTTACAAAATTGCCCTATTTCACCGATTTAACCCCATAATTTAAAAAAAGTTTGAAAAAGTAAATATTAAAATTGCCATTACTAATTCATAAAAAATACATCTACTTTTCTCTAAAGTCAAAGAGAGGATTCCAGCAGAAAATCAGAAATGCGTAATATACCAAATTAAACGTTTAGACTGCACAGATTCGTACATTGAACAGACTTCCCAATAACTATGCAACATAATAGTGACATTAGAGTAAAGTCTAATAATGCATGTGCTCTGACCATTTACTCTAGCACAAAAGCTCATAGACCAGATTTTGCAAATACACAAATTTTAACAATTGAACCAAATTATAATAAGAGAACCTTATTGGAAATGTGTTACATTTACAATAACCCAACAAGTAACAATAATAATGGGTTTTATTGCAAATTTAACAATTTACAAAAGTAATTTCCCATAGCATTCAAGGGAAAGGAAAAAGAAAGTTGCAAAAGGCGAAGTTCAGATGCTTTCACATAGGTGAGAGCCCTGTTCTTCCATTTAACGTAGTATGAACTAAAAAACTGATATCAACAATTTAAGCACAATGTACACATATCTATTATATTCTAAAATACCATCTAGCAGTATAATTCTCACTTAGAGTGACGCAAACCTTAATACATCTTTAACTATACCAAATACACATACTAGTACACACAGACATTTCCATATAGACAAAAAAAACTGACACATACATCTCATATAATACATATTCATAAGTCAACATTTTGCCCTACTGTCAAGTAAAGCGACAATTATGTGTCATAAAATGTAACAACTTCAAAAATATTTTATATATTTAATAATTTTATTGTAAGCGTGAATATACTATTTGATGTACTTGCAATGGTATTAAAAATGGAAAATAAATAATTTAAAAATAATTGAAGTTAGCGTAAGAAAAATTTCTTAAATGGAATGAAGCATATATGATTAGAATAGTTTGTTATATGGTATATGGAGCAATCTGCATGAAAAGGCTTACTTTGTAAATCGATTTGAACGATTTTGGAGCATGAAATGATAATTACGTTCTGGAAAAGAGCAACAACAAGTAGACCTGTAGAAGTAAAATATATTTTGTTTGAATTTCTAAAAACACATATTTATTGATTACTTACGTTGTATGATAAGGTTTTTATATGTACAAATCTTTTGAATTTAGAGTAGTATAGTGTGTGTAAAAGTCGTTAATTTGATTAAAAGAGTTGGCAAGTTTTTGATACAGGTTTTCGCCAGTATATAGGGAAATAATTGAACTGAACTGGCATCAGATATATTTAAATACGGTTTTCGAGGGATAGGATATTAAATTGTATGATTTATTTTTATAAATTATGTACATAATAAAGTAGATTTAATTAGGGGGTTGTTTATGAATGATAATTATGAAATAAAGATTTGTAAGTAATCATCCTAGTTTTAAAGAGAGATATTTGGAATGCATTTTTAGTGTATAAGTTTTGTGTAGAATATCTGCGTGCTTGATTATCCCAAAGTTATATGTTTTTTTGATGTTATAATTAGGATCTTGTTCGTAAGGCAAATCTGTTATGGAGATTTTGGACTCTATTTTTGGTATATAAGATCTGTGTTGCGAGGAAGTTATAAAATTTATTTATCGACGTTACATGTGTTTCATAAGAAAAAGTTGCTGTGAATGTTTTAATTGTTTGTAAAAGAATATTTTGTATTAATATTAATATTAATAATAATAATCATAATAATAATAATAATAATAATAATAATAATAATAATAATAATAATAATAATAATAGTAATAATAATACGAACTTGAAGAGGATTCAAAACAATTAAGTCAGAACTTCAATTACTTCGAAAGAGTGTCAAATAAATACACTTTATCAATTTATATAAAATAATGAATTTTTAATTTAACTCGCAGAAAGTTCTTAACTCAATTCTATATAATTTATTAATGTCGCAAAATTAGCACTGCTGAAGCATACCTATATTACCAAAAACAAACGTTGCTTGCTTATATGCAAAATTTACTCACCCATCTCGTAGAAAAGTAAGTGAAAATTTGTCTTATAAATATTCCATGTGGCAGCAAGTTTTTGTCTCACAAACCAGCAACCAACATAAAAACAAAGTACCATCTGGACATTGTGTTACGTTTTTCTTTAAAAGCTTTAACGTTTATTGTATTAGTTAGGACTTTAAAAACCCTGCACTGGAAAATTCTCAGCATACTAATATTGTAATGCAAACGTACGCAAAAACCACACAAACTTTCGAATCTCACAAAAGTCCAGTCATTTTCTTATTTTTGTGGTCTGAAAGAATTCCAAGATTGCATTTCTCGCGCCTTGTACGTTGTTTTACCCACCAATGTGCTTCAAATAACTATAACCTCTCTTGGAGGGGAGAAACATTTTGTGGGAACGACTTGACTACCGACTTTCCTCGAGTGTAGACTTGTGTAGTAGTGCTTCGACTTATCGACAAATAATTTCCCTCAGCGGTACCTATCCTATTGTTCAACACATATCGGCACTTTGTGAAAGAGGGCTACAGCCAGGCAAGCATCGGGACAACAGGACGCCACCCCGGATTCCTTGCAGACACTTTGAAGCCGCTGAAAGAGCAAGATACCGCGGGTAAAAAAGTAGTTATATTATACCCGGGAAATTTAACCCCGGAGTAAATTTGAGTTTATATGTGTTAGATATTAACTTTAGTGAGCTCTAAATACGGTGGTTTTTAAGATGTTTAAATTAGCACCCAACAACATGGGGCTTCTATTAAGAATTTGAGTTTGTATAAAGAAAAGTTGATTTTTTCACAAGTGAAAAATTGGTCTGCATAACGTATATTTATTTATAAACATTATCAGGTTTGCCTATCTAATATCTATCTGAAAAATATGGAAAAGGTGTATGTTTAAATCTAAAAACATTCTAAAATTTGATAAAAAACCTTTAATTATCGCCGCTGGTAACATCTTTAGAACTTTTAATCTTCGGGTTGGTAAACTGTAAACATTAAATATGACTGACTCTTCATTTCATTGTGTAAACCTAACAATGGGTTAACTTAAAAAGCTAAAAAGTGTTTGCATTGATGTGCTTAATAGTGTTTTAAATAATTTATATTTTAAGGAAATATATATCCAACAGTTTGTGGCATGCTAGTTATTTCTGTGATAGATGCAAATGTCAAATCAGTTGTAAATTTTATTTAACTGACTAATACCTAAAGTAAGCGTATTTATTATTAATTATTGTTTATCCCAGCTAAAAATGTCGTATATTTTCAATCTCTACCTTCTTTGAGAAAACTTTTAAATAAAACAATAGTATATTGTATATCCAGTAGGAGAAACTCGACATTCCCGGGCTACGTAAAGATTGCTTATGAAGGCACAAGCCGAGACGAGCAACACGGAGTACGGGAATGTTGCTTTTTCTACGTGGTATGCATACTATTTTTTCGCAAATCGTTAAAAAACAACAGAAATTAAAATACTAATTTTAAAAAAACCTGATTAATTTTATTTATAAATAAATGGTGCTGTCAAATTCTTAGGAAACATTTTTGCGTAACCATGGAAACGTTCCTATCAAGATATTGAATTGTCAAACTTGACACATTGAAATATGATTGCTGGTACTTTTGAAAGTAACAATACAAATTCTATAATTGTATTAATTGTAAAATACCTGAAAATATCACACACAACTTACTTCAGTATCAAATACATTCTGAAGTTAGTTGTTTGTTATATTTACATGATGTGTTAAGATTGTTTAAATAGAACTTACCATGAAAGCATGTTCTCAGTCATTTTTGTAGTCCATATATATACACATATTATTTCTGTACAGTACAGTGATGAATATTTCCTTACAGTGACTTGTCGTTGCTTGGCAACGACTAAACACTTGGAAATATTCAACTTTTCTTTAAGAAATTTTATCAGAAATGTCAAAATTTCTGAACGATTTGCAGAAAAAATCATTACCTAGAAAATTTACGCAAATTCGAGTCGTTTGTAAATAAAATTGGGCCCTTTTAAAAACCATGTTAAGTTATTTATTACATCCTTTTGGCACTAATCTTTCTAAATAAAATATTTGCCTGCGTTTCCGTTACTTTAATTAAAAAAATTATTTTTTTAAAAATCAAAAGTCATTAAAACCAAATTTCTCGTGCCTAGGAAATAAATTGCAAATACCTATTTACCTTAATTATTTATGTTTCAAATAGTTCCGCTACTATAAACATTTGATGTATTTCAACAATAAGTTAAAAAATATCTTGCATTTACACGTGATTCAACTACCGAAACCTGCAGTATTATAATACGGTAGTGAGTTTTTGCATTGAAACATTAGACATTTAATCAACATTTTGAAATACAATATAACAAATATCTACATAAATAAGTGCTAGAAAGAAGTTTTACAATTCTTAGATCAGTAGGCAGGTATTTTAAAGTTTGGATTCACTTATTCCTCAATCGTTACTATAGTCTATTATTATAATTTAGTCGATATTAACTCAATTGGATTAAATTGACAATTGTACAGAGGTATTCGCAAAACTTTATGACCATGTTTCGCTGCAATTTCATCTAATTCATAAACTGTAGATTTTGAAATCTCTCGGACTAAGGTCAATAATTCGCGGTTTAACACATTAGTTTCATAAGGTACTTTATGTTTCAGCAGCTAGTCCATTAATTCCTGTTTATAAGAGGTTGTATATGGCGTTTTCTCCATTAATTTTGAATAATAAGATGCATTGTCCAATATAATAAGGCTGGGTTGGTTTAAGTTTGGAATTAAACTTTCTTGAAACCACATTGTAAACACTTTGGCATGCATATCACCATGCATGATAGTCTGTGTTTGGTGATTTAGTGGAAAACAAAAGAGACGTATTTGCAACAAATCCACGTTCATTTCCAGGGATGCAGCACAATGAACCTAAAATATTAACAAAATAAAGAAAACTATTTAAAAAAAGTAATCAGAAATTAACCGTTTTCTTTCACCGAATGGCTTTTCCTTAATAGTTTGTTTTGTGTTATCGATCCAACTTTTTTTTGCCGAGCCCCGAATGAAAATCCATGATTCGTCTAAGAAAACAAGCTCGTATAATTCTTTTGTTTATTTAATTCGTAGTCCCTCAAGAATTGTACTCGTACTGCAGCAATATGTTCCAATTTAAATGATCCCCGTCTGCAATCATAATTTTTAAACAAAAAACTGATAGAGGATAAAAGCCTTCTCAAACTACTTATATTAAAAGTAAATACTTCAGGCAAAGCAAATTCGTGTGGAAGGGAAGACGCACCTTTCTATAGCTGTCCTATTTTATAACTATGAAATTAATATAGACACAAGTAACATATATTATGTTACAGTTGTGTTTTCTTTCTATGTATGGCGATGAGTCACGCGCAAATTTATTTGGTCCCGACTATACACGAGCGTCTTGCGGCAGTAATGCCGTGGCTGCAATGAAAGGTTAGGTTACTGTTAGAAATAAAGATTATTATTAAAAAACACAAATAACTTAACACGCATATCAGAACAGTTGTTGCTAAAACTATTGCCGACTTTTCTTTTATGAGTGTTAAGTGATTTGTGTTTTTTAATAATAATATCTAATTTGTGTTTTTTAATAATAATATCCATTTTTAACAGTAACCTAACCTGTCAAATTAGCCACGGCATTACTGCGGCGAGACGCTCGTGACTATACAAATATTTAATAATTAGTAAACATTACCCTGATAATCAGTGTCAAATTTTAACAACAACTAAAATTCACTTAACAAAACATATATTCCTATATGCTTGACTAACATAAGTTTCTCAATTTAAAAGTTATAAATGGAATTCTAATCAATGCTTATATGGAATAAATAACAAAAATTTTAAATTGGCAAGCAAAGTGACGTAATTCGCGCGGCATCGCTGATTGGCTAAGAGTTTGTAGACCCCTTGACTACTTTATACATCTTGGTCGGGATCACGAAAAAAGGCAGTTAAGTGATCAATCGTATTCCTATGAACTAATATTTATGCATTTTCTAAGATAATTGACAACTAGAATTCTATATTTATTCAATTTATTTCAAAAAGCAGCGTTGCCATTAAGTAGTTATTTTCTTAGAACTATGCATTCTAAGATTTAATAATCGTAGCTTTTTATATTTTCGTCTAGCTAGCTACTGCAAAATACATTTTTATTTAAAATATATAGATTACTAACTTTTATTCTACATACTATTATAATCAAATCACTTGTTAAAAAATTTCAAATGTAAAATTCATTAAATTTTTATTCTTTTAAGATCGATCTGACAAAAATGCAAACAAGCGCCTTACATATAACAGTAAATGACATTTGTTGACATCTGCAAATTTGACACCAGGAATTATTTCATTTTACACAAAATTAGTATGTTTTATGCATGCACTTGAAGAAATGATATAATTATTCATCAACTGTGGACGGAACATCAAGTTAATGTGGAAAATTCGGCTACGGTAATCAGTATCAAGTAGCACATTTTTTAAATTATTATTTATTGAATTCTTTCAGACATGTACCATAATTAATTGTAATTAAAACTAGTATCAGAAAAATCAACTCCAAGGTAACTGTAGCATAGAGGAAGTAGAAGCCTATTTACAAGCATTAATATAAAATATTTATTCTTTTACTTAAAAATAAATTAATTGAGAATGTTACAGTTACTGAAAGTGTGGTTAATTTTGATTAGTTTTTTAACATTATTTATTGTTTTCTTTTTTCAGGAATGGATCCAAGTTGATGCTAATTAAATTTACATTGGTAACAAACCCCAATACACATTGAACATACAGCAACTAAAAACTCTTGTAATGCAAATATAACTATAAAGTGATCCTGTGAAGCATAATGCAATCATGCTTTATTTTAACATACCGGTGCTTTATAAAAAGGAATTCATAAGATGACATTATATTGCACTCATAACAAATTTGTTTGTTAATGTAAAATATTTTGTAGATTGTCCTTATATATGTTTAATTTATAATGTGGGGTGCTTGAAGTAGTGCATTGTCCAACACAATAAGGTTCTTCTAAATTATTCACTAAATAGGTTTAACCACTTGTCAACTACAGAAGGTAAATTTTTATTTAGAATTCTATATACTTATAATTAATAGTTTGTAACCACTGAAGATGATTTAAAATAATAATCGAAAGCGCTCTGTATGTAGTACATATTATTTTTGCACGATTACGCACACTACAATCCAGACTTCATATTATTCACTAAATGTTCTTCTACCCACTGTAAAAACATATCCCCATCCATTTCAATATGATAATCATTGTTTTGAAATTTGGGACCAAATGATAAAGATGTACTTGGTACAAACCCTGCTTCTGAACTTGCATGCACAACAACAAATCGTTTTCTTACACTTTGTATATCATTGTTTTACCACGCCACGATTTTGTTGGATTTCTTTTCGAAAACAACTATACTTCATCCATGATCACCACAATGTCGTTTATTTTCCTTATTTGCCCTAAGAAATTTAATTTTAGCCTTAACAATGCTTAATTTTTCCATTAAAGTTCTGCGATTTCCCTCAGTTCTGAACTTAAATCCAATATCGTGTAAAACTCGTTTCAAGTTTGTATTACTTAAATTATTTCTTTCTCCCGAAGTTCCCTATTTAAAGATTGCACAGTAATATGCTTTTTTGTAAAGAAAAAATATATTATCCTAAATCACTTTATGGCATTTACTTTTCATGTATATCGTGTATGTAGTATACCTTATGCTCATTTTAATACTCCTACATTTAGGGATTTTGATATTCTTGATCTTCTTACGAGGTCTTTTTCCCAGGACTACTTATAATTGATTTTACATGGCTTCAGACATTTAAACCGCGCTACAGAACAAATATTTATTTTCAAAGAAGCAGCTACTTGCTATAACACAAAGTTAGGAAATTTAATGTATAGGTAAGGCATAAAACCCCTACCTCTTGTACTGAAATTAAAAGACCACCATCGTGCTTCTCACTTTCAAAGTAGTCTAAGGCCCGGTTTATCAATGCATGGTTAGTTAACATAACCGACAGTTTTATTTTAACTTAAGATTAATTCTTTTATCAATTTTATTAACTGCCAGTTAAATTCTTGAACTTCTAGTTAAAGTAACTAGAAGATAAAGTTTCGGTTAGCATCTTAACTAACAGTTACCAAGACAGTGTGGTTTTCGTTTTGTAACATAACCTCAAATTTTGTATCAATATTTTAGGAACAAATGGAAAGTTTAGATGATATAAGAATAAGCGACGACAAATACGACTTTGCAGAGTTTCTGACGTGGAACGCAGACCTTATAGGGTTAAAAAGCGTATTGAACACTTTGATAAGTTGAATGATCGCGATTTTTATGTCCGCTTTCGTTTAAGTAAACAAACTGTTATGATGGTATTGAATCTGATTGAACACATTCTAGAATACCCAACCGACAGGTAGTTTAAACGTTAAATAATTTTAAGTTTTCACATTGTATTACTTTAGTTTCAGAAATCATACAATTCGTCCAATTGAACAGCTATTGCTGTTTGCAATTTTATGCTACAGAGAATATGTTAGTAATGGCTGCAGACTTTTGCAATAGCGGCATTAAGCCCACGTTTTATCAAAATGCCTGTAACAGATGCTACCATAGCAGAAGCTCAATTAAGCTTTTATAGCAAAACAAAACTGCCAAGAGTTGTGACTTCATTTGATAGTACGCATATTCGAATACAGTCGTCAGGTAAAATAATTTATACACTATACTTATTTAAACATGTTTGCTTTCTAGACGGAAATCAAGCCAAGATATTTAGAAACAGAAAAAGTTATTTTTCTATTAACACCCAAACAATATCTTCAGCAGATTTAAAAATTTGTAATATAATTGCTTGCTGGCAAGGCTCAAGCCACGACCAAACAATTTTTAACTATTCTTCAGTTAAAAGAAGATTGGAGAATGGGGATAATTCTATACTTGTTAATAGTGGTTATGCAAACAGCACGCATGTAATAACACCGTTCGCACAAACCACATAATAGAATTCAGGAACTTTACAATTAATCCGGTATGGGTAAAAAATTATTACTTAGCAGGTTTCAATCAATGATATCTTTTGTTTTTAGTCATTCGAATTAGAAATCCGGTAGAACGTCAGTATGAAGTATGGAAGCGGAGATTTCCAGTTTTGTCCCTTGGGTCGCGTTTAAAACTCCAAACAACAATGGACTTAATAGTGGCCACTGCTGTTTTGCATAATATAGCAATTGACAAAAAGGAATAAGAGCCAGAACTAGACCAAGAACTAAATATAGAAAGTATAGATTTCGACGAGGATATAACCACCCATCAATAATAATGTACTACAGTAAGAGAACAACTATTGGAGGATTATTTTAGCAGATTATAAAATTAAAAATTTATGTATTAATATATTTATAAAATCAATAACAAAAATCATTAGTATTCCTAATATTTACAATTAGAAAATGTATTATTGTTGTTTTTTTAATTCGGTATTCAATAAGAGAATTTGCAATTCAATTTCTTGTTGCTCGAGTTGCAGATTTTTGAGGCGTTGTTCATGCTCAAATTTTAAATATGATCTTCTCTCTTCTGCGATGTCCTCAATTTGAATTAATTCGCGTTTTTCATCAACCAAATGTTCAAATTTACCTTTTTTTATTGTAGGTCTTCTTCGACTTGTCCATGTATTATCTGCAAAAATATTAAAACTTAAATTGATGTTATCATTGTGGTTGTTTGATATAAGATTTAGTTTGTCATTAAATTGCCATATTCCTCATTTCTTTGCAAATCTTCCTGTACAGGTTGGCATTAAAATTATAAATGATGAGCTCGGCTTATTAAAGTCACTGGTTGAGGGTGATTTACTACAGTGGCTGATTGTTGTACATCAGCTGCTTTTGTTGCACTTAGTCTTAAAATTGGATCGACGGGAGTTTGTAACATACTCGGCGTGTAGTCACACCACTTGATCTCTATTTCTTGCAGGTCATTGTCACCATTATCTAAACATGTTGATTGCCCTAACAGTGGCATTCCTAACCTCCCCGCTGTAAACTATTGTACAATATAAAACATTTCTAAACTGTATAACTGAACTACCTTCAAATGCATCCAAATCAAATGTACTCTCAAGTCCTTGAACAGATATTGCTATTGTTTCGACAAGTTTTTTCTTCATCGGAAGTATAGTTTGGTGGAGGTACATATGGGCCCCGATCTGTAACCTTTGTATAACAAAAATGCTGGCTGACTGCTTCCGCATCTCTTCCTTAATGTTATCATACTTAAAACGAATTTGTTTTACAGTTCTAAGCTACAATAAAATAGTAAGTAATCTTTTATAAATACTATTAAGCAGTCATTTACCTGTCTAACTGATCCTGTATTGAAGTGGTTGGTAATTTTTTCCCATGCCGTTTCTTTTTGTCGTCATATTATGCCATCTGTATTTTTGTTTTCTATAGTGTTTTTAAAAGTATTAACTATTCGTAATAATCTCTGTCTATCACTTGGGCTGAAATTTGCATCCCGTGTGCGTTTTTCGTCGTCAGGCTACTTTCAAAAAATTTAACAAACTTATTTTTACAAGAGCAAATAAAGTAAGGTTTGTTTGAATCCCTTCTTCAGAAATTATTCTGGTTGGAATTTTAACCAATAGAATCAATTCATCGAATTACATTGCAGGAAACGCAATACTAACTGGAAGTTATTAAACTAGAGCTATCTTACACATTGAGAAAAGTTGTTCAATTTAACTAATGCATTAACCCTTGGTTAGCATTTAATAACAGTTAACTAATTGAGACTTTGAACGGTGAATTGATAAACCGCTCCTAATAGAATCAATACTAATTTTTGGATCTGCGTCCCTGAGGTTGTATCTTTAGGTGACATTACCAAATTTAGTTCTAATAACAACTGATTTTCAACAAACTGATCATAAACATAAAGAATTGAATTAAACACGAATGTGTTTTATAGATATACATGTCGTTGATTCTTTGTTTTTGTTTTACTCACTAAAGAAATCGGAATATCGATTTTAGAATCTGAGATTAATCATGTGACTTCCTTCTTTCCTGGTCCCACCTATGTATCTATATATATATATATATATATATATATATATATATATATATTATCGTGTAATTAAAAGGGACAATAAGCTACATTAAGACATAAGTGAACTCATAAGGGTGAGAGCGATTATGTCCAGTAAAATAAATGTATTTAGTTAAAAGATTTTCAACAATTATTTTCTATCATAATTAATGGATAATAGGGGATATCGATTTAGTTTAACGCGTGATTAATGTAGGAATAATTTATCTTAATTAGATTTAGTTAGGGACCATGTATTATAGTATGTATGTAAAAAAAAGAAAAATTTAATTTGGGGTTAAATTATAGCATAATGAAGTTACTATGGAACAGTTTTAAAAGCGTTGAACACGTTAAAAATAACGATTTCTATGTTTCAAATAACAAGGAGAAAGATGTATTTCTTAGTAGAGTTGCTGTAAACAAATTTAAAAGCTTAAGAGAACGAACAATCGTTGAAATTAAAGCAGCCAAGGACGTAAACAAAACCACACAGAATTGATGTAAAAGCAATATACGTTAGTTAAAATATTGATTTTTAATCTTAGATATAGTGTCGAAAGGAGCAATGGAAAAACCAAGATTGAATAAAAGTCTATAAGTATAAGAGAGAAACATAAAGTATATCCAGAGGAAGGGAATTGAAAATCGATAATGTCAATTATAGTTGTATACACGCACGCGTCGCTCAGAAAAGTGAGAAATGGGTCCAAGCGAGTTGATTGGTGAAAGTTAAACGGGAAGGGCTGAAAATGCAGGTGGTAGAAGCATATGTGTGCAATAGAGCGATATGTACAAGGAAGATAAATGATGTTTGCTTGAAGTTAAAGACGTGGAGTAAAGGCTAATCCGGAGAATTGGAAACGACAGTTGACGCTTTTAAGTGCATTACAGCGTACTGTTGTGTTATGTTATGAAAAATTACAAGAAATCGACCATCGTTGGTAATTTTCGAGGAAAATAAGACAACGGTTAAACACATATACGTGTTATTTCTTAAACAGGGGAGACAGGTTGCATTATATAATCAGTAACAAAAGGGGTCTCGCCTCTTTCTTTTGATTTTATCGGTGATACAGTGAGTTTACTTCCAAGTGCATTAATGTAGTCTAATTAAATAAAATTTATGTAGAAGCTGATACAGCGTTATTAGTAAATAGTAAAGTTGAGATGTAAGTACAAAGATTTTTGTTTGGATGCACGAGAAGTACTAGAATTTGAAAATTGTTTGGATGTGGATCGAAGCAAGGTTTGGGTAATAGAATTTATTTGCAATAAAAAAAATGAAATTTGGAGACTGGATATTTTGATTAAAATTTATAAACGAAGAGTTCTTGGAGTAAAAGCATGTATGGTACACATGGGAATTCGACCATGGAATTAATGGATAGACGGAGGACCTATCAGACGGCAACATCTACAAGGGGCTAGTTAGTGGACCGCAGTACGAAGACAACTACAAGGTAGGAGATAGGTTAAGACATTTTATGGTGAATATTTTCATAGTTTTGTGGTGTTTTGATGTGTTTTATGATTATTTGCTTTGATTTTTATTTGAATTCCCTCTTACTTTAATAAAAAGTTATGTGTTAAAAGGATTATCAATATGCAAAATGATTGTTATAAAATTTAGTGAACACATGAATGTATATAAAGCGATGGTATTTTAAATTTGAAAAAAATGTAATTTAGATTTTAGATAAATAAAGTGTGATATTTTGGTTAATTGAGTTATTTTTGAATGCATGATTGATGTGGATTTCTATTTAGGTTTCGATGGTAATAATGGGAGGAAGTTTGTTTGATGTAACAGGAAAGTGTATGTAATATATAGGAAGCATCGAATTAAGAGGACGATTCAGGAGCAGCCGAGGCAAGATTTTAGAGCAATTTCACAGCATTTTTATGACGGCCCAATTCGTGAGGCTAGAATAAAAGGGCAATTTACAGCATCTTTATGACGCCCAACGTGGTGCACGATTGTAGAGCCTCATTTTTACAATATTATGACGGCCCAATTCTTGGGCTCGATTGTTCAGGCTAATTCACACAAAATTATATATATATATATATATATATATATATATATATATAAACCGCTGTCAATTCGGTGACGTTTTGGCAAAATCACATCTGCCATCTTCAAGCTGTGTAGGTTGAGCAGTGAATGAAGAAGTGTTTCCTTATTCTGCTATATACACTAGTTAGAATACATGCTCCGTTGAATTTGCTTGATTTCTGGTGCGGCTCCGTGTCCTTTATCCTGGTGCGTGTTGTTTAGTTGTTCTGCACTGCTGATTTAACGAAATGCTCTTAACTGATTGTTTAACGATGCCTAAACTAGTAATTGCTGGTTTTCATGCCTGCACTAGCTTTTGGGAATCATCCCTTGTGTTGAGACTACTTGGGCATTTCTTTATTTCAATGGCTTCTCGGATTATTCTCGAGGTGTAGTACTCATTCTTAGCTAGCGTTCTAGTATTTTTGAAGTCGATATTGTGACCTAAAGTGCTGAAGTGTTGAGCTAGCGGTGAGGTTCTTTCGTTCTTCTTTATTGCGTTTAATGTTCGTCCTTCCTAACACTAATTCTTCTGTTCGTATGCACAATGTAAGATTTGTTGCAGTTTGAGCATGGTATTTCATAGACTTCTTGATCTTCTAATTGGATCTGATCTTTGGGGTTCCTTAGAATTGCACCGATTTTTCTATGAGCGTTGAATGTGGTAGCTAGTTTGTATTTTCGTAGAACTTACCCACAATATTAATCTACTCGCTACTGTACAAAATCCCCACGAACAATAGCATACTCAATCACAAACCACCTGACATCAACACCGCCTACAAAACATTGCCCTATTTCACAGATTTAACCCCAAAATTAAAAAAAATAGTTTGAAAAGTAAATATTAAAATTGTCATTACTAATTCACAAAAAATAAATCAACTTTTCTCAAAAGTCAAAAAGAGGATTCCAGCAGAAAATTAGAGATGCGTAATATGCCAAATTAAACGTTTAGACTGCACAGACTCTTACATTGAACAGACTTCCCAATAACTACGACAAAGGATAACGCAATATAATAGTGACATTAGGGTAAAATCTAATAATGCATGTGCTCTGACCATTCACTCTAGCACAAAAGATCATAAACCAGATTTTGCAAATACACAAATTTTAACAATTGAACCAAATTATAATAAGAGAATCTTATTGAAAATGTGTTACATTTACAATAACCCAA
Source organism: Platerodrilus igneus (assembly GCA_036346225.1). NCBI lineage: Eukaryota > Metazoa > Arthropoda > Insecta > Coleoptera > Lycidae > Platerodrilus > Platerodrilus igneus. Next base: position 4,068,700 of record JARFIW010001292.1, on the reverse strand, counting down.
CAAGTAACAATAATAATGGGTTTTATTGCAAATTTAACAATTTACAAAAGTAATTTCCCATAGCATTCAAGGGAAAGGAAAAAGAAAGTTGCAAAAGGCGAAGTTCAGATGCTTTTACATAGGTGAGAACCCTGTTCTTCCATTTAACGTAGTATGAACTAAAAGACTGATATCAACAATTTAAGCATAATGTACACATATCTATTATATTCTAAAATACCATCTAGCAGTATAATTCCCACTTAGAGTGGCGCAAACCTTAATACATCTTCAACTATACCAAATACACATACTAGTACACACAGACATTTCCATATAGACAAAAAAGACTGACACATACATCTCATATAATACATATTCATAAGTCAACATTTTGCCCTACTGTCAAGTAAAGCGACAATTATGTGTCATAAAATGAAACAACTTCAAAAACATTTTATATATTTAATAATTTTATTGTAAGCGTGAATATATTATTTGATGTACTTGCAATGGTATTAAAATGAAAATAAATAATTTAAAAATAATTGAAGTTAGCGTAAGAAAGGTTTCTTAAATGGTTTGAAGCATATATGATTAGAATAGTTTGCTATATGATATATGGAGCAATCTGCATGAAAAGGCTTACTTTGTAAATCGATTTGAACGATTTTGGAGCATGAAATGATAATTACATTCTGGAAAAGAGCAACAACAAGTAGACCTGTAGAAGTAAAATATATTTTGTTTGAATTTCTAAAAACACATATTTATTGATTACTTACGTTGTATAATAAGGTTTTTATATGTACAAATCTTTTGAATTTAGAGTAGTATAGTGTGTCTAAAAGTCGTTAATTTGATTAGAAGAGTTGACAAGCTTATGATACAGGTTTTCGCCAGTATATAGGGAAATAATTGAACTGAACTGGCATCAGATATATTTAAATACGGGTTTTAGGGATAGGATATTAAATTGTATGATTTATTTTAATAAATTATGTACATAATAAAGAAGATTTAATTAGGGAGTTGTTTATGAATGATAATTATGAAATTAAGATTTGTGAGTAAGCATCCTAGTTTTAAAGAGAGATATTTGGAATCCATTTTTAGTGTATAAGTTTTGTGTAGAATATCTGCGTGCTTGATTATTCCGAAGTTATATGTTTTTTTGATGTTATAATTAAGATCTTGTTCGTAAGGCAATGCTGTTGTGGAGATTTTGGACTCTATTTTTGGTATGTAAGATCTGTGTTGCGAGGAAGTTATAATTTTTATTTATCGATGTTACATGTGTTTCATAAGACAAAGTTGCTGTGAATGTTTTAATTGTTTGTAAAAGAATATTTTGTATTAATATTAATATTTAATTAATAATAATAATAATAATAATAATAATAATAATAATAATAATAATAATAATAATGTAAACTTGAAGAGGATTCAAAACAATTAAGTCAGAACTTCAATTACTTCGAAGAGTGTCAAATAAATACACTTTATCAATTTATATAAAATAATGAATTTTTAATTTAACTCGCAGAAAGTTCTTAACTTAATTCTATATAATTTATTAATGTCGCAAAATTAGCACTGCTGAAGCATACCTATATTACCAAAACCAAACGTTGCATGTTTATATGCAAAATTTACTCACCCATCTCGTAGAAAAGTAAGTGAAAATTTGTCTTATGAATTTTCCACGTATCAGCAAGTTTCTGTCTCAAACCAGCAACCAACATAAAAACAAAGTACCATCTGGACATTGTGTTACGCTTTTTTTTAAAAAACTTTAACGTTTATTGTATTAGTTAGGACTTTAAAAACCCTGCACTGGAAAACTCCCAGCATACTAATGTTGTAATGCAAACGTACGTAAAAACCACACAAAGTTTTGGATCTCACAAAAGTTCAGTCGTTTTCTTATTTTTGTGGTCTGAAAAAATTCCAAGATTGTATTTCTCGCGCGTTATACGTTGTTTTACTCACCAATGTGCGTCAAATAACTATAACCTCTCTTGGAGGGAAGAAACATTTTGTGGGAACAACTTGACTACCGATTTTCCTCGAGTGTAGACGTGTGTAGTAGTGCTTCGACTTATCGACAAATGATTTCCCTCAATGGTACCTATCCTATTGTTCAACACATATCGGCACTTTGTGAAAGAGGGCTACAGCCAAGCAAGCATCGGGACAACAGGACGCCACCCCTGATTCCTTGCAGACACTTTGAAGACGCTATAAGAGCAGGATACCGAGGTAAAGAAGTAGTTATATTATACTCGGGGACTTTAACCCCGGAGTAAAGAAAAGTTTATTTTTTCACAAGTGAAAAATTTGTCTGCATTACGTATATTTATCTATAAACATTATCAGGTTTGCCTATCTAATATCTATCTGAGAAATATGGAAAAGGTGTATGTTTAAATCTAAAAACATTCTAAAATTTGATAAAAGAACCTTTAATTATCGCCGCTGGTAACATCTTTAGAACTTTTAATCTTCGGGTTGGTAAACTGTAAACATTAAATATGGCTGACTCTTCATTTCATTGTGTAAACCTAACAATGGGTTAACTTAATAAGCTAAAAGTGTTTGCATTGATGTGCTTAATAGTGTTTTAAATAAATTATATTTTAGGGAAATATATATTCAACAGTTTGTGGCATGCTAGTTATTTCTGTAATAGATGCAAGTGTCAAATCACTTGTAAATTTTATTTAACTGCCTAATACCTAAAGTAAGCATATTTATTATTAATTATTGTTTATCCCAGCTAAAAATGTCGTATATTTTCAATCTCTACCTTCTTTGATAAAACTTTTAAATAAAACAATAGTATATTGTATACCCAGTAGGAGAAACTCGACATTCCCGGGCGACGTAAAGATTGCTTATGGAGGCGCAAGCCGAGACAAGCAACATGGAGTACGGGGATGTTGCTTTTTCTACGAGGTATACATACTATTTTTTCGCAAATCGTTAAAAAACAACAGAAATTAAAATACTAATTTTAAAAAAACCTGATTAATTTTATTTATAAATAAATGGTGCTGTCAAATTCTTAGTAAACATTTTTGCGTAACCATGGAAACGTTCCTATCAAGATATTGAATTGTCAAACCTGACACATTGAAATATGATTGCTGGTACTTTTGAAAGTAACAATACAAATTCTATAATTGTATTAATTGTAAAATACCTGAAAATCACACACAACTTACTTCAGAATCAAATACATTCTGAAGTTAGTTGTTTGTTATATTTACATGATGTGTTAAGATTGTTTAAATAGAACTTACCATGAAAGCATGTTCTCAGTCATTTTTGTAGTCCATATATATACACACTTTATTTCTGTACAGTACAGTAATGAATATTTCCTTACAGGGACTTGTCGTTGCTTGGCAACGACTAAACACTTGGAAATATTCATCTTTTCTTTAAGAAATTTTATCAGAAATGTCAAAATTTCTGAACGCTTTGCAGAAAAAATCATTACCTAGAAAATTTACGCAAATCCGAGTCGTTTGTAAATAAAATTGAGCCCTTTTAAAAACCATGTTAAGTTATTTATTACATCTTTTTGGCACTAATCTTTCTAAATAAAATATTTTCCTGCGTTTCCGTTACTTTAATTAAAAAAATTATTTTTCTAAAAATCAAAAGTCATTAAAACCAAATATCTCCTGCCTAGGAAATAAATTGCAAATACCTATTTACCTTAATTATTTAATGTTTGAAATAGTTCCTCTACTATAAACATTTGATGTATTTCAACAATAAGTTAAAAAATATCTTGCATTTACACGTGATTCAACTACCGAAACCTGCAGTATTATAATACGGTAGTGAGTTTTTGCATTGAAACATTAGACATTTAATCAACATTTTAAAATACAATATAACAAATATCTACATAAATAAGTGCTAGAAAGAAGTTTTACAATTCTTAGATCAGTAGGCAGGTATTTTAAAGTTTAGATTCACTTATTCCTCAATCATTACTATAGTCTAGTGCCACTGTAACTACTACTGCATTCATTGCTACCATTTACAACTAATATTTGAACAACGTCAAATTGTTTTTCAATATCCCACTATTCCTCCATACATTCGTGAGCATGTTGTATACACTTCTCCCAATATGCAGCGTCTATTTGTTGAAGTGATTCAAGCCATATCATTCTTATGTTTTGATCATTGTATTGTTAGTTAAATCGTCCCACCATTTTATTATAATTTAGTCCACATTAACTCAATTGGATTAAATTGGCAATTGTACAGAGGCATTCGCAAAACTTTATGACCATGTTTCGCTGCAATTTCATCTAATTCATAAACTGTAGATTTTGAAATCTCTCAGACTAAGGTCAATAATTCGCGGTTTAACACATTATTTTCATAAGGTACTTTATGTTTCAGCAGCTAGTCCATTAATTCCTGTTTATTAGAGGTTGTATATGGCGTTTTCTCCATTAATTTTAAATAATAAGATGCATTGTCTAATATAAAAAGTCTGGGTTGGTTTAAGTTTGGAATTAAACTTTCTTAAAACCACTCTGTAAACACTTTGACATGCATATCACCATGCATGATAGTCTGTGTTTGGTGATTTAGTAGAAAACAAAAGAGACGTATTTGCAACAAATCCACCTTCATTTCCAGGGATGCAGCACAATGAACCTAAAATATTAACAAAATAAAAAAAACTATTTAAAAAAGTAATCAGAAATTAACCGTTTTCTTTCACCGAATGGCTTTTCCTTAATAGTTTGCTTTGTGTTATCAATTCAACTTTTTTTTGCCGAGTCCCGAATGAAAATCCATGATTCGTCTAAGAAAACAGGCTCGTATAATTCTTTTGTTTATTTAATTCGTAGTCCCTCAAGAATTGTACTCGTGCTGCAGCAATATGTTCCAATTTAAATGATCCCCGTCTGCAATCATAATTTTTAAACGAAAAGCTGATAGTGGGTAAAAACCTCTTCAAACTACTTATATTAAACGTAAATACTTCAGACAAAGCAAATTCGTGTGGTAGGGAAGACGCACCTTTCTATAGCTGTCCTATTTTATAACTATGAAATTAGTATAGACACAAGTAACATATATTATGTTACAGTTGTGTTTTCTTTCTATGTATGGCGATGAGTTACGCGCAAGTTTATTTTCCCGAAAAGGCGTCTCGCGGGTAATGCCGTGGCTGCAATGATAGGTTAGGTTACTGTTAGAAATAGATATTATTACTAAAAAATATAAATCACTTAACAGGCATATCAGAACAGTTATTGCTAAAACTATTGCAGACTGTTCTAATATGCGTGTTAAGTGATTTGTGTTTTTTAATAATAATATCCATTTCTAACAGTAACCTAACTTGTCATTGCAGCCACGGCATTACTGCCGCGAGACGCTTGTGAAATATTTATTAATTAGTAAACATTACCCTAAAAATCAGTGTCAAATTTTAACAACTAAAATTCACTTAACAAAACATATATTCCTATATGCTTCACTATCATAAGTTTCTCAATTTAAAAGTTATAAATGGAATTCTAATCAATGCTTATATGGAATATATAACAAAATTTTAAATTGGCAACCAAAGTGACGTAATTCGCGCGGCATCGCTGATTGGCTAAGAGTTTGTAGACCACTTGAGTACTTTATACAACTTGGTCGGGATCACGAAAAAAGGCAGTTAAGTGATCAATCGTATTCCTATGAACTAATATTTATGCATTTTCTAAGATAATTGACAACTAGAATTCTATATTTATTCAATTTATTTCAAAAAGCAGCGTTGCCATTAGGTAGTTATTTTCTTAGAACTATGCATTCTAAGATTTAATGATCGTAGCTTTTTATATTTTCGTCTAGCTAGCTACTGCATAATACATTTTTATTTAAAATATATAGATTACTAACTTTTATTCTACATACTATAAACGAATCACTTGTTAAAACTTTTCAAATGTAAAATTCATACAATTTTTATTCTTTTAAGATCGATCTGACAATAATGCAAACAAGCGCCTTACATATAACAGTAAATGACATTTGTTGACATCTGCAAATTTGACACCAGGAATTTTTTCATTTTACACAAAATTATAATGTTTTATGCATGCACTTGAAGAAATGATATAATTATTCATCAACTGTAGACGGAACATGAAGTTAATGTGAAAAATTCGGCTACGGTATTCAGTATCAAGTAGCACATTTTTAAAAATATTATTTATTGAATTCTTCTTTCAGGCGTGGACCATAATTAATTGTAATTAAAACTAGTATCAGAAAAATCAACTCCAAAGTAACTGTAGCATAGAGGAAGTAGAAGCCTATTTACAAGCATTAAGATAAAATATTTATTCTTTTACTTAAAAATAAATAAATTGTGAATGTCACAGTTACTGAAAGTAGGGTTAATTTTGATAAGTTTTTTAACATTATTTATTGTTTTCTTTTTTTTGGCATGGATCAAAATTGATGCTAATAAAACTTTATAGTGATCCTGTGAAGCATAATGCAGTTGTGCTTTATTTTAACATCAAGTACTCTTGTACTAAAGTAATATATTTTATAGATTGTCCTTATATATCGTTGCGAGCTACTATTATGCAACCCGTCAAACAGATAAACGCCGCAAGCACTGTATGTTCTCCATGGACCGAGATTCTTCTGGCAATTACTTTGAGGATGAGTCATCCTTTTTAATTCACGGTATAAATAAGGCCGCTGATGAAGTACAGAGTTAGTCTATATCAGAATGTCGAATATAAATTATATCGTGTAAAGTTAAATAGTTGAGATTTGCAAGTACAAGAGTAAACATAAATGTTATATTATGTGAACGTGCTTAATGTACATGCAGCTTGTAGAATACATAAATAGACAAAAGTGTAATAAATAAATTATAGTAGTTGTGTCACTGTTGTTAATGGACCTGTGGTTAAGAAGTTAGTTTAAGAAGATATTAGTGCTTGTAAATTCATTAGTGTGATAGTGCTTCATTGTTAATTAGACTGAAAACATCTATAAATAAGGCATATACTGTTAATTAGACTTGTGAACAGTGAGTAATAAAGACTCTTGTTAGTACTTGTTTTCAATTAGTGAAACGCGGTAGTAGTAGCCCGCTACACTGGTGTCAGGCTTGTGTGGGGTATATAGTGATTAATTTAAAAGGAAAAACCCACAAGTCTAAAGACATTTAAGTAGTTTGTGTATGCCAGTTACAAGAAGTCAAAGTAAAATGGACGCAGAAACTTTAATGAATTTCCTTAAGGATTTTAAATCCAGTATGGATGCTGAGAAACTGGAGGAGAGGTCGGCTAAACTAAAAGTGACACTAAAGGAAAACGTAGTAAGGTCAGTTGAACTGGAATCAAACCTTATCGAAAGGTTACGTAAAATTCTACGAAAATGGAACTGGATTATGGCAGTTAAAGGTCATGCCCTTTAGATTATGCAATGCTCCTGCTACTTTTGAACGATTGATGGAGTTGATACTGCATGGACTGTCCTGGGAAACATGTCTGGTGTACCTAGACGACGTGATAGTGTTAGGCCGGTCTCTTGAAGAACATCTTAAGAACCTAGAGGAGATATTCCAAAGATTATGCGGGACAAACCTTACATTGAGCCCCAAGAAGTGTCACCTATTTGGAAAAGAGGTGAAATACCTAGGACATGTCGTTTCGGAGACCGGAATAAGAGCTGACACTGACAAAATAAAAACGGTACAAAAGTGGCCTATACCAACTACGCAGTTTTCTAGGATTGTGCACATATTACCGACGTTTTATACGTGGGTTTGCGAACATTGCCAAACCGTTAACGAAATTAACCGAAAATGGACAGAAATATGATTGGAATGACGACTGCCACAGGGCATTTGAACAACTGAAACGGCTACTAGTTACGACACCAATTTTGAGATCAGCGGATGGAGGGGAAATTTGTGTTGGATACCGATGCCAGTAACACAGCTATAGGAAGCGCTCTTTTTCAAGTGCAGGACGGACAAGAAAAAGTTATTGAGTATTTCAGCAAGGTCTTGTCGCGGCCAGAAAGGAACTATTGTGTGACAAAAGGGAGCTGTTGGCCGTTGTCAAATCCGTAGAGCACTTTTATAAGTACTTATACGGCCGTAAATTCCTGTTGAGAACAGACCATGCTGCACTAAAATAGTTACTGCAGTTTTGAAATCCTGAGGGCAAGTTGCAAAGTGGATAGAGCGGCTGCAAGAATATGACTTTGACACAGAACATCGTGTAAGAACTAGCCATCGGAATACAGACGCTCTCTTAAGGAGATCTTGTCCGGTGGACTGAAATCATTGTTCCAAGATGGAAGAGAAAATAAGTGTCATCCATAGAATGTCGGTAACCGATGATACTTGGCAACCCGAAAGAATATGAGAAAACCAGGAGAATGACGCAGAATTGGAACGTATTATTCGGTGGAAAAGTAGAGGACAACGACCACCTTGGGAAGAAATTAGTATTTCAAGTAGGAGCCTGAAGACATACTGGGCACAGTGGGACTCCTTGGTGATTGAAAATAGAATCTTGAAACGACGCCTGGAATGTGAAGATGGCACTGAGAGACTCTAAGTAATAGTACCGGAAGTGTTGCAGCACTTGCACGATGGTATTTTCGGAGGGCACTTTGGCGAGAAAAGAACTCTCGAAAAAGTGAGAGAAAGATTCTATTGGGTGAACTGCAAAGAAAATGTAAAGGAGTGGTGCCGAAAATGTGAGTTGTGTGCCTCTGCAAATGGCTCGGGCACAAAACGGAAAGCCCCAATGAGACAGTATAACGGGGAGAATCCTTTTGAAAGGGTAGCCATTGATATAGCTGGTCCGTTTCCTGAATCAGGGAAAGGAAATAAATACATCTTGGTAGCAATGGATTATTTTACCAAATGACCGGAGGCATATGCTATACCTAACCAAGAAGCCGAAACGGTTGCAGATGTACTAGTGAGAGAGTTGTTTTGTCGCTTTGGAGTTCCGTTGGAATTACACTCCGATCAAGGTCGGAACTTCGAATCAGCGTTGTTTCAAAATGTCTGCAAGCATCTTGGAATCAGGAAGATTAGAACTACGCCACTTCATCCCCAATCGAATGGAATGGTTGAAAGATGAACAGGACGTTAGGAAAGTACCTGGCCAAAGTTGTGTCTGAACATCAACGATACTGGGACCAATATTTACATTTGTTCCTACTGGCGCACCGATCTTCGGTACATGACAGCACAGGATATTCTCCCGCTTGCGGGATGTTAGGACGTAAATTGCGGCTACCATGTGATCTTCAGTTTGGATTTAAACCTGGAGAAGAGATCGCAGATGAAGTTTACGTTAGTAAGCTTCGTGAAAGTTCATATAATATTTACGAAAACGTCCGAAAGAATATCCAGGCAGCAACCGATCGAATGAAATCACAATATGATACGAGAGCGCAAGAAGGGGGATACCAACCTGGAGATCTAGTGTGGTTGTGCAGTCCACAAAGAAAACGTGGATTGTCGCCAAAACTACAAAGACAATGGGAAGGCCTGTACAAAGTGTTAAAAAGAATTAATTATGTAGTGTACCGGATCAGAAGATCTCCCCGTGGTAAACCGAAAATGGTACACTTTGACCGATTAACATCTTATGCTGACAACAACCAGGAGACTTGAATAATGAGAATGGTGTTTGGCACGTTATTAATCTTGAGCCAAATGTAGATTTTGAAAGTTTTATGGCAGCGTGTGGTGGTTCCACTAAGGCGAGATTTGGCGTTGTTGTTGAAAAGTAGCAAGATCTGTTTAGAGCACCAGAAGAGTATTCCCTTGCACATTGCGTAGCTCAGGACCTGCAAATGTCAAGAGGGATAGCTATTGTTTTCAAGAAAAAGTTTGGATGTGTGGAAGAATTAGTACAACAGCAGCCAACTGTAGGAAAAGCTTTGGTTCTTCAGAATAAAAATCGTTATGTTTATTATCTGGTCACCAAAAGTTCTTCATGGCAGAGACATTAGTTATGGACATCTATGGGAGGTTTTGCTAAATCTTAAGGCTCAGATGATGGAAAATAGAGTAACGAGACTAGCGGTGCCCAAGCTAAGCTGTAGACCGAATTGCTTAGATTGGAGGATAGTCCAAAATATGCTAGAAGTAGTTTTCCAGGGAACCAACGTCCAGGTCCTTGTTTGTTGTTATCAACCTGTTGCCTACCAAGACCAAGAAAAGAGTGCTGACTGTTATTTCCAACGACGCGATGGATGCACCAGAGGAGATAACTGCCGATACCGTCATGAGTCATCGAAATGTTGTCAAAATGTATTTACAGTTACGAGACGTAACGGTTTTAAAGAGGGAGCAGTGTTGCGAGCTACTATTATGCAACCCGTCAAACACACAAACGCCGCAAGCACTGTATATTCTTCATTGACCGAGAATCTTCTGACAAGTACTGGAGGATGAGTCATCCTTTTTAATTCACGATATAAATAAGACCGATGATGAATACAGAGTTAGTCTATATCAGAATGTCGAATATAAATTATATCGTGTAGCGTTAAATAGTTGAGCTTTTGGAAGTCCAACAATAAACATAAATGTTATATGATGTGCACGTGTCTAATGTACATGCAGCTTGTAGAATACATAAATAGACAAAAGTGTAATAAATAAATTATAGTAGTTGTGTTACTGTTGTTAATGGACCTATGGTTAAGAAGTTAATTTAAGAAGATATTAGTGCTTGTAAATTCATTAGGGTGATAGTGCTTCATTGTTAATTGGAGGAAGACATCTGTAAATAAAGCATATACTGTTAATTAGACTTGTGAACAGTGAGTAACAAAGACTAATGTTAGTACTTGTGTTAAATTAGTGAAACACGGTAGTAGTAGCCCGCTGCAATATATTTAATTTAAAATGTTGGGTGCTTGAAGTAGTGTATTGTCCAACACAATTAGGTTCTTCTAAATTATTCACTAAATAGGTTTAACCACTTGTCAACTACAGACGGTAAATTTTTATTTAGGATTCTTTGTTTAATTAATAGTTTGTAATAACTGAAGATGATTTAAAATAATAAATCGCAAGCGCTCTGTATGTAGTACATATTGTTTTTGCACGATTACGCACACTACAATCCCGACTTCATATTATTCACTTAATGTTGTTCTACCCACTGTAAAAACATATCCCCATCCATTTCAATATGATAATCATTGTTTTGAAATTTGGGAGCAAATAATAAAGATGCACTTGGTACAAACCCTGCTTCTGAACTTGCATGCACAACAACAAACCGTTTTCTTACACTTTGTATATCATTGTTTTAACACGCCACGATTTTGTTGGATTTCTTTTCGAAAACGACTATACTTCATCCATGATCACCACATGTCGTTTATTTTTCTTATTTGCCCTAAGAAATTTAATTTTAGCCTTAACAATGCTTAATTTTTCCATTGAAGTTCTGCGATTTCCCTCAGTTCTGAACTTAAAACCAATATCGTGTAAAACTAGTTTCAAGTTTGTATTACTTAAATTATTTCTTTCTCCCGAAGTTCCCTATTTAAAGATTGCACAGTAATATGCTTTTCTGTAAAGAAAAAAATGTATCATCGTAAATTACTTTATGGCATTTACTTTTCACGTATATCGTGTATATAGTATCCCTAATGCTCATTTTAATACTCGTACATTCAGGGATTTTGATATTCTTGATCTTCTTACAAGGTCGTTTTTCCCTGGACTACTTCTAATTGATTTTACATGGCTTCGGGTATTTAATCTGCGCTACAGAACGAATACTGGTTCACAAAGAAGCAGTTACTTGCTATAACACAAAGTTAAGAAATTTAATTTATAGGTAAGGCATAAAACCGTACCTCTTGTACTGAAATTAAAAGACCGCCATCGTGCTTCCCACTTTCAAAGTAGTCTAAGGCCCGGTTTATTAATGCATGGTTAGTTAACATAACCGACAGTTTTATTTTAACTTAAGATTAATTCGTTTATCAATTTTATTAACTGCCAGTTAAATTCTTGACTTCTAGTTAAAGTAACTAGAAAATAAAGTTTCGGTTAGCATCTTAACCAACAGTTATCGAGACGGTGTCGTTTTCGTTTTGTAACATAACCTCAAATTTGTTATCAATATTTTAGGAAAAAAATGGAAAGTTTAGTTAATATAAGAATAAGCGACGACGAATACGACTCTGCAGAGTTTCTGACGTGGAACGTAGACCTTATAGGGTTGAAAAGCGTATTGACCACTTTGAAAAGTTTTATAATCGCGATTTTTATGTCCACTTTCGTTTAAGTAAACAAACTGTTATGATGGTATTGAATCTGATTGAACACATTCTAGAATACCCAACCGACAGGTAGTTTAAATGTTAAATAATTTTAAGTTTTCACATTGTATTACTTTAGTTTCAGAAATCATACAATTCGTCCGATTGATCAACTATTGCTATGTTTGCAATTTTATGCTACAGAGAATATGTTAGTAATGGCTGCAGACTTTTTAAATGTAAGCCAAAGCTTCGTTTGCAAAATTGGTAAAACGGCGACTTCTGCAATAGCGGCATTAAGCCCACGTTTTATCAAAATGCCTGTAACAGACGCTACCATAGCAGAAGCTCAATTAAGCTTTTATAGCAAAACAGAACTGCCAAGAGTTGTGGGTTCACTTGATTGTACGCATATTCGAATACAATCGTCAGGTAAAATAATTTATACACTATACTTATTTAAACATGTTTGCTTTCTAGGCGGAAATCAAGCTGAGATATTTAGAAATAGAAAAGGTTATTTTTCTATTAACACACAAACAATATCTTCAGCAGATTTAAAAATTTGTGATATAATTGCTCGTTGGCAAGGTTCAAGCCACGACCAACAAATTTTTAACAATTCTTTAGTTAAAAGAAGATTGAAGAATGGGGAAAATTTTATACTTGTTGATAGTGGTTATGCAAACGGCATGTATGTAATAACACCGTTCACACAAACACATAATAGAGTTCAGGAAGTTTACAATTAATCCGGTATGGTTAAAAAATTATTATTTAGTAGGTTTCAACCAATGATATCTATTGTTTTTAGTCATTCGCACTAGAAATTCAGTAGAACGTCAGTATAAAGTATGGAAGCGGAGATTTCCAGTTTTGTCCCTTGGGTTGCGTTTAAAACTCCAAATAACAATGGACTTAATAGTGGCCACTGCTGTTTTGCATAATATAGCAATTTACAAAAAGGAACAAGCGCCAACTAGATCAAGAACTAAATATAGAAAGTGTAGATTTCGACGAGTATATACATGTTGAACCACCCATCAATAATAATGTACCACAGCAAAAGAACAACTATTGGAGGATTATTTTAGCAGATTATAAAATTAATAAAACATTTATGTATTTAGTATATTTATAAAATCAATAAAAAAAATCATTAGTATTCCTAATATTTACAATTACAAAATGTATTATTGTTTTTTTAATTCAGCATTCAATAAGAGAATTTGCAATTCAATTTCTTGTTGCTCGAGTTGCAGATTCTTGAGGCGCTGTACATGCTCAAATTTTAAATATGATCTTCTCTCTTCTGCGATGTCCTCAATTTGGATTAATTCGAGTTTTTCATCAGCCAAATGTTCAAATTTTGCAACTACTAATGAAAGACATTTACCTTTTTTTTTATTGTGGGTCTTCTTCGACTTGTTCATGTAGTATCTGCAAAAATATTAAAACTTAAATTGATGTTATCATTGTGGTTGTTTGATATAAGATTTAGTTTGTCATTAAATTGCCATATTCCTCATTCCTCTGCAAATCTTTCTGTACAGCAGTTGGCGTTAAAATTATCGCTGGTTGAGGGTGATTTACTACAGTGGCTGATTATTGTACATCATCCACTTTGTTTTAAAATTGGATCAACTGGAGTTTGCAACATACTCGACGTGTAGTCACACCACTTGATCTCTATTTCTTGCAGGTCCATGTCATTGTCACCATTATCTAAACATGTCGATTGCCCTAACAGTGGCAATCCCAACCTCCTCGCTGTAAATTTGTACAATATAAAACATTTCTAAACTATAACTGAACTACCTTCAAATGCATCCGAATCAAATGTACTCTCAAGTCCTTGAACAGATATTGCTATTGTTAACAACAAGTTCTTTTTCTTCTTCAGAAGTATGGTTTAGTGGAGGTACATATGGGCCCCCATCTGTACCCTTTGTACAACTAAAATGCTGGCTGAACTGTTTCTGCGTGTGTTCCTTAATGTTACCATACCTAAAACGAATTTGTTTTATAATTTTAGGCTACAATAAAATAGTAAGTAATCTTTTATACATACTATCAAACCGTCATACACCTGTCCAACTGATCCTGCATTGAAGTGGTTGATAATTTTTTCCCATGCCGCTTCTTTTTGTCGCCATATTATACCATCTGTTTCTTGTTTTCTATAATGTTATTAAAAGTATTAACTATTCGCAATAACCTCTGTCAATCACTTGGGCTGAAATTTGCATCCCGTGTGCGTTTTTCGTCGTCAAGCATTTTTCAAAAAATTTGACAAACCTAACTGGAAGTTATTAAACTAGAGCTATCTTACACATTGAGAAAAGTCGTTAAATTAAACTAATGCATTAAACCTTGGTTAGCATTTAGTAACAGTTAACTAAATGAGACTTTTAAGGGTGAATTGATAAACCGCTCCTAATAGAATCGATACTAATTTTTGGATCTGCGTCCCTGAGGTTGTATTTTTAGGTGACATTACCAAATTTAGTTCTAATAACAACTGATTTTCAACAAACTGATCATAAACATAAAGAATTGAATTAAGCACGAAGAAAAATATACTATATAACAGATGTATGCAAAAAACTAACAGAAGCGAGGTTAAGTGTTCCAAGTGCAAAGCCAAATACATTCTGATCTAAATTGCTGATCAAGATTTGACATACAATGGAGTAGTTTTTACTTTCTAACTCATTCAATAAAAACGCATTACGTATGTGTATTATAAAAACGCATGTAGTTGATTCTTTGTCTTTGTTTTACTCACTTCAAAATCGGATTATCTTTAAATACGTGGGTCGATTTTACAATCTGAGATTAATCACGTGACTTCCTTCTTTCCTGGTCTCACGTGGAATTATAGGTTAAATAGGTGTAGACAATAAAATTTTATCAACATTATTTTATATAAATCGATAAAGTGTATTTATTTGACACTCTTTCAAACTAATTGATTTCTTACTTAATTGTTTTGAATCTTTTCAAGTTCGTATTATTATTACTATTATTATTATTATTATTATTATTATTATTACTATAATTTTTATTAATATTAATACAAAATATTCTTTTACAAACAATTAAAACATTCACAGCAACTTTTTCTGATGAAACACATGTAACATCGATAAATAAAATTATAACTTCCTCGCAATACAGATCTTATATACCAAAAATAGAGTCCAAAATCTCCACAACAGCATTGCCTTACGAACAAGATCTTAATTATAACATCAAAAAAACATATAACTTCGGGATAATCAAGCACGCAGATATTCTACACAAAATTTATACACTAAAAATGGATTCCAAATATCTCTCGTTAAAACTAGGATGATTACTCACAAATCTTAATTTCATAATTATCATTCATAAACAACCCCCTAATTAAATCTTCTTTATTATGTACATAATTTATAAAAATAAATCATACAATTTAATATCCTATCCCTCAAAAACCGTATTTAAATATATCTTATGCCAGTTCAGTTCAATTATTTCCCTATATACTGGCGAAAACCTGTATCATAAACTTGCCAACTCTTTTAATCAAATTAACGACTTTTAGACACACTATACTACTATAAATTCAAAAGACTTGTACATATAAAGACCTTATCATACAACGTAAGTAATCAATAAATATGTGTTTTTAGATATTCAAACAAAATATATTTTACTTCTTCAGGTCTACTTGTTGTTTCTCTTTTCTAGAACGTAATTATCATTTCATGCTCCAAAATCGTTCAAATCGATTTACAAAGTAAGCCTTTTCATGCAGATTGCTCCATATACCATATAACAAACTATTCTAATCATATATGCTTCATTCCATTTAAGAAATTTTTCTTACGCTAACTTCAATTATTTTTAAATTATTTATTTTCAATTTTTAATGCCATTGCAAGTACATCAAATAATATATTCACGCTTACAATAAAATTATTAAATATATAAAATGTTTTTGAAGTTGTTACATTTTATGACACATAATTGTCGCTTTACTTGACAGTAGGACAAAATGTTGACTTATGAATATGTATTATATGAGATGTATGTGTCAGTCTTTTTTGTCTATATGGAAATGTCTGTGTATACTAGTATGTGTATTTGGTATAGTTGAAAATGTATTAAGGTTTGCGTCACTCTAAGTGGGAATTATACTGCTAGATGGTATTTTAAAATATAATAGATATGTGTACATTGTGCTTAAATTGTTGATATCAGTTTTTTAGTTCATACTACGTTAAATGGAAGAACAGGGCTCTCACCTATGTGAAAGCATCTGAACTTCGCCTTTTGCAACTTTCTTTTTCCTTTCCCTTGAATGCTATGGGAAATTACTTTTGTAAATTATTAAATTTGCAATAAAAACCATTATTATTGTTACTTGTTGGGTAATTGTAAATGTAACACATTTCCAATAAGGTTCTCTTATTATAATTTGGTTCAATGGTTAAAATTTGTGTATTTGCAAAATCTGGTCTGTGAGCTTTTGTGCTAGAGTGAATGGTCAGAGCACATGCATTATTAGACTTTACTCTAATGTCACTATTATGTTGCATAGTTATTGGGAAGTCTGTTCAATGTACGAATCTGTGCAGTCTAAACGTATAATTTGGTATATTACGCATCTCTGATTTTCTGCTGGAATCCTCTCTTTGACTTTAGAGAAAAGTAGATGTATTTTTTATGAATTAGTAATGGCAATTTTAATATTTACTTTTTCAAACTTTTTTTTAAATTTTGGGGTTAAATCGGTGAAATAGCGCAATGTTTTGTAAGCGGTGTTGATGTCAGGTGGTTTGTGATTGAGTATGTTATTGTTCGTGGGGGTTTTGTACAGTAGCGAGTAGATTAATATATAATATATAATATACGAAAATACAAACTAGCTACCACTTCAAAGCTCATAGAAAAATTGGTGCAATCTTAAGAAACCCCAAAGATCAGATCCAATTAGAAGATCAAGGAGTCTATGAAACACCATGCTCAGACTACAACAAATATTACATTGGGCTTACAAACAGAAAAATTAGTTTTAGGAAGGAAGAACATAAAAACGCAATAAAGCAGAACGAAAAAAACCTCATCGCTAGCTCGGGACTTCAGAACTACAGGTCACAACATCGAGATCAAGAATACTAGAACGCTAGCTAAGATTGAGCACTACACCTCGAGAACAATCCGAGAAGCCATTGAAATAGAGAAATGCCCACGTAGTCTCAACATAAGGAATGATTCCCAAAAACTACTCCAGGCATGAAAACCAGCAATTACTAATCTACGCATCGTTAAACATTCAGAAAAGAGCATTTTGTTAAATCAGCTATATAACACCCACCGGTGATAAGGCAGGTCAGTTTCCACTTGAAGCACGTCGAAGCCACGACACTTTTAACCAAATATGTACGCGTCAGATAAATAAAATTTATAATATAGTGAAAATAGTGCTGTATAAAAATTGTGTTAAGAATATATGAAAAGTTATTGCCTTTTTTTCTGAACTATTTCTGGTTCAATTCTAATCTGCGTCTGAAACGATAATTTTGGTATATTTCTGGACTATTCTAATACTAAGTAATACTAAGTAACCCACGAATTCAAGAGGCATTTAAGGGAAGAAGTTAAGGCGTATGTAGAAATGATTTTTGGAAAACAAGAGGTAACTGTACTGAAATATTGGTTCAACAAGGCAGAGCATTGGTTTCGATTGAGGATAACAAGGGGGTGTTGATCCACAAAACGAAACAACATATCAGGAGATTACAGGTCAGATCTACTTAATTTTAAAGAATCTTTTTAATTTAAATTTTAATACTGAATTTATTCATTTTATCCAAAACTTGTAAAGAGTCAACAGGAACATTGCATGCGTTTAAACTTACGTAATAAATCATAAAGAGGTCTCGAACGTTTCAGATTTTTTTGTAAAGGTGTAGTTTTTGGTGACTTTATATTGAATTAAAAGTATATAAATTTTGGGATAAATAATCCATATGATATTAATTGATTGAAGGGTGTATTTAAAGAATTTCAAAAATTATAAATATTATTACCTTTCATTATATGAATGTTGATTGACTTCGTTTTATCAATTCAAACAGATAATCATACAAGGGGCGAAAGAAAATTGATTATCGTAATGTTGTGCACCCTGTGTAAATTGAAAAGGGCTAGCCGTGGCATAATAAAAGTAAAAGATTAATAAAGTGAGAAACAGAGCGGTGGCGTTCAGTAGAACGTTTATTACACCGCAACAACGTGGGGAGAAAAATACATAGCAATATATATGTATATATATATATATATATATATATATATATATTGCCGTGGAACTCACAAAAATTCGTGCCCCATTGTTTGGGCGTCATAAATTTGCGGTGGATTATACTCTTAAATTGAGCGTCGTAAAATTTCTGATAAAATTTTTAAAAAATAATTATTTTTTACACTACCTTTTTGAACGCCTCCTATATCAGCTCACCCTGTCTAGCTTAGCAATCGTCTTCTTCTTGCATACCTACTCTCCTAAGTACCTTCCTTTCGCACGCAGTCACATGAAATTACCACTCAAATAATGCCACAAGACATTCAAACCCTTTTATTTACGCATATTAACAGGTTTTCATTATTAATAAAATATTTACACCTTGGTACAGACAGTTTACTAAAACTATTACCACCTCAATCATTATATACTTTAAAGTCCTCGAATTTAATATACTTCAACAAATTCTATTAAATACGAGTAGATGGGCCCCACATGCAACCCTAGTTTGACTTTATTCTGATCTATTTTGAGCTCATTATAACCCAGTTCCTCTAAATGCTTTTACACCTTGCATTTTTATTAAAAACAAATTTAAAGACCCGTTTACTTCTTACAACAACATTTTATAGCATGAATAAATCTTTATATCATCAATAAACTCTATTTAATAATCAAAATTAATTGTCCTGTACGTATACCCTTTTAAACGAGTTTTAATGGTAATAAATACACCCCCAATAAGTCAAAACACTCAAACACAAAAATATCTACACAAACATTTAAACAAAAAAAAATCAGGAAATTCAGTTTTCTTTACCTGGAGAAATAGGTAAAATAGGGCATAAAATTAGAAAACAATAGAAGGGGAACGAGCTGTATACACATGCTGTGTGAGAATTTCAGGGAACTATGTAGGCTAGCTCAGAATATAAATAACTGCAGGTACGTGTCCAACCAGTTTTGAGACGGAAAACCTAATGACGAAAAAATAAGCGCAGATAAATCTGATGATTAGTATAAACACTAGTTGTTGGTTGCGAAATATCTGCAACTAATGAGGACTGTGCGAAAAGATATATTGGAAAATATATTAAATCGATAAATGGTTAAGTGTTGGGGGAACTTGGCAGCCACAGGCTGCTTACCTCCCTTCACAACCACTGAAGGTCGGAGAAATAGGGTATATAATTGTAAAACAATAGAAGGTGTCCGAACTGCATCTAACAAGAAAGAACAGCGCCTATGAGAAAAGACAACAAACATAGAACAAGAAGAAAATTGTTGAAAGCATATGTGTGGAGCACAGCACAGTATGCCTATGAAATACAGGCAGTCTGAAACGCAAACAGAAAAACGGTAGCAGCCTTTTGAAATGCTGTGCTTCAGATGTATGAGGACGATAGCATGGACAGAAATAATAACAAATAGGTTATAGAAATAGTAGGGGAACAAGGATATTTGGGGAAAAAGATAAGAGTAATAGAAGGGCAGAATTCGTTCTAAGGCATTTTTGGGGAATAGTATGGGATATATTACAAGCAGAGATAGGAAAAAAGAGGTAGATGTAGACCTAGATCAGATAGTTATAGATGCAGACTGTGCAAATTTCAGGGAAATCTGTAGGTTAGTTCAGAAGAGGAAACAATGATGGTACGCGTCTAACCAGTTCCAGGAGTAAAGACCTAATGATGATGATTACCTGGAGAAGTCTTCGTTCCTTGCCACCTTTGAAGATGGGTACCAGAACCCTCGTCGTTTGTCTATCTTTTTTGATGATGCCTGGATCCAACAGATCCCCACCATCCAAATCTCTGCTACCACCTCTATTCTTCTACCCAGATATTTGCCTTGTCGCAAAATCAACATTCCATACCAAATATACTTTTTAGGCTTTGCTTACCCATGCACCATCCCTTCCTTTAATAGAGTCGTTGTAGTAATGGCAGCTTTTATCTAGACAACAGCACCAACTCGTGCAATATCACTTGTACAACTTTTGCGGTACGCTACTACAGCTTTACATATTTTCTAACAGGATGTTCTATGCAACTATACCGAATACACAATAATTACTACCCGTAAGAGCATATACTATTATTACGTTGCAGATCTAAGCACGGTCTCAGATCTAAAAGAGAGCTTCAATATGTTTCGCCAAGTATTTATATGCTTTTCTAAACCCCCCATCAACCTAGTTCCACTGAAAAGCTTATTTTTAAAAACACTTCTGCTAATTCCAAACGCAATGTCTGAAAAATTCTGAGAGCATTATACTGTTACACTGAATTTTGTTTAATCTTTCAACGGACGCGCTTTTCTCCAAACTGCCTAGCCTTCAAAAAATGATATAGTTTTCCCTCGTCACAACGCTCCACCTATCAACTATATTTCTCCGTTCTACTCATATTTATTGTCTCATTTATAAACCCTTTTCAAGCTCCAGAAAATCGATATTATGTTGGCCTTCACATTTACCCGTGTATTTAGACGTGGCTTGTAACCACCGCTTTCTGTATACGTTTCTCTGTCTGTCTTACATTATCGATAGTTTATTTCACTCAGTCTTCAAGGCACTCGTTATTTTAGAAGCTATACATTGACCGTTGCAAACAAACTTCTATAGAATTTTGATCTAACGTTTGTTTAAGTTTCCATAAACCTGACATTTAACCAACAGGTGTTTCTCGAAGCAACCGACCGTTTAAAATAACGATTCCGAGTTTAACCATTCTTGGGATTTGTAAACGAACTTTTGCTTTTATGTAAATGGAAAGATTTGCGTTTAGAATTATTGATTTTCTATACGTGCGAACTCCCTTTTTGCTTCCATGCGTTCGATTTAAAATTGTTATAATTACTTATGCGTATCCTTGAGTTTTTATGTACTCAAAAGCTTTCTTCTCTTATGCAATTTTAACATTCCAATTTAAAAATAGAAAAATATCTTAATAACCGTCCGTTTTCACTATATAAACTGATTAATTTGGCGCGTAAATAACTTGATCTTATTTCCTATATACACAGTTGATAAATATATATATATATATATATATATATATATATTGACGTGGAATTATAGGTTAAATAGGTGTAGACAATAAAATTTTATCAACTGTGTATATAGGAAATAAGAGCAAATTATTTACACGCCAAATTAATCTACTTGTAAAATTATGGTAATACTTGTTACATTAAATTCACTAAATAAAATACATTTTGCACGTAAATTTTGGTTGTTTCCTCTATACAGGGTGTTTGAAATTGCCTTGTTTATACTTATTTAGCCCTTTAAAACCACTACAAATATATATATATATATATATATATATATATATATATATTGTAGTGAAATTTGACATTTATAGATTGATTTAACAGTTAAAAAAAAGATACATGGCTGTAGATTAAAGTAATATAAAAATTGAGTTCTATACAGGACACTTTTTCTAACATGAAATTTATCTTGGCTGCGTACTTGCTGTTCTGAAAAAGATAGAAACCTTTTCTTGGTGATTGGAGGGTCTAGTAGTAATTGGAGCATATATAGAATATCACTGTATGTGTAAACAAGGTTTATGTAACTATAAAAAAAAAGATTTTGTACTTTATTTGAGCATCCAACGCAAGTGTAAGATGTTAACCGATAAAATAAGTCCATTTTGTGGCGTTTGAATGATCTGTTAGTAGTTGTAGCATTTATACAGTCTAATAACTATAAATTTCGGACGCCCGTCTTTGTGTTAAAGTTGAGAGGCGCAAATCGATCGCTTATTTTGATTTGCGTCCGAGGGTTTCGGAGTTGGGGGCGCGGACGGGTGGTGGTTAGGTGGAGAATTTTTGCGTGCTTAGGATAGGCCTGTTTTTATGGCGGAAAACCGATAACTTGCGGAGAAATAAGGATTTTCCGGGAAAAGATTAATTTGAAGCGACGTATTCGTTAACGTGTTAAAAAAACTTGGATCTCTCAAAAAATTCCGATCTAAAAACCGACCGGTCGTGCGACGAGGTCGGGAACTGTTCCGTTGACGTTAGTACGAGAGAGATGAAAGATCGAGTTGGTTTGTGAAATTCGTATTCGGGCGTTAAAAAATTTCTAATATATGCCAAACAACGCTATTCGTATTCTAAAAACTGAATAATTCACCATTTGCGGGCTACCACTGCAGTTTTTTCTTAAAACACTTATTAAAAATTGTATAATTTATTCGACAAACGTCAAAATCAGGTAACGATCACCAACGGAAAAGTACGAGCGTGTACCTTCAAAATCTATGGTAACAAACTTTCTTTCAAATTTCTGGAATTTTCCATTACAATTCAACCAATGTGATTTAGAAGTATAGTTACTTGATTTAAATTATAGGAAAAGGTCGCTTTTCCACATACGCTGGCTATTTATTTCAAAAATCATACATTTTTCATTTTGGCGTTTCTTCACGATGATAGCCGAACATTTTCAATAGACAGTGATTTGGTCAGAATTCGGTGTATTTCGTGTTTGGTCCGCTAAATTGAAAGTAATTCGGGGTGATTAAAAGTAATTGAAAGTATACTACTAACCAATTTACAAATACTGACACCTCCATAGCGCGATGCTATGATATCTGGCTACCAAGCGTAAGTTTAATGGTTCAATTCCCAGTTCCATTCACTTTTTTTAATTTTTTCGTCAACTTTATAAACAACACCAGCATTTATTTAATTCAATAATATGCATAAAAAGTACCAGAACATTTTTTCATATGCCTTACGCCGCTCTTTCATTTCAAAATTGTCAGTTACGTTTGCTTAAATATCATTACTGACGCTTTTCTATTCCAGGAATTCTCCGCATTGTAGAAACAAATGCTGCTTTGTCTTATGCATCAAGCAAGGTTCGGACGTTTAAAGTTGATCGTTCTAAAAACACGGAGCGCTTTAGTATGAGAGAGGTGGAAGATCGCGTTGGTTTCGAAATTCGTATTAGGCTTCTAAGAAATTACTAATATATATGTCAATAAACACAATCTGTATCCTAAAACCTGAAATGTTAACAGATTGAAAGCAGGTACTGCGGTATTTCCCTAAAACATTTATTAAATTTTGTATAATTAATTCCGGTTACGTCAACAACAGATTAATACACAGACTATAGTCAAATAATAGAATTCAATGTTTTTCTTTATGTAACATAGAACATTTGCTATACATAGAAATCTAGATTAATTTAATATCTAATTTAGTATCCGATTTAAATAATAGCCGCTTTACAGAATAAATTAATATGCGCGGTCTATTTTTAAAAAGGGCACTCTTATTTGGCAGTTGTGGGCATATCGCAGTTCATTTAAGTATTTCGAGTTCTCTACATTGCACACATGATACATTATTATATTTTCTAATAATGGTCTAACGTACTTTTGCAGAAATCCAAATGCTTTTCAAACGTGCACAACTACGTCTCATTTTATATTTGAAAATCATTCAAATTTATTGGGATACATAAATCATACGGAATGCCCAATTTAATAGGTTTGCACTGTAACTACAACAGTTTGGGGTCGACTTCGATTTCTATCACTTTTGTTGTTACTTAGGCCGTTTAATAATATCACTATCACGACAGCTTTATTTCCATTTTCATTCAAAGGGTGTACATCAAATACATAGCTTTTCTTATGTATAAGTCAAAAATCAAATGCCGCTCATATACCACTTTTTAGAACACACAGTTTCAACATTACACCTCATGTACATTTATAATTACGAAAAGTTTATTTATATTCCTTAACAGGTACATTCGAGGTTAGATTGATTTCATACGCCTTCACAGGAGATACTCCATACCAATGAAAAATATCTAAAACGTACATGTACATTATTTTCATTCGCAATATGTTAAAAGAGATATTTCAAAACATATCACTTTTAATGAGGCTACATTAATTTCATACTTCTTTGTTTAACCATTTGCAGCTTCGACAAACGCAAACGCAAACGCAATTGGGCGAAGTGGTATGGATCCGATCGACACTTCGTAGTGATTTCGACAAACTCTACTTGGGCGAAATGGTCTTGACCCTATCGGTTCTCAGAAGTGATTTCGAAAAAGTCTACTACAGCGAAGTGGTCTTGATCCGATCAATTCTCCGAAGTGATTTTGACAAAGTCCACTTGGACGAAGTGGTTTTAATCCGATCGACACTTCGAAGTGATTTTGACAAAGACTGCTTCGGTGAAGTGGTCTTGATCCGGTCGACACTTCAAGGTGATTTTTACAAAGTCTACTTTGGCGAAGTGGTCTTGATTCGATCAACACTTCAAGGTGATTTCGGCATAGTCTACTTGGGCGAAGTGATCTTGATCCGATCAATTTTCGAAGTTATTTTGACAAAGAATACTGAGACGAAATGGTCTTGATCCGAACGACACTTGGATGTGATTTCGACAAAGTCTACTTGGGCAAAGTGGTCTTGGTCCGATCGACACTTCGAGGTGATCTTACAAAGTCAGCTTGGGCGAAGTGGTCATGATTCGAACGACACTTCGAAGTGATTTTGACAAAGTCTACTTGGGCGAAGTGGTCTTGATCCGATCGACACTTCGAAGTGATTTCGACAGTCTGCTTTGGCGAAATGGTCTAAATCCGATCGACACTTCGATGTGATTTCGGCAACGTCTACTTGGGCGAAGTGGTCTTGATCCGATCGACACTTTGGAGTGATTTCGGCAACGTCTACTTTGGGCGAAGTGGTCTTGATCCGATCGACACTTCGAGGTGATCTTACAAAGTCAGCTTGGGCGAAGTGGTCATGATTCGAACGACACTTCGAAGTGATTTTGACAAAGTCTACTTGGGCGAAGTGGTCTTGATCCGATCAACACTTCGAAGTGATTTCGACAGTCTGCTTTGGCGAAATGGTCTAAATCCGATCGACACTTCGAAGCGATTTCGGCAACGTCTACTTGGGCGAAGTGGTCTTGATCCGATCGACACTTTGGAGTGATTTCGGCAACGTCTACTTGGGCGAAGTGGTCTTGATCCGATCGGCACTTCGAGGTGATCTTACAAAGTCAACTTGGGCGAAGTGGTCATGATTCGAACGACACTTCGAAGTGATTTTGACAAAGTCTACTTGGGCGAAGTGGTCTTGATCCGATCGACACTTCGAAGTGATTTCGACAGTCTGCTTTGGCGAAATGGTCTAAATCCGATCGACACTTCGAAGTGATTTCGACAACGTCTACTTGGGCAAAGTGGTCTTGATCCGATCGTTCCACGAGATAATTTCGACAAAGTCTACTAGGGCATCTTGATACTATCGACTCCCTGAAGTGATTTCAACAAAGTCTGCTAGGGCAAAGTGGTCTTGATCCGATCAACTACCAAAGGTGATTTTGACAAAGTCTACTAGAGCGAAATAAATTTTGATCCGATCGACTCCCGGTGTGATTTCGGCAAAGTCTACTTGAGCGAGGTGATCTTGATACGATCGACTCTCCGAAGTGATTTCGACAAAGACTACTAAAGCGAAGTGATCTTGATCCGATCAACTCTCCGAAGTGATTTCGACAGAGTCTACTAGAGTGAAGTGATTTTGATCTGAGGTACTCCCCGAAGTGTTTTTGAACAAGTCTACTGCAGCGAAATGATCTTGGTCCGATCGACTCTCCGAAGTGATTTCGACAAAGACTACAAGGCAAAGTGATCTTAATCCGATGGACTCTCCGACGTGATTTCGGCAAAGTCTACTAGAGTGAAGTGATCTTCATCTGATGTACTCACCGAAGTGATTTCGAACAAGTCTATTACAGCGAAATGATCTTGGTCCGATCTACTCCCCGAAGTGATTTTGACAAAGACTACAAGGCGAAGTGATCTTAATCCGATCGACTCTCCGAAGTGATTTCGACAGAGACTACTAGAGTTAAGTGATCTTGATCTGAGGTACTCCCCGAAGTGATTTCGAACAAGTCTACTACAGCGAAATGATCTTGGTCCGGTCGACTCCCCGAAGTGATTTCGACAAAGACTACAAGGCGAAGTGATCTTAATCCGATCGACTCTCCGAAGTGATTTCGGCAAAGTCTACTAGAGTGAAGTGATCTTCATCTGATGTACTCACCGAAGTGATTTCGAACAAGTCTACTACAGCGAAATGATCTTGGTCCGATCTACTCCCCGAAATGATTTTGACAAAGTCTACTAGGGCGAAGTGGTCTTGATCCATTCCACTCCCCGGAGCGATTTTGACAAAGTCTACTAGGGTGAAGTAGTCTTGATCAGATCGTTCTACGAGATGATTTCGACAAAGTCTACTGGGGCATCTTGATCCTATCGACTCCCTGAAGTGATTTCAACAAAGTCTGCTAGGGCAAAGTGGTCTTGATCCGATCAACTGCAAGAGGTGAGTCTACTACAAAGTCTACTACAGCGAAATAAATCTTGATCCGATCGGCTCCCGGTGTGATTTCGGCAAAGTCTACTTGAGCCAGGTGATCTTGATCCGGTTGACTCCCAGAAGTGATTTCGACAAAGTCTACTAGAGTTAGGTGATCTTGATTCGCTCAACTTCTTAGCCGTTTTAATGAATTCTACTAGGGGAAGTGAAGACGGGGTGTACAGAGGGCGGGGTGTAGAGAGGGCGGGGCGTAGAGAGGGCGGGGCGTAGAGAGGGCGGGGCTTAGAGTGGGCGGGACGCAGAGAGGGCGGGACGCAGAGAGGACGGTGCGTAGAGAGGTTGGTGCTCAGAGAGGGCGGGGCGCAGAGAAAGCGGGGCGTAAATAGAGTGGTCCACAAAGCGAGTAGAGGCGCTCAAAGTAGTCCCGTAGGGACTACAAACCGCTTCTAGTATTACTATAAAAAAGAAAATGTATATGAAATTTGTAAAAGCAATTTTGTATTTTAATTTTAGCATTTAAGGCATGTTTAACGTATTGGATATTTTAACCAATGAGAAGTTTATGATGTGTAGCATTAGAATTTTGATATGTAATTTAATCCAGTGATTGTTTTAGCAATAGTTTCTGTGTTTATGATTTATGTAAAATATATATAATAGTTGGCATCAAGAAGAAAAGAAAACTAAGGCGTAACTAGGTTACAAAAAGTTTGTTGATTTATAACTGATTTACAATTATATTCTGAAAATAAAAGTTGTGTTTTTACTGAGCTCGTGCTTTATTTAATTTGAACGTGAAATTGAAATTGTTTCTAAAGCGAGCAAGGCTTCATGTAATAGTGGCACCGATTATACATGCAATCGGTGTACTACTAAAATATTAAGAGATTGAGATTTTGTTCAGGAGCCCAAAGATAAAATATAACCTGTTGGTGTAGCAAAGGTGTTCCAGATAGCAAGAAGTCGTCGAAGTTTTTTATTTGCAAGCAGCAGAACAAACAATATTGCAGAGTTGGTGGTTTTGTGGTCGAGATCCAGAAGCAAGGAAATTTAATAGGAGTTAGTGCTGAGGATATCTGCATCGATTAAGTATTCATTGTATGAATATTTAACCTTCTGATTTATATCCAATTTATTCTGAGTGTGCTAAAACAAATGTTTTGGTACTAAAACCATTTTTAATAATAGATTTACCTGGTATTCAGAAAATCTCTGCATGCTACAACTGTGAACGGCACTCCAAGAGAACAAAAGGATTACGGGGGTTATCTTTATCATTACCGTAAGTACGTAAAACCTAATAATCCCGAATAAAAGTAAAAATTTATAATTGCTCGTAAACAAACAGATCGGCCATTTGCTTTGCGATAAAAGTAATTTCTGTAAATTCAACACTAGTGATATAATAAATATCTTAAGAGTTGAGTTAGATTCAGAAAAGGGCGCTAAGCCATAACCATTTTTCTTTATCTGAAGACCCACAGATAAATGAAGTGTTTGTAATTTTATTAAATTTTAATTAAAATTTACCCTGAGCAGAGTTTCAAGCTTGAAGTTAACAGAGCTAAGTCGTGGTAAACAAAAATAACTGTTTTAGGGCATTGGATGGAAGGTTCTAGTGGTTTGTTTTTAAGTTATTAGGCCACCTAGCGAGGTAAAATTGTATTAATGAAATAAGAATCGTTTTGCCTGATTGTTTGGTTGCCTAATAACGCAGGTATTCGTTTTTCAAAACCAAAGAACTAACCTACAGATTTCTCTGAAATTTGCACAGTCTGCATCTATAACTATCTGATCTAGGTCTACATCTACCTCTTTTTTCCTATCTCTGCTAGTAATATATCCCATACTATTCCCCAAAAATACCTTAGAACGAATTCTGCCCTTCTATTACTCTTATTTTTTTCCCCAAATATCCTTGTTCCCCTACTATTTCTATAACCTATTTGTTATTATCTTTGTCTGTTCATGCTATCGTCCTCATACATCTGAAGCACAGCATTTCAAAAGGCTGCTACCGTTTTTCTGTCTGCGTTTCAGACTGCCCGTATTTCATAGGCATACTGTGCTGTGCTCCACACACATATGCTTTCAACAATTTTCTTCTTGTTCTATGTTTGTTGTCTTTTCTCATAGGCGCCGTTCTTTCTTGTTAGATGCAGTTCGGACACCTTCTATTGTTTTACAATTATATACCCTATTTCTCCGACCTTCAGTGGTTGTGAAGGGAGGTAAGCAGCCTGTGGCTGCCAAGTTCCCCCAACACTTAACCATTTACCGATTTAATATATTTTCCAATATATCTTTTCGCACAGTCCTCATTAGTTGCAGATATTTCGCAACCAACAACTAGTGTTTATACTAATCATCAGATTTATCTGCGCTTATTTTTTCGTCATTAGGTTTTCCGTCTCAAAACTGGTTGGACACGTACCTGCAGTTATTTATATTCTGAGCTAGCCTACATAGTTCCCTGAAATTCTCACACAGCATGTGTATACAGCTCGTTCCCCTTCTATTGTTTTCTAATTTTATGCCCTATTTTACCTATTTCTCCAGGTAAAGAAAACTGAATTTCCTGATTTTTTTGTATAAATATTTGGGTAGATATTTTTGTGTTTGAGTGTTTTGACTTATTGGGGGTGTATTTATTACCATTAAAACTCGTTTAAAAGGGTATATGTACAGGACAATTAATTATGATTATTAAATAGAGTTTATTGATAATATAAAGATTTATTCATGCTATAAAATGTTGTTGTAAGAAGTAAACGGGTCTTTAAATTTGTTTTTAATAAAAATGCAAGGTGTAAAAGCATTTAGAGGAACTGGGTTATAATGAGCTCAAAATAGACCAGAATAAAGTCAAACTAGGGTTGCATGTGGTGCCCATCTACTCGTATTTAATAGAATTTGTTGAAGTATATTAAATTTGAGGACTTTAAAGTATATAATGATTGAGGTGGTAACAGTTTTAGTAAACTGTTTGTAACAAGGTGTAAATATTTTATTAATAATGAAAACCTGTTAATATGCGTAAATAAAAAGGTTGTATGTTTTGTGGCATTATTTGAGTGGTAATTTCATGTGACTGTGTGCGAAAGGAAGGTACTTAGGAGAGTAGGTATGCAAGAAGAAGACGATTGCTAAGCTAGCCAGGGTGAGCTGATATTGGAGGCGTTCAAAAAGGTAGTGTAAGAAATAATTATTTTTTAAAATTTTTTTCAGAAATTTCACGACGCTCAAAATTTAAGAGTATAATCCACGGCAAATTTATGACGCCCAAACAATGGGGCACGAATTTTTGTGAGTTCCACGGCAATATATATATATATATATATATACATATATATTGCTATGTATTTTTCTCCTCACGTTATTGCGTCATATAAAAATTGATAACGCCGTACTCGGTGTAATAAACGTTCTACCGAACGCCACCGCTCTGTTTCTTACTTTATTAATCTTTTACTTTTATTATGCCACGGCTAGCCCTTTTTAATTTACACAGGGTGCACAACGTTACGAAGAACAATTTTCTTTCGCCCCTTGTATGATTATCTGTTTGGATTAATAAAACGAAGTCAATCAACATTCATATAATGAAAGGAAATAATATTTACAATTTTTAAAGTTCTTTAAATACACCCTTCAATCAATTAATATCATATGGATTATTTATCCCAAAATTTATATACTTTTAATTCAATATAAAATCACCAAAAACTACACCTTTACAAAAAAATCTGAAACGTTCGAGACCTCTTTATGATTTATTACGTAAGTTTAAACGCATGCAATGTTCCTGTTGGCTCTTTACAAGTTTTGGATAAATTGAATAAATTCAGTATTAAAATTTAAATTAAAAAGATTCTTTAAAATTAAGTAGATCTGACCTGTGATCTCCTGATATGTTGTTTCGTTTTGTAGATCAACACTCCCTTGTTATCCTCAATCGAAACCAATGCTCTGCCTTGTCGAACCAATATTTCAGTACAGTTACCCCTTGTTTTCCAAAAATTACCTCTGCATACGCCTTAACTTCTTCCCTTAAATGCCTCTTGAATTCGTGGGTTACTTAGTATTATGAATTATCCCAGAATTAAAATTAGAATTGTTTTCGACGCAGATTAGAATAGTCCAGAAATATACCAGAATTATCGTTTCAGACGCAGATTAGAATTGAACCAGAAATAGTCCAGAAAAAACGGCAATAACTTTTCATATATTCTTAACACAATTTTTATACAGCACTATTTTCACTATATTATAAATTTTATTTATCTGACGCATACATATTTGGTTATAAGTGTCGTGGCTTCGACGTGCTTCAAGTGGAAACTGACCTGCCTTATCACCGGTGGGTGTTATATAGCTTCTCCCACTACAAGCAGTCTTGCAGATTGTCGCGACCAACCACGTTTGTCTTTAATATTTCAAGCTGATTTCTGATAAAACTCTTTCGGATTTCAGTGTCATGGTGTTTATTTGCGATCTTTGATTGCCTTATTATTTGTTATCGTGGCCAAACTTCAACGTCTGTTGTTTTGTATAGATAAGGCTTTTGGATAATTGTACAAAAATAAATGATGTAACTCTAGTGCTGTTTTCGTTCATGTATTTATTTAGACTGATCTTTGAAAGTGCGTTTTCTTATAAAAGCGCATATTGTTCCTTCTTTATCGCAAGCGTAATTGCATGAGAATTTATTAGGTTTCATTTTATCTTTTGCGTATTTCTTTTATAATTGGTTGAACACTCCTCAACGTACGTTTAATTACATGTGCGATTATTTCTCTACTGAATACGCGTTCTATTATTGAAAGGTATGTTTACTTGCAATAATAAAAGTTAATTACGGTCTATATGCAAGGTGTTAAATGCTTGCTATTCACATAATGTACAATTTACTTATTTTTCTGCTAATAAAATTAAGTTTTCTGATTCTCATAGCTATTTACAGTTACTACGCGACCCTTACTACTCAATACACCCCTAAACAACCCCTTATCACAGCAATATAAATATATATAATTTTGAGGTTTCTGCGAACGTTGTCTGCTTCATCAATTTTTCAGGTATTATTCCGCATAACTAGCAATTCGGCGACGTTTCGGCAAAATCACATCGCCATCTTCAGGCTGTGTTGGTTGAGCATTGAATGAAGAAGTGTTCCCTCGTTCTGCTATATACACTAGTTAGAATACATGCTCCATTACACTTGCGTGATTTCTGGTGTGACTTCGTGGCATTGGTCCGGGTGCATGTTGTTTAGTTGTTCTGCACGGCTGATTTAACAAAATGCTCTTTTCTGATTGTTTAACGATGCGTATACTAGTAATTGCTGGTTTTCATGCCTGGAGTAGTTTTTGGGAATCATCCCTTGTGTTGAGACTACGTGGGCATTTCTCTATTTCAATGGCTTCTCGGATTGTTCTCGAGGTGTAGTGCTCAATCTTAGCTAGCGTTCTAGTATTCTTGATCTCGATGTTGTGACCTGTAGTTCTGTAGTACCGAGCTAGCGATGAGGTTTTTTTCGTTCTGCTTTATTGCGTTTTTATGTTCTTCCTTCCTAAGACTAATTCTTCTGTTTGTAAGCCCAATGTAATATTTGTTGCAGTTTGAGCATGGTGTTTCATAGACTCCTTGATCTTCTAATTGGATCTGATCTTTGGGGTTCCTTAGGAATTTTTCTATGAGCGTTGAAGTGGTAGCTAGTTTGTATTTTCGTATATTATATATTATATATTAATCTACTCGCTACTGTACAAAACCCCCACGAACAATAACATACTCAATCACAAACCACCTGACATCAACACCGCCTACAAAATTGCCCTATTTCACCGATTTAACCCCAAAATTTAAAAAAAAGTTTGAAAAAGTAAATATTAAAATTGCCATTACTAATTCATAAAAAATACATCTACTTTTCTCTAAAGTCAAAGAGAGGATTCCAGCAGAAAATCAGAGATGCGTAATATACCAAATTAAACGTTTAGACTGCACAGATTCGTACATTGAACAGACTTCCCAATAACTATGCAACATAATAGTGACATTAGAGTAAAGTCTAATAATGCATGTGCTCTGACCATTCACTCTAGCACAAAAGCTCACAGACCAGATTTTGCAAATACACAAATTTTAACCATTGAACCAAATTATAATAAGAGAACCTTATTGGAAATGTGTTACATTTACAATTACCCAACAAGTAGCAATAATAATGGGTTTTATCGCAAATTTAACAATTTACAAAAGTAATTTCCCATAGCATTCAAGGGAAGGGAAAAAGAAAGTTGCAAAAGGCGAAGTTCAGATGCTTTCACATAGGTGAGAGCCCTGTTCTTCCATTTAACGTAGTATGAACTAAAAAACTGATATCAACAATTTAAGCACAATGTACACATATCTATTATATTCTAAAATACCATCTAGCAGTATAATTCCCACTTAGAGTGACGCAAACCTTAATACATTTTCAACTATACCAAATACACATACTAGTACACACAGACATTTCCATATAGACAAAAAAGGCTGACACATACATCTCATATAATACATATTCATAAGTCAACATTTTGCCCTACTGTCAAGTAAAGCGACAATTATGTGTCATAAAATGTAACAACTTCAAAAACATTTTATATATTTAATAATTTTATTGTAAGCGTGAATATATTATTTGATGTACTTGCAATGGCATTAAAAATGGAAAATAAATAATTTAAAAATAATTGAAGTTAGCGTAAGAAAAATTTCTTAAATGGAATGAAGCATATATGATTAGAATAGTTTGTTATATGGTATATGGAGCAATCTGCATGAAAAGGCTTACTTTGTACATCGATTTGATTTTGGAGCATGAAATGATAATTACGTTCTGGAAAAGGGAAACAACAAGTAGACCAGTAGAAGTAAAATATATTTTGTTTGAATTTCTAAAAACACATATTTATTGATTACTTACGTTGTATAATAAGGTTTTTATATGTACAAATCTTTTGAATTTAGAGTAGTATAGTGTGTCTAAAAGTCGTTAATTTGATTAGAAGAGTTGGCAAGCTTATGATACAGGTTTTTTCCAGTATATAGGAAATAATTGAACTGAACTGGCATAAGATATATTTAAATACGGTTTTTGAGGGATAGAATATTAAATTGTATGATTTATTTTTATAAATTATGTACATAATAAAGAAGATTTAATTAGGGGGTTGTTTATGAATGATAATTATGAAATTAAGATTTGTGAGTAAGCATCCTAGTTTTAAAGAGAGATATTTGGAATCCATTTTTAGTGTATAAGTTTTGTGTAGAATATCTGCGTGCTTGAATATCCCAAAGTTATATGTTTTTTTGATGTTATAATTAAGATCTTGTTCGTAAGGCAAAGCTGTTGTGAAGATTTTGGACTCTATTTTTGGTATGTAAGATCTGTGTTGCGAGGAAGTTATAATATGTATTTATCGATGTTACATGTGTTTCATAAGACAAAGTTGCTGTAAATGTTTTAATTGTTAGTAAAAAAATATTTTGTATTAATATGAATATTAATAATAATAATCATAATAATAATAATAATATCAGTAATAATAATACGAACTTGAAGAGGATTCAAAACAATTAAGTCAGAACTTCAATTACTTCGAAAGAGTGTCAAATAAATACACTTTATTAATTTATATAAAATAATGAATTTTTAATTTAACTCACAAAAAGTTCTTAACTCAATTCTATATAATTTATTAATGTCGCAAAATTAGTACTGCTGAAGCATACCTATATTACCAAAAACAAACGTTGCATGCTTATATGCAAAATTTACTCACCCATCTCGTAGAAAAGTAAGTGAAAATTTGTCTTATAAATATTCCATGTGGCAGCAAATTTTTGTCTCACAAACCAGCAACCAACATAAAAACAAAGTACCATCTGGACATTGTGTTACGTCTTTTTTTCAAAGCTTTACCGTTTATTGTATTAGTTAGGACTTTAAAAACCCTGCACTAGAAAATTCTCAGCATACTTATATTGTAATGCAAACGTACGCAAAAATCACACAAAGTTTTGGATCTTGCAAAAGTCCAGTCATTTTCTTATTTTTGTGGTCTGAATGAAATCCAAAATTGTATTTCTCGCGCTTTGTACGTCGTTTTACCCACCAATGTGCGCCAAATAACTATAACCTTTCTTGGAGGGAAGAAACATTTTGTGGGAACGACTTGACTACCGACTTTCCTCGAGTGTAGACGTGTGTAGTAGTGCTTCGACTTATCGACAAATAATTTTCCTCAGCGGTACCTATCCTATTCAACACATATCGGCACTTTGTGAAAGAGGGCTACAGCCAGGCAAGCATCGGGACAACAGGACGCCACCCCGGATTCCTTGCAGACACTTTGAAGCCGCTGAAAGAGCAAGATACCGCGGGTAAAGAAGTAGTTATATTATACCCGGGGAATTTAACCCCGGAGTAAATTTGAGATTATATGTGTTAAATATTAACCTTAGTGAGCTCTAAATACGGTAGTTTTTAAGATGTTTACATTAGCACCCAACAACATGGGGCTTCTATTAAGAATTTGTGTTTGTATAAAGAAAAGTTGATTTTTTCACAAGTGAAAAATTGGTCTGCATAACGTATAATTAGTTATAAACATTATCAGGTTTGTCTATCTAATATCTATCTGAAAAATATGGAAAAGGTGTATGTTTAAATCTAAAAACATTCTAAAATTTGATAAAAAACCTTTAATTATCGCCGCTGGTAACATCTTTAGAACTTTTAATCTTCGGGTTGGTAAACTGTAAACATTAAATATGACTGACTCTTCATTTCATTGTGTAAACCTAGCAATGGGTTAACTTAAAAAGCTAAAAAGTGTTTGCATTGATGTGCTTAATAGTGTTTTAAATAATTTACATTTTAAGGAAATATATATCTAACAGTTTGTGGCATGCTAGTTATTTCTATGATAGATGCAAGTGTCAAATCAGTACCTAAAGTAAGCGTATTTATTATTAATTATTGTTTATCCCAGCTAAAAATGTCGTATATTTTCAATCTCTACCTTCTTTGATAAAACTTTTAAATAAAACAATAGTATATTGTATATCCAGTAGGAGAAACTCGACATTCCCGGGCTACGTAAAGATTGCTTATGAAGGCACAAGCCGAGACAAGCAACACGGAGTACGGGAATGTTGCTTTTTCTACGTGGTATGCATACTATTTTTTCGCAAATCATTAAAAAACAACAGAAATTAAAATACTAATTTTAAAAAAACCTGATTAATTTTATTTATAAATAAATGGTGCTGTCAAATTCTTAGCAAACATTTTTGCGTAACCATGGAAACGTTCCTATCAAGATATTGAATTGTCAAACTTGATACATTGAAATATGATTGCTGGTACTTTTGAAAGTAACAATACAAATTCTATAATTAGATTAATTGTAAAATACCTGAAAATATCACACACACCTTACTTCAGAATCAAATACATTCTGAAGTTAGTTGTTTGTTATATTTACATGATGTGTTAAGATTGTTTAAATAGAACTTACCATGAAAGCATGTTCTCAGTCATTTTTGTAGTCCATATATATATACACATATTATTTCTGTACAGTACAGTAATGAATATTTCCTCACAGTGACTTGTCGTTGCTTGGAAACGACTAAACACTTGGAAATATTCAACTTTTCTTTAAGAAATTTTATCAGAAATGTCAAAATTTCTGAACGATTTGCAGAAAAAATCATTACCTAGAAAATTTACGCAAATCCGAGTCGTTTGTAAATAAAATTGAGCCCTTTTAAAAACCATGTTAAGTTATTTATTATATCTTTTTGGCACTAATCTTTGTAAATAAAATATTTTCCTGCGTTTAGGTTACTTTAATTAAAAAAATTATTTTTTTAAAAATCAAAAGTCATTAAAACCAAATTTCTCCTGCCTAGGAAATAAATTGCAAATACCTATTTACCTTAATTATTTAATGTTTGAAATAGTTCCTCTACTATAAACATTTGATGTATTTCAACAATAAGTTAAAAAATATCTTGCAATTTACACGTGATTCAACTAACGAAACCTGCAGTATTATAATACAGTAGTGAGTTTTTGCATTGAAACATTAGACATTTAATCAACATTTTGAAATACAATATAACAAATATCTACATAAATAAGTGCTAGAAAGAAGTTTTACAATTCTTAGATCAGTAGGCAGGTACTTTAAAGTTTAGATTCACTTATTCCTCAATCGTTACTATAGTCTATTATTATAATTTAGTCCATATTAACTCAATTGGATTAAATTGACAATTGTACAGAGGTATTCGCAAAACTTTATGACCATGTTTCGCTGCAAATTCATCTAATTCATAAACTGTAGATTTTGAAATCTCTCGGACTAAGGTCAATAATTCGCGGTTTAACACATTAGTTTCATAAGGTACTTTATGTTTCAGCAGCTAGTCCATTAATTCCTGTTTATAAGAAGTTGTATATGGCGTTTTTTCCATTAATTTTGAATAATAAAATGCATTGTCCAATATAATAAGGCTGTGTTGGTTTAAGTTTAGAATTAAACTTTCTTGAAACCACATTGTAAACACTTTGACATGCATATCACCATGCATGATAGTCTGCGTTTGGTGATTTAGTAGAAAACAAAAGAGACATATTTGCAACAAATCCACCTTCAATTCCTGCATGCAGCACAATGAACCTAAAATATTAACAAAATAAAGAAAACTGTTTAAAAAAAGTAATCAGAAATTAACCGTTTTCTCTCACGGAATGGCTTTTCCTTAATAGTTCGTTTTGTGTTATCAATCCAACTTTTTTTTGCCGAGCCCCGAATGAAAATCCATGATTCGTCTTAGAAAACAGGCTCGTATAATTCTTTTGTTTATTTAATTCGTAGTCCCTCAAGAATTGTACTCGTGCTGCAGCAATATGTTCCAATTTAAATGATCCCCCGTCTGCAATCATAATTTTTAAACGAAAAACTGATGGTGGGTAAAAACCTCTTCAAACTACTTATATTAAAAGTAAATTACATATAATACATAATTATTTTTGCTGGCTTTAAGTGCTTAATTAGGGTTATAATTTGGTGATAAAAATATTTACTTTAATTTTAATTCCAAGGTTTTAAATAGTAAATGACATTAGAAAAGGTTGTGGAGTTGTAAATTGTACACATTTCTCGGTTCATTATACAAATTTTGGTTAAATTCGTTTACCTTATTCAGGAATGAAGTGTTAAGAGGGAAAGGAGCAAAAATTCTTTGTTAAAGGGTTAAACCGAGCTAGTCGAGGCATAAATTTTATTGTGTGGATTTTAAAAATATTCTAGATTAATTAGAGTCATATATATATATATATATATATATATATATATATATATACACTACTTTAAATTCAACACTATCATGTTTTCCCTTAGAGGAAAGGAACAAGGAGGAAAACAACAGTACTAGCCAAAACGAGAGAATAACTGTCAAGCCTCAAAGTATGCCAGGGAACAACAAGAATGCTGAAAAGTTAATTTGAGGTACTTCTAGCTGTGGTAACAAAGAATCGTATTAAACAGACAACCGAAGAAAAGAATAGCTAACTAAGCCGTGGTTTCCCAAGGAAAGTAGAAAGATCTAGAAAGCACCTACCACAGGAAATAGATCGAAAAATTTAATCAAGTCCGTATGAGAATTAACAGTAAGAAAACCAGTGGTAGGAAAGGGAGAAGAGAGTGTATCAAAAAGAAAGGAGAAGCAAAACTAAAAATAAGAAACTCTAAGAAACAGCATCAGAACCGAAAGAAGACAAAACTAAAAAAAAGCAAGAACAACCAAAATTATGTGTGCATGTGGGTATGGCGTGTGTGTGTTTGTGTGCGCACGTGCGTTGTGAGTTCGCACGCGTGTGTTCATGTGTGCGTGCGTACGTGCGTGTGTGCATGCGTGTTGGACCGCTTTAGTCATCTCTTACGACAGGTAGGTCGTACCCGTGGGACTATTCTAATCCAGACCCACACGGGGCGGAATGAGTTAGTGTGTGGGCGGAACGATAAGACAAGAACAAGACCAATAAAGTAAAGAAATAATAATAAAAGTGAAGGATCCAAAAGCCACGTTCCGAAGGAAAGCAAAAGTCGATGTAAGAATCAGGGGGCGCAAGGACTAGAAATAGGTGTTAAGAAGTTTGCATCGCCAGAAGCAAAACGAAGCGAACTCAAGAATGTTAGGGTTTCGCCGACCTACATCTTCCGGTTCTGAATCAATATAGAATACTTTCTACCTCTTATTTCCTTTGTCAACCGGTTTCCTTGGTTGAGTTACCTGAACAGGAGGTAGTATTGTTTGGGAAGTTTTCCGAAAAACAGGATTAACAGGGGGTGTGGTAGTTATAAAACGTGGTTCAGAATGTGGTGGCGATGGTAGTTTTAGTGCTTGTGGTGGTTTAGGAAAATCATTATTCGTTATGGAAGAAGCCCATTTGTTTTGGTATTGGTTATGAGTCAACCTTAGAAAAAAAAACAAAATCAAGTAGAACTTTGCCAACATTAGGTAGAGGAACAAAATAGGTACATCTTTAGTCATAATAGGATTTGCTTCCTCCACAACAGAAACAGCAACAGGCGTACCACGAGAAAATCCATTAAGGATTCCTCGCCAGTAAAATTTTGACCAAGTTTATAAACTGCCATTTTAATTCAATAAAAGAATATCGAAGCCAACAGAACAAGTTAAAATATATTCGAGGA
Organism: Platerodrilus igneus; assembly: GCA_036346225.1. Taxonomy (NCBI): domain Eukaryota; kingdom Metazoa; phylum Arthropoda; class Insecta; order Coleoptera; family Lycidae; genus Platerodrilus; species Platerodrilus igneus. The sequence goes on along the minus strand of JARFIW010001292.1, from coordinate 4,028,942 downwards.
ATAAACTGAAATCCAAAGGAACATAAAATTGGTAGAAGTCAAAATAAAGCATAACAACACTGGTGAAATTTGGCGCCAATGTTTCAAAAACTTAATTTGCCATCGAAAACACAATTCTGGTTACTCGGCATAGAAAACATACTGAAATTCACCAAGTATTGGACAAGGAACAATAAAACAAACGCAATAGAAATTTTAACAGGCCGAAACGGTGTATATACAGAAAAATTCGGGACCAAACGTTGAGTAAGATTAAGGTTTCCAAAAATCGGAGACAAATTTTAAGTAAAAAGAATAGTTTCAGAATTCGAGCAAATTTTAAATAAGAGACAAAGATTTTCGAAAATCGTGGCCCGCGTTGGGTACACCAAAATTTTGTATTCCGTGCAAACAAGAAAGAAAGTAGTAAAGTAAGCAAAGAAGATCGCCCACATCGAATACCGCAATAAAACAGAAGAAGTATAAGAATCCAAAAGACTGGGGGTGGGTCACATGAAAGAAAAATTGAAAACCTCAGTAAGTAGTGGATTTATTACAAACATTTAGTTAGCGTGGTACCAAAAGGAATAATTACAGAAATCAAATCGAACATTTACATTATCGTCCTGTTAAAACATAATGTAAACAAAAGCATCAACTCGCATATAACACAACTTAACTTCAAAATATACATTTAAGCAAATATAAATTACATAATGTTTCCAGCATTACAAAGCAAATTCGTGTTGTAGGGAGGACGCACCTTTCTATAGCTGTCCTATTTTATAACTATGAAATTAGTATAGACACAAGTAACATATATTATGTTACAGTTGTGTTTTCTTTCTATGTATGGCGATGAGTCACGCGCAAGTTTATTTGGTCCCGACTATACACGAGCGTCTCGCGGCGGTAATGCCGTGGCTGCAATGATAGGTTAGGTTACTGTTATAAATAGATATTATTACTAAAAAACACAAATCACTTAAAACGTATATCAGAACAGTTTTTGCTAAAACTATTGCAGACTGTTCTGATATGCGTGTTAAGTGATTTGTGTGTTTTTAATAATAATATCTAATTTGTGTTTTTAAATAATAATATCCATTTCTAACAGTAACCTAACCTGTCATTGTAGCCACGGCATTACTGCCGCGAGACGCTTGTGACTATGCAAATATACGAGCGTCTCGCGCCACATCTGATCTTGGCTGCCGCTAAGGTCATCATAGTTTTCAGTTGACAATTGTGAAACTTGTTTACATGGTGAAGATTAAACATCAAAACTTTGATGGCACTCTCAGCAATTAAAATTACACTTGTGAGGACTTTACCAAATATATTATGTATAAATGACTTATTAGCCTTCAGTTACTAATAAATCCTTGTTTATATGCCCCAAGAATTATTCTCCTTTCTGTGAGATCCAATCTTATACAATAAGTGGTTTAATTTTTTCTATAATGTAATGAAGATATGGTTTCCACTTGTTCATTTACAGAATTAGAATTATTAAATTAAAACCACCAACAAACATAACATCTGTGAACATAACCTCTCATACATAAACCTATCCAGGCACATGACAACGTAATAAAAACAAGGAAGCTATGGCCTTGACGGCAGCCGAGATCAGATGTGGCGCGAGACGCTCGTGCAAATATTTATTAATTAGTAAACATTACCCTGAAAATCAGTGTCAAATTTTAACAACAACTAAAATTCACTTAACAAAACATATATTCCTATATGCTTGACGAACATAAGTTTCTCAATTTAAAAGTTATAAATGGAATTCTAATCAATGCTTATATGGAATATATAACAAACATTTTTAATTGGCAAGCTAAGTGACGTATTTCGCGCGGCATCGCTGATTGGCTAAGAGTTTGTACACCACTTGACTACTTTATACATCTTGGTCGGGATCACGAAAAAAGGCAGTTAAGTGATCAATCGTATTCCTATGAACTAATATTTATGAACTTTCTAAGATAATTGACAACTAGAATTCTATATTTATTCAATTTATTTCAAAAAGCAGCGTTGCCATTAGGTAGTTATTTTCTTAGAACTATGCATTCTAAGATTTAATGATCGTAGCTTTTTATATTTTCGTCTAGCTAGCTACTGCATAATACATTTTATTTAAAATATATAGATTACTAACTTATATTCTACATACTATAAACGAATCACTTGTTAAAACTTTTCAATTGTAAAATACATACAATTTTTATTCTTTTAAGATCGATCTGACAATAATGCAAACAAGCGCCTTACATATAACAGTAAATGACATTTGTTAACATCTGCAAATTTGACACCAGGAATTTTTTCAATTTGCACAAAATTATAATGTTTTATGCATGCACTTGAAGAAATGATATAATTATTCAACTGTAGACGGAACATCAAGTTAATGTGAAAAATTCGGCTACGGTATTCAGTATCAAGTAGCACATTTTTAAAAATATTATTTATTGAATTCGTCTTTCAGGCGTGGACCATAATTAATTGTAATTAAAACTAGTATCAGAAAAATCAACTCCAAGGTAACTGTAGCATAGAGGAAGTAGAAGCCTATTTACAAGCATTAATATAAAATATTTATTCTTTTACTTAAAAATAAATAAATTGTGAATGTTACAGTTACTGAAAGTGGGGTTAATTTTGATAAGTTTTTTAACATTATTTATTGTTTTCTTTTTCAGGCATGGATCAAAATTGATGCTAATTAAATTAACATTGGTAACCAACCCCAATGCACATTGAACATACAGCAACTAAAAACTCTTGTAATGCAAATATAACTATAAAGTGATCCTGTGAAGCATAATGCAATCGTGCTTTATTTTAACATACCGGTGCTTTATAAAAAGGAATTTATAAGATGACATTATATTGCACTCATAACAAATTTGTTTGTTAATGTAAAATATTTTGTAGATTGTCCTTATATATGTTTAATTTATAATGTGGGGTGCTTGAAGTAGTGCATTGTCCAACACAATAAGGTTCTTCTAAATTATTCACTAAATAGGTTTAACCACTTGTCAACTACAGAAGGTAAATCTTTATTTAGAATTCTATATACTTATAATTAATAGTTTGTAACCATTGAAACTGATTTAAAATAATAAATCGAAAGCGCTCTGTATGTAGTACATATTATTTTTGCACGATTACGCACACTACAATCCCGACTTCATATTATTCACTAAATATTCTTCTACCCACTGTAAAAACATATCCCCATCCATTTCAATATGATAATCATTGTTTTGAAATTTGGGAGCAAATAATAAAGATGCACTTGGTACAAACCCTGCTTCTGAACTTGCATGCACAACAACAAACCGTTTTCTTACAGTTTGTATATCATTGTTTTACCACGCCACGATTTTGTTGGATTTCTTTTCGAAAACGACTATACTTCATCCATGATCACCACATGTCGTTTATTTTTCTTATTTGCCCTAAGAAATTTAATTTTAGCCTTAACAATGCTTAATTTTCCCATTAAAGTTCTGCGATTTCCCTATGTTCTGAACTTAAAACCAATATCGTGTAAAACTCGTTTCAAGTTTGTATTACTTAAATTATTCCTTTCTCTCGAAGTTCCCTATCTAAAGATTGCTCATTTTAATACTTGCACATTCAGGGATTTTAATATTCTTGATCTTCTTACGAGGTCTTTTTTCCCAGGTCTACTTATAATTGATTTTACATGGCTTCAGGCATTTAAACCGTGCTACAGAACGAATACTTATTTTCAAAGAAGCAGCTACTTGCTATAACACAAAGTTAGGAAATTTAATGTATAGGTAAGGCATAAAACCCTACCTCTTGTACTGAAATTAAGAGACCACCATCGTGCTTCTCACTTTCAAAGTAGTCTAAGGCCCGGTTTATCAATGCATGGTTAGTTAACATTACCGACAGTTTTATTTTAACTTAAGATTAATTCGTTTATCAATTTTATTAACTGCCAGTTAAATTCTTGAACTCCTAGTTAAAGTAACTAGAAGATAAAGTTTCGGTTAGCATCTTAACTAACAGTTACCAAGACAGTGTTGTTTTCATTTGGTAACATAACCTCAAATTTTGTATCAATATTTTAGGAACAAATGGAAAGTTTAGATAATATAAGAATATAAGCGACGACAAATACGACTTTGCAGAGTTTCTGACGTGGAACGTTGACCTTATAGGGTTGAAAAGCGTATTGACCACTTTGAAAAGTTGGATGATCGCGATTTTTATCTCCTCTTTCGTTTAAGTAAACAAACTGTTACTGTTGGTATTGAATTTGATTAAACACATTCTAGAATACCCAACCGACAGGTAGTTTAAATGTTAAATAATTTTAAGTTTTCACATTGTATTACTTTAGTTTCAGAAATCATGCAATTCGTCCAATTGATCATCTATTGCTGTTTGCAATTTTATGCTACAGAGAATATGTTCGTAACGGCTGCAGACTTTTTAAATGTAAGCAAAAGCTCCGTTTGCAAAATTGGTAAAACAGTGACTTCTGCAATAGAGGCATTAAGCCCACGTTTATCAAAATGCCTGTAACAGTCGCTACCATAGCAGAAGCTCAATTAAGCTTTTATAGCAAAACAGAACTGCCAAGAGTTGTGGGTTTACTTGATTGTATGCATATTCCAAATACAGTTGTCAGGTAAAATAATTTATACACTATACTTATTTAAACATGCTTGCTTTCTAGGTGGAAATCAAACTGAGATATTTAGAAATAGAAAAGGTTATTTTTCTATTAACATACAAACTATATCTTTAGCATATTTAAAAATTTGTGATATAATTGCTCGTTGGCAAGGTTCAAGCCACGACCAAAAAATTTTTAACAATTCTTCAGTTAAAAGAAGATTGAAGAATGGGGAAAATTCTATACTTGTTGTTGATAGTGGTTATGCAAACAGCATGTATGTAATAACACCGTTTACACAAACACATAATATGGTTCAGGAACTTTACAATTAATCCGGTATGGTTAAAAAATTATTATTTAACAGGTTTCAACCAGTGATATCTTTTGTTTTTACTCATTCGCACTAGAAATCTAGTAGAACGTCAGTACGAAGTATGGAGCAGAGATTTTCAGTTTTGTCCCTTGGGTTGCGTTTAAACCTCCAAATAACGATGGACTTAATAGTGGCAACTGCTGTTTTGCATAATATAGCAATTGACAAAAAGGAACAAGAGCCAGAACTAGATCAAGAACTAAATATAGAAGGTATAGATTTTGACGAGGATATAACCACCCATCAATAATAATGTACCACAGTAAGAGAACAACTATTGGAGGATTATTTTAGCAGATTATAAAATTAAAAAATTTATGTATTAATATATTTATAAAATCAATAAAAAAAATCATTAGTATTGCTAATATTTACAATTACAAAATGTATTATTGTTGTTTTTTTTTAATTCGGCATTCAGTAAGAGAATTTGCAATTCAATTTCTTGTTGCCGAGTTGCAGATTTTTGAGGCGTTGTTCATGCTCAAATTTTAAATATGATCTTCTCTCTTTACGATGTCCTCAATTTGAATTAATTCGCATTTTTCATCAGCCAAATGTTCAAATTTTGCACCTACTGATGAAAGACATTTACCTTTTTTTTTATTGGCATTTCTAACCTCCCCGCTATAAATTATTGTACAATATAAAACATTTCTAAACTGTATAACTGAACTACCTTCAAATGCATCCAAATCAAATGTACTCTCAAGTCCTTGAACAGATATTGCTATTGTTTCGACAAGTTCTTTTTCTTCTTCAGAAGTATAGTTTGGTGGAGCTACATATGGGCCCCCATCTGTACCCTTTGTATAACAAAAATGCTGGCTGACTGCTTCCGCATCTCTTCCTTAATGTTATCATACTTAAAACGAATTTGTTTTACAGTTCTAAGCTACAATAAAATAGTAAGTGATCTTTTATAAATACTATCAAACCGTCATACACCTGTCCATACATTGATCCTGTATTGAAGTGGTTGGTAATTTTTTCCCATGCCGTTTCTTTTTGTCCTCATATTATGCCATCTGTATTTTTGTTTTCTATAGTATTTTTAAAAGTATTAACTATTCGTAATAACCTCTGTCTATTACTTGGGTTGAAATTTGCACCCCGTGTGCGTTTTTCCTCGTCAGGCTACTTTCAAAAAATTTATTTGTATGAAGTTAGCGATGACTTTTTCCAGCGATGAGTTTTGTAAGACTGACATGCATGAAATGACGTGATGAAAGAATAAGGCGAAAGGTATAAATTACGGTTACTATATTCTACTTGCTCGAATCTCAATACACAAACATAATTATTAGCATAAATATTAAATTATATTTATAGGTCCAGGCACGTAAATAACAGAGTTCATCCAAGAGTAATTACTAAAAACCATAGAACATCTATAACCCTACGGGATAGAATGTAATCCTCCATGTTAATCAGAATGACAAGGCAAAGCACCATCTACACGTCTAGGAAGAAAAGTAAAATTAAAGATGGCGGACATGGCGGCAATTTTAAATTTTATAGGTTTAAAAACTACCGCTTCAAATGAAATACAATCACAAAATTGATCAAATTCAAATGCTAAGATTACTTATATAAGTATGTTCTGAACATTAAAATCATTTAATGTTCAAAATATAGTAAATTAAGTACTATGAAGCATGGAACTTGACCATTTTATAAATAGTATTTCATCTGAACAAAAAAAAAATAGGTTTTGTAATGTTACTTAATTAATATTACCTTTTTCATGTGTAAAATAGGATACTTAACACTTGAGAAGACATAAATACAACTTTGGCATCATCATTATATTGAAACATTGTACATGAACTTATTTAATTTTGAATTCCAGTATTAACAATGTAATGTGTAATAGTAGTTACTTATGTACTAAGTCAGTAGTGATTCTTTATTGAATGAGTCCAAGATTATAAGCCGGGCAAGCGAGACAAGTTTAATAAAGACACTTTACTGACATGGTGCATACAAACTATCGCCAACCGCAGAAACATACGATTTAAAAATGGAAATATTATAAGCATGAATTATGACGTTTTATTATAAAAAAGTAAACAGATATAAAAATAGCAAACATCTGTTAACGTCTTACAGTCATTGATGTTGAAAATATTTGTGACAGGTAAAATGTTTGATTTTACAATAAAATAAGCGTTTGATTACGTCTGAAAATCACTATGGTAATGCATGCTTATATTGACAGTTACAATAAAGAAAATTATAATATGAATAAATATTCAACAATAAATTTCAAAAATATCGAACACAACAAAATAACAGTATATACACAAGGGCCCTACGTCTAAACATAAACTTCAAGCACGATATTATAAGCATGAATTATGACGTTTTATTATGAAAAAGTAAAGAGATACAAAAAATACCATATAGTTGTTTAATATCATACAGTCATTGGTGTCGAAAATATTTGTGACAGGTAAAATTTGTGCTTTTACAATAAAATACAGCGTTTGCTTACTTCCGAAAATCGCTATGGTAATGCATGTTTATATTGGCGTTTGGCAATAAAGAACATTATAATATGAATAAATATTCAAGAATAAATTTCAAAAACATCAAACACAACAAAATAACAGTACATATGCAAAAGCCCTACATCTAAACACAAAAAAGTAAACAGATATAAAAGTAGTAAACATCTGTTTATTGTCTTACAGTCATCGATGTCGAAAATATTTATGACAGGTAAATATTTTTGATTTTACAATAAAATAAAGCATTTGCTTAGTTCCGAAAATCACTATGGTAATGCATGTTTATACAGTGTGTCTGCTTTTACGTGTCACGGCTAATATCTTGGTTATTATAAGAATTTCAGAGAAATGTGTTATATACAAAAGTTGTGTAACTTTTTATTTGCAATTATATGTCAAAATAAAAAACAATGGAGCATCATATTTTTGAGATATAGCTAATAAATTCAAAAATTTAAATGGAACATACCAATTGTTATTACATATTCTTAAAATGCTTAAAATTTTCTTTCCAATGATATATCACTCAATAATAATTAGACACAGAAATCAATTATTCAATAGCACTTAACACGTACCTAATTGAAATAGGCATTCGAAACAGTAGGTGGTAAAACAATTGCTAGCGTTCACCTAAACGCAGAAATTGATAATAGTAACAAAGAAATGCTAAATTATAAAATTATTTTAAAATGTTAAAGGTTATGTTCCACATGGTCTCCATTATTTGCAAGACATCGCTGAAATCTAATCATTAAATTTCTTCGTACTTTTTGCAACATACATGGTGCTATTTAACCACACGCCCTTCGAATGCAATTTTAAGGATATCAAGACTCTCTGGGCACGTTACATAAACATGTTGTTTGAGATATCCCAAACAAAAATCTAAAACAGAAAGATCTGGTGATCTTGCTGGCCAGTTTATGGGACCTCCATGTTCGATCCATTTTGCACCAAACATGAAGATCAACAAAGTGGAACTAAATTACTAAGGAACAACTGTCAAGAAGTGCTATCAATTGTTTCACCGTCTACTGTTTTGAATGATTATTTCAAATAGACGCCCAATGTTAAGCGCGATTTAATAATCAATTTCTGCGTTTAATTGATTGGATAATTATTATTGAGCGATATATCGTTGGAAAAAATTTTTTAAGCAGAATATGCAATAATAATGCGTAAGTTCCATTTAAAATTTTGAATCGATTTGCTGTATCTCAAAAATTTGATGCTCCAAAGTTTGGTTTTTTTTATTTTGACATATTGCAAATAAAAAGTTACACAGCTTTTGTATATAACATTTCTCTGAAATTCTTACAATAGCCGAAATACTCGATGTGACACAAAAAACCAGACACACTGTATTGATGTTTGGTAATAAAGAACATTATAATATGAATAAATATTCAACAATAAATTTCAAAAACATCGAAAACAACAAAATAGCAGTACCTACACAAAGGTCCTACAATAAACATAAACTAAAGCGCAAGCTCTTTTAAGGCAACCCTAGGCTTTGTTGTCAATACTTATTCTGCCCTGCCCAATTCAAACATCTTATATGCAAAATTGTGTCTCTGTGAAATTTTAAATGAATTATAAGTATTATACTCCTGCTGTTCCATAATAATAGTAGCAAGCAAACATTTTAATGGGAATTATTGATAAATGCAAGTATACATTATGTCGTAGTGCAAAATTGGAATGTCCTCAATCAAAATCAATGGTATATGACATTTGTTTGAACAGGTGCTAATTCTTAATCGACTGATATAATTATTAGGAATTATAACGATTTTTCTAATTTCACCTTTTGGTTGAAATCCATTGCTTTATTTCAATTGAGAGACTCTTAAAACAAAGATCGAATTGTGGATTTTCCATTTTTGATGCAACAAAAGAAAAGTTGCAGGAGAGAGGTATGGAGAAAATTTAAGACATATTCTGCTTAGCAGGAGAGACAATAAGATCAGCAGTTCATACTATTGAAGTTCCCAAATCTATATCATTCCAAATTCTGAAAAGAGAATTCCATGAAACGTTTTAAATACCACCAAACCATTTGTTATAGAAAGGAATAAGAACACGTAGATTTATGTCTCTCAAATATACTCCCACAAGAATGTTTACATACTTTAAGAGTTACATTTACATTGATGAAAAGTGCTTCAGTTCAACAAAAGTCAGGTGATTTTATTATGTAAATCACAGTAAGAGGAAATTAAACACATTCAAGTAATTACTGCTAAATTGATACAAGCAGCAAAAAACAGGATTTAATATTTTCCCGAAATTCTTATGTATTTCTGCCACTGCTATGCTGGTGCTTTGCAGCCAAATAATTCTACAATCAAATTTAAATGCAGTCACAAAATTATTGAACAAGCCATAAACCAGATGAACACTCAACGTAATAATTAAAAGTAATATTTCTGAATGAAACATTTAATTTAATATACTTTTTAAAAGATATTGTACAAGTACCATGCACTAGAGAAGATAAATAGTTTGGTATAAAAATACCTTTCAAATAATTTTTAAACTCAAGTTTTTGTCTGCAAAGCCAGAGATCTAGATACTGAAAGAAACAGATCGGAACAGTTGCTATCCAAAGTGTTAGCCGTTATTCTTAGAAATAAATAAAGCTGTTGTAAAGAATTAGAGGAAAACAAAGTCTAAAAATACGACGACTTACTTACAAATGTTATTTAAGCAAAACTAAAATGTTTTTAAGAAGTATTTATTATTATTAATGACAGTACTCGTTACATTACTCAATGTTTACTGTGCTTTGCATTATATTGTTTTAATTAGTGAAAATTTTTTTACACTTTCAAGTGCGTTCAATTTTTCAGGGTAAAGAGAACATACACCTATTAGAAAATTCTCATTACCGCTTGAACTGTACCCACGTCTATCAAGTAAGGTTTGTGTCATGAGGTTCTTTACTTTACTCAAGGGAATAAAAACTTTACCAACTTCTAATTTATTTACTGAGGAGATTATATTTTGAATAATTGATCTTTTATTCCTGATTATGTTGATATACGACTCTGCTCTTAAAAGAAGTGCTACATCTCACGCGGTTTTATGAAAATTTCGTCCTAGTGTCAAACCATTAAAATTTTTTACTTTAATACCCGTTTCCACTACTCCTTTTAATCTGATTATTTCTATAAATTCAAACAAAATTGTTAATCTATGAACTCATCTTATGAATAAGTGTGGTAATCTTAATTAATTCGTGTTTTTAAAATGTCTAGCAGATTCATATATTGTTCTTGCCTGTTTGTACAGTATTGAACAATTCCTAGGCAGTGGTCGATTATCCTTACCGTTTATCAACTTATTTACCCCATTAAAATAATTAAAAATTAACAGTTTAATAAAGTTAACTAATATGAAATCGAGCAGCTTTTTAGAATGTTCACATTCACTGAATTTGAAGTCTATATTCAGCTTAACAGTTGCAAGAATAGTTTTCAATAGATCTTGCAACAACGGTTGCTTGTTTAAAATATATCTTGTAATATTATATACACTAACAATATTCTCTAAAAATTGAATATTACAATATTGTAGTCTTTTAGTTTTTTGTCCACCAAAGTCCTTCTGAACGATTAAACTATGGAGGTGATTCACATCTTCATCATCTCTTAGTAAAACATTATATTTACATGTGATGCATGTACCAATTTTAGATCGTATTTGTATAATGTAGCGAATTACATACGATACTGCAAATGATTCCAAGGGCTTCAACATATGAAAATTTTCAGGCAGTGTCACAGAATGCAATCCAGCAGTTTCAGTAGGTTTGTGGATGTCCTGTAATATAAAAATCATTTATGTACAACCTACAATACGGTAAGTATTTCTCTATAATTACAAATAAAAAATGATATTAACCTGATTAACACAAATAAAATGTTTCAGTCCCAACAAAATTGACGAATTATCATCTTCGCAATTAAAACTAATTGATTTTGTGGACATCATGGAATTGACAAGTAAGGATTTGTAGAAATGTCCAAACGATGTTATTGATGTGTTTATAAATCGATGTCCTCGTTGCCTAACAGTTCCAAAAAAATTCTCAAGAGGATCTTGATTAATATTCCTCATAATCATTTTTCTGAAGCCAAATTGTTGTAACTTGGTTCGCAGAAGACCTAAATTTCTCAAAGTGACAATCCAGTTTTTAAAAGTTGGTGGCACAGATTTTTTTCCTTCTGGACTCACACACTCCACAGTTTTAAAGAGAGCAATTGCTTCATCCCACAGTTTTGTGTGGCAGGTTTCTTCTGTAGTGAGGTCAATAGCAGTTCTAAATATCTTTCCACCTTTATTGAAAGTGGCATATCCATTGACACTATCAAATAACATCACAAAATTTAAGAAAATTAGCAGTTTCTGTTGCTCTCTCCTCCATTTGAATGTTGTCAACAGTGTACTCTAAAAAAAAAAGTGTATTCAATTCAAATTATAATCACAAAACCATAATATGTTTAAGGACAAAAGAACTTGATCAAGTTCTGTTGTCCAATATGCCCAGAAATGCTATATGTTACAACAATGTGTTAATAATACAAACAACTTACTACTTTTTGCCATGAGGTTTATGGCTGATGATACAGTGTGACTGAAGACCTGAGAGCAAGCAGACACTTTCATTTTCCTAATTTTAGTTTTCTCTACATGATATGTAGTTAGTCTTGGCATAACTCTCAATTCTCCACTAAAGTTATCCAAAAACCATGCTTTTTTAATGTCTTCCCACCTTGCTTCTTGACGTTTATTATTCATAGTGTAAAAAATTGACTTTGATAGCATATTGTTCCGGATTCCCTTTAGTAGATGTGGTGTATCAAACAATGGAATAATTTGTCTCTGGTCAATTTCAAAAACATGGTATCGAAGTTCTTTACCCTGTCGCAAATATCTTGCCCGAGTATCATTCACCAGTCGATTAACTGCTGCCACATTGTTTGTCCCTTGATCGCAGATAGTTGCTACTATATTAAATCCAGCTTGCTCTACTGCCCTCACAATATCTTTTATGGTTTTTGCAATTTGTTGTGAACTGGCAGCTGCTTTCACAAATTGATATAAAATAGGTTGTTTCCATTTTCTGTATAGTCCTCTGAGAAGAAACACCTACAATTAACAATATTATAACATAAGATATTCACATATTATGCCAAAACACTAACACTAATTAAGTATGAATCGATACAATAATATTTACCTGTGCATGATCTGCTATTTTAGTACTTTTGTGATCACCAAAGTCTTCAAATCCTTCTACCATATCAAGGTGAGCATTATATTTTAAATTGGCAGAAAGGCTCATCTCGTCAAAGAGTAACAAGCAATGTTTTCAATTGGTTTCAATGTTTTCCTGTTTCTTCTAAGGCTCGAAATATACATGTGTTTATTCCAGGTTTAATCGGAATACTGTACAGTAATTTCATCAACGTTACTCGTGATGGAAGTGTAAAATGTCGAGAAAGCAATCTATAACCTGGTCCGCTTTGTTTAAATAATGCAAGAGCCATAATTTTATCATCAAGGGTAAACCTACGCCCTTTAGGTTTCTTATTAAAACAGTGCAACTGACTTTTAAAAAAATTTTTGGCTACTTCATTCAAATTTCTTGTGTATTTTTCAAACCATTTAGTTTCCGTAAATTGATCGGCTAACTTTAGTCTTGATGTAAGTTTAAGATTCTTTCTATGCATTAACATAGCTTGTCTTTTAAATACTGTGACCTGCTTATGGAGAAACTTCTTTCTTGGTGTCAAAGCGGACACTTTTTTAATTCTGTAGGCTTTTAAGCAGCCAGTACCAATAGGAGGTGATGACACTGGAGTCACATAAACATTTTCTCTTTCTATAATATCAGGCAATTGATGTCTATGTTCTGCAGTGGAAGACAAAACGGAATAGCTATGTTCCTCGTAAATATTACTATTGGAAAGACTACAAGTAGCACCATCTTGGTGAGCATAACTAGCAAAATGCAACTATTCTGAAATTATAAATACAAATAAGCTATAGGTAATATAGGAGTATCCTACATATTTAACACCTCCACAAACAAGAAACTACAGATAATTCCTACATTAACAGTTAGTACTTCAATTTTAAAAACTATCATTTAAACTATGCTGCAAGAAACAAATAAAATAATAAAATACTCACTTGCTAAAAAAAGAGTAGGATATGCAGTTTTTTTCAAAATTCTATTAGGTCCAAAGTCTTCTGCAATGGAATGTTTTGAACAAATTCTGAAATCGTCGTATATCTCCTTCTCCGTTAAATCATTCAAGCGTGAGTTGTTAATAATTCTCAACCACTTTCGAAACATTTCAGGGCGATTTTTTGGGTTAGCTATACGATGACGACTATGCTCCTTGAGTGGTTGACAGTCGGGAATGCAGCAGCCAGATTTTCCCATTGCTACAATATCGTACAAATTTGAGTCGATAGCAATTTCAGTTGCATACATATTTTACAATACTGTTAACACAGTAGATATTAAGTTGTATTTAGTAATAGTAATTTCTAGAATGCACCTGCTGTAGGTAATACTGCTACTATACTTACCTAATTAAATCACAAGTGAATTGATATGTAAACCAAAAGAATGAAAACTACTTTTTATAATTGATGCATACGAAAAACAAACTACACTAAAATTAATTCTAAAAGAAAACTATATCCATAATTGAAAAACTAGAATAAAACGCTTTAAATTCTAAATTAAATCTAAAAGAAAACTTGGCAATATATATCTATAAATTACAATAAAAACGCGAGTCCACTGAATATAAGGTTAGCGTATTCAATATGGCGCATTCTTTGTGCTAACATACTACCGTATTTTTAAACAAAAATAGTGGCCTTGAACGTTTTTATAGCTACTGGTGGTATCTATCGACAAGGGAGAAAAGTAGTGCACGGCGGCCATGACAGTTTCTTTGTTGGTATCCCAGATTACATACCCTGCTAAAAACCATCGTAATACCTAACCTATGAAACGGAATGAAATGCTGCAGATCCCATTCCGGAAATGTGGTTTTCATTATTTATTACAGTAACCTGCAAGAAAATATAACAAATCCCCAACAATAATACGAATTAAATTTAATACTAAAAAAATTTAGTACAGACAAATGTAAAATTTCAGACTCCTAAATGCGACGGAAGATAGTTTTGATTGAGCTCCAAACCAAGGAAAAATTAAATATACGTATTTAATTTTATTTACTTTTAAGAAGATCGAAAGTTTTAGGACTATAGAGTGTTTGTATTAACCACTCTTATGCACACCTGAGTACAAAATATCAGGTCAATATCGTTCGCGGAAAATAGTTTTGTACACAACGAAACTTGAAATTCATAGATATTCGTTTTTTCTCAATTTTGGAAAATTCTTTGCCGTACAAGTCATCGCTATAGGGTGTTTGTATTAAGCACTACTAAGCTCACCTGAGTACAAAATATCAGGTCAATATCGTTCGCGGAAAATAGTTTTGTACACATCGAAACTTGAAATTCAAAGATATTCGTTTTTTCTCAATTTTGGAAAATTCTTTGCCGTACAAGTCATCGCTATAGGGTGTTTGTATTAACCACTACTAAGCACATATGAGTACAAAATATCAGGTCAATATTGTTCGCAGATAATAGTTTTGTACACATCGAAACTTGAAATTCATAGATAACAGTTTTTTTCTCAATTTTGGAAAATTCTTTGCCGTGCAAGTCATCGCTATAGGGTGCTTGTATTAACCACTACTAAGCACACCTGAGTACAAAATATCAGGTCAATATCGTTCGCGGAAAATAGTTTTGTACACATCGAAACTTGAAATTCATGGATATTCGTTTTTTTTCTCAATTTTGGAAAATTCTTTGCCGTGCAGGTCATCGCTATAGGGTGTTTGTATTAAGCACTACTGAGCACACTTGAGTACCAAATATCAGGTCAATATCGTTCGCGGAAAATAGTTTTGTACACATAGAAACTTGAAATTCATGGATATTCGTTTTTTTCTCAATTTTGGAAAATTCTTTGCCGTGCAAGTCATCGCTATAGGGTGTTTGTATTAAGCACTACTAAGCACATATGAGAACAAAATATCAGGTCAATATCGTTCGCAGAAAATAGTTTTGTATACATCGAAACTTGAAATTCATAGATATTCGTTTTTTTTCTCAATTTTGGAAAATTCTTTGCCGTGCAAGTCATCGCTATAAGGTGTTTGTATTAAGCACACCTGAGTACAAAATATCAGGTCAATATCGTTCGCGGAAAATAGTTTTGTACACATCGAAACTTGAAATTCATGGATATTCGTTTTTTCCTCAATTTTGGAAAATTCTTTGCCGTGCAAGTCATCGCTATAGCGTGTTTGTATTAACCACTACTAAGCACACCTGAGTACAAAATATCAGGTCAATATCGTTCGCGGAAAATAGTTTTGTACACATCGAAACTTGAAATTCATAGATATTTGTTTTTTCTCAATTTTGGAAAATTCTTTGCCGTACAAGTCATCGCTATAGGGTGTTTGTATTAAGCACTACTAAGCTCACCTGAGTACAAAATATCAGGTCAATATCGTTCGCGGAAAATAGTTTTGTACACATCGAAACTTGAAATTCAAAGATATTCGTTTTTTCTCAATTTTGGAAAATTCTTTGCCGTACAAGTCATCGCTATAGGGTGTTTGTATTAACCACTACTAAGCACACTATGAGTACAAAATATCAGGTCAATATCGTTCGCGGAAAATAGTTTTGTACACATCGAAACTTGAAATTCATAGATATTCGTTTTTTCTCAATTTTGGAAAATTCTTTGCCGTGCAAGTCATCGCTATAGGGTGTTTGTATTAACCACTACTAAGCACACCTGAGTACAAAATATCAGGTCAATATCGTTCGCGGAAAATAGTTTTGTACACATCGAAATTGTCATTATTTTCATGAAAATTCTCCATATCGTATTTATAATATACAACAGTAATCAGTCAATGCGCGGAATAGTTTTGTACTCAAACGAATATATCGTTTAATTTTATCTTTGGTAGTTGTATAGGGTGTTTTATTAACACTCTACACATGGAAAAATATCAGGCAATATCGTTGCGAAAATATTTTGTAACCGAAACTTGAAATTCAAGATATTCGTTTTTTCTAATTTTGGAAAATTCTTTCCCAATATCGATAGTTTTTATAACATACACAGTAAAAATTCAGTCAAATGTCGCGGAATAGTTTTGTACTCAAACTGAAATTAGATATTCGTTTTAATTTTGAAAATTCTTTGCGTAAGTTGCTATAGTGTTTGTATTAACCACTCTAAGCACACTGAGTACAAAATTCAGGTCAATATGTTCGCGGAAAATAGTTTTGTACACACGAAACTTGAAATTCATATATCGTTTTCTCAATTTTGGAAAATTCTTTGCCTCAAGTCATCGCTATAGGGTGTTTGTATTAAGCACTACTAAGCCACCTGAGTACAAAATATCAGGTCAATATCGTTCGCGGAAAATAGTTTTGTACACATCGAAACTTGAAATTCATGATATTCGTTTTTCTCAATTTTGGAAAATTCTTTGCCGTCAAGTCATCGCTATAGGGTGTTTGTATTAACATATAAGCACACTGAGTACAAAATATCAGGTCAATATGTTCGCGGAAAATAGTTTTGTAACATCGAAACTTGAAATTCATAGATATTCGTTTTTCTCAATTTTGGAAAATTCTTTGCCGTGCAAGTCATCGCTATAGGTGTTTGTATTAACAGCACACCTGAGTACAAAATA
Organism: Platerodrilus igneus; assembly: GCA_036346225.1. NCBI lineage: Eukaryota > Metazoa > Arthropoda > Insecta > Coleoptera > Lycidae > Platerodrilus > Platerodrilus igneus. The sequence continues at coordinate 4,011,554 of JARFIW010001292.1, read as the reverse complement.
TCAGGTCAATATCGTTCGCGGAAAATAGTTTTGTACACATCGAAACTTGAAATTCATGGATATTCGTTTTTCTCAATTTTGGAAAATTCTTTGCCGTGCAAGTCATCGCTATAGTGTTTGTATTAACCACTACTACACTGAGTACAAAATATCAGGTCAATATCGTTCGCGGAAAATAGTTTTGTACACATCGAAACTTGAAATTCATGATATTCGTTTTTCTCAATTTTGGAAAATTCTTTGCCGTCAAGTCATCGCTATAGGGTGTTTGTATTAACCACTACTAAGCACACTGAGTACAAAATATCAGGTCAATATCGTTCGCGGAAAATAGTTTTGTACACATCGAAACTTGAAATTCATAGATATTCGTTTTTTCTCAATTTTGGAAAATTCTTTGCCGTGCAAGTCATCGCTATAGGGTGTTTGTATTAACCACTACTAAGCCACTGAGTACAAAATATCAGGTCAATATCGTTCGCGGAAAATAGTTTTGTACACATCGAAACTTGAAATTCATGATATTCGTTTTTTCTCAATTTTGGAAAATTCTTTGCCGTGCAAGTCATCGCTATAGGGTGTTTGTATTAACACTACTAAGCACCTGAGTACAAAATATCAGGTCAATATCGTTCGCGGAAAATAGTTTTGTACACATCGAAACTTGAAATTCATGGATATTCGTTTTTCTCAATTTTGGAAAATTCTTTGCCGTGCAAGTCATCGCTATAGGGTGTTTGTATTAACCACTACTAAGCCACCTGAGTACAAAATATCAGGTCAATATCGTTCGCGGAAAATAGTTTTGTAACATCGAAACTTGAAATTCATGATATTCGTTTTTCTCAATTTTGGAAAATTCTTTGCCGTGCAAGTCATCGCTATAGGGTGTTTGTATTAACACTACTAAGCCACTGAGTACAAAATATCAGGTCAATATCGTTCGCGGAAAATAGTTTTGTACACATCGAAACTTGAAATTCATGGATATTCGTTTTTTCTCAATTTTGGAAAATTCTTTGCCGTGCAAGTCATCGCTATAGGGTGTTTGTATTAACCACTACTAAGCACATGAGTACAAAATATCAGGTCAATATCGTTCGCGGAAAATAGTTTTGTAACATCGAAACTTGAAATTCATAGATATTCGTTTTTTCTCAATTTTGGAAAATTCTTTGCCGTGCAAGTCATCGCTATAGGGTGTTTGTATTAACATACTAGCCACTGAGTACAAAATATCAGGTCAATATCGTTCGCGGAAAATAGTTTTGTACACATCGAAACTTGAAATTCATGGATATTCGTTTTTCTCAATTTTGGAAAATTCTTTGCCGTGCAAGTCATCGCTATAGGGTGTTTGTATTAACCACTACTAAGCACATTGAGTACAAAATATCAGGTCAATATCGTTCGCGGAAAATAGTTTTGTACACATCGAAACTTGAAATTCATGATATTCGTTTTTTCTCAATTTTGGAAAATTCTTTGCCGTGCAAGTCATCGCTATAGGGTGTTTGTATTAACCACTACTAAGCACACCTGAGTACAAAATATCAGGTCAATATCGTTCGCGGAAAATAGTTTTGTACACATCGAAACTTGAAATTCATGATATTCGTTTTTCTCAATTTTGGAAAATTCTTTGCCGTGCAAGTCATCGCTATAGGGTGTTTGTATTAACACTACTAAGCACACTGAGTACAAAATATCAGGTCAATATCGTTCGCGGAAAATAGTTTTGTACACATGAAACTTGAAATTCATGAATTCGTTTTCTCAATTTTGGAAAATTCTTTGCCGTGCAAGTCATCGCTATAGGGTGTTTGTATTAACCCTACTAACCCTAGTACAAAATATCAGGTCAATATCGTTGCGGAAAATAGTTTTGTACACATCGAAACTTGAAATTCATGATATTCGTTTTTCTCAATTTTGGAAAATTCTTTGCCTGCAAGTCATCGCTATAGGTGTTTGTATTAACCACTATAAGCACACTGAGTACAAAATATCAGGTCAATATCGTTCGCGGAAAATAGTTTTGTACACATCGAAACTTGAAATTCTGATATTCTTTTTTCTCAATTTTGGAAAACTTTAGCCTGTCATCTATCTAAGCGTTTGTTTAACACTACTAAGCACACCTGAGTAAAAAACAAGTCAATATCGTTCGCGGAAATAGTTTTGTTCGCGGAAAATAGTTTTGTACACACGAAACTTGAAATTCATGATATTCGTTTTTGCAATTTTGGAAAGTTCTTTGCCGTGTTTGTCATCCTATAGGGTGTTTGTATTAAGCACTACTAAGCACAATGAGTACAAAATATCAGGTTCAATATCGTTTTCGAAACATAGTTAATTATAATATCGTTTTTTCTCAATTTTGGAAAATTCTTTGCCGTGCAAGTCATCGCTATAGGGTGTTTGTATTAACCACTACTAAGCCACCTAGTACAAAATATCAGGTCAATATCGTTCGCGGAAAATAGTTTTGTACACATCGAAACTTGAAATTCATGATATTCGATTTTTCTCAATTTTGGAAATTTTTGCCGTCAGGTCATCGCTATAGGTGTTTGTATTACCTACACGCTGTAAACAAAATATCAGGTCAATATGTTCGCGGAAAATAGTTTTGTACACATCGAAACTTGAAATTCATGGATAATTTTTTTCTCAATTTTGGAAAATTCTTTGCCGTGCAAGTCATCGCTATAGGGTGTTTGTATTAAGCACTACTAAGCACACTGAGACAAAATATCAGGTCAATATCGTTCGCGGAAAATAGTTTTGTACACATCGAAACTTGAAATTCAAGATATTGTTTTTTCTCAATTTTGGAAAATTCTTTGCCGTCAGGTCATCGCTATAGGGTGTTTGTATTAACACTACTAGCACTTGATACCAAATATCAGGTCAATATGTTCGCGGAAAATAGTTTTGTACATCGAAACTTGAAATTCAGAAATAGTTTTTTCTCAATTTTGGAAAATTCTTTGCCGTCAAGTCATCGCTATAGGGTGTTTGTATTAACCACTACTAAGCACATTTGAGTACAAAATATCAGGTCAATATCGTTCGCGAAAATAGTTTTGTACACATCGAAACTTGAAATTCAAAGATATTCGTGTTTTTCTCAATTTTGGAAAATTCTTTGCCGTCAAGTCATCGCTATAGGGTGTTTGTATACATTAACTAACCGAGTACAAAATATCAGGTCAATATCGTTCGCGGAAAATAGTTTTGTACACATCGAAACTTGAAATTCATAGATATTCGTTTTTTTCTCAATTTTGGAAAATTCTTTGCCGTGCAAGTCATCGCTATAGGGTGTTTGTATTAAGCACTACTAAGCACACCTGAGTACAAAATATCAGGTCAATATCGTTCGCGGAAAATAGTTTTGTACACATAGAAACTTGAAATTCATGGATATTCGTTTTTTTCTCAATTTTGGAAAATTCTTTGCCGTGCAAGTCATCGCTATAGGGTGTTTGTATTAACCACTACTAAGCACATGAGTACAAAATATCAGGTCAATATCGTTCGCAGAAAATAGTTTTGTACACATCGAAACTTGAAATTCAAAGATATTCGTTTTTTCTCAATTTTGGAAAATTCTTTGCCGTACAAGTCATCGCTATAGGGTGTTTGTATTAACCACTACTAAGCACACCTGAGTACAAAATATCAGGTCAATATCGTTCGCGGAAAATATTTTGTACACATCGAAACTTGAAATTCATGGATATTCGTTTTTCTCAATTTTGGAAAATTCTTTGCCGTGCAAGTCATCGCTATAGGGTTTGTATTAACACTACTAAGCACACCTGAGTACAAAATATCAGGTCAATATCGTTCGCGGAAAATAGTTTTGTACACATCGAAACTTGAAATTCATGGATATTCGTTTTTTCTCAATTTTGGAAAATTCTTTGCCGCAAGTCATCGCTATAGGGTGTTTGTATTAACCACTACTAAGCACATATGAGAAAAATAGGTCAATATCGTTCGCGGAAAATAGTTTTGTACACATCGAAACTTGAAATTCATAGATATTCGTTTTTTCTCAATTTTGGAAAATTCTTTGCCGTGCAAGTCATCGCTATAGGGTGTTTGTATTAAGCACACTAGCACAAGTACAAAATATCAGGTCAATATCGTTCGCGGAAAATAGTTTTGTACACATCGAAACTTGAAATTCATGGATATTCGTTTTTTCTCAATTTTGGAAAATTCTTTGCCGTGCAAGTCATCGCTATAGGGTGTTTGTATTAACCACTACTCACCTGAGTACAAAATATCAGGTCAATATCGTTCGCGGAAAATAGTTTTGTACACATCGAAACTTGAAATTCATAGATATTCGTTTTTTCTCAATTTTGGAAAATTCTTTGCCTGCAAGTCATCGCTATAGGGTGTTTGTATTAACACTACAACACACCTGAGTACAAAATATCAGGTCAATATCGTTCGCGGAAAATAGTTTTGTACACATCGAAACTTGAAATTCATAGATATTCGTTTTTTCTCAATTTTGGAAAATTCTTTGCCGTGCAAGTCATCGCTAAGGGTGTTTTAATTAACCATTACTAAGCACACCTGAGTACAAAATATCAGGTCAATATCGTTCGCGGAAAATAGTTTTGTACACATCGAAACTTGAAATTCATAGATATTCGTTTTTTTCCTCAATTTTGGAAAATTCTTTGCCGTGCAAGTCATCGCTATAGGGTGTTTGTATTAACCACTACTAAGCACACCTGAGTACAAAATATCAGGTCAATATCGTTCCTGGAAAATAGTTTTGTACACATCGATACTTGAAATTCATGGATATTCGTTTTTTTTCTCAATTTTGGAAAATTCTTTGCCGTGCAAGTCATCGCTATAGGGTGTTTGTATTAACCACTACTAAGCGCACCTGAGTACAAAATATCAGGTCAATATCGTTCGTGGAAAATAGTTTTGTACACATCGAAACTTGAAATTCATGGATATTCGTTTTTTTCTCAATTTTAGAAAATTCTTTGCCGTGAAAGTCATCGCTATAGGGTGTTTGCATTAACCACTACTAAGCACACCTGAGTACAAAATATCAGGTCAATATCGTTCGCGGAAAATAGTTTTGTACACATCGAAACTTGAAATTCATGGATATTCGTTTTTCTCAATTTTGGAAAATTCTTTGCCGTCAAGTCATCGCTATAGGGTGTTTGTATTAACATCAACCTGAGTACAAAATATCAGGTCAATATCGTCGCGAAAATAGTTTTGTACACATCGAAACTTGAAATTCATAATATTCGTTTTTTCTCAATTTTGGAAAATTCTTTGCCGTGCAAGTCATCGCTAAGGGTGTTTGTATTAACCATACTAGCACACCTAGTACAAAATATCAGGTCAATATCGTTCGCGGAAAATAGTTTTGTACACATCGAAACTTGAAATTCATGGATATTCGTTTTTTCTCAATTTTGGAAAATTCTTTGCCGTGCAAGTCATCGCTATAGGGTGTTTGTATTAACCACAACCCCTGAGTACAAAATATCAGGTCAATATCGTTCGCGGAAAATAGTTTTGTACACATCGAAACTTGAAATTCATGGATATTCGTTTTTCTCAATTTTGGAAAATTCTTTGCCGTGCAAGTCATCGCTATAGGGTGTTTGTATTAACCACTACTAAGCACACTGAGAACAAAATATCAGGTCAATATCGTTCGCGGAAAATAGTTTTGTACACATCGAAACTTGAAATTCAAAGATATTGTTTTTCTCAATTTTGGAAAATTCTTTGCCGTCAAGTCATCGCTATAGGGTGTTTGTATTAACCACTACTAAGCCACCTGAGTACAAAATATCAGGTCAATATCGTTCGCGGAAAATAGTTTTGTACACATCGAAACTTGAAATTCAAGATATTCGTTTTTTTCAATTTTGGAAAATTCTTTGCCGTGCAAGTCATCGCTATAGGGTGTTTGTATTAACCACTACTAAGCACACTGAGTACAAAATATCAGGTCAATATCGTTCGCGGAAAATAGTTTTGTACACATCGAAACTTGAAATTCATAGATATTCAGTTTTTTCTCAATTTTGGAAAATTCTTTGCCGTGCAAGTCATCGCTATAGGGTGTTTGTATTAACCACTACTAAGCACACCTGAGTACAAATATCAGGTCAATATCGTTCGCGGAAAATAGTTTTGTACACATCGAAACTTGAAATTCATGGATATTCGTTTTTCTCAATTTTGGAAAATTCTTTGCCGTGCAAGTCATCGCTATAGGGTGTTTGTATTAACACTACTGAGCACACTTGAGTACAAATATCAGGTCAATATCGTTCGCGGAAAATAGTTTTGTACACATCGAAACTTGAAATTCATAGATATTCGTTTTTTTCTCAATTTTTGAAAATTCTTTGCCGTGCAAGTCATCGCAATAGGGTGTTTGTATTAACCACTACTAAGCACACCTGAGTACAAAATATCAGGTCAATATCGTTCGCGGAAAATAGTTTTGTACACATAGAAACTTGAAATTCATGGATATTCGTTTTTTTTCTCAATTTTGGAAAATTCTTTGCCGTGCAGGTCATCGCTATAGGGTGTTTGTATTAACCACTAATAAGCACACCTGAGTACAAATATCAGGTCAATATCGTTCGCGGAAAATAGTTTTGTACACATAGAAACTTGAAATTCATGGATATTCGTTTTTTTCTCAATTTTGGAAAATTCTTTGCCGTGCAAGTCATCGCTATAGGGTGTTTGTATTAAGCACTACTAAGCACATATGAGAACAAAATATCAGGTCAATATCGTTCGCAGAAAATAGTTTTGTACACATCGAAACTTGAAATTCAAAGATATTCGTTTTTTCTCAATTTTGGAAAATTCTTTGCCGTACAAGTCATCGCTATAGGGTGTTTGTATTAACCATACTAAGCACACCTGAGTACAAAATATCAGTTCAATATCGTTCGCGGAAAATAGTTTTGTACACATCGAAACTTGAAATTCATGGATATTCGTTTTTTTCTCAATTTTGGAAAATTCTTTGCCGTGCAAGTCATCGCTATAGGGTGCTTGTATTAACCACTACTAAGCACACCTGAGTACAAAATATCAGGTCAATATCGTTCGCGGAAAATAGTTTTGTACACATCGAAACTTGAAATTCATGGATATTCGTTTTTTCTCAATTTTGGAAAATTCTTTGCCATGCAAGTCATCGCTATAGGGTGTTTGTATTAACACTACTAAGCACACCTGAGTACAAAATATCAGGTCAATATCGTTCGCGGAAAATAGTTTTGTACACATCGAAACTTGAAATTCATAGATATTTGTTTTTTCTCAATTTTGGAAAATTCTTTGCCGTTCAAGTCATCGCTATAGCGTGTTTGTATTAACCACTACTAAGCACACCTGAGTACAAAATATCAGGTCAATATCGTTCGCGGAAAATAGTTTTGTACACATCGAAACTTGAAATTCATAGATATTCGTTTTTTTTCTCAATTTTGGAAAATTCTTTGCCGTGCAAGTCATCGCTATAAGGTGTTTGTATTAAGCACACCTGAGTACAAAATATCAGTTCAATATCGTTCGCGGAAAATAGTTTTGTACACATCGAAACTTGAAATTTATGGATATTCGTTTTTTCTCAATTTTGGAAAATTCTTTGCCGTGCAAGTCATCGCTATAGGTGTTTGTATTAACCACTACTAACACACCTGAGTACAAAATATCAGGTCAATATCGTTCGCGGAAAATAGTTTTGTACACATCGAAACTTGAAATTCATAGATATTCGTTTTTCTCAATTTTGGAAAATTCTTTGCCGTTCAAGTCATCGCTATAGGTGTTTGTATTAACCACTACTAAGCACACCTGAGTACAAAATATCAGGTCAATATCGTTCGCGGAAAATAGTTTTGTACACATCGAAACTTGAAATTCATAGATATTCGTTTTTCTCAATTTTGGAAAATTCTTTGCCGTGCAAGTCATCGCTATAGGGTGTTTGTATTAAGCACACCTGAGTACAAAATATCAGTCAATATCGTTCGCGGAAAATAGTTTTGTACACATCGAAACTTGAAATTCATGGATATTCGTTTTTTCTCAATTTTGGAAAATTCTTTGCCGTGCAAGTCATCGCTATAAGTGTTTGTATTAACCACTACTAAGCACACCTGAGTACAAAATATCAGGTCAATATCGTTCGCGGAAAATAGTTTTGTACACATCGAAACTTGAAATTCATAGATATTCGTTTTTTTCTCAATTTTGGAAAATTCTTTGCCATGCAAGTCATCGCTATAGGGTGTTTGTATTAAGCACTACTAAGCACACCTGAGTACAAAATATTAGTTCAATATCGTTTGCGGAAAATAGTTTTGTACACATCGAAACTTGAAATTCATGGATATTCGGTTTTTCTCAATTTTGGAAAATTCTTTGCGTGCAAGTCATCGCTAAGGTGTTTGTATTAACCACTACTAAGCACACCTGAGTACGAAATATTAGGTCAATATCGTTCGCGGAAAATAGTTTTGTACACATCGAAACTTGAAATTCAAAGATATTCGTTTTTTTCTCAATTTTTGAAAATTCTTTGCCGTGCAAGTCATCGCAATAGGGTGTTTGTATTAACCACTACTAAGCACACCTGAGTACAAAATATCAGGTCAATATCGTTCGCGGAAAATAGTTTTGTACACATCGAAACTTGAAATTCATAGATATTCGTTTTTTTTCTCAATTTTGGAAAATTCTTTGCCGTGCAAGTCATCGCTATAAGGTGTTTGTATTAAGCACACCTGAGTACAAAATATCAGTTCAATATCGTTCGCGGAAAATAGTTTTGTACACATCGAAACTTGAAATTCATGGATATTCGTTTTTTTCTCAATTTTGGAAAATTCTTTGCCGTGCAAGTCATCGCTATAAAGTGTTTGTATTAACCACTACTAAGCACACCTGAGTACAAAATATCAGGTCAATATCGTTCGCGGAAAATAGTTTTGTACACATCGAAACTTGAAATTCATAGATATTCGTTTTTTTCTCAATTTTGGAAAATTCTTTGCCGTGCAAGTCATCGCTATAGGGTGTTTGTATTAAGCACTACTAAGCACACCTGAGTACAAAATATCAGTTCAATATCGTTCGCGGAAAATAGTTTTGTACACATCGAAACTTGAAATTCATGGATATTCGTTTTTCTCAATTTTGGAAAATTCTTTGCCGTGCAAGTCATCGCTATAGGTGTTTGTATTAACCACTACTAAGCACACCTGAGTACAAAATATCAGGTCAATATCGTTCGCGGAAAATAGTTTTGTACACATCGAAACTTGAAATTCATAGATATTCGTTTTTTCTCAATTTTGGAAAATTCTTTGCCGTTCAAGTCATCGCTATAGGGTGTTTGTATTAACCACTACTAAGCACACCTGAGTACAAAATATCAGGTTCAATATCGTTCGCGGAAAATAGTTTTGTACACATCGAAACTTGAAATTCATAGATATTCGTTTTTCTCAATTTTGGAAAATTCTTTGCCGTGCAAGTCATCGCTATAGGGTGTTTGTATTAACCACTACTAAGCACACCTGAGTACAAAATATCAGGTCAATATCGTTCGCGGAAAATAGTTTTGTACACATCGAAACTTGAAATTCATGGATATTCGTTTTTTCTCAATTTTGGAAAATTCTTTGCCGTGCAAGTCATCGCTATAGGTGTTTGTATTAACCACTACTAAGCACACCTGAGTACAAAATATCAGGTCAATATCGTTCGCGGAAAATAGTTTTGTACACATCGAAACTTGAAATTCATAGATATTCGTTTTTTTCTCAATTTTGGAAAATTCTTTGCCGTGCAAGTCATCGCTATAGGGTGTTTGTATTAAGCACTACTAAGCACACCTGAGTACAAAATATCAGTTCAATATCGTTCGCGGAAAATAGTTTTGTACACATCGAAACTTGAAATTCATGGATATTCGTTTTTTCTCAATTTTGGAAAATTCTTTGCCGTGCAAGTCATCGCTATAAGGGTGTTTGTATTAACCACTACTAAGCACACCTGAGTACAAAATATCAGGTCAATATCGTTCGCGGAAAATAGTTTTGTACACATCGAAACTTGAAATTCATAGATATTCGTTTTTTTCTCAATTTTTGAAAATTCTTTGCCGTGCAAGTCATCGCAATAGGGTGTTTGTATTAACCACTACTAAGCACACCTGAGTACAAAATATCAGGTCAATATCGTTCGCGGAAAATAGTTTTGTACACATCGAAACTTGAAATTCAAAGATATTCGTTTTTTTCTCAATTTTTGAAAATTCTTTGCCGTGCAAGTCATCGCTATAGGGTGTTTGTATTAACCACTCTTATGCACACCTGAGTACAAAATATCAGGTCAATATCGTTCGCGGAAAATAGTTTTGTACACATCGAAACTTGAAATTCATGGATATTCGTTTTTCTTTCTCAATTTTGGAAAATTCTTTGCTGTGCAAGTCTTCGCTATAGGGTGTTTGCATTAACCACTTCTAAGCACACCTAAGTACAAAATATCAGGTCAATATCGTTCGCGGAAAATAGTTTTGTACACATCAAACTTGAAATTCATAGATATTGGTTTTTCTCAATTTTGGAAAATTCTTTGCCGTTCAAGTCATCGCTATAGGTGTTTGTATTAACCACTAGCACACCTGAGTACAAAATATCAGTTCAATATCGTTCGCGGAAAATAGTTTTGTAACATCGAAACTTGAAATTCTGGATATTCGTTTTTTCTCAATTTTGGAAAATTCTTTGCCGTGCAAGTCATCGCTATAGGGTGTTTGTATTAACCACTACTAAGCACACCTGAGTACAAAATATCAGGTCAATATCGTTCGCGGAAAATAGTTTTGTACACATCGAAACTTGAAATTCATAGATATTCGTTTTTTCTCAATTTTGGAAAATTCTTTGCCGTGCAAGTCATCGCTATAGGTGTTTGTATTAACCACTACTAAGCACACCTGAGTACAAAATATCAGTTCAATATCGTTCGCGGAAAATAGTTTTGTACACATCGAAACTTGAAATTCATGGATATTCGTTTTTTCTCAATTTTGGAAAATTCTTTGCCGTGCAAGTCATCGCTATAGGGTGTTTGTATTAACCACTACTAAGCACACCTGAGTACAAAATATCAGGTCAATATCGTTCGCGGAAAATAGTTTTGTACACATCGAAACTTGAAATTCATGATATTCGTTTTTCTCAATTTTGGAAAATTCTTTGCCGTGCAAGTCATCGCTATAGGGTGTTTGTATTAACCACTACTAAGCACACCTGAGTACAAAATATCAGGTCAATATCGTTCGCGGAAAATAGTTTTGTACACATCGAAACTTGAAATTCATGATATTCGTTTTTCTCAATTTTGGAAAATTCTTTGCCGTGCAAGTCATCGCTATAAGGGTGTTTGTATTAACCACTACTAAGCACACCTGAGTACAAAATATCAGGTCAATATCGTTCGCGGAAAATAGTTTTGTACACATCGAAACTTGAAATTCATGGATATTCGTTTTTTCTCAATTTTGGAAAATTCTTTGCCGTGCAAGTCATCGCTATAGCGTGTTTGTATTAACCACTACTAAGCACACCTGAGTACAAAATATCAGGTCAATATCGTTCGCGGAAAATAGTTTTGTACACATCGAAACTTGAAATTCATAGATATTCGTTTTTTCTCAATTTTGGAAAATTCTTTGCCGTGCAAGTCATCGCTATAAGGTGTTTGTATTAAGCACTACTAACACCTGAGTACAAAATATCAGGTCAATATCGTTCGCGGAAAATAGTTTTGTACACATCGAAACTTGAAATTCATAGATATTTGTTTTTTCTCAATTTTGGAAAATTCTTTGCCGTGCAAGTCATCGCTATAGGGTGTTTGTATTAACCACTACTAAGCGCACCTGAGTACAAAATATCAGGTCAATATCGTTCGTGGAAAATAGTTTTGTACACATCGATACTTGAAATTCATGGATATTCGTTTTTTTTCTCAATTTTGGAAAATTCTTTGCCGTGCAAGTCATCGCTATAAGGGTGTTTGTATTAACCACTACTAAGCACACCTGAGTACAAAATATCAGGTCAATATCGTTCGCGGAAAATAGTTTTGTACACATCGAAACTTGAAATTCATGGATATTCGTTTTTTCTCAATTTTGAAAATTCTTTGCCGTGCAAGTCATGGCTATAAGGTGTTTGTATTAACCACTACTAAGCACACCTGAGTACAAAATATCAGGTCGATATCGTTCGCGAAAAATAGTTTTGTACACATCGAAACTTGAAATTCATGGATATTCGTTTTTTTCTCAATTTTGGAAAATTCTTTGCCGTGCAAGTCATCGCTATAGGGTGTTTGTATTAAGCACTACTAAGCACACCTGAGTACAAAATATCAGGTTCAATATCGTTTGCGGAAAATAGTTTTGTACACATCGAAACTTGAAATTCATAGATATTCGTTTTTTCTCAATTTTGGAAAATTCTTTGCCGTGCAAGTCATCGCTATAAGGGTGTTTGTATTAACCACTACTAAGCACACCTGAGTACAAATATCAGGTCAATATCGTTCGCGGAAAATAGTTTTGTACACATCGAAACTTGAAATTCATGGATATTCGTTTTTTCTCAATTTTGAAAATTCTTTGCCGTGCAAGTCATCGCTATAGGGTGTTTGTATTAACCACTACTAAGCACACCTGAGTACAAAATATCAGGTCAATATCGTTCGCGGAAAATAGTTTTGTACACATCGAAACTTGAAATTCATGGATATTCGTTTTTTCTCAATTTTGGAAAATTCTTTGCCGTGCAAGTCATCGCTATAAGGTGTTTGTATTAAGCACTACTAAGCACACTGAGTACAAAATATCAGGTCAATATCGTTCGCGGAAAATAGTTTTGTAACATCGAAACTTGAAATTCATGGATATTCGTTTTTTCTCAATTTTGGAAAATTCTTTGCCGTGCAAGTCATCGCTATAAAGGTGTTTGTATTAACCACTACTAAGCACACCTTGAGTACAAAATATCAGGTCAATATCGTTCGCGGAAAATAGTTTTGTACACATCGAAACTTGAAATTCATGGATATTCGTTTATTTCTCAATTTTGGAAAATTCTTTGCCGTGCAAGTCATCGCTATAGGGTGTTTGTATTAAGCACTACTAAGCACACCTGAGTACAAAATATCAGGTCAATATCGTTCGCGGAAAATAGTTTTGTATACATCGAAACTTGAAATTCATAGAATATTCGTTTTTTCTCAATTTTGGAAAATTCTTTGCCGTGCAAGTCATCGCTATAAGGTGTTTGTATTAACCTAAGCACACCTGAGTACAAAATATCAGGTTCAATATCGTTCGCGGAAAATAGTTTTGTACACATCGAAACTTGAAATTCATGGATATTCGTTTTTTTTCTCAATTTTGGAAAATTCTTTGCCGTGCAAGTCATGGCTATAAGGTGTTTGTATTAACCACTACTAAGCACACCTGAGTACAAAATATCAGGTCGATATCGTTCGCGGAAAATAGTTTTGTACACATCGAAACTTGAAATTCATAGATATTCGTTTTTTTCTCAATTTTGGAAAATTCTTTGCCATGCAAGTCATCGCTATAGGTGTTTGTATTAAGCACTACTAAGCACACCTGAGTACAAAATATCAGTTCAATATCGTTTGCGGAAAATAGTTTTGTACACATCGAAACTTGAAATTCATGAAATATTCGTTTTTCTCAATTTTGGAAAATTCTTTGCCGTGCAAGTCATCGCTATAAAGGTGTTTGTATTAACCATTACTAAGCACACCTGAGTACAAAATATCAGGTCAATATCGTTCGCGGAAAATAGTTTTGTACACATCGAAACTTGAAATTCATAGATATTCGTTTTTCTCAATTTTGAAAATTCTTTGCCGTGCAAGTCATCGCTATAAAGGGTGTTTGTATTAACCACTACTAAGCACACCTGAGTACAAAATATCAGGTCAATATCGTTCGCGGAAAATAGTTTTGTACACATCGAAACTTGAAATTCATAAATATTCGTTTTTTCTCAATTTTGGAAAATTCTTTGCCGTGCAAGTCATCGCTATAGGTGTTTGTATTAAGCACACCTGAGTACAAAATATCAGTTCAATATCGTTCGCGGAAAATAGTTTTGTACACATCGAAACTTGAAATTCATGGATATTCGTTTTTTTCTCAATTTTGGAAAATTCTTTGCCGTGCAAGTCATCGCTATAAAGTGTTTGTATTAACCACTACTAAGCACACCTGAGTACAAAATATCAGGTCAATATCGTTCGCGGAAAATAGTTTTGTACACATCGAAACTTGAAATTCATAGATAGCCGTTTTTTCTCAATTTTGGAAAATTCTTTGCCGTTCAAGTCATCGCTATAAAGTGTTTGTATTAACCACTACTAAGCACACCTGAGTACAAAATATCAGGTCAATATCGTTCGCGGAAAATAGTTTTGTACACATCGAAACTTGAAATTCATAGATATTCGTTTTTTTCTCAATTTTGGAAAATTCTTTGCCGTGCAAGTCATCGCTATAGGGTGTTTGTATTAAGCACTACTAAGCACACCTGAGTACAAAATATCAGTTCAATATCGTTTGCGGAAAATAGTTTTGTACACATCGAAACTTGAAATTCATAAATATTCGGTTTTTTCTCAATCTTGGAAAATTCTTTGCTGTGCAAGTCATCGCTAAAGGGTGTTTGTATTAACCACTACTAAGCACACCTGAGTACGAAATATTAGGTCAATATCGTTCGCGGAAAATAGTTTTGTAAACATCGAAACTTGAAATTCAAAGATATTCGTTTTTTTCTCAATTTTTGAAAATTCTTTGCCGTGCAAGTCATCGCAATAGGGTGTTTGTATTAACCACTACTAAGCACACCTGAGTACAAAATATCAGGTCAATATCGTTCGCGGAAAATAGTTTTGTACACATCGAAACTTGAAATTCATAGATATTCGTTTTTTCCTCAATTTTGGAAAATTCTTTGCCGTGCAAGTCATCGCTATAGGGTGTTTGTATTAACCACTACTGAGCACACCTGAGTACAAAATATCAGTTCAATATCGTTCGCAGAAAATAGTTTTGTACACATGGAAACTTGAAATTCATGGATATTCGTTTTTTTCTTAATTTTGGAAAATTCTTCGCCGTGCAAGTCATCGCTATAAGATGTTTGTATTAACCACTACTAAGCACACCTGAGTACGAAATATTAGGTCAATATCGTTCGCGGAAAATAGTTTTGTAAACATCGAAACTTGAAATTCATAGATATTCGTTTTTTTCTCAATTTTTGAAAATTCTTTGCCGTGCAAGTCATCGCAATAGGGTGTTTGTATTAACCACTACTAAGCACACCTGAGTACAAAATATCAGGTCAATATCGTTCGCGGAAAATAGTTTTGTACACATCGAAACTTGAAATTCATAGATATTGGTTTTTTCCTCAATTTTGGGAAATTCTTTGCCGAGCAAGTCATCGCTATAGGGTGTTTGTATTAAGCACTACTAAGCACACCTGAGTACAAAATATCAGTTCAATATCGTTTGCGGAAAATAGTTTTGTACACATCGAAACTTGAAATTCATAAATATTCG
Source organism: Platerodrilus igneus (assembly GCA_036346225.1). Lineage (NCBI taxonomy): Eukaryota > Metazoa > Arthropoda > Insecta > Coleoptera > Lycidae > Platerodrilus > Platerodrilus igneus. The sequence continues at coordinate 3,995,818 of JARFIW010001292.1, read as the reverse complement.
GTTTTTTCTCAATCTTGGAAAATTCTTTGCTGTGCAAGTCATCGCTAAAGGGTGTTTGTATTAACCACTACTAAGCACACCTGAGTACGAAATATTAGGTCAATATCGTTCGCGGAAAATAGTTTTGTAAACATCGAAACTTGAAATTCATAGATATTCGTTTTTTTCTCAATTTTTGAAAATTCTTTGCCGTGCAAGTCATCGCAATAGGGTGTTTGTATTAACCACTACTAAGCACACCTGAGTACAAAATATCAGGTCAATATCGTTCGCGGAAAATAGTTTTGTACACATCGAAACTTGAAATTCATAGATATTGGTTTTTTCCTCAATTTTGGAAAATTCTTTGCCGTGCAAGTCATCGCTATAGGGTGTTTGTATTAACCACTACTGAGCACACCTGAGTACAAAATATCAGTTCAATATCGTTCGCAGAAAATAGTTTTGTACACATGGAAACTTGAAATTCATGGATATTCGTTTTTTTCTTAATTTTGGAAAATTCTTCGCCGTGCAAGTCATCGCTATAAGATGTTTGTATTAACCACTACTAAGCACACCTGAGTACGAAATATTAGGTCAATATCGTTCGCGGAAAATAGTTTTGTAAACATCGAAACTTGAAATTCATAGATATTCGTTTTTTTCTCAATTTTTGAAAATTCTTTGCCGTGCAAGTCATCGCAATAGGGTGTTTGTATTAACCACTTCTAAGCACACCTAAGTACAAAATATCAGGTCAATATCGTTCGCGGAAAATAGTTTTGTACACATCGAAACTTGAAATTCATGGATATTCGTTTTTTCTCTCAATTTTGGAAAATTCTTTGCCGTGCAAGTTATCGCTATAGGGTGTTTGTATTAACCACTACTAAGCACACCTGATTACAAAATATCATTTCAATATCGTTCGAGGAAAATAGTTTTGTACACATCGAATCTTGTAACTGTGTTGCGTATGACAATATGTGCATCCTTAATTTTTTCCAAATTTACATCTGCATATTATTATATCGAGGCGTAGGAATGGTAGTTAATAAAACGATTTGTTTTACTTCCTGCCTCCTCTGAAGATATCTAATTAGGCAACGGTAGTCGCTCTTAATAGAGTGGTACCTACGCCTCCTTAGAATATCATTCACGCCTATCATGATAACAACAACAGATGAGAAGTTTTCGGTTTTTTGAATTCTTGCAACAAGTTGTTGCACGGTTTGGCCTCCATAACAAAGGTCCGCCGCATAAACATTTCTCCTACAACCACCTATATACCTTGCACGTCTTATGACACAAAAACCAAAAAACAACACGATTACGTCTCTCAAAATGGAGGAAACCATAAATGTAGGCATATTGTGATCGACAGCTAAATACAAACAAACCACGAAGAAACTGATGTCCTATATATATATATATATATATATATATATATATATATATATATATATACATATATATGTGTGTAATGAAAAATGGAGGTGGTAAGAGTACCGGTAGGGATTACGTAATAAGTGTATCGAATGCAAGCTACACTGCAATTGAGGCTTACGATGAGTTACATACACTATAAGGTAGAATTTTACCCTCGGATATGCCTGACTGTATTTATATTAATTTCCTATAACAATGATTCGCACTCCAATAACTACCCAAAACTACTGAATTAGTGGGTAATTCCTTTTCTGTTTTTTGAAGTTTATCAAAAGTATCTGTCGCCGCGTTTAGGAATTAATACAATCACCCTATAGCGATGACTTGCATGGCAAAGAATTTTCCAAAATTGAGAAAAAAACGGATATCTATGAATTTCAAGTTTCGATGTGTACAAAACTATTTTCTGCGAACGATATTGACCTGATATTTTGTACTCATATGTGCTTAGTAGTAGTTAATACAAACACCCTATAGCGATGACTTGCACGGCAAAGAATTTTCCAAAATTGAAAAAAAAAACGAATATCCATGAATTTCAAGTTTCGATGTGTACAAAACTATTTTCCGCGAACGATATTGACCTGATATTTTGTACTCAGGTGTGCATAAGAGTGGTTAATACAAACACTCTATAGTCCTAAAACTTTCGATCTTCTTAAAAGTAAATAAAATTAAATACGTATATTTAATTTTTCCTTAGTTTGGAGCTCAATCAAAACTATCTTCCGTCGCATTTAGGAGTCTGAAATTTTACATTTGTCTGTACTAAATTTTTTTAGTATTAAATTTAATTCGTATTATTGTTGGGGATTTGTTATATTTTCTTGCAGGTTACTGTAATAAATAATGAAAACCACATTTCCGGAATGGGATCTTCAGCATTTCATTCCGTTTCATAGGTTAGGTATTACGATGGTTTTTAGTAATTACTCTTGGATGAACTCTGTTATTTACGTGCCTGGACCTATAAATATAATTTAATATTTATGCTAATAATTATGTTTGTGTATTGAGATTGCGATTCGAGCAAGTAGAATATAGTAATCGTAATTTATGCCTTTCGCCTTATTCTTTCATCACGTCATTTCATGCATGTCAGTCTTACAAAACTCATCGCTGGAAAAAGTCATCGCTAACTTCACACAAAATTTAACAAACTTATTTTTACAAGAACAAATAAAGTAAGGTTTGTTTGAATACCTTCTTCAGAAATTATTCTGGTTGGAATTTTAACCAACAGAATCAATTCATCGAATTACATTGCAGGGAACGCAATACTAACTGGAAGTTATTAAACTAGAGCTATCTTACACATTGAGAAAAGTTGTTCAATTTAACTAATGCATTAACCCTCGGTTAGCATTTAATAACAGTTAACTAATTGAGACTTTTAACGGTGAATTGATAAACCGCTCCTAATAGAATCAATACTAATTTTTGGATCTGCGTCCCTAAGGTTGTATCTTTAGGTGACATTACCAAATTTAGTTCTAATAACAACTGATTTTCAACAAACTGACCATAAATATAAAGAATTGAATTAAACACGAAGAAAAATATACTATATAACAGATGTATACAAAAAGCTAACGTAAGCGAGGTAAAGTGTTTCAAGTGCAAAGTCAAATACATTCTGATCTAAATTGCTGATCAAGATCTGACATACAATGGAGTGATTTTACTTTCTAGCCCATTCAATAAAAGCACGTTACGTATGTGTTTTTTAGATATACATGTCGTATTTCTTTGTTTTTGTTTTCCTCAGTAAAAAATCGAAATATCGATTTTAGAATCTGAGATTAATCATGTGACTTCCTTCTTTCCTGGTCCCACCTATGTATATATATATATATATATATATATATATATATATATATATATATTATCGTGTAATTAAAAGGGACAATAAGATACATTAGGACATAAGTGAACTCATAGGGGTGAGAGCGATTATGTCCAGTAAAATAAATGTATTTAGCTAAAAGATTTTCAACAATTATTTTCTATCATAATTAATGGATAATAGGGGATATCGATTTAGTTTAACGCGTGATTAATGTAGGAATAATTTATCTTAATTAGATTTAGTTAGGGACAATGTATTATAGTATGTATGTAAAAGAAAGAAAAATTTAATTTGGGGTTAAATTATAGCATAATGAAGTTACTATGGAACAGTTTTAAAAGCGTTGAGCACGTTAAAAATAACGATTTCTACGTTTCAAATAACAGGGAGAAAGATGTATTTCTTGGTAGAGTTGCTGTAAACAAATTTAAAAACATAAGCGAACGAACAACCGTTGAAATTAAAGCAGCCAAGGACGTAAACAAAACCACACAGAATTGATGTAAAAGCAGTATACGTTAGTTAAAATATTGATTTTTAATCTTAGATATAGTGTTGGAAGGAGCAATGGAAAGACCAAGATTGAATAAAAGCTTATAAGTATAATAGAAAAACAAAGAATATCCAGAGGAAGGAAATTGAAAATCGATAATGTCAAGGATAGTTGTATACAAGCACGCGTCGCTCAGAAGCGAGTTGATTGGTGAAAGTTAAACGAGAAGGGCTGAAAATGCAGGTGGTAGAAGCATATGTGTGCAATAGAGCGATATGTACAAAGAAGATAAATGATGTTTGCTAGAAGTTAAAGACGCGCAGTAGAGGCTAATCCGGAGAACTAGAAACGACAGTTGACGCTTTTAAGTGCATTACTACGTACTGTTGTGTTATATTATGAAAAATTATAAGAAATCGACCATCGTTGGTAATTTTCAAGGAAAATAAGACAACGGTTAAACAGATATACTTGCTATTTCTTAAACAGGGGGCAGGTTGCATTATCTAATCAGTAACAAAAAGGGGTCTCGCTCTCTTTGCTCTATGATTCCATCGGTGATACAGTGAGTTTACTTCCAAGTGAATTAGTGTAGTCTAATTAAATAAAATTTATGTAAAAGCTGATAAAGCGTTATTAGTAAATAGTAAAGTTGAGATGTAAGTACAAAGATTTTTGTTTGGATGCACGAGAAGTACTAGAATTTGAAAATTGTTTGGATGTGGATCAAAGCGAGGCATGTATGGTACACATGGGGATTCGACCATGGAATTAATGGATAGACGGAGGACCTATCAGACGGCAACATCTACAAGGGGCTAGTTAGTGGACCGCAGTACAAAGACAACTACAAGGTAGGAGATAGGTTAAGACATTTTATGGTGAATATTTTCATAGTGTTTGTGGTGTTTTGATGTGTTTTATGATTATTTGCTTTGATTTTTATTTGAACATACATTTATAGGACTGTTAAAACGAAATTGATTTTTGAGCATTATTCATTATTTTGCAGATAACCAAAAGTTGTAAAGTAGTATAGAGGGTTTTTGATATTGGTCGTGCAGAGAATTTATATGCACATTTATAAAATTTTAAGGTGAGCTCATGCTAGAACGAAGGGTAACGTAAGGTATGCGGAATGCCTTCTTACTTTAATAAAAAGTTAAGTGTTAAAATGGTTATCAATATGCAAAATGATTGTTATAAAATTTAGTGAACACATGAATATATATATATATATATATATATATATATATATATATATATATATGAACCGCTGTCAATTTGGCGACGTTTCGACAAAATTACTTCTGCCATCTTCAGGCTGTGTAGGTTGAATGGTGAATGAAGAAATGTTCTCTTATTCTGCTATATACACTAGTTAGAATACATGCTCCGTTGCATTTGCTTGATTTCTGGTGCGGCTCCGTGTCATTGGTCCTGGTGCGTGTTGTTTAGTTGTTCTGCACGGCTGATTTAACGAAATGCTCTTAACTGATTGTTTAACGATGCCTAAATTAGTAATTGCTGGTTTTCTTGCCTGCAGTAGTTTTTGGGAATCATCCCTTGTGTTGAGACTACTTGGGCATTTTTTATTTCAATGGCTTCTCGGATTATTCTCGAGGTGTAGTACTCAATCTTAGCTAGCGTTCTAGTATACTTGAAGTAGATGTTGTGACCTGTAGTGCTGAAGTGTTGAGCTAGCGATAAGGTTCTTTCGTTCTTTTTTATCGCGTTTTTATGTTCGTCCTACCTAACACTAATACTTCTGTTCGTATGCCCAATGTAAGATTTGTTGCAGTTTGAGCATAGTATTGCATAGACTCCTTGATCTTCTAATTGGATCTGATCTTTGGGGTTCCTTAGGATTGCACCGATTTTTCTATGAGCGTTGAATGTGGTAGCTAGTTTGTATTTTCGTAGTTCTTGCCCACAATATTAATCTACTCGCTACTGTACAAAACCCCACGAACAATAACATACTCAATCACAAACCACCTGACATCAACACCGCCTACAAAACATTACCCTATTTCACCGATTTAACCCCAAAATTAAAAAAAAAAGTTTGAAAAGTAAATATTAAAATTGTCATTACTAATTCACAAAAAATAAATCTACTTTTCTCAAAAGTCAAAGAGAGGATTCCAACAGAAAATCAGAGATGCGTAATATGCCAAATTAAACGTTTAAACTTCACAGACTCTTACATTGAACAGACTTCCCAATAACTACGACAAAGGATAACGCAATATAATAGTGACATTAGGGTAAAGTCTAATAATGCATGTGCCCTGACCATTCACTCTAGCACAAGAGATCATAAACCAGATTTTGCAAATACACATTTTAACCATTGAACCAAATTATAATAAGAGAATCTTATTGGAAACGTGTTACATTTACAATAACCCAACAAGTAACAATAATAATGGGTTTTATTGCAAATTTAACAATTTACAAAAGTAATTTCCCATAGCATTCAAGGGAAAGGGAAAAAAAGTTGCAAGAGGCGAAGTTCAGATGCTTTCACATAGGTGAGAGCCCTGTTCTTCCATTTAACGTAGTATGAACTAAAAAACTGATATCAACAATTTAAGCACAATGTACACATATCTATTATATTCTAAAATACCATCTAGCAGTATAATTCCCACTTAGAGTGACGCAAACCTTAATACATCTTCAACTATACCAAATACACATACTAGTACACGCAGACATTTCCATATAGACAAAAAAGACTGACACATACATCTCATATAATACATATTCATAAGTCAACATTTTGCCCTACTGTCAAGTAAAGCGACAATTATGTGTCATAAAATGTAACAACTTCAAAAACATTTTATATTTTTAATAATTTTATCGTAAGCGTGAATATATTATTTGATGTACTTGCAATGGTATTAAAAATGGAAAATAAACAATATAAAAAAAATTGAAGTTAGCGTAAGAAAGGTTTCTTAAATGGAATGAAGCATATATGATTAGAATAGTTTGTTATATGGTATATGGTGCAATCTGTATGAAAAGGCTTACTTTGTAAATCGATTTGAACGATTTTGGAGCATGAAATGATAATTACGTTCTGGAAAAGAGCAACAACAAGTAGACCTGTAGAAGTAAAATATATTTTGTTTGAATTTCTAAAAACACATATTTATTGATTACTTACGTTGTATGATAAGGTTTTTATATGTACAAATCTTTTGAATTTAGAGTAGTATAGTGTGTCTAAAAGTCGCTAATTTGAATAGAAGAGTTGGCAAGCTTATGATAAAGGTTTTCGCCAGTATATAGGAAAATAATTGAACTGAACTGGCATTAGATATATTTAAATACGGTTTTTGAGAGATAGGATATTAAATTGTATGATTTATTTTAATAAATTATGTACATAATAAAGAAGATTTAATTAGGGAGTTGTTTATGAATGATAATTATGAAATTAAGATTTGTGAGTAATCATCCTAGTTTTAAAGAAAGATATTTGAAATCCATTTTTAGTGTATAAGTTTTGCGTAGAATTTCTGCGTGCTTGATTATCCCGAAGTTATATGTTTTTTTGATGTTATAATTAAGATCTTGTTCGTAAAGCAAAGCTGTTGTGGAAATTTTTGACTCTATTTTTGGTATGTAAGATCTGTGTTGCGAGGAAGTTATAAGTTTTATTTATCGATGTTGCATGTGTTTCATAAGACAAAGTTGCTGTGAATGTTTTAATTGTTTGTAAAAGAATATTTTGTATTAATATTAATATTAATAATAATAATAATAATAATAATAATAATACGAACTTGAAGAGGATTCAAAACAATTAAGTCAGAACTTCAATTACTTCGAAGAGTGTCAAATAAATACACTTTATCAATTTATATAAAATAATGAATTTTTAATTTAACTCGCAGAAAGTTTTTAACTCAATTCTATATAATTTATTAATGTCGCAAAATTAGCACTGCTGAAGGATACCTATATTACCAAAAACAAACGTTGCATGCTTATATGCAAAATTTACTCACCCATCTCGTAGAGGGTAAGTGAAAATTTGTCTTATGAATATTCAGCAAGTTTCTGTCTCACAAACCAGCAACCAACATAAAAACAAAGTACCATCTGGACATTGTGTTACGTTTTTTTAAAAGCTTTAACGTTTATTGTATTAGTTAGGACTTTAAAAACCCTGCACTGGAAAACTCCCAGCATACTAATGTTGTAATGCAAACGTACGCAAAAACCACACAAAGTTTTGGATCTCACAAAAGTCGAGTCATTTTCTTATTGTTGTGGTCTGAAAGAATTCCAAGATTGTATTTCTCGCGCCTTGTACGTCGTTTTACCCACCAATGTGCGTCAAATAACTATAACCTCTCTTGGAGGGAGAGAAACATTTTGTGGGAACGACTTGACTACCGACTTTCCTCGAGTGTAGACGTGTGTAGTAGTGCTTCGACTTATCGACAAATGATTTTCCTCAGCGGTACCTATTCTATTGTTCAACACATATCGACACTTTGTGAAAGAGGGCTACAGCTAGGCAAGCATCGGGACAACAGGACGCCACCCAGGATTCCTTGCAGACACTTTGAAGCCGCTGAAAGAACAAGATACCGCAGGTAAAGAAGTAGTTATATAATACCCGGGAAATTTAACCCCGGAGTAAATTTGAGTTTATTTGTGTTAAATATTAACCTTAGTGAGTTTTAAATACGGTGGTTTTTAAGATGTGTAAATTAGCACCCAACAACATGGGGCTTCTATTAAGAATTTGAGTTTGTATAAAGAAAAGTTGATTTTTTCACAAGTGAAAAATTGGTCTGCATAACGTATATTTATTTATAAACATTATCAGGTTTGCCTATCTAATATCTATCTGAAAAATATGAAAAAGGTGTATGTTTAAATCTAAAAACATTCTAAAATTTGATAAAAAAACCTTACTTATCGCCGCTGGTAACATCTTTAGAACTTTTAATCTTCGGGTTGGTAAACTGTAAACATTAAATATGGCTGACTCTTCATTTCATTGTGTAAACCTAACAATGGGTTAACTTAAAAAGCTAAAAAGTGTTTGCATTGATGTGCTTAATAGTGTTTTATATAATTTATATTTTAAGGAAATATATATCCAACAGTTTGTAGCATGCTAGTTATTTCTGTGATAGATGCAAGTGTCAAATCAGTTATAAATTTTATTTAACTGACTAATACCTAAAGTAAGCGTATTTATTATTAATTATTGTTTATCCCAGCTAATAAGTCGTATATTTTCAATCTCTACCTTCTTTGATAAAACTTTTAAATAAAACAATAATAGTATATTGTATACCCAAGAGGAGAAACTCGACATTCCCGGGCTACATAAAGATTGCTTATGGAGGCGCAAGCCGAGACAAGCAACACGGAGTACGGGAATGTTGCTTTTTCTACGTGGTATGCATACTATTTTTTCGCAAATCATTAAAAAACAACAGAAATTAAAATACTAATTTTAAAAAAACCTGATTAATTTTATTTATAAATAAATGGTGCTGTCAAATTCTTAGCAAACATTTTTGCGTAACCATGGAAACGTTCCTATCAAGATATTGAATTGTCAAACCTGACACATTGAAATATGATTGCTGGTACTTTTGAAAGTAACAATACAAATTCTATAATTAGATTAATTGTAAAATACCTGAAAATATCACACACACCTTACTTCAGAATCAAATACATTCTGAAGTTAGTTGTTTGTTATATTTACATGATGTGTTAAGATTGTTTAAATAGAACTTACCATGAAAGCATGTTCTCAGTCATTTTTGTAGTCCATATATATACACATATTATTTCTGTACAGTACAGTAATGAATATTTCCTCACAGTGACTTGTCGTTGCTTGGAAACGACTAAACACTTGGAAATATTCAACTTTTCTTTAAGAAATTTTATCAGAAATGTCAAAATTTCTGAACGATTTGCAGAAAAAATCATTACCTAAAAAATTTACGCAAATCCGAATCGTTTGTAAATAAAATTGAGCCCTTTTAAAAACCATGTTAAGTTATTTATTACATCTTTTTGGCACTAATCTTTCTAAATAAAATATTTTCCTGCGTTTCCTTTACTTTAATTAAAAAAATTATTTTTTTAAAAATCAAAAGTCATTAAAACCAAATTTCCCCTGCCTAGGAAATAAATTGCAAATACCTATTTACCTTAATTATTTATGTTTCAAATAGTTCCTCTACTATAAACATTTGATGTATTTCAACAATAAGTTAAAAAATATCTTGCATTTACACGTGATTCAACTACCGTAACCTGCAGTATTATAATACGGTAGTGAGTTTTTGCATTGAAACATTAGACATTTATTCAAAATTTTGAAATACAATATAACAAATATCTACATAAATAAGTGCTAGAAAGAAGTTCTACAATTCTTAGATCAGTAGGCAGGTATTTTAAAGTTTAGATTCACTTATTCCTCAATCGTTACTATAGTCTATTATTATAATTTAGTCCATATTAACTCAATTAGATTAAATTGACAATTGTACAGAGATATTCGCAAAACTTTATGACCATGTTTCGCTGCAATTTCATCTAATTCATAAACTGTAGATTTTGGAATCTCTCGGACTAAGGTCAATAATTCGCTGTTTAACACGTTAGTTTCATAAGGTACTTTATGTTTCAGCAGCTAGTCCATTAATTCCTGTTTATTAAAGGTTGTATATGGCGTTTTCTCTAGTAATTTTGAATAATAAGATGCATTGTCTAATATAATAAGGCTGGGTTGGTTTAAGTTTAGAATTAAACTTTCTCGAAACCACGTTGTAAACACTTTGACATGCATATCACCATGCATGATAGTCTGTGTTTGGTGATTTAGTAGAAAACAAAAGAGACGTATTTGCAACAAATCCACCTTCATTTCCAGAGATGCAGCACAATGAACCTAAAATATTAACAAAATAAAGAAAACTATTTAAAAAAAGTAATCAGAAATTAACCGTTTTCTTTCACCGAATGGCTTTTCCTTAATAGTTTGTTTTGTGTTATCAAATCCAACTTTTTTTTGCCGAGCCCCGAATGAAAATCCATGATTCGTCTAAGAAAACAAGCTCGTATAATTCTTTTGTTTATTTAATTCGTAGTCCCTCAAGAATTGTACTCGTACTGTAGCAATATTGTTGCGAGCTACTATTAGGCAACCCGTCAAACACACAAGCGTTGTAGGGTCTTCATAGTCTCCAGGATTCGAGAATCCTTCTAGCAATCAAACGCACAAAACGCCGCTTATTCTCAATGAACCGGGAAGCTTCTAGTAAGTACCAGAGGATGAGTCATATCTTTAACTCAGAGTATATATAAGGCCGCTAATAAATGCAGGAGGCAGTCTATACTAGAATGTCTAATATAAATTATAACGTTGTAAAGTAATAGTAGTTTGAGCTTTTAGAAGTATACATAAATGTTATATGCTGTGTCTAATGTACATGCAGCTTGTAGTATACATAAATAAATAGAAGTGTATAAACAAATAGTTGTGTTAGTGTTGTTAATGGACCTATGGTAAAGAAGTTAGTTTAAGAAGAAATTAGTGCATGTAAATTCATTAGTGTAATAGTGCTTCATTGTTAAGTGGACTGAAAACATCTATAAATAAGGCATATACTGTTAATTAGACTTATGAACAGTGAGTAATAAAGACCTTTATTATTGTTTTAAATTAAAGAAACGCGGTAGTAGTAGCCCGTTTCAATATTTTCCAATTTAAATGATCCCCGTCTGCAATCATAATTTTTAAACGAAAAACTGATAGTAGGTAAAAACCTCTTCAAACTACTTATATTAAAAGTAAATACTTCAGACAAAGCAAATTCCTGTTTAGTGAAGACGTACCTTTCTATAGCTGTCCTATTTTATAACTATGAAATTAGTATAGACACAAGTAACATATATTTTGTTTCTATGTATGGCGATGAGTCACGCGCAAGTTTATTTGGTCCCGAAAATACAAATATTTATTAATTAGTAAACATTATCCTACAAATCAGTGTCAAATTTTAACAACAACTAAAATTCACTTAACAAAACGTTTATTTCTATATGATTGACAAACATAAGTTTCTCAATTTAAAAGTTATAAATGGAATTCTAATCAATGTTTATATGGAATACATAACAAAAATTTTAAATTGGCAAGCAAGGTGACGTATTTCGCGCGCGTTCGCTGATTGGCTAAGAGTTTGTATACCACTTGACTACTTTATACATCTTGGTCGGGATCACAAAAAAAAGGCAGTTAAGTGATCAATCGTATTCCTATGAACTAATATTTATGAATTTTCTAAGATAATTGACAACTAGAATTCTATATTTATTCAATTTATCTCAAAAAGCACCGTTGCCATTAGGTAGTTATTTTCTTAGAGCTATGCATTTTAAGATTTAATGATCGTAGCTTTTTATATTTTCGTCTAGCTAGCTACTGCATAATACATTTTATTTAAAATATATAGATTACTAACTTTTGTTCTACATACTATAAACGAATCACTTGTTGAAACTTCTCAAATGTAAAATTCATCTGATTTTTATTCCATCAAGATCGATCTGACAATAATGCAAACTAGCGTTTTACCTGTAACAGTAAATGACATTTGATGACATTTGACAACTGCAAATTTGGCATCAACGGGAATTTTTCATTTTACACAAAATTATGTTTTAATGCATGCACTTGAAGAAATGATATCATAGTTATTCATCGACTATAGAAGAAACATCAAGCTAATGTGGAAAATTCGGCTACGGTAATCAGTATCAAATAGCAGATTTTTTAAAATATTATTTATTAAATTCTTCTATCAGGCATGGACACAATTAATTGTAATCAAAATTAGTATCAGAAAAATCAACTCCAACGTAGCTGTAGCATAGAGGAAGTAGAAGCCTATTTACAAGCATTAATATAAAATATTTATTCTTTTACTTAAAAATAAATAAATTGTGAATGTTACAGTTACTGAAAGTGGGGATAATTTTGATAAGTTTTTTAACATTATTTATTGTTTTCTTTTTTTAGGCATGGACCAAAATTGATGCTAATAAAACTTTATAGTGATCCTGTGAAGCATAATGCAGTCGTGTTTTATTTTAACATCAAGTACTTTTGTATTAAAGTAATATATTTTGTAGATTGTCCTTATATATCCTTGCGAGCTACTATTAGGCAACCCGTCAAACAGATAAACGCCGCAAGCACTGTATATTTTCCATGGACCGGGATTCTTCTGGCAATTACTTGGAGGATAAGTCATTCTTTTTAATTCACGGTATAAATAAGGCCGCTGATGAAGTACAGAGTTAGTCTATATCAGAATGTCGAATATAAATTATATCGTGTAAAGTTAAATAGTTGAGCTTTTGAAAGTCCAAGAGTAAACAAAAATGTTATATTATGTGAACGTGCTTAATGTACATGCAGCCTGTAGAATACATAAATAGACAAAAGTGTAATAAATAAATTATAGTAGTTGTGTCACTGTTGTTAATGGACCTGTGGTTAAGAAGTTAGTTTAAGAAGATATTAGTACTTGTAAATTTATTAGTGTGATAGTGCGTCATTGTTAATTGGACTGAAAACATCTATAAATAAGGCATATACTGTTAATTAGACTTGTGAACAGTGAGTAATAAAGACTCTTGTTAGTACTTGTTTTAAATTAGTGAAACGCGGTAGTAGCAGCCCGCTACACTGGTGTCAGGCCTACGTGGGGTATTTAGTGATTAATTTAAAAAGAAAAACACACAAGTCTAAAGACATTTAAGTAGTTTGTATATGCCAGTTACAAGAAGTCAAAGTAAAAAGGACGCAGAAACTTTAATGAATTTCCTTAAGGATTTTAAATCCAGTATGGAAGAAAGGTTTAGTAAAAATGCTGAGAAACTGGAGGAGAAGTCGGCTAAACTAGAAGTGACACTAAAGGAAAACGTAGTGAGGTCAGTTGAACTGGAATCAAACCTTACCGAAAGGTTACGTAAAAATGCTAAGAAAATGGAACTGGATTATGGCAGTTAAAGGTCATGCCCTTTGGACTATGCAATGCCCCTGCTACTTTTGAACGATTGATGGAGTCGATACTGCATGGACTGTCCTGGAAAACATGTCTGGTGTACCTAGACGACGTGATCGTGTTAGGCCGGTCTCTTAAGAACCTAGAGGAGATATTCCAAAGATTATGCGGGGTAAACCTTACATTGAGCCCCAAGAAGTGTCACCTATTTGGAAAAGAGGTGAAATACCTAGGGCATGTCGTTTCGGAGACCGGAATAAAAGCTGACCCTGACAAAATAAAAACGGTACAAGAGTGGCCTACGCCAACAGATATACACCAACTACGCAGCTTTTAGTATTTCAAGTAGGAGCCTGAAGACATACTGGGCACAGTGGGACTCCTTGGTGATTGAAAATAGAATCTTGAAACGACGCGTGGAATGTAAAGATGGCACTGAGGGACTCTAAGTAATAGTGCCGAGAAGCAGAGTACCGGAAGCGTTGCAGCACTTGCACGATGGTATTTCTGGAGGGCACTTTGGCGAGAAAAGAACTCTCGAAAGAGTGAAAGATTCTATTGGGTAAACTGCAAAGAAGATGTGAAGAAGTGGTGCCGGAAATGTGAGTTGTGTGCCTCTGCAAATGGTCCGGTCACAAAACGGAAAGTCCCAATGAGACAGTATAACGTGGGGAATCCTTTTGAGAGGGTAGCCATTGATATAGCTGGTCCGTTTCCTGAATCAGGGAAAGGAAATAAATACATCTCGGTAGCAATGGATTATTTTACCAAACGACCAGAGGCATATGCTATACCTAACCAAGAAGCCGAGACGGTTGCAGATGTACTAGTGAGGGAGTTGTTTTGTCGCTTTGGAGTTCCGTTGGAATTACACTTCGATCGAGGTCGGAACTTCGAATCAGCGTTGTTTCAAAATGTCTGCAAGCATCTTGGAATCAGGAAGATTAGAACCACGCCACTTCATCCCCAATTAGATGGAATCGTTGAAAGAATGAACAGGACGTTAGGAAAGTATCTGGCTAAAGTTGTCTCTGAACATCTACGAGACTGAGACCAATATTTACATTTGTTCCTACTGGCGTACCGATCTTCGGTACATGACAGCACAGGATATTCTCCCGCTTGCATGATGTTAGGACGGGAATTGCGGCTACCATGTGATCTTCAGTTTGGATTTAAACTTAGAGAAGAGATCGCAGGTGAAGATTACGTTAGTAAGCTTCGTGAAAAATCATATAGCATTCACAAAAACGTCCGAAAGAATATCCAGGCAGCAAGCGATCGAATAAAATCACAATATAACACGAAAGCACAAGAAGGGGGATACCAACCTGGAGATTTAGTGTGGTTGTGCAGTCCACAAAAAAAACGTGGATTGTCGCCAAAACTACAAAGACAATGGGAAGGCCCGTACGAAGTGTTAAAAAGAATTAATTATGTAGTGTACCGGATCAGATGATCTCCCCGTGGTAAACCGAAAGTGGTACACTTTGACCGATTAACATCTTATGCTGGCAACAACCAGGGGGACTTGAGTAATGAGAATGGTGTTCAACAAGTTATTAATCTTGAGCCAAATGTAGATATTGAGAGTTTTATGGCAGCGTATGGTGGTTCCTCTAAGGCAAGATTTGGCGTTGTTGAAAAGCAGCAAGATCTGTTTAGAGCACCAGAAAAGTATTCCCTTGCACATTGCGTAGCTCAGGACCTGCAAATGTCAAGAGGGATAGCTATTGTTTTCAAGAAAAAGTTTGGATGTGTGGATCAATTAGTACAACAGCAGCCAACTGTAGGAAGAGCTTTGGTTCTTCAGGATAAAAATCGTTATGTTTACTATCTGGTCACCAAAAATTCTTCATGGCAGAGACATAGTTATGGACATCTATGGGAGGCTTTGCTATATCTTAAGGCTCAGATGATGGAAAATAGAGTAACGAGACTAGCGGTGCCCAAGTTAGGCTGTAGACCGGATCGCTTAGATTGGAGGATAGTCCAAAATATGCTAGAAGTAGTTTTCCAGGGAACCAACGTCCAGGTCCTTGTTTGTTGTTATCAACCCGTTGCCTACCAAGACCAAGATAAGAGTGTTGACTGTTATTTCCAACGACGCGATGGATGCACCAGAGGAGATAACTGCCGATACCGTCATTAGTCATCGAATTGGCGTCAAAATGTATTTACAGTTACGAGACGTAACGGTTTTAAAGAGGGAGCAGTGTTGCGAGCTACTATTAGGCAACCCGTCAAACACACAAACGCCGTAAGCACTGTATATTCTTCATGGACCGAGAATCTTCTGGCAATTACTGGAGGATGAGTCATTCTTTTAATTCACGATATAAATAAGACCGATGATGAAGTACAGAGTTAGTCTATATCAGAATGTCGAATATAAATTATATCCTGTAAAGTTAAATAGTTGAGGTTTTGGAAGTCCAACAATAAACATAAATGTTATATGATGTGCACGTGTCTAATGTACATGCAGCTTGTAGAATACATAAATAGACAAAAGTGTAATAAATAAATTATAGTAGTTGCGTTACTGTTGTTAATAGACCTATGGTTAAGAAGTTAATTTAAGAAGATATTAGTGCTTGTAAATTCATTAGTGTGATAGTGCTTCATTGTTAATTGGAGGGAAGACATCTGTAAATAAGGCATATACTGTTAATTAGACTTGTGAACAGTGAGTAACAAAGACTCTTGTTAGTACTTGTTTTAAATTAGTGAAACGCGGTAGTAGTATCCCGCTACAATATGTTTAATTTAAAATGTTGGGTGCTTGAAGTAGTGTATTGTCCAACACAATTAGGTTCTTCTAAATTATTCACTAAATAGGTTCAACCACTTGTCAACTACAGAAGGTAAATTTTTATTTAGGATTTATTGTTTAATTAATAGTTTGTAAATACTGAAGATGATTTAAAATAATAAATCGAAAGCGCTCTCTATGTAGTACATATTATTTTTGCACGATTACGCATACTACAATCCCGACTTCATATTATTCACTAAATATTCTTCTACCCACTGTAAAAACATATCCCCATCCATTTCAATATGATAATCATTGTTTTGAAATTTGGGAGCAAATAATAAAGATGCACTTGGTACAAACCCTGCTTCTGAACTTGCATGCACAACAACAAACCGTTTTCTTACACTTTGTATATCATTGTTTTACCACGCCACGATTTTGTTGGATTTCTTTTCGAAAACAACTATACTTCATCCATGATCACCACATGTCGTTTATTTTCCTTATTTGCCCTAAGAAATTTAATTTTAGCCTTAACAATGCTTAATTTTTCCATTAAAGTTCTGCGATTTCCCTCAGTTCTGAACTTAAAACTAATATTGTGTAAAACTAGTTTCAAGTTTGTATTACTTAAATTATTTCTTTCTCACGAAGTTCCCTATTTAAAGATTGCACAGTAATATGCTTTTCTGTAAAGAAAAAAATGTATCATCGTAAATTACTTTATGGCATTTACTTTTCACGTATATCGTGTATATAGTATCCCTAATGCTCATTTTAATACTCGTACATTCAGGGATTTTGATATTCTTGATCTTCTTACAAGGTCGTTTTTCCCTGGACTACTTATAATTGATTTTACATGGCTTCGGGCATTTAATCTGCGCTACAGAACGAATACTGATTCACAAAGAAGCAGTTACTTGCTATAACACAAAGTTAAGAAATTTAATTTATAGGTAAGGCATAAAAACCGTACCTCTTGTACTGAAATTAAAAGACCGCCATCGTGCTTCCCACTTTCAAAGTAGTCTAAGGCCCGGTTTATTAATGCATGGTTAGTTAACATAACCGACAGTTTTATTTTAACTTAAGATTAATTCGTTTATCAATTTTATTAACTGCCAGTTAAATTCTTGACTTCTAGTTAAAGTAACTAGAAAATAAAGTTTCGGTTAGCATCTTAACCAACAGTTATCGAGACGGTGTCGTTTTCGTTTTGTAACATAACCTCAAATTTGCTATCAATATTTTAGGAAAAAAATGGAAAGTTTAGTTAATATAAGAATAAGCGACGACGAATATGACTCTGCAGAGTTTCTGACGTGGAACGTAGACCTTATAGGGTTGAAAAGCGTATTGACCACTTTGAAAAGTTTGATAATCGCGATTTTTATGTCCACTTTCGTTTAAGTAAACAAACTGTTATGATGGTATTGAATCTGATTGAACACATTCTAGAATACCCAACCGACAGGTAGTTTAAATGTTAAATAATTTTAAGTTTTCACATTGTATTACTTTAGTTTCAGAAATCATACAATTCGTCCGATTGATCAACTATTGCTATGCTTGCAATTTTATGCTACCGAGAATATATTAGTAATGGCTGCAGACTTTTTAAATGTAAGCCAAAGCTTCGTTTGCAAAATTGGTAAAACGGCGACTTCTGCAATAGCGGCATTAAGCCCACGTTTTATCAAAATGCCTGTAACAGACGCTACCATAGCAGAAGCTCAATTAAGCTTTTATAGCAAAACAGAGCTGCCAAGAGTTGTGGGTTCACTTGATTGTACGCATATTCGAATACAATCGTCAGGTAAAATAATTTATACACTATACCAGAGCTGAGTACTTCAGTACAAAAATGTACTGGTAATACGGTATTCAGTACTTTTAGCTACTGTAAGTAGTTTACTGTAAGTACTTTCAAAATACATGTACTGGTACTTAAATACTGAAGTATTGTCTGCAAAGTACTGGTACTGGTACTGGTTCTCTAATTTTTGTTCAGTATTACTTGTTACTTGTTACTTACAAATGTACTGTAATATGTTGTAAGTACTTGTACTCTGTAAAACTTCCAGTAATTTATTTAAGTACATTTATGTATTTCCCATAATTTACTTGTGAAGTACAGCCCACTGCATTGCTTAGTCTACATACTTATATCTTATATTACTTCATATTACACTACTTGGTGTTCAGTGCATGTGCAGTTCTGAGTAAGTTGCAGTGTTATTTGAAATCATACAAAAAGTGAATTGGTAGACAATATATATCAGGCGAATATCAGTAGGTAGGTATGAATGAACATAAGATAAATCATGTTAGAGTAATTATAAAGAATAGGTATCATTTTTAGCTTAGCTGTATGTCATTTGTGTTTTGTGTATATTTAAATTTAAATAGTAACAAAATAAAACTTCAATAGTTTAATACAAACCAAGTTATCGGTTACAGCAGTCAGCAGTTAAAAAATACGGTTGACGCAACACATGCAATGCAGCCGTAGAATAGAATTTAACTAGTTGTAGAAATGCGATTAGATTACAATAATTAAAGGTAATACTAGGTGAACAATTATTCAATAATTTTTCTGTATAAGTTACAAAATTTAAATGACATGGCTGCAATAATCTTATAATTATAATTATAAATTGCAACTGATGTAATTACAATAAGCCAAGCCCATACATTTTTTTCATGTCATTATCATCAGATGACGCATATCATAATATTTTAACTTCTGATTATTTAAGTTTAAAACTTAATGGATTAGAGGTTAGCTGGCTGCTTTAATGAAAACATAAAAGTATACATAACAACGTTGTATATTGAATCTTTATTTTAAAATGTGTGTCCTAAATTGGATGCTGTTAATGGGTTACATATGGTTATTATTAAAATACGATACAATAAAACTGTTTTTCAGTCATCAGCCAACTTTTCGAGATCAATTCAATTGTGAATTCAGAAATGAGCGAACTCCTTTTGTTTTCAAATTATAACCAAAAGTGATATTTTTATCAATTTCATTAATTTGTATAACTCGTTTATTTGTAAAAATATCAAAAATGCTGTAGAAGTTTTCTTTGCAATGTTTAATATTTATAACATTTTAGAAGTTATAACAAATTTGCCATTTTTAAGTGGAAACCGCATTTGACTGCCACTTAATTTAAAAGCTCTTTGCAATGCAAGAGCTTTTCAAAAATCAAAAATATATAGTTTAATATAGTTATTTTTGAAATGGCCGATTTTTCATGTTTTCGGTATAATAAATTAATTAATTATATCGGTAATAAATAGTTGGTCGCGAAACAAAAGATAAACACAAAATGACAATTATTTGTATTTTTGACATTTTTACAAATAAACGAGTTATACGAATTAATGGAATTGTTTAAAATATCAATTTCTGGCTATAATTTGAAAACAAAAGAAGTTCACTTATTTTTGATTTTACCATTCAATTGATCTTAAAAAGTTGGCCCATGACAGCAAAAATAGTTTTATCGTATCTTTAATTATAACCAAGTTGCCCATTAACAGCATCCAACTTGGGCCACACTGTACTTAGGTACAAGAAAAAGCTAATAATAGGTGAAATATTTTAGAAATTAAAATGGACGATAAATATGACTTGTTAGAATCATCCATTACTGATCCTTACGAAACATCAGGAGATGATGATCCAGATTATGAATACAATCCTCAAAAAGAAATAAAGAAGCCCAAACTGCTATCAGATTATTTTCGATTAAGATGTGAAACAACTACACGAGATGCTTTGAATACGCAAACACCTTGTAAAAGTTTGTCACAATCACAAACTATTAGTAGTGGCACAGAACAACAAGCTTTAAGTAGTCAAGATGATTTGATATTAAAGAAGAAGATACAAAACAGCTCTATTCTAGATGGAAAATTCTTTGGGGTTATTGGAAAGGTAATATTTAAAATTTTAATATTATAAATACA
Organism: Platerodrilus igneus; assembly: GCA_036346225.1. NCBI lineage: Eukaryota > Metazoa > Arthropoda > Insecta > Coleoptera > Lycidae > Platerodrilus > Platerodrilus igneus. The sequence goes on along the minus strand of JARFIW010001292.1, from coordinate 3,975,221 downwards.
TAAACATAATTTCCTTCTTGTGACGTTGTATTGCACTTTTACTGTAATTTGATATGTTAGGTGATGTGGTAGATTAAATTTGGTAAAACTATAGTACTTAACTTTAATCTAATATTAATTACTTTACTGTTACACCAATCTATTATATTTAGTTCGAATACCGTTGATACCTCAATCAACACTAATACAATAACATTTGTTTTGTTGCTGTGAGTATCAAATACCTACACACCTCACCTATTTACTTATTTTTACTGAGATTTGCATTAATTTTTCTTTAGGTAACAGATATTAATCGCATCCAAGCAGAATGCAAGATGTGCTTACCAAAGAAAACTGTTATTAAAGGATCTGTAGATATATCCACGAATTTTGTTAAGCACATTAAGAATAAACACAATGAGCAAATTGAAATCTATAGAGTATACAAAGAAGAAAAAGGCGGAATCGTATGACAAAACTAATTTTAAAAACTGGAACATTGAAACTGACGATGGGAATAGCTCTACATCTACATCAACCGCATCTTCAATATCTCTGACAAAAGTCAAACGTTCATTAAAACAGGCTCAATTTTTATTTCCTCAAAGTAAAGTTGCACAAAAAGACTTTGATGAAAGAATAATTAGATTTATTGTGGAAAGTATGTCACCGATATCTATTATAATATGTCATCAAAGCTTTATTAACATTTTCAAAGGCATGAATTTAAAGGTCATGAGCCGATTTGCTGCTATTCAGAAAGTTGACAATGAGTATCAAAATATGATTACATCTATAAAACAACAACTATCCGGTTGTGACTTTGTTTGTACAACTGCAGATATTTGGTCGTCCAAAAGAAGAAGTTTTATGGGAGTAACTTGCCACTGGATAGATCAAAATTTGACACGTCATTCGGTTGCATTATCATGTAGACGATTTGAAGGAGTTCATTCTTTTGACAGAATTGGAGAACTCTTAGATGAAATTAATAAGTATTTTGGCTTAGATAATAAAAAGATTCTTGCAACTATCACAGATAATGGCGCAAATTTTATAAAATGTTTTAAAGAATTTGGAATTATGTTAAATGATGGTTTGCAAGCTACAAGTAATGGGTTTGACAAAATAGAAGAAAACCACGAAGAGGAAGAATCTCCAGAGTTTATCAATGTAACGATGTCATTTGAATCTGAAACTTCCAAAAGTTTATCTTCTGAATTTAAAGTCTGTAATTTTTTACCGGATCACTTACGATGTGCATCACATACAATAAATTTAATTGCTACCACAGACTACAACAATTCTTTACAAAGCTCGCATCAACTTAGAAGTAAAATTGCCAAACTTTTAACAAATGTTCAAACCTCTGGAACAAGGCAAGAAGACCTAAATCAGCAGAGATAATTCAAGAAGTTCTGGGTTGCACGTTGAGTTATCCTGGTGTAACTCGATGGAATTCGACATATGATGCTATACAAACAATTCTAGCTTACAAGGAAAAATTATTAGAGCTTTGCAATAAATTACTTGTACCTAACTTAAGTGACAACGACTTTTCATTTTAGAAGAATACTCAAAATTATGAAACCACTCGCTGAAACACTTGATTTTCTCCAAGGGATAAAAACACCTATTATGGGTACCTTCTTCCAAGTATTGTATCAATGCACACAAAATTGGAAAAAATTAAGCTGTCAGGAAATATTAAACAACTGTCTAAGTCTCTGGATTACATTTTAGATTCCATAGTTAAAAAACGATTTAAAGACATATTTATGTTGCAATCTCAAAAAGCTGTTATAGCTGCAGTAACACATCCTATGTTTAAAATGAGGTGGTTTAATGCTTTTAAAGGAACAGATGTCTCTGTTACACCAAAAGACATTCAATCTTGGATAATAGATGCTGCTTTGGAGTTTAAAGATTTAGTGGAGCCCGATGTGGTAGCCAGTGAAGACATTCAAAGGAACGTTTTTTGATTTTAAAGATGATAATGTAATGCTTACACCTCAATTACAACATTCAATTTCAAATGAGCTATTGCAAAATCAGTTTGAATTTGAACTGTTAAAATATTTAAATGATAAACGAACCAACCTTGAAATGTTGAATGATTATAAAGTTGTAAGGAAAATATTTATAAAATACAACACTATCTTACCATCCTCCGCACCAGTGGAACGACTATTTTCGTTTGCACAAATTATAAATGCACCAAGGCGCCATGCACTTAGTGACACTAATTTTGAAAAGTTGGTTCTATTAAAAAGCAATGTAGGTTTTAAGTAGAAATATCTTTGTTGAATGATTTTTGTATATAATGTTACATTTCCTTTTGTAAATGTAAATAATCATTTTTATTATTAAATATTAATTACACAAACAGTTGTAAAATTTTTATCAGTTCCGCTCGTTTAGATAAATACAATTTGTATCGTACAGATACAAGATTTTTTTTATAAACTTTGCATTTGGTTATAAAAGGCCTTAACCACTAACCTCTTCTACGGTTGTTAGGTAAGGTCACTTAAACCTGCAGGTGAAGAAAATATTCTCATAAGTGCTTCCGTGCTTCAGAATTATACAGTTTATCTGTATCTGTCTACTAATTTTGACCACTTAGTAGTTGGGAACCGCATTTAGATTATGTAAAATATTGTAGTTAAGAGTTTTTTAATTATTGGTATTGGTAATTGGTATATTTATTTCACCATACAACACAGTACACATGTTCCAAAATCATTATACCAATCTACCAATGTAGTATTTGATTTGGAGTAATAAGTTTGCTACAACAATTTCCACAACTTATTACTACTTCAATAGTAAAAAGATAATTATTACACATTATTGATGATGGATTTTGGAAAAGTTCTTGAAATTATTTACTTCGTGCGTTCTAGTACTGGTACTGGTAGTTGCAGTACTCGAAATTACGAAATACTGAACTAAAAGTACTGGTACTTGATACTGTAAGTAAAGCAAATATTATTTAGTACTGGTTACTGGTTACTTCCAGTACTTTTATTAGGTACTGGTCACAGCTCTACTTGTACTGCAATATTTTTTTACTTTCAGTACATTACTTGAATATTGTAAGTACTTGGTAAAGAATACTGGTACTTGGTACTGTAAGTAAAACAAATATTATTTAGTACTGGTTACTTCCAGTACTTTTTTAAGTACTGGTCACAGCTCTGCACTATACTTATTTAAACATGTTTGCTTTCTAGGCGGAAATCAAGCCGAGATATTTAGAAATAGAAAAGGGCATTTTTCTATTAACACACAAACAATATCTTCAGCAGATTTAAAAATTTGTGATATAATTGCTCGTTGGCAAGGTTCAAGCCACGACCAACAAATTTTTAACAATTCTTTAGTTAAAAGAAGATTGAAGAATGGGGAAAATTTTATACTTGTTGATAGTGGTTATGCAAACGGCATGTATGTAATAACACCGTTCACACAAACACATAATAGAGTTCAGGAAGTTTACAATTAATCCGGTATGGTTAAAAAATTATTACTTAGCAGGTTTCAACCAATGATATCTTTTGTTTTTAGTCATTCGCACTAGAAATCCAGTAGAACGTCAGTATGAAGTATGGAAGCGGAGATTTCCAGTTTTGTCTCTTGGGTTGCGTTTAAAACTGCAAATAACAATGGACTTAATAGTGGCCACTGCTGTTTTGCATAATATAGCAATTTACAAAAAAGGAACAAGTGCCTGAACTAGATCAAGAACTAAATATAGAAAGTGTAGATTTCGACGAGGATATACATGTTGAACCACCCATCAATAATAATGTACCACAGTAAGAGAACAACTATTGGAGGATTATTTTAGCAGATTATAAAATTAAAAAATTTATGTATTAATATATTTATAAAATCAATAAAAAAAATCATTAGTATTTCTAATATTTACAATTACAAAATGTATTATTGTTTTTTAATTGAGCATTCAATAAGAGAATTCGCAATTCAATTTCTTGTTGCTCGAGTTGCAGATTCTTGAGGCGCTGTACATGCTCAAATTTTAAATATGATCTTCTCTATTCTGCGATGTCCTCAATTTGAATTAATTCGCGTTTCTCATCAGCCAAATGTTCAAATTTTGCACCTACTGATGAAAGACATTTACATTTTTTTTATTATGGGTCTTCTTCGACTTGTCCATGTAGTATCTGCAAAATATTAAAACTTAAAATGGTGTTATCATTGTGGCTGTTTGATATAATCTTTAGTTTGTCATTAAATTGCCATATATCTCTTTCCTCTGCAAATCTTCCTGTACAGCAGTTGGCGTTAAAATTATCGTTGGTTCAGGGTGATTTACTACAGTGGCTGATTATTGTGCATCATCCACTTTATTTTAAAATTGGATCAACGGGAGTTTGCAACATACTCGGCGTGTAGTCACACCACTTGATCTCTATTTCTTGCAGGTCCATGTCATTGTCACCATTATCTAAACATGTTGATTGCCCTAACAGTGGCAATCCCAACCTCCTCGCTGTAAATTATTGTACAATATAAAACATTTTTAAACTATAACTGAACTACTTTCAAATGCATCCGAATCAAATGTACTCTCAAGTCCTTGAACAGATATTGCTATTGTTAACGACAAGTTCTTTTTCTTCTTCAGAAGTATGGTTTGGTGGAGGTACATATGGGCCCCCATCTGTACTCATTGTACAACTAAAATGCTGGCTGAACTGCTTCCGCATGTGTTCCTTAATGTTATCATACCTAAAACGAATTTGTTTTACAATTCTAGGCCACAATAAAATAGTAAGTAATCTTTTATACATACTATCAAGCAGTCATACACCTGTCCAACTGATCCTGCATTGAAGTGTTGATAATTTTTTCCCATGCCGCTTCTTTTTGTCGCCATATTATACCATCTGTTTCTTGTTTTCTATAATGTTTTTAAAAGTATTAACTATTCGCAATAACCTCTGTCAATCACTTGGGCTGAAATTTGCATCCCGTGTACGTTTTTCGTCGCCAAGCATTTTTCAAAAAATTTAACAAACCTAACTGGAAGTTATTAAACTAGAGCTATCTTACACATTGAGAAAAGTCGTTCAATTAAACTAATGCATTAACCCTTGGTTAGCATTTAGTAACAGTTAACTAACTGAGACTTTTAACGGTGAATTGATAAACCGCTCCTAATAGAATCAATACTAATTCTTGGATCTGCATCCCTAAGGTTATATTTTTATAGGTGACATTACCAAATTTAGTTCTAGTAACAACTGATTTTCAACAAACTGATCATAAACATAAAGCATTGAATTAAACACGAAGAAAAATATACTATATAACAGATGTATGCAAAAAGTTAACAGAAGCGAGGTTAAGTGTTCCAAGTGCAAAGTCAAATACATTCTGATCTAAATTGCTAATCAAGATCTGACATACAATGGAGTAGTTTTTACTTTCTAGCTCATTCAATAAAAACGCATTACGTATGTGTATTATAAAAACGCATGTAGTTGATTCCATGTCTTTGTTTTACTCACTTCAAAATCGGATTATCTTTAAATACGTGGGTCGATTTTAGAATGTGAGATTAATCACGTGACTTCCTTCTTTCCTGGTCTCACCTATACATACATACGATATATATATATATATATATATATATATATATATATATATATATATTGACGTGAAATTATAGGTTAAATAGGTGTAGACAATAAAATTTTATCAACTGTGTATATAGAAAATAAGAGCAAATTATTTACGCGCCAAATTAATCAGTTATATAGTGAAAACGGACGGTTATTAAGATATTTTTCTATTTTTAAATTGCAGTGTTAAAATTGCATAAGGGAAGAAATGAGTACATAAAAACTCAAGGATACGCATAAGTAATTATAACAATTTTAAATCAAACGCATGGAAGCAAAAAGGGAGCTTGCACGTATAGAAAATCAATAATTCTAAATGCAAATCTTTCCATTTACATAAAAGCAAAAGTTCGTTTACAAATCCCAAGAATGGTTAAACTCGGAATCGTTATTTTAAACGGTCGGTTGCTTCGAGAAACACCTGTTGGTTAAATGTCAGGTTCATGGAAACTTCAACAAATGTTAGCACAAAATTCTATAGAAATTTGTTTGCAATGGTCAATGTATAGCTGCTAAAATAACGAGTGCCTTGAAGACTGAGTGAAATAAACAATTGATAATGTAAAACAGACATGAGAAGCGTATACAGAAAGCGGTGGTTACAAGTCACGTCTAAATACACGGGTAAATGTGAAGGCCAACATAATATCGATTTTCTGGAGCTTGAGAGGGGTTTATAAATAAGACAATAAATATGAGTACAATGGAGAAAGATAGTTGATAGGTGGAGCGTTGTGACGAGGGAAAACTATATCATTTTTTGAAGGCTAGGCAGTTTGGAGAAAAGCGCGACCGTTGAAAGATTAAACAAATTTCAGTGTAACAGTATAATGCTCTCAGAATTTTTCAGACGTTATGTTCGGAATTAGTAGAAGTGTTTTTAAAAATAAACTTTTCAGTGGAACTAGGTTCCATGGGGGGTTTAGAAAAGCATATAAATATTCGACGAAACATATTGAAGCTATCTTTCCTTTTAGATCTGAGACCGTACTTAGATCTGCAACGTAATAATAGTATATGCTCTTACGGGTAGTAATTATTGTGTATTCGGTATAGTTGCATAGAACATCCTGTTAGAAAATATGTAAAGCTGTAGTAGCGTACCGCAAAAGTTGTACAAGTGATATTGCACGAGTTGGTGCTGTTGTCTAGATAAAAGGTGCCATTACTACAACGACTCTATTGAAGAAAGGGATGGTGCTTGGGTAAGCAAAGCCTAAAAAGTATATTTGATATGGAATGTTGATTTTAGGACAAGGCAAATATCTGGGTAGAAGAATAGAGGTGGTAGCAGAGATTTGGATGGTGGGGACCTGTTGGATCCAGGCATCATCAAAGTAGATAGACACAACAACGAGGGTTTCTGGTACCCATCTTCAAAGGTGGAAAAGGAACGAAGACTTCTCCAGGTAATCATCATCATTAGGTCTTCAGGGCTGGAACTGGTTAGGCGCATACCATCATTGTTTCCTATTCTGAACTAACCTACAGATTTCCCTGAAATTTGCACAGTCTGCATCTATAACTATCTGATATAGGTCTACATCTACCTCTTTTTCCTATCTCTGCTTGTAATATATCCCATACTATTACCCAAAAATGCTTTAGAACGTATTCCGCCCTTCTATTTCTCTTATCTTTTTCCCCAAATATCCTTGTTCCCCTATTATTTCTATAACCTATTTGTTATTATCTTTGTCTGTCCATGCTATCGTCCTCATACATCTGAAGCACAGCATTTCAAAAGGCTGCTACCGTTTTTCTGTCTGCGTTTCAGACTGCCCGTATTTCATAGGCATACTGTGCTGTGTTCCACACATATGCTTTCAACAATTTTCTTCTTGTTCTATGTTTGTTGTCTTTTCTCATAGGCGCTGTTCTTTCTTGTTAGATGCAGTTCGGTCACCTTCTATTGTTTTACAATTATATACCCTATTTCTCCGACCTTTAGTGGTTGTGAAGGGAGGTAAGCAGCCTGTGGCTGCCAAGTTCCCCCAACACTTAACCATTTACCGATTTAATATATTTTCCAATATATCTTTTTGCACAGTCCTCATTAGTTGCAGATATTTCGCAACCAACAACTAGTGTTTATACTAATCATCAGATTTATCTGCGCTTATTTTTTCGTCATTAAGTTTTCCGTCTCAAAACTGGTTGGACACGTACCTGCACTTATTTATATTCTGAGCTAGCCTACATAGTTCCCTGAAATTCTCACACAGCATGTATGTACAGCTCGTTGTATGTATGTATATGTACAGGACAATTAATTTTGATTATCAAAAAGAGTTTATTGATGATATAAAGATTCATTCATGCTATAAAATGTTGTTGTAAGGAGTAAACGGGTCTTTAAATTTGTTTTTAATAAAAATGCAAGGTGTAAAAGCATTTAGAGGAACTGGGTTATAATGAGCTCAAAATAGACCAGAATAAAGTCCCATCTCCTCGTATTTAATAGAATTTGTTGAAGTATATTAAATTCAAGGACTTTAAAGTATATAATGATTGAGGTGGTAACAGTTTTAGTAAACTGTCTGTACCAAGGTGTAAATATTTTATTAATAATGAAAACCTGTTAATATGTGTAAATAAAAAGGTTGTATGTTTTGTGGCATTATTTGAGTGGTAATTTCATGTGACTGTGTGCAAAAGGAAGGTACTTAGGAGGGTAGGTATGCAAGAAGAAGACGATTGCTAAGCTAGCCAGGGTGAGCTGATATAGGAGGCGTTCAAAAAGGTAGTGCAAGAAATAATTATTTTTTTAAAATTTTTTCATAAATTTCTTGACGCTCAATTTAAGAGTATAATCCACGATCCACGGCAATTTTATGACGCCCAAACAATAGGGCACAAATTTTTGTGAGTTCCACGGCAATATATATATATATATATACATATATATATATATATATATATATATATATATATATATACATATATATTGCTATATTTTTCTCCCCACGTTGTTTGTCATATAAAAATTGATAACGCCATACTCGGTGTAATAAACGTTCTACTGAATGCCACCGCTCTGTTTCTCACTTTATTAATCTTTTACTTTTATTATGCCATGGCTAGCCCTTTTTAATTTACACAGGGTGCACAACGTTACAATGATCAATTTTCTTTCGCCCCTTGTATGATTATCTGTTTGAATTGATAAAACGAAGTCAATCAACATTCATATAATGAAAGGAAATAATATTTACAATTTTTGAAATTCTTTAAATACACCCTTCAATCAATTAATATCATATGGATTATTTATCCCAAAATTTATATACTTTTAATTCAATATAAAGTCACCAAAAACTACATCTTTACAAAAAAATCTGGAACGTTCCAGACCTCTTTATGATTTATTACGTAAGTTTAAACGCATGCAATCTTCCTGTTGGCTCTTTACAAGTTTTAGATAAATCGAATAAATTCAGTATTAAAATTTAAATTGAAAAGATTCCTTAAAATTAAGTAGATCTGACCTGTGATCTCCTGATATGTTGTTTCGTTTTGTGGATCAACACCCCCTTGTTATCCTCAATCAAAACCAATGCTCTGCCTTGTTGAACCAATATTTCAGTACAGTTACCTCTTGTTTTCCAAAATCACCTTTGCATACGCCTTAACTTCTTCCCTTAAATGCCTCTTGAATTGGTGGGTTACTTAGTGTTATGAATTATCCCAGAATTAAAATTAGAATTGTTTTCGATGCAGATTAGAATAATCCAGAAATATACCAGAATTATCGTTTCCGACGCAGATTAGAATTGAACCAGAAATAGTTCAGAAATATTCCAGAGGTATTGTTTTCGACGCAGATTAGAAGCCGTTTTCTGAAAAAACGGCAATAACTTTTCATATATTCTTAACACAATTTTTATACAGCACTATTTTCAGTATATTATAAATTTTATTTATCTGACGCGTACATATTTGGTTAAAAGTGTCGTGGCTTCAACGTGCTTCAAGTGGAAACTGACCTGCCTTATCACCGGTGGGTGTTATATAGCTTTTCCCACTACAAGCAGTCTTGCAGATTGTCGCGACCAACCACGTTTGTCTTTAATATTTCAAGCTGATTTCTGATGAAACTCTTTCGGATTTCCGTGTCATAGTGTTTATTTGCGATCTTTGATTGCCTTATTATTTGTTATCGTGGCCAGACTTTAACTTACGTCTGTTGTTTTGTATAGATAATGCTTTTGGATAATTGTACAAAAATAAATGATGTAACTCTAGTGCTGTTTTCGTTCATGTATTTATTTAGACTGATCTTTGAAAGGAAAGGAAAAAGGAAGTTGCAAAAGGCGAAGTTCAGATGCTTTCACATAGGTGAGAGCCATGTTCTTCCATTTAACGTAGTATGAACAAGAAAACTGATATCAACAATTTAAGCACAACGTACACATATCTATTATATTCTAAAATACCATCTAACAGTATAATTCCCAACTTAAAGTGACGCAAACCTTAATACATCTTCAACTATACCAAATACATATACTAGTAACACACAGACATTTCCTTATAGACAAAAAGGCTGACACATTCATCTCATACAATACACATTCATAAGTCAACATTTTGCCCTACTGTCAAGTAAAGTGACATTTATATGTGTCATAAAATGTAACAACTTCAAAAATATTTTATATATTTAATAATTTCATTGTAAGCGTAAATATATTATTTGATGTACTTGCAATAATATTAAAAATGGAACATAAATAATTTAAAAATAATTGAAGTTAGCGTAAGAAAGGTTTCTTAAATGGAATGAAGCATGTATGATTAGAATAGTTTGTTATATGGTATATGGAGCAATCTGTATGGAAAGGCTTACTTTGTAAATCGATTTTGGAGCATGAAATGATAAATACGTTCTGGAAAAGAGCAACAACAAGTAGACCTGTAGCGGTAAAATATATTTTGTTTGAATTTCTAAAAACATATATCTATTGATTACTTACGTTGTATGATAAGATTTTTCTATGTACATGTCTTTTGAATTTAGAGTAGTATAGTGTGTCTAAAAGTCATTAATTTGATTAGAAAGGTTGGCTAGCTTACGGTACAGGTTTTCACCAGTATATAAGGAAATAATTGAACTTAACTGGTATAAGATATATTTAAATACGGTTTTTGAAGGGGAGGATATTAAATTATACGATTTATTTTGATAAATTTTGTACATAATAAAGAAGATTTAATCAGGGTGTTGTTTATGAATGATAATTATGAGATTAAGATGTGTGAGTAATAATCCTAGTTTTAAAGAGAGATATTTGGAATCCATTTTTAGTATATAAGTTTTGTGTAGAATATGTGAGTGCTTGATATCTCAAAGTTATATATTTTTTTGATGTTATAATTAAAATTTTGTTCGTAAGGCAAAGCTGTTGTGAAGATTTTGAACTCTATTTTTGGTATATAAGATCCGTGTTGAGAGGAAGTTATAATTTTTATTTATCGATGTTACACGTGTTCGTAAGACAAAGCTGCTGTATGTATTAATTGTTTGTAAAGGTATATTTTGTATTATTATATATCTGATGTATGATTTGAGTGATTTTATTTGAAGAGAGCTAGCAGAAATAATTAGATAATGGGCAAGTTCAAAATTTTCATCATAAGCATCTTTTATTCGGGCAGTTCACAGCAATAAAATTTGGTGATCCAACCTGGTGCTCGATTAAGCTGCTTGGAATTTAGAATCTCTGGTATTGTTGGAAATTCCTAGAAATTTTTTCTGTAAAGTATATTTGATTGGTTTTCAGAATGACCGAGAGAGTAAAAGAAGTTCGTGAAGGATTGAGAGCTGAGGGTGTGGAGATAGGATCTCAAGAGAGTGTCTATTTGATAAATTCAAAAAGGTAGGAGCAGGAGAGGGACAGAACAGAGTAAGGAGGGAAATATAGAAGATACTCAGGAACCTAGAATGACGGCCATTATATTGAGTTTTAGTAGAAGTATACAGGATCAGAAAGAAATGAGTGAAGAGGAATAAAAAAATATCAAACAAATGAGTGAAAAAATTAGAAAAGTATCTAAAAAATAAGTGATAATATAAAGGAAATAAGTAAAAAATCTAATAAGAATATCCAGGAAATACGAGCGGAGTTTGGAGCGAATTTTGTAAGATTGGGGAAAAATTTAAGATTGGAGCTTGATAAAATTAAATAAAATTTAAAGAAATGAGCGACAAATTAATTTTAGGCTTAAAAGAGGGGAAATAAAGTTTAAAATTAGACAAAAAGTAGTATAGATTTTGGAAGATATAAATGACGTTAAGGAGAAAATTGTTCAAATAAAGTCAAATCAAGAAGCGTGTGAAAAGAGATGAATGGAAAAATCAAAGACTAAGGCCAGGAAGTAAATGAAATTGAAGAAAGTTCCTAGCAGTGTTTAAACCATTTGAAAATGATTTAGGAAGTTTTAAAACAAATTCTAGAAACAAGGTAGAAAATTTAGGAGATAGAATGAAAAATATGAATGTTGTGGAACTCTTCAGGTAGTCAGAGTATTGTTACATTAAAACAATTTTCCAAAGTTTATGGAGATAATAAATTAAATCTCAAGATATCTTTAAATACTGTCAGGAATTTAGTGCAGAGAAGTTTGGATGAACAAATCAAATTAAATATAGTCAGGTCAATATTAAAAGGAGTGCAAAGATAAGGTTTGAATGATTTTGAATGTAAATTGAATGTAAATTTTTGAAACAGTTCGTGGCAGATAATCAACAGTTTCGAGTAAGGAATGACTTAATTATGGAAATATATAATACAGCCTCAGGTATGAAAAGAAAATTATACGCTATCAAGAATTCCAGTATGATGAAACAATTAGATCCTCCGCTGGAAGATAAACATACTATTAAATATTCGGCAAAACATTCCGAGACAGAAATTAGACAATGTATAGCATTGTAAAATATCGTGGACAGGGACGTACTTTTAGAGTATTTGCAAAGATATGATGAAGTTGTTCAATCAAGAACAATTGAGAATAGGGCTAGGAAACATCTGGTCAATTTTCTCACATACCTGAGAGGTACAGGACCAGAACGTTTCAACTACAGGAGTTTTGATCCAGGGAATTTTAATAGGGTAAATTGGAGCAAAAGTAATACACCAAGAAAGGAAGTGGGAAAAAAAATGAAACGACAACTACGGAAAATAGAAGTATAAACGGAGAAAATAAGTAATGAAAATTCATAAAGGGATAAATCGATTAGGAAAAATAATCTTACACATGCTGAAAAAATAAATAGGCCGGGATCTTTGATAGCAAATCAAGATTTTCAATAAAAAGCAGACCAAGCATACCCGTTAAAATTAATCAAGATGGACATCACCGCGGGTTTATAAAATTTTATTTAGAAAGTAAAGATAACTTAAATAAAAACTTATTACCTATTTAAATGTAGAGGATAAAATAATTAAAGTACAGTACAGTACAGGAGCTGAAGCCTCCATTGATGATTTCAGAACATTTTGATAAAGATAATATTCAACAGTTAAACAATTAATGGATACTTGTAAAAGAACGTAACTTGGTAGCACTGAACAACAGAAAGTTTGCAAATATAAATTGTACAGTTATTTTGAAATGCGAGTTATGGAATATGAAGTTTGAGCATGCATTTATAATTGTACCTGGTTTAAAGTAGGTGCGATTTTGGCACGGGTTAATAGATAAGTCCAAGCTACGAATAGACGCAGAAAATAAAATGACTATATACGAAGAGAAGTGCCCATATTAAATGTGATGATGAAATAAATACTGAAGTCGAGAAAGACTGTTAATTTGAATCAGTTTGAGTTAGAAGAAGTAAAGAAGAAAGTAAATGAGGTAGAAGTAAAGACAATTGAGGATTCAGAAGTTTATCAGAGTTAAGTAGATGAGATAGAGAAAAAATTAGATGAGATAGAAAAATTTAAATGAGGGCGTCAGTGAGAAATCAAGAACGTATTTTATGAATCATTTAGTTGTAATAAGAGAAAGCGATAGTAATATGAAATATGTTTGAATGTGAGAAGAATAAATCAGCATAATAATAAACAGTCTAATTGTACATAGTCAATAAATAGTATCTTGGCGAAAACGTTTTTTCGAAGATGGATTGGAAGAATATATTTTTAGAGAGGGTTTAAACAATTTTCGGTATAGATGGGCGTATTTATCAGTTTAAAAATGTCCCTTTTTGGTTTGTCTATACACATGATAGCATTAGTTGAGGCTATGCCGTAAAATTTAGAACCATTTAAAGAGGTTTTTATACAATATGTGATAGAGATTTTTATATTTAGTGATGGAATTCGGTAGCAACTTGTGAATTTGGTGTATGTAGAAAGAATTTTTTTGAGATGGAACCTGATGTATCATGAGACTTTGTATTAGTATGAAAGAGTTAAGAAGTAGATTGAAAGGTAATGGACTATTTCAAGTAATAAAGTATAGGTTAGAAGATTGATTTTAATTTGAGAAGATGTAAAAAAAAGTTAAACTTGAATTATTTGAAGGAAAAAGTAAAGAATTATGTGTGTACATTATAGGTCTAACATAAAAAATTGAATCAGTGTGTACAGTTTAAGATGCAATATATAATCTTGAAACCTGCAGGAGATACGATATTGATTAAATAGGACGAAATTAGCACAATAACAAGAGCGTCTCAGATCGGTTTTCAAATTTCAAAAATTTTTCATAAATCGCTACACATAGGCAAAAAATAGAAATTTGCCGATTTCTTTATTTGCTAGTAGCTAATTAAAATAGAATGCTCGAATTTTGTACATCATGGTAATGAACCATTGCGCTTCACATTTTATCTAAAGCATATAAATTATTATTTCTAATAGCTCCATATTGGATTTTTACATTTTAGAAATGCTGACCAAAACTCCTTTCCAAAGAGGTAACATGCCGATGTTTGATTGAATCAAAACATTAAAAATTATGTTTTATTCGCAGTAGGCTGTAATTTCCATTATGACAGAAAGAAACAATTGCTGTATGTATTAAAGACGTCAAAGTTTGTTCTTTATCTTATGTTTCAAGTATGTTCATTCATTTTTGTTTTCGACCTTCCTTACGGTCGCTTTGACGCAGCTCTAACTTGTTTTCTATTCTGTGTTAATCTAACAAGTTCTACATACCCTTCACAACCTAAATTTCTAATAATTTGACTAATATAGCTAGGACTAGGTCTTCCTATACTTTTCTAGCTTTTTCCTATCTACCTGGCTTTACATAGACATTAACAACCTGATGGTTGTTAAAGAACTCCAACATGTTTACATGATTCCCATTTATAAGAAAATGAAATATTACCTGGTTATCCCCTCCAAAAAAAAAGAAGTGTTAAATTATGTTATGGTAAGGCTTAAGCAACAAATCGCTGCCAACATGCCAGACCGCCAACTAATTGTGAGTTATGTCATGGTGACGTTTATTAAATTATATGTTATGGTAAGGCTTAAGCAACGAATTGCTACCAACATGCCAGACCGCTAACTAATTGTGAGTTATGTCATGGTGACATTTAGTTAACTGATTTTTCTTTTTTATTTTTTTGTTTTGTTTTCGAACTTACTTAAGGTCGGTTTGACGCAGCTCTAAATTCTTTTCTATTCTGAGCTAGTCTAAAAAGGTCTACATTCCCTTCACGACCTAAATCTCTAATAATTTGACTAATATAGCTTTGTCTAGGTCTTCCTACTCTCTTTCTATTTGGTAGTCTATAATCTAAGACTTATAAACTTCCTCATTTGTTACTCTATCTGTCCAACTAATCTTTAAGATTCTCCTATAACACCAAGTTTCAAAAGCTTCTATCTTTTTCTTATCTACCTCTTTAATTCTTCAAGTCTCACTACCGTATAATAGAATGCTCCATACGTACAACTTTAAGAAACTTTTTCTATTATCTAAACTAATACTATTGGCTATTAGTAAGTCTTTCTTTTTTAAAAACATTTTTCTAGCTTAAGCTATTCTAGCTACTATATCTCTTCTGCTATGTCCGTCCTTTATAATTATATTACCTAAATAGCAAAATTCATCTACCTGCCCTAACTCGGTATTACCAATTTTTAATTTTGGTTTAGAACTAGGCTGTAACTCACTTGTCATTATCTTTGTCTTTTCTGAGTTAATTTCATACTATAGTTACTCTGTAGTATCTCATCTAAAATATTTAAAAACTCTCCTAACTCTTTTCTAGACTCTGCTATAATGGCTATATCATCTGCAAAACGTAACATGTCTATTTTCTGTCCCTGTACACTAATACCTATCTCTTTTCTCTCTCTAGCTAAGTTTAAAGCTTCCTCAATATAATCATTAAAAATCAAGGGAGATAGTATACAGTCCTGTCTAACACCATTTCTAATCTTAGCTTCCTTTTCTATTTCATCAATTTTATATAAACTGTAAATAATTTTTCTATCCCTATGAGAAATACCTATTTATCGCAAAACCCTGAACTTAACAATCCATTTAACCCTATCAAATGCTTTTTCTAAATCTACAAATGCATGCATAAGAATTGAAAGTGCAAAAGGTTGTAAATGGGTATTATAAACATGACGGCCAGCATACATCAATCGAATCATGGTATTTATGAATGTAAGTAAATAGATCTAACACATATATGGCTGGGGCAGTTTGTATTTTTAAATATTTAAATATATCAAGATAAATACTACACGGAGTCTATTTAGATATAATTATCTGACCATCTGACCAATGCTTACAAAACAGTAACTTATTTTGTACATCCACCATGTTGGGCCAGTTTGGCATATACTGACTGTATAAGTATAGTGGTGGTGGTTGCATAATTAATGCATAATGTATTATTTGTAGTCGGAGAAAGAGTAAGGTTGTTAATATATATGAGAAACATAAGTGGCCCTAAGGCGGTACAACTGTACTAATAGAAAGGAATGGAGGTCAAACTGCAACCCCGTTTCAATTTCTAATTTCAACAACTTGTAACATTGCAGACAGAAAATAGTGAAACCAGTCAAGTGAAACTCCTTGGAATCCTGTGTGTTTAGAAAGAAAAATGGAATACTTAACACAGTTTAATGTTTTTGATAGTGTCTAATATACAGGCAATTATAAATTCTCCTTCATCAATATTATTGTATACGAAGTATGAAAGGTTCCTAGAGACAGTCTAGGGTTGATTTATTAGTAAGAAATCCATGCTGAGATTTACTGATAAGTATTATTTTTTTATTAAAATTTAAATAACCTTATAGTTATAACAGTTTCTATTATTTAATTGAAGATCGCTAAGACTGATCGGTCTACAGCTATAAGGATTAGCGAGATTTCTTTTTCTATAAATGGTTTTTACTTTAAGGGTACACACTCTCAAATTTTTAATAGGTACACTTATAATAGCAAAGGATACTTACCGCAGAGTTCTTGGGTATGAATAAATATTGATTAAAGATTACCAGCTGCTAAAAGTAACTACATAGTTAAACAGCAGGATCAATAGGTAGTAGAGTAAAGATAGGTATAATAACTTGCTATGCAGCATCTATAATATACCATAACAATAGAAATAATCTAAAAATAAACAAATAACTAAAATAAAAAACGAACAACTAAAAACACGCCAGATCTATTAAACTTTATATAAGGGTTTTGTATAATGCCTTATTTACTTTAGAAAGTGTAGGTTTATTAATTGCTTTAGAAATAAAGTTTCCAGCTGCCATAAGGTGATTTAAATCAACACCAGTATTAACACCCAGTCCATGCAGCATATACACCAAATCTTCTGTTGCTACATTGCCTGTTGCTCCCCCTGCATATGGACAACCTCCTAAACCAGAAACTGATGAATCTACTACTGTGATTCCTTTCTAGAAAACAAAAGAAAATTAATAAAATATTTTAGTTAAAATAAAATTAAACAAGACACAAAAATCTCTTGACTTTTACGTAATCTCCATAACCTTTAATGTCCACTTAAATATTAATTTCTATTTAAACAACTATTCGATTTCCTACAAAATTCTATAATATGGCATAATATTTTTATTTACAAAAAAAGGTATTGCAGAATTGATTACTTAGAGATACTAAATGTTAGAGCAAAGTTTAAAACTTCACAGTTTTCAACTAGACATGTACATTATTATTGCATCAAATATGTTAAGAGATAAACTATACAAATACTATTAGTATTATATAGTTTGGGTTGGAGCATTTTATATTAAATACTAATGAAGTCAACACTTTACCAGTTTTGAAAGAATTATCATCAGGAGAAGATGTGAAACATTAGTTTTGAATGTGCACTTATATCCCCAGATATGTAAAAAGTGTGTAGTAAAATAATAGTTGTTAAGCAAGCACACTAACTTGCCCTTTCAAGTTAAAATTGTCTATTAGTAAAGTAACGTTTACTATGCACCCTTTATAAATGCTAGAATCAAAGGTATACATTTCTATTTTATGTAAATATTTTTGTGGTGTGCTGTTTCATAGCAGTCTTTTCGAAATTTACATCAAAAGCGGTATATTCATTTATTCTTATTTGACAAACTTGAGCAAAACAACAATTCAGTTCTAGTTCTTGTAATTACATTGATACCTGATAGATGACCTTGTTTTATCACATTGACACAGGTGCTGAGAATGTGAGTTCACTGGATTTGAATAACAATAGGATTATTATTGTAGTAATTATCACTGTTTGTTGTGATTCTGTTCTGTTTTCTATTACTTGATACTTCTCTTAACACTGCAGAAAGTTATTAAGCTTGTGATTATGATTTCGTTATTGTTTTCCTGATCTGATACATGGTTCGTGTAACATAAAATTGTAAGGAGAGCTTTTGTAGCCAGTTTACTATCAATTGAAAGTGTCCATATTTGTATTTTTAGTAATACCTCTTAAAGGTGTACCACTTCTGCAGTACTTTAGATATTAATAAGATCAAAGGATGTGAATATTGGTTTGAGATGAACAGAATAAACGTGGATGTACCCTGTATATTTAAATTTTATGAATAGTTAATGTTAATTAAGCATGACACTCAATTCTTTGATTTCAATAAAGGTACTTCAAAAACAAACTATAATCCCAAAAGCTATAAAATTATTTCCTTTACAATATATTATAAATTGTAATAATCCAGGACAATAAATTATTTAAAAACCACAAACGGTAACAATGTAAATGTGATACACGTAACGCATTAGAAAAACGCAAACTATGCTAAACCCATGAAAGAGAATAATTACAATAGGGAAGTTCATTGGACGACAAAAACCACAGACTAGAAATCAATAAAATAAACACGCAAGAGAAATTGCAGACAAAAAAAAGATTGCACATATTTTGTAGACAGTATGGAAATCTGCCAGTGTAATTGAAATACAGTCACAGAACACACAAAGATTAAATGGCATCACAATGAAAAGGCATGTACTGTTAGAGTGTGCGAGATCTGAACCATAAAATTCTGGAATAGATTACATAAAGCAGTCAATTAGTTCCTAACGCAACATACAGATTATGTGAAGGTCAAGGCACAACTCGAGGTTGTTTCACATGGGTAGAAGTAACGTGGAATTACCATCAGGTTGATCTACAGTAACAGAAAGTTTTGACTCAAAACAATTGGGGTTGGAAGAAAATGAAAGTAAAAATCTTGAAGTGTTTATGTGTAAAATGTAATAAAATCACAAAGCGCTTTTGGCAAAAGCCATCGTTAGTGTTTCTCTACAAGTAATTAAAATATACTAGATGTATAACAATATAGGTTAGAATAACATACTTGTCCTAATTCATAAAAATTGTCTTTATCAAAATAATTACAATTTATATTCAAATTACATTTAAAATAAGCCAACTACTGTTTGCTTAACATATTAAAAGACAAATTGATTCTCTTTATAATTTTGGCTACATGATACCTCAGTGATACAGACTTGACAACTCAGTAGTTCCAATAATTATCAGAGTTATCGAATAATTATAAGAACACTACTGGGTTGTCAAGTTTGTTTAACAGACAGCCCTTTTCGACTTCGTCATCCAACCAAGTAATAGTGAAAAAAGGCGAGCCTCAACAGATTATTTGGATTTGATTAAAAAAAGTATAGAATAACCTGGAAAGCAATTACATAAGAAAAGCACCGGAGCTTTGGATACTCTCCTACATAAACTACCATATAAAATCAAGAAAGTGTGAAGTAAATAGTATTATTTAATTGATATATTATTTTATCGGAATGTGGCGGTGATAGCCGAATTGCATGAACTATTTAACTTTCTAAAATTTTTATTGTAATGCGGCCATTGTCAAATTGCATGAACTATTTTAATTTGAAATTTTTTTTGTATTACAAGGTGACACGTTGTTACGTACAGTTATGGTCACCAGAATAAATAGCTGGGTAAGTCACAGACTATTCGGTGAAGTACTCTGCTAAAAGTTCTGTTTCGGTAAAATACCGAAAACCTCGACTGTCCTAACAAAAAGGTTAGGTGCTGACTAACTCAGTGGGACAGGTGGTGTAGTTTAACGAGGGTTCCAGAATATGGTCTTGATCAAGAAATACCTTGGACGTCACCCAATGTCAGAAAGCTGCTAGGGAAAAACACTAGAATAAATAACAAAGGGGTGCCAAAATTGGAGATTAGGAGAAGGATGCTGACTTAAACAGTTTACTTCAGCAAAACTATAACTATACCGTTTACAACAATGGAAAACCAAATATACACATACACATATTCCTGAATGTTTATTGTGATTTGTTTTATATTTTTCTTGGTCTTCTTTAGGAAATAAGCCACTCATAATTAGTAAAATCGTCTTTATTTACATTGTTTCGATCCATGACCTAGGGTCGTTATCTAAATAATAAAATTTCAAGTTGACATTAATAACATAAATTGAAGGTGACTTTGATTTATTAATGTTTGATATATTTGGTTTAAATATATTAAGTGAAAATTTTAAAGTTTAGAAGAATGAGAGCCTTCAATTTGTGTTGCGTCCTAGGAGTGACTTTTAGGTAGCCAATATGCTTCATGTGAAATCAGCTGATTCACTTTTATATAGTTAAATTTCATATAAATTCAATAACTTGAGGATTGGAAAACATTTTTTAACATGTTTCTATTTATACGATTGAGCGGATAGTTATTAAAGAAGTGTGCGATTACGTTACCGTAAGGTTTAAGTAGGAGTTTTTTAATATTTATCTTGAGGTGGAAAATTCATTATGATTTAGGTTACCTCTTTGGTAGATTTTAACATGCGTTAAAAATCAACTATATCCTAAATCTACTAACTGAGAAACTTAAACCTATACATAGATATGTACTATCAGTACAGTCAGTCCATATTTTTAATTATGAGTTCATGTACTAACCTCCACTCCAGTACAGTTCTGGCAGTTTTCCGTTTAAATTTTATTTCTGTCGGTGATTGATTATTTTTTCAATAAAAATGAATATGGCCTCCGACAAGAGTTGTATGTCTGGGAATTAATGTGTCCCTAAAATATAACCAAACTGCTTGGGGGAGAATTATCCAAACATACATAACCTACTTCCCCTTGCTCGCTACCATCTGATCAAGGTAATTGACCTACCAAAACTGCATGTTGAACGTTTGAATGTTACAAACGGAATTCCTTCCGAAAAACGAATCTCCTGTTTTTAAAACCATACAAGGCATTTTCGGCAAACTTTGGATGAATGAATCAAGCGTATAAAAATAGACCTACCTGGTGTTGTTTTCTACTACCTAACCTATATATATATATATATATATATATATATATATATATATATATATATATATATATATATAATTTGTAATTTGTATTGTTAACGACCTTTAGTTTTAATTTAATATGATTGTTTGCGGGTTATAAATCTACTGGAAATAACTACTTTTCTTTAATACCTAAATTTTTGCATATATTTTATGCTTGATCACAGGTTTAAAATGAGGTTGGTTACAAATATGATTGAAACATGAAATTACTAAGTATACATTAAATATTTAAAACAGCTTTTTCAAAATGGTATTATTATTATTACAAAATTTTTTACCATTTTGAAAAAGCTGTTTTAAATATTTAATGTATACTTAGTAATTTCATATTTCAATCATATTTATAACCAACCTCTTTTTAAACCTGTGATCAAGCATAAAATATATGCGAAAATTTAGGTATTAAAGAAGAGTAGTTATTTTCAGTAGACCTATAACCCGCAAACAATCATATTAAATATATATATATATATATATATATATATATATATATATATATATTACTCATATTTAGACCAGGGTAGAAAATTAAATAATCACATCAAATAATTTTAATCACCGTGTATAGGGAATTTTATTAGATAATACGCTTTATTAAAAAACCGTGGAGAATAAAAATTCATTCGTTTCATTAAAAATAAGAGATTTAAATTATTTATAGGACGCTTTATATAAAAGGAAGCAGTATTAGAAAACTTTACGGGTAATTTAATTATCCCTAGTAAAGAAACAAATAAAATTACGTGCAAAATTTATATTAATTAACTCTATTTTAAGTAACTGGTATTAAACAAAACGTACAGATAATAATTGTAATTGAAGTTAATTGAACCGTTAGTAACATATAATATCTATAAAAACTTGAAAACCCAATAAAATACCATGAAATCAAGCTCTGAGAATGAATAGTATGTTTAAACACCTTGCGTATTTTTAAAAAGCTCATTCTGCGTAAATGTAGCAGATAATTAATAGTTACAAAGAATCTTGGAGAAACCGTGGCTTAATATTCACGAGAAGGTGCGATACGGGGTTATTTAACCCAGATAGTCCACATGGACTGAAATAATCGATAATAAGGAATATCAATTTGCACTAATAAGAACAGGGTAGATAGAGACAGATAATATGCGCAAGACCGAGACACATATAGTAAAAGGCGTGAGTAGAGCAACGTCATGGGGTTGCGATTGGTTGAAAGTAAAGGCAAAATTGAGAGGTAGAAATAACATTTCTGTATAAAATTTAATTAGGTATTCTTAGACGTTGCAAGTCGTGTTGAAATTTCTGAGATTTAACTGGGGCGAGTGCAAAATTCGTAAAAACCGACGCGCGAGCTGCGGACTGGGAACAGAGCAGGCGAAATTCTAGAAACTGGCCGTTTTGAGGACTCGACCGACAGACAGGCTAACTGCTATATATACCGAGGTGAATATAAACAAGCTCTCTTAGATCTTCGACTTGATTGAACGCGTTAAACAGTGTTTTTTAGTTTTCCGGTTTTAATATTAAATAATTTAAACAGTTTGCTCGAATATTATGTGATTTAAAACAGCTTGTTCTTTACGTGCTAACATGAATATACTTTAGTGCACTTAGATACAAGGTAATAAAATTTAGTATCACTGTACCAATTAGTAAAATTTACAACGACAAATGTATACACAAAAGTAGGCAGTTTTGGCGTATATTGGTGAAAGAAGTATGAATTTCTTTGCTATTTTTCGGGGGTGTTAATAATTAAATGGTTCATGAATGTGTCTGGATCCACAAAACAAGGGTCAGATATACACAGATGAGTTCCGGAAAAGCCCAGAAACAACTTTAAATAAATGGTGATGGAGAAAATTTTTAAAGCGTTGAGAATCAGAAGCTGTAAATATAATCCAGTTGGAATGGTGTGATTAACAAAAGGGACGATGTACATTGAAGCTACGAGTGCAGTAAACTTCAGGTAATTTATACTATTTTGTTTGAACTTTGATATTTTTGTGTGTTGAATAACTTTATAATTGATTTACTTTAAATGGACATTAGTGAAATAGTACTAACAATAAAATTTTAATTTTAAGGTGAAATTTTGCTTGTTTAAGTAGAAAGGGGTATTTAGTATTGATGTTCTGGATTATGATGAAATTTTAGGTATGTCTTTGAGCTCAATTAGACGAACCTGGTTAATTAACGTAAAGGGGTGGTAGATGCTCCCTTTGTACTCTGCATATATTGTTATAGTAATTAGTAGGCATCCTACAAGGACTTTAATTCTGGATGCACATTAAAATGATAATAAATTTAATTTTGAAATTTTCTGATATTAAAATTTATGCTGAATATTAATTTTGAAATTTTAATGTATTGTGAATATTGATGTAAATAGAGTTGACGTTGATGTTTGTGGTAGGAATGTGTTTGTTTTTTTTATGTATGAGGATGAAAGCTATCTAGAGGAGCAGCCGAGGCGATTAACGGAAGAAAGTCAATGGACCAACACAGTTAAGTGAGGCTCGAGTTCCAAATAAAATTTTTGTGATTTTATTCCAGGAAACTGGCAATCTGAGAGAGAGAGATTTTTTGTGTGTGTATAAATTTAGGAGTATTTTAGAGTGTGTGTGAGTGATTTGAACGTATGCAGAGAAAGGAGTGGTTAAGGAGTCAAGGAGTGGAAATTGGAAGTGACGATAGTGCATTGTGTGAGAAAATTTCGAAAATGGAAGAAGCTGGAGGCAGTAGAGATCAGTCGAGGACGGAATCAGGAGAAACAGGAAATGAGTTAATGATGAGAATGTTAGAGGAAATGCGATTAGCTAGGAAAGAATCGAATAGAGCGATGGAGGAGTCTAATAGAAAATTAGAACAGCTAAGCGATGAATCAAATAGAGCGAGGGAGGAGTCCAACCAAAAATTAGAGCAGATAAGCGGGAAAATTGAACAATAATACTAAAGAATGTACAGAATTTAAAGATAGTCTTACCGTGAAACTGGGGGAAGTAGAAAATAGGGTGGAACAAAATGAGCGTGATATTACAGGTCTTCGACAGGAAATGGGACATTTAAGGTCCGAAGTACGCATTTTTTGTGAAGAAGAGATTAATATAAAAATGACTGAAGTGACAGACTCATGTAGGGATCAGTTAGGCAGGGTAGAACGCGAAGTTAGTAGTATCAAATACAACATGTCAAATTTAACGAGGGAAGGTCCCAGATTTTCTACAGGTGGAGTATCATTGGACCAACACATGAAGTTTTATGGCGATAACAGGGTAAATCCACAAATTTTTATTAATAGTGTAAGAAATCTAGTGGGAAATTTATTTGACGAACAGACTAAACTGAATATGATAAAGGCTTTATTGAAAGACAACGCGGAAGCATGGTACAATTTAGTAGGACAGGACATAGACACCTACACGGAGTTTGAAGACAGATTTTTAAAGCACTACTGGAGTGACCACAGACAAGACCAGGTACGAGACGACTTAATCACAGGGAAATTTAAGGAGAATTTTCAGGAAGTAGGAGCAATATGCTATACGCAAGTATAGCATAGCAAAGCAACTGAACCCACCACTGACGGACCGACAAATTATTAAGTATTTATCACGACACTTCGAGGTAGACATAAGACAACACGTAGCACTACAGAACATAGTGGACAGAGAAATGTTTCTAGAATACTTGCAGAGGTACGACGACGTAAGTAGTGGACGACCTCGGGATAACAGGGAAAGACAGATCAACACAGTTAGGTTTGACAATAGACGGGACAACTACGCTAGACGGGGAATAGTTACGGATACCAGCGACAGAATTGGGAACAGAGACGACCATATGCTAGGAGTAATAGTTTAGGAAGGGACCTGCACCGAGACCGGAACATACCAGAAGGAATAGTTCACCGGACATGAGGGGGACTGCTAATACAGACACGGAACGAGTGGAAACGCCTAGGACATACGCTGAGGTGACGGCTAGACCAGGACCAAGTAGGGAAAACAGACCTGGACAGGATTTTTAGAACGCGACAGACCACTAGATTTCAGTGTAAATGTATATGAACATCCACGTGAATTTTTCAAAATTGAGGAGGAAGTAGAGCCAGAAACTAAGGAAAATTTATGTTTGCCAATTATTAATTTAGAAATTTTTGAGAATAATGTAGAAGTATTACTTGATACAGGGGCAGAGGCGAGTTTAATATCGGAGGAATTCGTCAGCAAAATTAGGGATAAGGTTTGTGATAGAATTATGCCTATAAAGCGTAGCCATTTAGTAGCTCCAAATAAAAAGAAGTTTGCTGTAGTAAATAGTGTTGTGGTGCTTAGGATAGATATAGGAGGTTTAAGCTGTGAACAGGAGTTTGTAATTGTACCTGGACTGAAGTTTCAGAGCATTTTAGGTGTTGACTATATGATGAAGTTAGGGGTTTTGATAGATATGGAACGGAAGGTAATAAGGATTAAGGATAGGGTAGTGCCATGGAAGGGCAGTTATGAAGTCACAGAGAATGACACGAGGTTTAGTATTAATGTAGTAGAGGTAGAGGATGATGAAGGTGAACAGATCAACACAATAAGATGTCCAGAGGATAGGAGAGTAGAGGTTCAAGCTTTAATACAAAAACATGCAGAAGTAGTGGGGGTAGAAGCAGCAAATCAGGAGCAGGTGAAGGCGAAATTAAGTAAAGATGGCAAGTTTGTTTTTAATCAAGTAGATTTAAGGGATTCATTCTGGCGGATTCCATTACACAAAAATTCTAGAAGGTACATAGGATTTTCCATAGAGGGAAAAATCGATAATTGTAAAGTAGTATCGTTTGGTTTGTCGGCAGAAAGGGAAACAATAGTAAATGGGAAACAGACAAGTGTAGGGATTGAAGAAGAAGTAATATTTAAGAGTCAGGATAATAGGGATGATAAGTTTATTTTATGTGAGATAATAGGGATGATAAGTATAGATATAGAAGGGGGAGAAATAGGGATGAAGAGTATTAGGATGGTAAGAAGAAAGACGTGGAGGGTCAAGAAGAGAGTTAGATTTAAATAACTTGATGAACAAAGGATAGAGATAGGTGAATTTTAGTATAGATATAGAAAATAAAGCTAGATATAGGATAAATATGGGAGATAATTAGAAATAGGTTTAGGATAAGAATAAAGAGTAAATGTAGGAAGAAAATAAGATAGGTTAAGTATAGATATTTCATAGGAGATTAGTGGAGAGTTAGGAATAGAGTAAGAGTAGGATAGGCATATAGGATTAGGTAGGGGGAAGTAAAGTATAGTGAAGATTAGTTAAAAGTTAGAAATAGGATAGGTATATAGGAGGTATATAGGATTAGATGGATAAGTAGGATGAATTTAGGGATAATTTCGGTTAATAGAATTAGGTGAGAGTTAGGAATAGGATAGGGATATAGGATAGGTGTAAATATTTTTTTTGATTGGAGACAAGGTAGGTAAGTTAGATAGATAAGGGTAGAGAGAGATAGGCATTTTTTTGTAAATTTTGTTTGCGATTTAAATATTTTATATTTGAATTCAAATAAGTGGGATTATTTGTATTCAAATAGGGGGAAAATACTCATATTTAGACCAGGGTAGAAAATTAAATAATCACATCAAATAATTTTAATCACCGTGTATAGGGAATTTTATTAGATAATACGCTTTATTAAAAAACCGTGGAGAATAAAAATTCATTCGTTTCATTAAAATAAGAGATTTAAATTATTTATAGGACGCTTTATATAAAAGGAAGCAGTATTAGAAAACTTTACGGGTAATTTAATTATCCTAGTAAAGAAACAAATAAAAATTACGTGCAAAATTTATATTAATTAACTCTATTTTAAGTAACTGGTATTAAACAAAACGTACAGATAATAATTGTAATTGAAGTTAATTGAACCGTTAGTAACATATAATATCTATAAAAACTTGAAAAACCCAATAAAATACCATGAAATCAAGCTCTGAGAATGACTAGTATGTTTAAACACCTTGCGTATTTTTAAAAAGCTCATTCTGCGTAAATGTTGCAGATAATTAATAGTTACAAAGAATCTTGGAGAAACCGTGGCTTAATATTCACGAGAAGGTGCGATACGGGGTTATTTAACCCAGATAGTCCACATGGACTGAAATAATCGATAATAAGGAATATCAATTTGCACTAATAAGAACAGGGTAGATAGAGACAGATAATATGCGCAAGACCGAGACACATATAGTAAAAGGCGTGAGTAGAGCAACGTCATGGGGTTGCGATTGGTTGAAATAAAAGGCAAAATTGAGAGGTAGAAATAACATTTCTGTATAAAATTTAATTAGGTATTCTTAGACGTTGCAAGTCGTGTTGAAATTTCTGAGATTTAACTGGGGCGAGTGCAAAATTCGTAAAAACCGACGCGCGAGCTGCGGACTGGGAACAGAGCAGGCGAAATTCTAGAAACTGGCCGTTTTGAGGACTCGACCGACAGACAGGCTAACTGCTATATATACCGAGATGAATATAAACAAGCTCTCTTAGATCTTCGACTTGATTGAACGCGTTAAACAGTGTTTTTTAGTTTTCCGGTTTTGATATTAAATAATTTAAACAGTTTGCTCGAATATTATGTGATTTAAAACAGCTTGTTCTTTACGTGCTAACATGAATATACTTTAGTGCACTTAGATACAAGGTAATAAAATTTAGTATCACTGTACCAATTTGTAAAATTTACAACGACAAATTTATACACAAAAGTAGGCAGTTTTGGCGTATATTGGTGAAAGAAGTATGAATTTCTTTGCTATTTTTCGGGGGTGTTAATAATTAAATGGTTCATGAATGTGTCTGGATCCACAAAACAAGGGTCAGATATACACAGATGAGTTCCGGAAAAGCCCAGAAACAACTTTAAATAAATGGTGATGGAGAAAATTTTTAAAGCGTTGAGAATCAGAAGCTGTAAATATAATCCAGTTGGAATGGTGTGATTAACAAAAGGGACGATGTACATTGAAGCTACGAGTGCAGTAAACTTCAGGTAATTTATACTATTTTGTTTGAACTTTGATATTTTTGTGTGTGTTGAATAACTTTATAATTGATTTACTTTAAATGGACATTAGTGAAATAGTACTAACAATAAAATTTTAATTTTAAGGTGAAATTTTGCTTGTTTAAGTAGAAAGGGTATTTAGTATTGATGTTCTGGATTATGATGAAATTTTAGGTATGTCTTTGAGCTCAATTAGACGAACCTGGTTAATTAACGTAAAGGGGTGGTAGATGCTCCCTTTGTACTCTGCATATATTGTTATAGTAATTAGTAGGCATCCTACAAGGACTTTAATTCTGGATGCACATTAAAATGATAATAAATTTAATTTTGAAATTTTCTGATATTAAAATTTATGCTGAATATTAATTTTGAAATTTTAATGTATTGTGAATATTGATGTAAATAGAGTTGACGTTGATGTTTGTGGTAGGAATGTGTTTGTTTTTTTATGTATGAGGATGAAAGCTATCTAGAGGAGCAGCCGAGGCGATTAACGGAAGAAAGTCAATGGACCAACACAGTTAAGTGAGGCTCGAGTTCCAAATAAAATTTTTGTGATTTTATTCCAGGAAACTGGCAATCTGAGAGAGAGAGATTTTTTGTGTGTGTATAAATTTAGGAGTATTTTAGAGTGTGTGTGAGTGATTTGAACGTATGCAGAGAAAGGAGTGGTTAAGGAGTCAAGGAGTGGAAATTGGAAGTGACGATAGTGCATTGTGTGAGAAAATTTCGAAAATGGAAGAAGCTGGAGGCAGTAGAGATCAGTCGAGGACGGAATCAGGAGAAACAGGAAATGAGTTAATGATGAGAATGTTAGAGGAAATGCGATTAGCTAGGAAAGAATCGAATAGAGCGATGGAGGAGTCTAATAGAAAATTAGAACAGCTAAGCGATGAATCAAATAGAGCGAGGGAGGAGTCCAACCAAAAATTAGAGCAGATAAGCGGGAAAATTGAAAAAAATACTAAAGAATTTACAGAATTTAAAGATAGTCTTACCGTGAAACTGGGGGAAGTAGAAAATAGGGTGGAACAAAATGAGCGTGATATTACAGGTCTTCGACAGGAAATGGGACATTTAAGGTCCGAAGTACGCATTTTTTGTGAAGAAGAGATTAATATAAAAATGACTGAAGTGACAGACTCATGTAGGGATCAGTTAGGCAGGGTAGAACGCGAAGTTAGTAGTATCAAATACAACATGTCAAATTTAACGAGGGAAGGTCCCAGATTTTCTACAGGTGGAGTATCATTGGACCAACACATGAAGTTTTATGGCGATAACAGGGTAAATCCACAAATTTTTATTAATAGTGTAAGAAATCTAGTGGGAAATTTATTTGACGAACAGACTAAACTGAATATGATAAAGGCTTTATTGAAAGACAACGCGGAAGCATGGTACAATTTAGTAGGACAGGACATAGACACCTACACGGAGTTTGAAGACAGATTTTAAAGCACTACTGGAGTGACCACAGACAAGACCAGGTACGAGACGACTTAATCACAGGAAATTTAAGGAGAATTTTCAGGAAGTAGGAGCAATATGCTATACGCAAGTATAGCATAGCAAAGCAACTGAACCCACCACTGACGGACCGACAAATTATTAAGTATTTATCACGACACTTCGAGGTAGACATAAGACAACACGTAGCACTACAGAACATAGTGGACAGAGAAATGTTTCTAGAATACTTGCAGAGGTACGACGACGTAAGTAGTGGACGACCTCGGGATAACAGGGAAAGACAGATCAACACAGTTAGGTTTGACAATAGACGGGACAACTACGCTAGACGGGGGAATAGTTACGGATACCAGCGACAGAATTGGGAACAGAGACGACCATATGCTAGGAGTAATAGTTTAGGAAGGGGACCTGCACCGAGACCGGAACATACCAGAAGGAATAGTTCACCGGACATGAGGGGGACTGCTAATACAGACACGGAACGAGTGGAAACGCCTAGGACATACGCTGAGGTGACGGCTAGACCAGGACCAAGTAGGGAAAACAGACCTGGACAGGATTTTTAGAACGCGACAGACCACTAGATTTCAGTGTAAATGTATATGAACATCCACGTGAATTTTTCAAAATTGAGGAGGAAGTAGAGCCAGAAACTAAGGAAAATTTATGTTTGCCAATTATTAATTTAGAAATTTTTGAGAATAATGTAGAAGTATTACTTGATACAGGGGCAGAGGCGAGTTTAATATCGGAGGAATTCGTCAGCAAAATTAGGGATAAGGTTTGTGATAGAATTATGCCTATAAAGCGTAGCCATTTAGTAGCTCCAAATAAAAGAAGTTTGCTGTAGTAAATAGTGTTGTGGTGCTTAGGATAGATATAGGAGGTTTAAGCTGTGAACAGGAGTTTGTAATTGTACCTGGACTGAAGTTTCAGAGCATTTTAGGTGTTGACTATATGATGAAGTTAGGGGTTTTGATAGATATGGAACGGAAGGTAATAAGTATTAAGGATATGTTAGTGCCATGGAAGGGCAGTTATGAAGTCACAGAGAATGACACGAGGTTTAGTATTAATGTAGTAGAGGTAGAGGATGATGAAGGTGAACAGATCAACACAATAAGATGTCCAGAGGATAGGAGAGTAGAGGTTCAAGCTTTAATACAAAAACATGCAGAAGTAGTGGGGGTAGAAGCAGCAAATCAGGAGCAGGTGAAGGCGAAATTAAGTAAAGATGGCAAGTTTGTTTTAATCAAGTAGATTTAAGGATTCATTCTGGCGGATTCCATTACACAAAAATTCTAGAAGGTACATAGGATTTTCCATAGAGGGAAAAATCGATAATTTTAAATTAGTATCGTTTGGTTTGTCGGCAGAAAGGGAAACAATAGTAAATGGGAAACAGACAAGTGTAGGGATTGAAGAAGAAGTAATATTTAAGAGTCAGGATAATAGGGATGATAAGTTTATTTTATGTGAGATAATAGGGATGATAAGTATAGATATAGAAGGGGGAGAAATAGGGATGAAGAGTATTAGGATGGTAAGAAGAAAGACGTGGAGGGTCAAGAAGAGAGTTAGATTTAAATAACTTGATGAACAAAGGATAGAGATAGGTGAATTTTAGTATAGATATAGAAAATAAAGCTAGATATAGGATAAATATGGGAGATAATTAGAAATAGGTTTAGGATAAGAATAAAGAGTAAATGTAGGAAGAAAATAAGATAGGTTAAGTATAGATATTTCATAGGAGATTAGTGGAGAGTTAGGAATAGAGTAAGAGTAGGATAGGTATATAGGATTAGGTAGGTGGAAGTAAAGTATAGTGAAGATTAGTTAAAAGTTAGAAATAGGATAGGTATATAGGAGGTATATAGGATTAGATGGATAAGTAGGATGAAGTTAGGGATAATTTCGGTTTATAGAATTAGGTGAGAGTTAGGAATAGGATAGGGATATAGGATAGGTGTAAATATTTTTTTTGGATTGGATATAAGGTAGGTAAGTTAGATAGATAAGGGTAGAGAGAGATAGGCAATTTTTTTTTGTAAATTTTGTTTGCGGTTTAAATATTTTATATTTGAACTCAAATAAGTGGGATTATTTGTATTCAAATAGGGGGAAAATACTCATATTTAGACCAGGGTAGAAAATTAAATAATCACATCAAATAATTTTAATCACCGTGTATAGGGAATTTTATTAGATAATACGCTTTATTAAAAAACCGTGGAGAATAAAAATTCATTCGTTTCATTAAAAATAAGAGATTTAAATTATTTATAGGACGCTTTATATAAAAGGAAGCAGTATTAGAAAACTTTACGGGTAATTTAATTATCCCTAGTAAAGAAACAAATAAAAATTACGTGCAAAATTTATATTAATTAACTCTATTTTAAGTAACTGGTATTAAACAAAACGTACAGATAATAATTGTAATTGAAGTTAATTGAACCGTTAGTAACATATAATATCTATAAAAACTTGAAAAACCCAATAAAATACCATGAAATCAAGCTCTGAGAATGACTAGTATGTTTAAACACCTTGCGTATTTTTAAAAAAGCTCATTCTGCGTAAATGTTGCAGATAATTAATAGTTACAAAGAATCTTGGAGAAACCGTGGCTTAATATTCACGAGAAGGTGCGATACGGGGTTATTTAACCCAGATAGTCCACATGGACTGAAATAATCGATAATAAGGAATATCAATTTGCACTAATAAGAACAGGGTAGATAGAGACAGATAATATGCGCAAGACCGAGACACATATAGTAAAAAGGCGTGAGTAGAGCAACGTCATGGGGTTGCGATTGGTTGAAAGTAAAAGGCAAAATTGAGAGGTAGAAATAACATTTCTGTATAAAATTTAATTAGGTATTCTTAGACGTTGCAAGTCGTGTTGAAATTTCTGAGATTTAACTGGGGCGAGTGCAAAATTCGTAAAAACCGACGCGCGAGCTGCGGACTGGGAACAGAGCAGGCGAAATTCTAGAAACTGGCCGTTTTGAGGACTCGACCGACAGACAGGCTAACTGCTATATATACCGAGATGAATATAAACAAGCTCTCTTAGATCTTCGACTTGATTGAACGCGTTAAACAGTGTTTTTTAGTTTTCCGGTTTTGATATTAAATAATTTAAACAGTTTGCTCGAATATTATGTGATTTAAAACAGCTTGTTCTTTACGTGCTAACATGAATATACTTTAGTGCACTTAGATACAAGGTAATAAAATTTAGTATCACTGTACCAATTTGTAAAATTTACAACGACAAATTTATACACAAAAGTAGGCAGTTTTGGCGTATATTGGTGAAAGAAGTATGAATTTCTTTGCTATTTTTCGGGGGTGTTAATAATTAAATGGTTCATGAATGTGTCTGGATCCACAAAACAAGGGTCAGATATACACAGATGAGTTCCGGAAAAGCCCAGAAACAACTTTAACTAAATGGTGATGGAGAAAATTTTTAAAGCGTTGAGAATCAGAAGCTGTAAATATAATCCAGTTGGAAAGGTGTGATTAACAAAAGGGACGATGTACATTGAAGCTACGAGTGCAGTAAACTTCAGGTAATTTATACTATTTTGTTTGAACTTTGATATTTTTGTGTGTGTTGAATAACTTTATAATTGATTTACTTTAAATGGACATTAGTGAAATAGTACTAACAATAAAATTTTAATTTTAAGGTGAAATTTTGCTTGTTTAAGTAGAAAGGGGTATTTAGTATTGATGTTCTGGATTATGATGAAATTTTAGGTATGTCTTTGAGCTCAATTAGACGAACCTGGTTAATTAACGTAAAGGGGTGGTAGATGCTCCCTTTGTACTCTGCATATATTGTTATAGTAATTAGTAGGCATCCTACAAGGACTTTAATTCTGGATGCACATTAAAATGATAATAAATTTAATTTTGAAATTTTCTGATATTAAAATTTATGCTGAATATTAATTTTGAAATTTTAATGTATTGTGAATATTGATGTAAATAGAGTTGACGTTGATGTTTGTGGTAGGAATGTGTTTGTTTTTTATGTATGAGGATGAAAGCTATCTAGAGGAGCAGCCGAGGCGATTAACGGAAGAAAGTCAATGGACCAACACAGTTAAGGTAATGAATAGCTTTTTGTAGAATTCACAGCATTCTTGACGCCCAATTCGTGAGGCTCGATTCGAAAAGCGTAGTTCACGGATTTTGGTGGTATCACAGCAAAATATATATATATATATATATATATATATATATATAAATTACGCAGGGTCAACTTAAAATGAGAAAACGAAATTTGACATTTATTCGAGTTAGCACAAAACTGTATATGACCTGTCTTTGTTCTCAGACAATGACATCATCTAGTGCCACATTAATTCTTTATAGACAAAACAAAATTATAGCTGTACTAATTACCATGATGGCATCACCTTTAACCTTTAAAAACTGACATGAATTTAATAGCCTTTGACTATGGATCAAATATGATGCAAGAAAATTTTCTCTTAGATTAAAACTAGACACCTAAAACTTATATTTCTTAAAGGGAATAACATAATCCTGTTGGTGGACTTCACTAATATACAAACTACTAAAATAAAATGTGATTATAGTTATCCTTAAGGGAACGTCACAGCGTGTCAAATGATGTGAACTATGTAATTTGTATATTATTAGAATGCTTTTTTATTTGTGGTTATTCTGGAGTCATACTAAGTTGCAGCGTTAATAAAAATTTTGACTCAAACGCCTCTTAAAACCAGTAACAGTTTAAATCAAAGTAGGAAATTTTATGCGATTTAGACTTAATAGTTTCCTTTTCTCTTTGATTCACCTTTCCCGAATCTAAGTGTACATCTGGTCAACCATAGGTAGAAAATTAAGTGTTTGTTGACTGTGCTCGAGAAAATTGCGAGGAATTGCTTATATTTTAATCCATGTAATATAGGTTAAGGATTATTGATGTATTAAGTTTTATTCAAAAAAATAATTAATTTTAAGAGGCAATCCAAAAGCTTCGAGTGAGTTTTTTAAATTAGAAAAGTGAATTGAATTATTTTGAGTCAGGACAAGAGGCGAACAGCTGTAAGTGAAGAAAAAAGGGGTATATTATTTATTGGCCGATTTAGCAAAATTCACGGCAAAGGAGACCTATTTGGAATAACCGCTTTTCGTATAGGCAGGAACATCTTAAGGAAAATTGGTGAGACAGACGGTTTGGTACCCCACTAATCGAGACCACAGGTAAGACCTCTCAAAATAAGTGTTTGCAGTAATATGGTTGTTTTGTAATTAAATTATTCCAATTCATATTTTTGCATTCCTTCTCCCATATGAACCCACTTTCGCACTACTGAAGTTAGCTAGTACACTCTTAAGCTGTTACGTTTTCCCGCCCCTTCAGGGTAAATCTAAATTATTAGCGCAACAGCCATTTCACCCATATCCATGAGATTTCTGGAGCAGTCTGCTACTTCTTTCACTATTCAAAATATGCCACTTGTCAGATTTGGAATATAGTTAATGATGCTAATTGCTGTTCTATTGATAACATCAACACTAAATAGTTGGTTAGCATTTGATCACAGTTCAATTGACATCTATAGCTACATGTTGAGGACTTCTGGAATTGTTTGAAAAAGGTTGCTTTGCAAATTTCTGAACCAAACAAGTGTAACAAAGTATTAATTCATTGTTGCCTGTCTTAGTATTTGACTATGAATATTTATATTAATTGTTTCATGTTACTTGTTTTATGTTATTCCTAAGTTAGTACATTAGTGTTGTGTGCATACGATGGTTTTAAGCAGCTCTCTTTGATTAAATAATTTGAGTAGTCATCATTGGACAAATCTTCTGGAAAGTTATACCAGTCTGTTTATTACAATCTGAAGTTTATGATGTTTAAAGTTAATTTTGTCTGTGTATTGTCAACCAGCAGCTATAAGCAGTAATAACAGAAATTCCTTTTAATGACTTTGGAAGGTTGGGCATATGTTCTGTAATAAAATAACTGCTATAAATACATTTTATTGATAACTATACTAATTGCTAACTATTATAAACAGATGATCTGACAATTTTAAATAATAGCAGAGCAGGATATAGGAAGAATTTAAATTATACACAATATGTCAGAGTTGTGGTTTATGTAAGTTAAAAATTCTGGATAAGAGACTTATGTCTGTAGTGATAGTTGTGGAGTGACATTTCATGCTACTAAAAAGTGCTCAATTTTGAATGTCACTGAAGTTAGAGCTGTTCAACTCAACCCTCAAAGGTTAGTTATTTTCTTTTGTGAGGATTGTAAAACTACTGTGCTAAAATTGTTATTGAGAAAGCTTAATACTCTCGACAGGAATTGGAAACTTTAAAACAGTAGATAGTATACCTACAACTTAGCAATTCCACTAATATAAATAAAGCAAGTAACATCAGAAATAAAGATATTTATAAAGAGGTTCATGCGAGAACAATACGTGCCAGCAATTTTATGGTGTTTAAAGCAAGCGAATCTAAATCTTTAGAAACAACCGAGAGAATTGCACATGATAATCTAATTTTCTCAAAAATTTTAGAGGTAGCTCCTACGAAGTATACATTATCCAGCTCAAGTAGAGTTGGTTAATTCCTCAAAGCCAAAGTAACCATCACTAACTGTAGGTATTCGGCCAATAAAGATCTAACGTATATTCAAAGACAAAAATAGACATCTGCTATGAATGAAGGTGGATCTAAAGGTGGAGAACAACATCTATATATTATCCATACACAGGACATACCATGTAGCATCAAGGATGTTCTAAAAAACTAAATTGCAAGTTTAAGACTTCGCACACTATCTTTTTATATTATCAGATTGTGGGTGTCATGTGCACTATAATTCTTGATTTTGCTCTATTGGCACTTATTTGCAACTAAGATGTAATTGTTCTGACTGAAACATGGTTGTACAGTGCACTTTCTAATGCTGAACTGAGACTATCAAATTCTGAAATCTAGAGAGTGGACCATTCCTACCTATATAGTACTAAAGAACATGGTGGTGTTGTTATCGCAACCAAGAATGTTTTGCTATTTACAATCAAAACCATAGCTACTATAGTTTTGAATGTTGAACACCTGTTCATTGAATTTAAGAACGACCAATTTAAATTTGTACTCGATGGTGTTTACATTCTTCCAGGATCTGCACAGGAAATGTGTATTGATCACTGCTCAACAGTTAAGCAGGTAGTGGATAAGTTTCCAGTTTCTTCAATTATTATATTTGGGGATTATAACTTGCAGGATGCAGTATAGGAGTCATATGAGGATGATTTATTAGTACATTGCCAACCAGGATATCCAGCTACAGCGCTGGTGGAATATTTTAACTTTATAGGGCTTAAACAAATTAATAATATTCTTAATGACCGTAACATATTTTTAAGATATGATATTTACTAATATAGCACATTCAATCGCTGTGTCGCTTGCTGATGATAGTCTGTTGCTGAACAATTACCATCACAAGGCTTATGAATGTATACTATCTCTCACTGATAAATTTAAAATTTTGCAATTTGAGGAAATCTATAGGGATTTTATAAATGCAGACGATTTAGGATTAAACAATTACTTTGAATTCTTGAATTCTTACACTTTAAAAACGCGTAACTATACATTCTTGCACACACATCAACACGCAAATAAGCTCACACACACAACATACAACAGACACAAAATACTAATACATTTTCACATACATACACTTACAAGTAACACAACTATTGGCAAACACGCGCATCTCATTCATAGGTACATAAATATTTGTATTGGTATTACGCACTACATTAACAGGTCAGTTAAGATTTTTATACTCAAAGTAGTAATATCTCAAAATGTTGTAACGCATGAAAGAGATTGAAATTTATTATCAGAATGTAAGGGGACTACGAACCAAAACACAATTTTTATCTTTAAATGTTTTGAATAACAACTTTGATATTATATGTCTTAGTGAAACGTGGTTGCATGCCGGAATATATAACTCGGAGATATTTGATAATAGGTACAATGTATATAGAAAAGATAGAGAAACTGAAAATAAACGGTGGGGCGGCGGAGTTCTTATAGCAATTAACAAAAAATATTTATCGGTTCAGCTGAATTTTAAAACTGACTTGGACCTAGTTGTACTCAAAACTACTATTGGAGGATCCAATTATTATATAAGTGTGAATTATTTTCCGCCAGGTTCAAAAACTGAAATATACCAAGAGTATATTAGAATATTTACCGATTTGTATATGTTACATGAAGCCCAGTTATTACTACTAGGTGATTTTAACTTGCCATTGGTCAGTGGTAGAAAATTTAATTTTAAAACAAATACTCCGCCAGTTTACAAAAATATTGGAGAATTTATTGATCTTTGTGGTTTAGTCTCATACAATAATATAGCCAATAACTCAATGAAAACATTAGATTTAGTGTTGTCAACTATGACAGTCAATGTAGTTTTATCAGACGAAAGTCTTATCCTATCTGATCCGTACCATCCTCCATTACTTATTAAATTAAACATAAACAAATATGTACATTCAACGTGCAATTCTATCAGCCAATTTAATTTTAATTTTAAGAAATCTGATTTTGTTGTAATGTACAGATTATTAAATAATACGGATTTTGCTTTTCTTAATAATTTCACCGATGTAAATAAAGCAGTTGATGCTTTTTATAACACTATTTATGCTGTGTTCAGAAAATGTGTTCCGCGTAACACTAGATTCCATCATCACTATCCAGTATGGTTTACTCGGAATATCATTAAAGATATTGAACTCAAAAACTTTCACCATAAATATAAACATTCATCAGCTTACCATAATAAAGAGTTTCGGCAATTAAGACAAAAAATAAAAAAAGATACAGCCGTGGCCTACCAAAAATACATCAGTCAAGTGGAGGAGGGAGTTGTGTCAGATCCTATGTCTTTCTGGACATACGTGTCTAATAAGAAAAAAAACAATAACGAAGCTCAAAGTTTTATATATGAAAACAAAAATCTTGAAAATTTAGGTGCAATCGTGAATGGTTTTTTTGAATATTTTTCCACTGTATATACTGAAAAATCAAGTTACAAAGTAAAGTATGAGCCGGAATTAAACAGTAGTATTTCAGATACTTTTAATTTAAAATTAATAACAGAAGACGACGTAAAAATTGCCATAAAAAGATTGAAAGCCAAGAGGTCAGCAGGACCAGACGGGATTCCAGCTTACATATTTAAAGGCTGTATGGAAATATTCATGCAACCTCTTACTACTTTATTTAATCTGTCACTAGAAACAGGTATATTTCCCACTAAGTGGAAATTGGCAAAAGTGACTCCCATACATAAATCGGGTACAGTAAATAATATTTTTAATTACAGGCCAATTTCTATTCTATCCACGCCAGCAAAAATTTTTGAACATATACTGTACATAAAGATTTTCCATCATGTGTCGTCTGTATTAAACACTAGTCAACACGGCTTTATCCCCAAACGATCAATTCAAACTAATTTAACCGTTTTTGTAGATTATGTGAGCGAGGTACTAGACAACGGGGGACAAGTAGACGTTATCTATACTGACTTTACAAAAGCCTTTGACAAAGTTTGTCATGATGTCTTGCTCGAAAAGTTAGCATCGATTGGGTTTTCTGAGACTATGATACAATTTTTAGGTCATACCTGCAAGAAAGACAGGCATATGTGTGCTATAGGAACACAATATCCAAACAGTTTGATGTGACATCTGGAGTACCGCAGGGGAGTAATTTAGGGCCATTAATGTTTTTGATATTCATCAATGATCTCCCACTTGCTTTAAATAATTGCAGGTATTTACTGTATGCAGATGATCTAAAACTATTTAAGGAAGTGATAGATATGAATAGCTGTAAAACTATGCAGGCTGAACTAAACAAAGTCCAACAATGGTGTGAAAGAAACAAATTACACTTAAATGTTACAAAATGTTTTAAAATGAGTTATTCGCTTAAAACAAACAAGATTAACTATAATTATACATTGCTAAATAGTACATTAACTGAAGTGAATAACATCAAAGATCTAGGAGTTATATTTAGTAGCAATTTACATTTTGGCGGCCACATCGAAACAGTTTGCTCATCTGCGTACAAAACACTGGGATTTATCATCCGTAACACACGGCAATTTCAGAATACAGAAAGTATTAAAGTGTTGTTTGATACCTTAGTCAGATCAAAGCTTGAGTTTGCAATCACTGTCTGGGATCCAGGGACTCTTAAGCACTCACAAATGATAGAAACGGTGCAAAATAAATTTATTTCGTACATGTACTTTAAAAAATATAAAACATTCATCGGTTTAAATCCATATGCTTCTGCGAGGTCAATGCTAAATTTTACTAAGTTGGAACAGCGAAGGATCGTGATAAAACTCACTTTTTTGTATAAAATAATCAACAATTTCATTGACTGCTCCGTTATTTTGAGTAAGATTGGGTTCTATGTACCCTTCCATTCTGGTAGACTAAAAAAGTTGTTTCATATTCCACAGTATCACACAGAGCTTAGGAAAAATTCTCCTATCATAAAAATGTTATCTCTATACAATAATTTACAACAAAGCTCAAATATACCTTTATTTGAAAAATCATTGCGAAATTTCAAGAAAACGATGTATGAAGTTATCAATTAATTTAAAAGTACGTGCGTAATACAGGCACACACACACACACACAAACACACACACACACACACACACACACACATATAATTTGTAAATATAAGTAGTTTCAGTTTTTATTATTCACAAGGTGCATTTTTGTAAATCCAATTATTTATTATTTATGTCATGTTTATTTATAAAATATTCATTACAATTAAGTATAATTTCGTTACATGAAAGGATTATATAAAAATGAATAAACCATAATATTTATAATTAGCTTAGTGGAAATATGTAACTAGGCATACGCCTGTATATTTCCAATAAATAAATAAATAAATAAATAAATAAATAAATATGGGAACCTCTTCTGGATGATATTGATATTAATCATTCTGTTGACAGTTTTTATGAAATAATCAATACAGCTATAGACTTGTTCGTGCCATTAAAAACATGCAGATCATCTACTTTCCCTAAGCGGTTTTCCAAGCATTTGATTTGCGTAATTCTGGAAACTAATTTCTCTCATGAAAACAACTACCAAAGAATGTTATTTTATTTTCTTTTGTATAATTTTCACAATGCATACCAAAATTACTGAATTTAATTGTTTAAAGTGTTTAACTTTGCTTATAGTGTTTAATTCGGGGATCGGAGCAATATATAAATATAAAATTCCCTGACTTTTTCAGGTTTTCCCTGACCATTTCATACAAATTCCAGACATATGTTATAATTATGTAATAAATAAATTTTCACTGTATATATTATTTTTAAGAAGATATAAGAAAATATACATGCAAACATAGAAATTAAAGTTCGTTCTTATGCGATACCTAATTAAACATCCCAAAACAATTAAAACAAATTCATAATTAAAGCTTTTGTTTCAGGGCATGTATTTCCGAAATAATTTCAACTTAAGATGCTCTTGTCAAAATTTCTATCTTTTTCATTTTTCCTCTAATTCCTTTACCTTAACCAAAATTTTTCTTTTTTCAGCTTGAGAATTAATTTTTCCTTTTTCGCTACATCCTTTTTTTTGTCCATTGCTCTTTTGTAACGATTATGGGCCAGTCTAGAGTATTTTACCATCTTTTGGGTAATATTCATGTTAAGCCTTCCGCCTATATAAGTATTTGGTCATAAATACGCCTTTGAGCAATAAACGATTTTTCATTGAAGTTTTCGATTAACAGTTGCTAGTTAATCGAAAATCTACATTCAACTGTGGCATTGTCATATGCAAAAATTGAAATTATTTTTACCGTGCTCCAAAAATCAGCAAAGTCAGCATCGTGTCCTACTATATTATAATAAAAGTCAACTAAACGTACATCATTGTCAAATTTTTTAAAAATATCTGGTTCTCGATAAATTAATTTAAATTGCAGTTGGACTTTCTCAGCAATTTCGCAATTTATTATATTTTTACTATACAGTTCCTGCAGCACAATATTCACCCAACTGATTGCTGTTTCAGGTTTGAGCACAATAAAGTTTGGATCAAGACACGTTACTCCTTTGCACATTTCGTATTTTAAACAAGATCTTTCAAATATTTTTTACAATTGCTTTTAAAAACTGTTAACATCCGTTTTTGAAAGTAAGAATTTCTTTCTCTGGGACTTTACAGCTTGTAAGGTATTTACTTGTAAAAATCCTAGCTGCATTTTACTTAATGGAAGCAGCACATTACTATCATTTAAATCTACTCTGAATAATTTTTTAAGATCTTTTGGTATTTGGTTTTTGACTATGAACATTTCTAATAAAGAAATTAACATTGAACGAACAAAATTAAATAAAAACAGTGAAAGACGATAATCTGACATACTTTTTAAAAAAGATTTTAATAATATGGCAACAGTGGAAAAAATGCTAATTTTGCCTGCATTAATGCATCGTTTATACCATTTTTCACACTATTCACTGATGTTGTGTAATGTGGTAATTTTATACATGGATTTTGTATGTAAGCTTTTATATCATCAAAAATGTCTAATGCCCTTTGAACAGTTTTGGCACCTTCAACCCATCGAGTTTGACAAAACTTTAAAGGAATTGTTGTGCTTCCAGTAACGCCTACAGCACATGTAGTGTTAAATATGTTCAATAATGCTAAAAAAACTAACCTGTAAAGTCAGACCATCTTGATGATGCAAGTCAGTTAAAAATGAATTCACTGAATAATCACTTGTTTGGTGACCTGCTTGTAAACCACCATGAACCAATTTTCTATTAACATTTGGACCATCTATGGATATTTGAATAATTTTTTTGAAAACAACATTTTGAACGCCATCTAAGATATACTTTAAAATATTTTCCGCAGTTGGGCTTCCATCTAAGAATACTGATAGTAAATATCTAGATTCCACTTGATTTTTGTCTGTATTAAAATATCTAATCACTATATCCATTTGACCTCTTTGTGAATTATTTAACAACTCATCAAACAAATTGCAATATAATTCAAATCTTTCAACGAGTTGATAAAATTTCTTTAAAATATGGTGCAATTGCAAAGATACTCAAGTATGATGCTTTTTTTTTTGGAGATAATATCATTTTTAGCAATATTAATATCAGAAAATATATTCTGAAATAGTGGAACTATATTTGAACAACTGTCTAGAGAAGAATGAGTTTCTATACCATGTAGTACCCATAACATTTCAGCTTCATAAACACTTTGTAAATTAGCAAAAGTAGTTGTTCGAACTATTAGAAGCAGTAGAGATGAGATAGTTACTTGAGTTTACTGAATTATTGATAGTAGGATCCTTCTGTCTTTCATTTATAGTATTCTGTTCCGTTTCTTT
Source organism: Platerodrilus igneus (assembly GCA_036346225.1). Classification (NCBI taxonomy): domain Eukaryota; kingdom Metazoa; phylum Arthropoda; class Insecta; order Coleoptera; family Lycidae; genus Platerodrilus; species Platerodrilus igneus. The sequence goes on along the minus strand of JARFIW010001292.1, from coordinate 3,931,701 downwards.
TTGTTAAAATGGTAATGATACATTTGAATTCATTGCTTTTAATTTTCTTAAATGAACAGCACTTTTCATATGACTTGCAACAGCATGCCGTCCTATGTTGCTAAGGTTATTAGCTTTATTAAAAATTTTGCAAAAAGCTGGCAGTTATTGTTAGACACGACCAGTATTGTTTCACTTGGCCAACTTGGATCCAGATACCATTCTGATTTAAAGTAAGTTTGTTTAGAGGCCATTATTTTCTATATACTACAAACACTAATTTATCGTCACAGAATCACACGTGTTTAATTACAACACTGCATAATTAATCGCAAATAAGTAAGTCAGCTAAATTTTTATTTATAATAATTATTAAGAACATACAATGCTACGGTTTATGGAAAATCATCGGTGCCGTTATTAAATTGTTAAATACAATTCAAATTCAGTTTGCTATCAATTACAGGAAATATTTGAACCGTCCTGAAAGAAACGTCATGGGGAATCGTTGAATGTTCACGTGAACCCTTGAATCAGCTTTAAAAATATTTGAATTTTCTAGACAACGTAATACTTTTCAAGGTCTATGCACTCCATACTATATTTTAAAAGTTTGATTCATTTGTCGAGGTTATATTTTATTAAGCATCAACAAATACCTTACAACCACACTATCTTTGGTGATGTTTATATCAGCCTCATTTAGAAAACTATTTTATAGGAATGGCTCATTTTCTCAGTATTCGGACTATTTTAGATATTAGCAGAAGAGATAGCTTTAAACAAATCGATTTAATAATCGAACTCATAGGTAAATGAGGGCATCAAATTCTTCTTTCATATAATAACTGCATTTTTCTACATTGCCAGTTTGTAGTCAAACGCATTTACATCATGATGATATGTAACGAACTAGTCCACCAATAAATAAACAGATCGCTGTAAATAAAGTGAAACAGACACAGCAGCATCTCTTTTTGTTGAACTACGGTTGTATGTATGAAGCATTAAATTTAACACTCCCCTCAATTACCATTAAAGACAGATTATGTATCTCAACAATGGGAGATGAAACCGAGTAGAACAAAATTGTTGAAATCAATATGCAAGTTAGGGTTTTTTTTAAATAAAAATTTATATAGGGTTACTTGCAATAAATAATTTAATGATAAAAGTAAAAATTAAAGGATTTCTAAACATATTCCCTGACTTTTCCAGGTTTTCCAGGATACTCCAAATCCTGTAATTTGTATATAAAGTTTAGTTTGTTTGTAACCAGCACGATATACAGTTTAATTCAAGATAACCGCATCAACTGCCTGACTTATGTTTGTAATAATAATAATAAAGTGAATCTCTAAACTTTATACTACTTCCACCTGTGGAATTTTTTTACTAACTAAATAAGCTAAACAGTGAATTTATTTTATTGCTTATTGTATCAGTAGATAGCTGTAGCACATAGCAATGTAATATTTAATTGTGTGGATGTGCTGTATCTTCTGTTATGTTATTGTATGGAATTGAAGTAGTATGCTTAATTCTATGTTTAGCAATACCGCTTCCCCATACTATTTTGCATTTAAGGCATATCTACTAATAACATTGCATTTAATCTATGGTCACCTGTCCCGCAATCAAACGGTTAAAATTTCTTTTTATATTAACATGGACCCATATGTTAATGGATAAGTATTTTAAGATGTATGTGGAGAATCATTTATATCCTTAGTCAATGCAGATGATGTACTATACCCACTGCAAAAGCCTGACTGTAATGGTGGCAATACTTTTAGCTTTGTGTTGTGGACATTACGTTATCGTAATTTATCACTTGATTTATTAGTTTCGATTAATTGTTGAACGAATGTTCCAATATATTATCTGCTATTATGAACAACCTAGATTTTTTTCGAAAAATCGCGTTATTAATAAAATAGGCTTGTCTATTTAAAAACCCGTTTCTTGTTCAAAACATGATTGAATGTATTGTGTTGTTTTTCACTTTAATCTTGTTAACAAAATGAAATAAACACGTTTAAATAATATCCAGCACTTTTTAAATAATGAGGATTTCAGAAACACGGATTTTTACTTATGCACTATTTACAGATACAATTAAGTTACGTAATACAAATAAAGCTTGCAAATCACAGGGATTTGATGCATTTATAGTATAATACAGTATTCTCCCAATACTGAGTGTTTCTACAATCACCTTACTCTGTACATGAGTATTTACAAAAGTCTCTTTCTTTCTCTCTCTCTCTCTCTCTCTCTCAATATATATATATATATATATATATATATAAATATACAGGGTGTCCGGAAAATACGTGTACAACGTAAGAACAGAGATTCTTTGGCTCGAAATAGATCGATTTGAGCCAACTTACCTATTATACAAGTTGCTTCATTTAGCCGCTAAAGGGCTTTAAAAATCGTGAAAAATATTTGATATTTTAAAATAACTCGAAAACGCGTCGATAGATTTTGACCATTTTTGGGGTGCGAGTTTCTACTTTCAATTGACATCTTTTGGTGGTGTACGCAATAATTTTAAAAGCATACGAGTGTCCCAAAAATGATGTATTGTATAAATATCCGACCATTACCTTTTTCCTGTTTATGCAATGACTACCAATTTTTTTTATGAGTAGTCGACTTAATTTGGAAACTTTTTTGTCTCTTGCAAAATTTTGATTAGACGAGTGGTTTGACAGAAAAAAATAATTTCAAATGTCTGCATACTTTCGTAATCATTGCTGCATTAACTGTAAAACGGGGCAAATAAAAGAACATAGTATAGTAGTAGGCTTTGCTTTTGATTTGTTATTTAATTTGACTGTCATTTAACCTCAGTGTGTCTGTTTAGTCGTGAATTTCTGCTTAATTCAATAAAAGTTTGCATCTTTCATCTTACATTGTGAGTACTTACACAAACAACAAACAGGTGGATAAGCTTATGGTTTTCGGATTTTGTCAAGGCAACGGTCGTGAAAGCGTCAGAGACTAAAGGGAAAGATTTCCTAATCGTCGAATGCCAAACCAGCAAACATTCGCAAATATTGAAAGACGTCTTCGTGAAAATTGTAGCTTTCAGTCAAGAAATGCGGATCGAGGACGTCAACGTACCACAAGAACTGTGGATCTGGAGGAACAAATTTTGGATAGAGTTGAAAAAAACCCCAAAAATAAGCACCAGACGCTTAGGACTTGAACTACAAGTTCCTAAAAGTATTGTTCATGACCTTTTAAAGAAACAGTTATTACACCCATACCACGTTCAACAGGTACAAGACCTTTTGCCTATCGATCCTGAGAGGCGTCTAGCTTTCTGTCAATTTATTCAAGATCAGAGAATTCAAAATGCAAATTTCAGTCGCAAAATTTTATTTACAGACGAAACTTCTTTTACAAGATCTGGTATTACTAACATACATAATGAACATGTTTACGCTGTAGAAAATCTTCATGCAACTAAAGTGACTCACTATTATCAAGATGAATTTAAGATTAATGTCTGGGCTGGAGTTATTGATAATTTTATTATAGGTCCTGTTGTGGTACCAAATCGATTAAACGGAGACAATTACTTCAACTTTCTACAACAAACATTGCCGAATTTATTGGAAGATATGCCATTGTTACTACGCCAAGACATGTGGTTCATGCACCATGGTGCTCCTCCCCACTTTACTCTAGCTGTTCGACAACATTTACATGAAAAATATCCGGATCGATGGATCGGAAGGGGATATGATGCTCCTACAAATTGGCCAGCATTATCGCCGGACGTGACGCCCTGTGATTATTTTTTGTGGGGTACCTTAAAATCTAAGGTTTATTTGTCTCCACTTGATAGCGAAGAAGAATTGTATAGACGAATTTTAAATGCAGCGAACTCTTTAAAAAATAATGCACAAACAATGCAGAGGGTTCAGTTAAACTTCTTACAAAGAGTTAATTTCTGCATTGAAGAAAATGGCGGCCATTTTGAAAATTTATTGTAATGGTCCAACACTTGTACCGCGCTGTTAATTTTCAATGATAGTAATAAAAAATAAACAAAACAATAAAATAAAAATAAAAAACAGACATTTGAAATTACTGTTTTTCTGTCAAACCGCTCGTCTAATCAAAATTTTACAAGAGTTTCCAAATTAGGTCGGCTACTCATAGAAAAAAATTGGTGGTTATTGCATAAACAGGAAAAAAGTAATGGTCGGATATTTATACAATACATCATTTTTGGGACACTCGTATGCTATTAAAATTATTGCGTACACCACCAAAAGATGTCAATTGAAAGTAGAAACTCGTACCCCAAAATGGTCACAATCTATCGACGTGTTTTCGAGTTATTTTAAAATATCAAATATTTTTCACGATTTTTGAAGCCCTCTAGCGGCTAAATGAAGTAACTTGTATAATAGGTAAGTTGGCTCTGTTCTTACGTTGTACACGTATTTTCCGGACACCCTGTATATATATATATATATTGCTGTGATGTTTTTTAAATCACCTGGTCCGTTGATTCCTTCTGTTAATCGCCTCGGCTGCTCTTCTAGATAACTTCCATTCTCAATCATAAAAATTAAACAACACATTCCTACCACAAACATCAACGTTAACTCTATTTACATCAATATTCAGACTACATTAAATTTTCAAATTAAATTTGAACATAAAATTCAGTTTTAAAAAGAATTTCCGGATTAATTTTATTATCATTTTGCTGTGCATCCAAAATTAAAGTCCTTGTTGGATGCCTACTAATTAATATAACAATATAAGCAGACCGAGTCTGAGTATAAAGGAGCATCTACCACCCTTTACGTTAATTAACCAGGTTTGTCTAATTGAGCTCAAAGACCTACCCAAAATTTCATCCTATTCCCGAACATCAAACCAAAATACCCTTTTACTTAAACAAGCAAATTTCATCTTAAAATTAAATTTTTATGGTTAGAAAAATTCCACTAATGTCCATTTAAAGTAAATCAATTATAAAGTCATTCAATACACACAAAAAATGTCAAACAAAATAGTACAATTTACCTGAAGGTTATTGTCCTCGTAGCTTCAGTGTAATCGTCCCTTTTGTAAATCACACCATTCCAACCGGATTCTATTTACAGCTTCAAGTTATCAACGCTTTAAAATGTTCTTCATCACCATTAATTTAAAGTTGTTTCTAGGCTTTTCCGGAACTCATCTGTGTATATCTGCCTCTGATTCAGTGGATGCAGACACATTTACGAACCATTTAGTCATTAACACCCCCGCAAAATAGCAAAGAAATTCATACTTCCTTTTACCAATATTACCAATATACGCCAAAACTGCCTACTTTTGGGTATACATTTGTCGTTGTAAATCTTACTAATTGGTACCGTGATAATAAACTTTTATTACCTTGTATCTAAGTGCACTGAAGTACATTCATGTTAGCACGTAAAATAACCAACTATTTTGAGTCACTAAAATATACTAGCACACTTTAAATTATTTAATCAAACTAAAATGCACTGTTTAATATCAAGTCGCGGATGCACGAGCTTTTAACGCATCGAATCGTCGAAAGTCTAAGAGTCTAAGAGCGAGAAACACATATTCCCGCCTGTATATATAGCGAATAGCCGACACGTCGCTTTGTTCCCTAAAACGGGTAATTCCAACGAATTCCTCATTCTACGTTCCCAGTCTGTAGCCTGCACGTCGATTTTTATGAATTTAGTACTCACCCCATTGAGATCTCAGAAAATTTCAACACGGCCCGCAAAGTTGTCCGAGAAAAACTAATTACTTTTATACAGAAATTGTTGTTCTACCTCTGATATATGCATCCTATTTTTAACCAATCGCAGCCCCTTGACGTTGCTTAAATCCCGCCCTTTTACAATATGTGTCTTTGCTTGACGCATTTTCTTTTTCCTTTTCTAACCTGTTCGTATTGGTGCAAATTTATATTCTTTATTATCGATTATATTTTAGTCCACGCGGACTGTTATCTGGGTTTAATAAACCCGTATCGCACATTCTCGTAAATACTAAGTCCCGGTTTCTCCAAGATTCTTTGAAACATTAATTATTTGCCAAATTTACGCAGAATGAGCTTTTTTAAAAATACGCAGGTGTTCTGTATTTCCTGCTAAAGCATCTGATCGTTTCCAATATCCTTAGAATCAACATGTTTATCCAAACAAATTAACTTGAAATTGCCTTTTAAAAACACGCAGGTGTTTTCAAACGTAACATTTTAAATAACCTTCCTACGATTTGACTATTATTGGGTTTTCACAAGCCTTTTATGCTTATTATATGTTATTAACGGTTTAATTAACTCCAATTAAAATTGATTTCCATCCTTTTCATTTTTTAGCGAATACACCTTAAATATTAATTATTATATGTACACTTTGTTTTACTACCGGTTACTTAAAATAGGGTTAATTAATATAAACTTTGCACGCAATTTCCATTTGTTTAGGAATAATTAAATTATCCACTGCGCTTTTCAATACTGCTTCTTTTGATGTAAAGCGTCTTATAGATAATTTAAATTTCTTACTTTTACTGAAACGACCGAGTTTATTTATGCTTCAAGGCTTTAATAAAGCGTATTATTTAATGAAATTCCTTATACACGGTAATTAAAATTATTTGATTTGATTATTTAATTTTCTACCCTGGTCTAAATATGAGTATTTTCCCCCTATTTGAATACAAATAATCCCACTTATTTGAATTCAAATATAAAACATTTAGACAAAAAATTACAAAAACTGCCTATCTCTCTCTACCCTTATCTATCTAACTTACCTACTTTGTCTCCAATCGAAAAAAAAATATTTACACCTACCTATATCCCTATCCTATTCCTAACTCTCACCTAATTCTATAAACTGAACTTATCCCTAACTTCATCCTACTTATCCATCTAATCCTATATACATCCTATATACCTATCCTATTCCTAACTTTTAACTAATCTTCACTATACTTTACTTCCCCCTACCTAATCCTATATGCCTATCCTACTTTTACTCTATTCCTAACTCTCCACTAATCTTATATGAAATATCTATACTTAACCTATCTTATTTTCTTCCTACATTTAATCTTTATTCTCATCCTAAACACCTATTTCTAACTATCCCCCATATTTATCCTATACCTAGCTTTATTTTCTATAAACACTTACTTCTACTCTTCTATCTACACCTATTCTATCCCTTGTTCTATATCTATACTAAAGTTCACCTATCTCTATCCTTTGTTCATCAAGTTATTTAAATCTAACTCTCTTCTTGACCCTCCAAGTCTTTCTTCTCACCAACCTAATACTCTTCATTCCTATTTCTCCCCCTTCTATATCTATACTTAACATCCCTATTATCTCACATATAACAAACTTATCACCCCTATTATCCTGACTCTTAAATATTACTTCTTCTTCAGTCCCTACACTTGTCTGTTTCTTATTCATTATCATTTCCTTTTCTGCCGACAAACCAAACGATACTACTTTAAAATTATCAACTTTTCCCTCTACGGAAAATCCTCTGTACCTGCTAGAGTGCTTGTGTAATGGAATCCGTCAGAATGAATCCCTTAAATCTACTTTATTAAAAACAAACTTGCCACTTAACCTCGTCAAAAATAATTCTGCCTTCACCTGCTCCCGATATGCTGCTTCTACCCCCACTAATTCTGCATTTTCTTGTACTAAAGCTTGAACCTCTACTTTCCTTTCCTCTGGACATCTTATTGTGTTGATCTGTTTAACCTCATCATCCTCTACCTCTACTACATTAATACTAAACCCCGTGTCATCCTCTGTGACTTCATAACTGCCTTTCCATGGCACTACCCTATCCTTAATCCTTATTACCTTCCTTTCCATATCTATCAAAACCCCTAACTTCATCATACAGTCAACACCTAAAATGCTCTGAAACTTCAGTCCAGGTACAATTACAAACTCCTGTTCACAGCTAAAACCTCCTATATCTATCCTAAGCACCACAACACTATTTACTACAGCAAACTTCTTTTATTTGGAGCTACTAAATGGCTACGTTTTATAGGCATAATTCTATCACAAACCTTATCCCTAATTTTGCTGACGAATTCCTCCGATATTAAACTCGCCTCTGCCCCTGTATCAAGTAATACTTCTACATTATTCTCAAAATTTCTAAATTAATAATTGGCAAACATAATTTTTCTACAGTTTCTGGCTCTACTTCCTCCTCAATTTTGAAAAATTCACGTGGATGTTCGTATACATTTACACAGAAATCTAGTGGTCTGTCGCGTTCTAAAAATCCTGTCTCATCCTGTTTTCCGTGCTTGGTCCTGGTTGTCCTTCTACAACCTGTGCGTACGTCCTCCTCGTGTTAATATCCGTGTCCCTATCTCTATTCGGCGTGCTGGTCACAGTCCTGTTTACTTCCGGTAAACTGTTCTGTCTCGTGTAACTAGGTCTTGGCGTCGGTCCCCTAGTCGCACTATTGCTCCTGTATTCCTGTCCTCGTCGTTCCCAATTCGGTCGAAAATTTCTGTTGTAGTCAGGCCGTCTCGGATAATTCGGTGTCCTGTTGTCAAACCTAACTGTGTTAACGTTTCGTTCTCGTATCTCTTGTCCGTCCAACACATACATCGTCATATCTCTGTAAATACTCTAAAAATGTCTCCCGTTCTGTGATGTTTTGTAAGGCCACGTGTTGTCTAATTTCCAGTTCAAAATGTCGTGATAGGTACTTGATAATCTGTCTGTCCGTCAATGGTGGATTCAGTTGTTTGGCCACACTGTACTTGCGGATGGCATATTGCTCCTAGATCCTGCAAACTCTCCTTAAATTTTCCTGTAATTAAGTCGTCTCGTACCTGGTCTTGTCTGTGGTCACTCCAGTAGTGTTTTAAAATTTGTTTTCAAAGTCCTGATACGTGTCTATGTCCTGTCCTACTAAATTGTACCATGCTTCCGCGTTGTCCTTTAATAAAGCCTTTATCGTATTTAGTTTAGTCTGTTCGTCAAATAAGTTTCCCACTAGATTTCTTACACTATTAATAAAAATTTGTGGATTTACCCTGTTATCGCCATAAAACTTCATGTGTTGGTCCAATGATACTCCACCTGTAGAAAATCTGGGACCTTCCCCCGTTAAATTTGACACGTTGTATTTGATACTACTAACTTCGCGTTCTACCCTGCCTAACTGATCCCTACATGAGTCCGTCACTTCAGTCATTTTTATATTAATCTCTTCTTCACAAAAAATGCGTACTTCGGACCTTAAATGTCCCATTTCCTGTCGAAGACCTGTAATATCACGCTCGTTTTTTTCAACCCTATTTTCAACTTCCCCATCTTTACGGTAAGACTATTTTAAATTCTGAAACTTCTTTATTCGTCTTATCTATTTTCTCACTTAGGGTTTCCCTAACTCCTGTTAATGTCTCATTCATTCGGTCAAATTTCTTATTCGATTCTTCACTCATCTGCTCAAATTTTCGATTTGAGTCCTCTCTAACCCCACTTAACGTCTCATTCATTCTTTCAAGCATCCTCATTATCATCTCGTTTCCTTGATCCCCTGATTCCGTCCTCGACTGATCTCTACTGCCTCCTGCTTCTTCCATTTTCGAATTTTTCCCACACAATGCACTATCGTCACTTCCAATTTCCACTCCTTGACTCCTTAACCACTCCTTTCTCTGCATACGTTCTAATCACTCTCACACACTCTAAAATACTTTTAAATTTATCCACAAACAGAAACTCTCTCTCTCAGATCGCCAGTTTCCTGGAATAAAATAACAAAAATTTTATTTGGAATTCGAGCCTCACTTTTGGGTCGCCAAGAATGCTGTGATTCCTTTCATATCTCTAGGTACTGGCCCTTTAAAAAAAAAGAACATTCGAGCCCCACAGTTTGGGCGCCAAGAATGCTGTGATGTTTTTTAAATCACCTGGTCCGTTGATTCCTTCTGTTAATCGCCTCGGCTGCTCTTCTAGATAACTTCCATTCTCAATCATAAAAATTAAACAACACATTCCTACCACAAACATCAACGTTAACTCTATTTACATCAATATTCAGACTACATTAAATTTTCAAATTAAATTTGAACATAAAATTCAGTTTTAAAAAGAATTTCCGGATTAATTTTATTATCATTTTGCTGTGCATCCAAAATTAAAGTCCTTGTTGGATGCCTACTAATTAATATAACAATATAAGCAGACCGGAGTCTGAGTATAAAGGAGCATCTACCACCCTTTACGTTAATTAACCAGGTTTGTCTAATTGAGCTCAAAGACCTACCCAAAATTTCATCCTATTCCCGAACATCAAACCAAAATACCCCTTTTACTTAAACAAGCAAATTTCATCTTAAAATTAAATTTTTATGGTTAGAAAAATTCCACTAATGTCCATTTAAAGTAAATCAATTATAAAGTCATTCAATACACACAAAAATGTCAAACAAAATAGTACAATTTACCTGAAGGTTATTGTCCTCGTAGCTTCAGTGTAATCGTCCCTTTGTAAATCACACCATTCCAACCGGATTCTATTTACAGCTTCAAGTTATCAACGCTTTAAAATGTTCTTCATCACCATTAATTTAAAGTTGTTTCTAGGCTTTTCCGGAACTCATCTGTGTATATCTGCCTCTGATTCAGTGGATGCAGACACATTTACGAACCATTTAGTCATTAACACCCCGCAAAATAGCAAAGAAATTCATACTTCCTTTTACCAATATTACCAATATACGCCAAAACTGCCTACTTTTGGGTATACATTTGTCGTTGTAAATCTTACTAATTGGTACCGTGATAATAAACTTTTATTACCTTGTATCTAAGTGCACTGAAGTACATTCATGTTAGCACGTAAAATAACCAACTATTTTGAGTCACTAAAATATACTAGCACACTTTAAATTATTTAATCAAACTAAAATGCACTGTTTAATATCAAGTCGCGGATGCACGAGCTTTTAACGCATCGAATCGTCGAAAGTCTAAGAGTCTAAGAGCGAGAAACACATATTCCCGCCTGTATATATAGCGAATAGCCGACACGTCGCTTTGTTCCCTAAAACGGGTAATTCCAACGAATTCCTCATTCTACGTTCCCAGTCTGTAGCCTGCACGTCGATTTTTATGAATTTAGTACTCACCCCATTGAGATCTCAGAAAATTTCAACACGGCCCGCAAAGTTGTCCGAGAAAACTAATTACTTTTATACAGAAATTGTTGTTCTACCTCTGATATATGCATCCTATTTTTAACCAATCGCAGCCCCTTGACGTTGCTTAAATCCCGCCCTTTTACAATATGTGTCTTTGCTTGACGCATTTTCTTTTCCTTTTCTAACCTGTTCGTATTGGTGCAAATTTATATTCTTTATTATCGATTATATTTTAGTCCACGCGGACTGTTATCTGGGTTTAATAAACCCGTATCGCACATTCTCGTAAATACTAAGTCCCGGTTTCTCCAAGATTCTTTGAAACATTAATTATTTGCCAAATTTACGCAGAATGAGCTTTTTAAAATACGCAGGTGTTCTGTATTTCCTGCTAAAGCATCTGATCGTTTCCAATATCCTTAGAATCAACATGTTTATCCAAACAAATTAACTTGAAATTGCCTTTTAAAACACGCAGGTGTTTTCAAACGTAACATTTTAAATAACCTTCCTACGATTTGACTATTATTGGGTTTTCACAAGCCTTTTATGCTTATTATATGTTATTAACGGTTTAATTAACTCCAATTAAAATTGATTTCCATCCTTTTCATTTTTTTAGCGAATACACCTTAAATATTAATTATTATATGTACACTTTGTTTTACTACCGGTTACTTAAAATAGGGTTAATTAATATAAACTTTGCACGCAATTTCCATTTGTTTAGGAATAATTAAATTATCCACTGCGCTTTTCAATACTGCTTCTTTTGATGTAAAGCGTCTTATAGATAATTTAAATTTCTTACTTTTACTGAAACGACCGAGTTTATTTATGCTTCAAGGCTTTAATAAAGCGTATTATTTAATGAAATTCCTTATACACGGTAATTAAAATTATTTGATTTGATTATTTAATTTTCTACCCTGGTCTAAATATGAGTAATATATATTGCTGTAATTATAGGGTTAATTTAGGTGTAGGTTAAGTCATTGGGGTCATAGAATAAGCAAGGAAAACTCACAAGCAACAGAAGCACGAAATTATAGATATTAGGAGAGTAAATAGGTTATCATAAAAATTATTAGTTGCGAGCACACTGTATATAGCAATACAAACAATTAAAACACATATCCAAGTGTAGCTACTAGCAGAGATTAGAATTTATAAAGGTAACGAAACGCATTAAAATTAAATCAGTGAAAAACCTGCATAAGGTGGCTAGATAAACATTCATAAAGTGTGTAAAGATATTATCGTAAACGCACGCAGAAATTATGCTTTATTTAAAAGCGTACGTGATCTAAGAGAATCACAGTTGTTCGAAAATGCAATTTATTGGGAAATAAACAAATACCAAATTTATTCAATTTAGATTAGAATAAAGCTAACAAACAAGAGTGCCAAGATCTTATAAATATCTGGAGAATTGAATATCAAGTATACTTTGAAACTGGGCAGTGACTATAATTGAAAGTGCCAAATATTTACGTGAATAATAAATATTTGTTAACAGTGAAATTATAAAGTGTAGAATTGTGAAAATTATGCTGTATTTCTGAGACGGCTCTGGATGTCGATCTGAATGTCCATCTGAATGTCCATCTAAATTCCTCTCTGAAGGTTGATCTAAATTCCTCTCGGAATGTAAATCCAAATTTACCATCTCAACTACCATCGGAATGACCATCTCAATTACGATATAAATTACAATCATAAATTACAAGTAAAATAATGTTACGATTCCTGTAGAACTTCAAATTACGAGACGCTACGATCAAAATACAATTTTGGTGAATGCTGCTTGGTCAAGCAAATTGATGATAAATAAACGCACCAATAACGATTTGAATATCGACTTCAAATCTTGGGAGCACCTATGAAAATAATTCAGGTTACAGATTTTGATATGACTTATTTTTAAAACTGTTTTATCTCAAATATTTTTGATATGATTTATTTTTATACTGTTTTATCTCAATGATAATTTAAAGTGTAAAAGCCGACAAATTGGAGGTTTCTTGCAAAAGTTTTATGAAAAGTTACAGACAGCTTGAAACGTTTCAATAAGTCTTTAAAGGTAATAGAAAGCTCGTTTTGCTGGCTTGATTTTGTAATAATTTGACAGATGTATATGATACAAAAAGGGAGAAAATAGTTAAAGGAGTTGTAAATATTCAATCATTATACTGTGTATTATAGAAGTGCTTTATTTTATTGGATCAGTTAGTCGAGGCAAAAGAAAATTATAAATTAACATTTCACAAGTGTTTGAGTGGTATTAGGGGCTGTGCGAGTAACACAGCATTATTATGGCGACCCAAAGTTAGGGGCGAGAACACCACGAAAAATAAAATAAAATTTGAAAAGAAAAATTAATTTAAAAATTTGTAGAAACGAGAAATTAAAAAATTTAATTTTGTAAAAATACGAGTAGAAATTAATCTAAAAGAGTTAGGAATTTAAAATCGGAAAGAATTTGAGATATTAATAATAATTTAAAAATTTAAAAAATGGATAAACAAATTAATGAGACCAGAGAGGCATTGAGGAACCAAGGGGTTGAAATTAGGTCACAAGAGAGTGTAATGCTACAAGATACATCAATGGAAATGTCACAATTAACGAGGAGTCAAAGCGAGGAACAACAGATGTCACAACAATCGGAAATCATGTCGACTCTTTTAGCCTTAAACAAGAAAATGGACAAATGCGAAGAGAATATGGAAAATATTAAGATGCAGATTAAGGAGAATGGGGAAAAGCTCGAGGTCGAAATAAAAATTATAAGCGACGGATTAAAGGAAAGTAACCGAACGATCGCGGAAATGCAACTACACTTATAAATAAATTGGCTAGAATGATGGAAGATGTAGATAAAGTCAGAGACGAGGTCTGGAAAGTAAAATTAGATCAGGAAACATCTGAAAAAGAAACAAATGACCGTATTACAGACTTAGGTAAAAAGATGTGGGAAATTCAGAGAAATTGTGAACCAGGACTTAATGATGTGAATCGAGAGTTAGGTAGTTTAAAATCAGAATTTGAAAATGTGGGTAGAAATCAGGGATTACAACACACTAGAATAAATACACCGGAAATTTCAGTAGAACAATACTCCAAATTTTATGGAGACAACAAAATAAATCCAAAAATATTTTTAAATAATATCAGAAAATTAATACAGGGATCAACGGATAAAAGGTATAATTCAAACTTCGTCAGATCAATGTTGAAAGGAAGTGTGGAGATATGGTTTGATTTAATAGAAAATGAAATCGGGACATTTTAAGAGTTCGAAAGTAGGTTTTTGAGAAAATTTTGGGGGATAATCAACAATATAAGGCGCGAGATAATTTAATTACAGGGAAATACAATCAAAATTTAGGAATGACCAGAGAAATATACGCTATACAAAAATTCTGTTTAGTGAAGCAATTAAATCCGCCGATGGAAGAAACACAAATCATAAAATACTTAGCGGGACATTTCGGCGAAGAAATCAGACATTATGTAATGATTCAAAACATAGTCAATAGGGAGATTTTCTTGGAATATTTACAAAGTTGTGATGAGTTAGGACAAAGTCGTGTATTGGAAGGCAGGATGGCACCAAGACAGCGAGAGAGTTTAGGCAGATTGCAAAGAAATACAGAAAATAATAGATCAAACAATAGGGGAAATTATGGGGGACAATTTTATAGAAACAACCACAATAACTACTATAACAATAATTTTAGAAGGAACTGGAACACGAGAGATACTCCAAGAAGAGAAACAGAGCGGACGAATCACGACAGAAATATAAATCAGTGTATGATACAAACACAACATCGGGAACAATCAGCATAACCTATAAGAATGAATCGTACCTATGCAGAAGTTATGAGTCAGGCAAGACCATCTACGTCGAATCAGGATTTTTGAAAGAGGACAAACCAAGTAAGCCCTTAAAAATAAATGGATACGAACACCAGCGTGAATACATAAAATGTGAAATGGAAAAGGAAATGATTAAAAGCTTATTATCAATAATTAAATTAAGGATTAGAAATAGTCAAGATGGAACACTCATTGATACGGGAGTTGAAGCGTCGTTAGTGTCTAAGGACTTTGTTAAATGAGAAAAATTAATAGGGAACATGTTGCCCATGAGGAAATTTAATTTAATAGCACCAAATAGCAAGATATTTGCAAGTGTGAACAAAATAATAGTTCTGGAGTGTGAAATGGGTAAGATAAAGTTTGAGAATGAATTTATAATTGTGCCAGGGTTAAGAGAAGATGCAATATTTGGTATGGACATAATAGATAAGTTGGGTTTAAAAATAAATGCCGAGGGTAATGCAATAGATATAAAGGGGGAATATATAAAATGGGATGATGAGGAGAGCATTGAAGTCGAAGGAGACTGCATAAATATTAATAAATTTGAGGGTGAAGTTGATATAAGGGGGGATATTGATGATAATAAAAGATGTCCAGAAAAAGCAAGAGAAAGGGTAGAGGCACTGTTAATAAAAAATAAATCCAGAATAGCAACGAGTTATGTGCATAAATCAGAAGTTGTAGACATGGAGCCGTTTAATGAAACCTCAACAGAAAGAGAATTCAGTAAATATATCGGTTTTTATATGAAAGGGCAAAATGATAAGTGTGAAGAGGTTCCTTTTGGTTTGTTAGGAAATAAGGATGTGATATGGGAACCGTATAAAGAATTTGGGAGTGATGTGTTAAATTTTAGAAAAGACTTAGAAAGAAGTTGGTTGAAATTAAATTTTGTAGAGAGAAATATAAACAAGAGGAAATGTAGGTTCTTTCAGGGAGAAACAAAAATTTTGGGATATTAAATAGGACATATTTTAGGGAAAAAATAATGCAGATAATAAATTAATTTTAGAAAAAATTTCCAAAAGATAGTGAATAGGGGAAATAAGAAAGATAGGATTATTGCCGAGAGAAAACTATTGATAATGGAGAAAAATGTACATAATGTAAAATAAACTAGTGGAAATAAAGATATAATTATAAAATAGGATAGTTTAACAATAAATTAGAATAAGAAAAACATAGGATAGGACAATCATAAATTAGGATAGGTGAATTAAATTAGGATATCATCATAAATTAGGATAAATTAGGGAATAGGTATTGTACATATAGTAATATTTGAAGAAAACAATAAAGCATAGATAAATGGGAATAGATAAACAGGAGAAATATGAAGAGATGATACGTTGTATGAATTAATGAAAAATGGGGAAAGCATAGATTGATAGGAATTAGGGAGATGAAATGCTTTATGTAGACCTATAAAGATAGAAGGAGGCGTGTGTAAATAATGATCATTTTGAGAATAGCATAAAATATTAGGAAGGGATACATGTGTAGTTATAGAAAAGGTGATATTAAAATAAGAATAGGGATGTAAAAATAATGCAGGATTTGTGTACATAGTAAAGCGAAATAAAAATAAAATATTTTTAGTTAAGGTAAATTTTGTGTCACATTGGGCGCCAAAACCCACAATTTTCAAAAATTTTATTTTAATTTGGGGGATTAATGCTGTAATTATAGGGTTAATTTAGAGGTAGGTTAAGTCATTGGGGTCATAGAATAAGCAAGGAAAACTCCCAAGCAACAGAAGCACGAAATTATAGATATTAGGAGAGTAAATAGGTTATCATAAAAATTATTAGTTGCGAGCACACTGTATATAGCAGTACAAACAATTAAAACACATATCCAAGTGTAGCTACTAGCAGAGATTAGAATTTATAAAAGTAACGAAATGCATTAAAATTAAATCAGTGAAAAACTGCATGAGGTGGCTAGATAAACATTCATAAAGTGTGTAAAGATATTATCGTAAACGCACGCAGAAATTATGCTTTATTTAAAAGCGTACGTGATCTAAGAGAATCACAGTTGTTCAAAATCCAATTTATTGGGAAATAAACAAATACCAAATTTATTCAATTTAGATTAGAATAAAGCTAACAAACAAGAGTGGGACGATCTTATAAATATCTGGAGAATTAAATATCAAGTTAGTATACTTTGAAACTGGGCAGTGACTATAATTGAAAGTGCCAAATATTTACGTGAATAATAAATATTTGTTAACAGTGAAATTATAAAGTGTAGAATTGTGAAAATTATGCTGTATTTCTGAGACGGCTCTGGATGTCGATCTGAATGTCCATCTGAATATCCATCTAAATTCCTCTCTGAAGGTTGATCTAAATTCCTCTCGGAATGTAAATCTGAATTTACCATCTCAACTACCATCGGAATGACCATCTCAATTACGATATAAATCACAATCATAAATTACAAGTAAAATAATGTTACGATTCCTGTAGAACTTCAAATTACGAGACGCTACGATCAAAATACAATTTTGGTGAATGCTGCTTGGTCAAGCAAATTGATGATAAATAAACGCACCAATAACGATTTGGATATCGACTTCAATTCTTGGGAGCACCTATGAAAATAATTCAGGTTAGAGATTTTGATATGACTTATTTTTAAAACTGTTTTATCTCAAATATTTTTGATATGATTTATTTTTATACTGTTTTATCTCAATGATAATTTAAAGTGTAAAAGCCGACAAATTGGGGGTTTCTTGCAAAAGTTTTATGAAAAGTTACAGACGGCTTGAAACGTTTCAATAAGTCTTTAAAGGTAATAGAAATCTCGTTTTGCTGGCTTGATTTTGTAATAATTTGACAGATGTATATGATACAAAAAGGGAGAAAATAGTTAAAGGAGTTATAAATATTCAATCATTATACTGTGTATTATAGAAGTGCTTTATTTTATTGGATCAGCTAGTCGAGGCGAAAGAAAATTATAAATTAACATTTCACAAGTGTTTGAGTGGTATTAGGGGCTGTGCGAGTAACACGGCAATAAATATATATGCCGAAACGTCAGAATAAAAGTTAGAATTTGACATACTTTTTACTTTACAAACGAATGCATCCCAAGAAACCAATAGATCTATATATATATATATATATATATATATATATATATATATATATATTAAATTAGTTAGTATTAAATTAGTTAATAAGATAAAATAATAATTTAGACTTTTATGCAAAGCCCAAATTATTATTTCATTTCATCTTATTAACTAATACTTTAGTATTAATCAACTTGTCTTGTGCAATTATCCAATATATATATATATATATATATATATATATATGTATACATATTGATGTGATTAAAGGTCATCAAGAGGTTATATAGCATCATCTCTTAAATATTCAATGACGTAAACTTGAGTAAATTCACTCAAAAGCCCAATTATGTAGATATTTGTTTGTATAGGGACGCGTATTTGTGAAAACACTCAATATATAAAGTGTAAATGCATAAGGACTGTCATTAAAAGGGTTTTAATTCTCATTACATAAACTTAAAGATGAATAAATAGTGTTCAAAGATAAAAATAATAGTATTTAGTATATTCTGCATGTAGGTAGGCATTTCATCTTTAATTTGTGTTTACATTCAATGGTATTCATTATTCCTAAACAAGTGCATGAAACGATATTTAATTAAATGGTCAATAGATTTTTCATCCACATTTTGTTATCAAAGTACTCAATTGTGTATAATATTTTAATTTCACTTTCTTTTTAATAACAAACATACGTTGATATTTAGATGAAAGCACATTCATATAAAATATCAGTCGATGTTCTAAGAAAAAGTTACAAGTGTATTTAAATTGAAAAGATTGTATTTTACAAATAATGAGTAACGTGTTCATTGACCATATGCTGGAACAATCAAATGGAAAATAAGGTGATTGATAAAAATAGCTGGGGGTCAATGATAAAATTTGTGAAATCGATTAACTAAAACAATAAACATCTTAAATTCAGATAATATAAGGGAGCGGCATCAACTAATTAGTGTAGCTCAAGACTGTTAGCACAAGAAATCTTCAAATGTTGCATCACGCCTTTGAAAATCAGTCAATTAAGAACAACTAGAACTTAACCTGAAAATTCTAGATGCGGGCATCACATGGGCTCGTTCTTATATAACCCAATGGATGTCGAGTTCAAGACAGCTGTCTTTCAACCATCACCATGCCAATCTGATAATATGCTACGTAGTACATAGTAGTGAAGTTATTATAACAGAGAGACGATTTTAACTAACAACCTTAAAATTTCATTGTAGCTCAAAAGGTAGTAGATAATTACAATGTTTTTAAAAATCGAAATAAAGAATTAAAAATTAATAGTCTTTTCAAATAGAAAGACATACTTGGTAAAATAATTTGAGCAATTTTGGAGCTGTGATTGATAATTACGACCTGAAAAGAAACAAGCACATTTTCACGGTAAAATAAAATTTTATTATTTAATATTTTAAACAAGACATCTATTAATTAGTTAAGTTATATGATAAGATGTTTGTTTTGTTTGCAAGTCTTTGTGTAAGAATTGTGTGTACAGGTTGAGAATTTGATCTGAAGGGTGGCAGCCCATGGCGAGTTTTTGCCAGTATATAAAGAATATTTAAACCTAACTGATAAGATATATATAAACCCAAGTTTTAAGGGGTAGATATTGAATTATCAGACGTTTCTTGATATATTTTGTACATAATAATATTTAATTAGGAAAGTATTTGTAAATGACAATTAAGAGAATAAGATTTGTGAGTTCACCTCCTAATTATAAAAAGAAATTTGGATTCTATTCTTAGTATAAGTGAGTGATTATCTAGAAGCCATATTTTTTTGTTAGATTTAAGATATTGTTCATAAGGTAAAGCTGTGTGGATATTTTGAACTTTATTTTTAATATTTAAAGTTGTTTTATTCTAGATGTTATATTTAAGATATTGTTTGTAAGAGAAAAGCTGTTGTGCATGTAGTAATTAACATTCGAAAGATTGTTTGTAAAACAATATTTCGTATCATTATAAATCTGATGTCTGATTCTAGTGGTTTTATTGAAAAAGAAATAGACAAAAATAATTAAACAGTGGACAAATTAAAAACATTTATCTTCGATTGATGTTCATTTATAATCACATCAGTCCACAGCATCTTTCATAGATGCTCAATGTCAAATCACTTAAATTAACAAAATCGTTTATTAACCCAACGTCAGGCCACTTCAATTTACAGCTGTATTACTGAAGTTCCAACCTGGTGCTCAATTAAGCCGCTTAAAATTTAGAGTCTTGTGTATTGTTGGATTTTGTAGAAATTTTTGAACAATTGAGAACGGAAGGTGTGGGGATAGGATCTCAAAAAGTGTCTATTTGGAAGATTCGAAAAGGACAGTAGAGTGAGGGTGAAAAAGTATGAAATACTCGAGAATCTAAAATGATGACTCTTATCGAGTTTAAATAAAAACAAACAGAAAATGAGTAAAAAAATATGAAAAAGTATGAAGGGAATTAGTGAGAATATAAAAAAGTGAGTGAGAAATCTGATAAGAATACCTAGCAATTACGAGCGGAGTTTGGAAAGAATCTAGCAAAATTGGGGGAAAGTTTAGAATCAGAAAGCGAAAAAATAAGAAAAAAGCTAGAGATATGAGTAATAAATTAATTTGAGGTTTAAAAGAGACGAATAAGGTCATAGAGGAAATGAAATTTGAAATTGTAGGCAAAATGGTACAGATTTTGGAGGATATGGATGATTTCAAAAGGGAAATCCTGCAGATTAAGTCAAATTAAGAAGCATGCAAGAAAGAAATGAATAAAAAATTGAGAACTTAAATCAAAAGGAAAATAAAATTGTAAAAAGCTGTCAAGCACAGTTTAAAACATTTGAAAAAACTTAGGAAACTTTAAAACAAATTTTGGAAACAATTTAGAAAATAGAATGAAAAATATTAACTTTGGTAAATGCGTGAGATGGAGTCAGGGTAATATTCCGTTATAACAATATTCTAAATTTTAGGGGCGATAATAAATTAAATCCCAAGATGTATTTTAAGTTAGGACTTAGTGCAGGGAAGTCTGGATGAACAAACCAAATTAAACATAGTCAGGTTAATGTTAAAAGAAAGTGCCGTGATGTGGTTTAGTTTAATAGAAAGTGAAGTGAGAACATTCAAGGATTTTGAAGTCAAATTATTAAAACATTTATGGGGAGATAATCAGCAATTCCAAACAAGGAATGACTTAATAATGGGAATATATAATACAGACTCAAGCATGACAACCGAATTATAGGTCATCAAGAAATTCAGTGTGGCAAAACAACTAGATCCTCCATTGGAAAATGGAAGTTAGACAATCCATAGCTTTGCAAAATATTGTGGACCGGCATGTATTTTTAGAGTATTTGTAAAGATATGTCAAAATGGGTCAACCGAGGTGAACTGAAAATATATATAGGATCAGGAACCAGCCGGTAAATTTTGTCAGATATCAAAGAAGAATAGGACCAGAATGCTTTAACGGTACGAATTTTGATAGGGAAAACTTTGGCAGAGAAAATTGGAGCCTGAGTAATACATCAAGAAATTTAGCGTAGAAAAACAACTAGACCCCCACCATTAGAAGATGGAAGTTAGACAATCCATAGCTTTGCAAAATATTGTGGACTGGGATGTATTTTTAGAGTATTTGCAAAGATATGACGAAATGGGTCAACTGAGGTAAACGGAAAATAGGATGAGCAACTAGCCGGTAAATTTTGTCAGATACCAAAAAAGAGCACGACCAGAATGCTTTAACGGTAAGAATTTTGATGTCGGAAATTTTGGTAGGGCAAAAATTTTTTTTCGAAAATACATTTAAAATTTATTTTTAGTGAGAAGACATACAGAATTATCAGTAGATGGGCGCATTTACAAGTTTAAAGATGTCCCTTTGAGTTTGTCTATAAGTGCAATAGCATTAGTTGAGGCTATGAAGTGTAATTTTGGACCATATGAAGAAGCTAATATCCAATATGTGATTAATATTTTGACATTTAACAGTGATATTCAGCAGCATTTTTGAATTTGGTGTATGTAGAAAGAATTTTAATAAGATTAAATCAAATATATGATGAGACTTTGTATTGTATGAGAGAATTTAGAAGATGATTCAAAAAGGAAATGAAAATTTCAAGTGATAAAGAATAGATTGGAGGAAGATTAATTTTCAAATTTTAGGAGTACGTAAAAGAAGTGAATATTGAATTATTTGAAAGAAAGGCCATTATAAGTAGAGAATTATGCATGTGTATTATAGGTCTAATATAAAGAATTGTATATAGTAGATAATTAGAAATAAAAATTGTTTATCAATGTAAAAACTATCGTGCTCAATGTGAAAATAGTGGAATTGGTTTCAAATTATGTATTTTAATTTGGAGGAAAATGATGTAATTAAAGGTTATAGCAGGATCATATTACATCATATGGTAAATACCCGACTTCATAAATTCGGGAAAACTAAATTATGTAGATATCTATTAGTATAGAAAATGTATTTGTGAAATGCCCGATATAAAATGTATCAATTAGGTTTGACGCATGAAACCGTGATTATTAGATAGTTCAATCGCGCTTCGGATAAAATTAAAGGTATTTACTATGCTCAAGTGTATTTAGATGTTGAATAATGGAAAATTCGTATGTTTAAATGCTAATCGAAATTTTCATTTTCACTTCAATAATTAAGCATAAATTCACTATCAAACGCATGTCAATTTTATGTAAAGTAGGGTGTATAAATATTTTAGTTTTCATTTAATAGCAAAAGAATTTATGTTAGTTGAAAAGTGTATTGATTTAAGTTTAAACCATTAAATTTGAAAGCAAAAATACTTATTTCTAATTAAAGAGTGTAGTTAAATGCACCATGCTCAAGAATGATGTAATGTTTAAATAAGCAAAAAACAGATTCAATTATTATATAGCCTGGAGAGGCAGGTAAAAATGAAATTAAGCACTCTTAAACGTTGGTAAGCATATGTAACAGGCATATCTACATTCTCGAACAAACTCGAACATCAAAATAACACATAGAAGAGCGACTAGATTAAAGGCAAGAATTCTCGAAGCTGCTGTCAGAAGGGTCTAGCTTTATAAAGGTCAATCGGAGTCTAGTAGAAGGCAGTCTTGATTGAAACTTTGGAGTCGCCATACTGTTGATGAAATTAGATAATAGGTTACATAATTAAAATGCTATAGAAAACTTACAGTATTTGGTAGTAAGAAGTATTTAAATATATTAAAATAAAAAATAGACGATTTGAAACCAATTAAAAACTATTGTAAGAAATAATTTACCTAAAGATTTGAAAATTAATGGGAGATCCAAGAACGCATGTTGGTAATGGATGAATTTGCATGAAAATCGGACTTGTATAACAATTTAAAAGAGGACACAGCAGTCAATAATGATTATTATGCTTTCGAAATGCCAAACAACTAGCAGATTTGTAATGGTAAAATTTAAAGCAATTTATATAGATATTTAAGAGATTTCTAAAGACTCATTGATTAGTTAAAGTCAAAGCAAAAGTTGCATGTAAAAGTCAATTTAATTTAATTTTAGGAGTTTGACAAACCTACGATATATGTTTTTGCCATTACACAAGGTAAAGATTGAACGATTAAACCTAACTAAATTCAGATAAGTTTAATACGGTTTAAATGAGAACGATATTAAATTACATAACTCATAAAGGCAATTGTAAATATTAGGGAAGAATTAATTATGGAGTTGTTCATGAATGATAATCACATGTTTAACATAAGTGAGTGAAAGAAATTCTGGCTTCTATATATAGCACATATGGAATGGGTCGTGCAGAAGTTATTCTGATTTATTATTACAGTGGTTTTATTAATTCAGGGAAAAAGC
The DNA here is from genome assembly GCA_036346225.1 of Platerodrilus igneus. Classification (NCBI taxonomy): domain Eukaryota; kingdom Metazoa; phylum Arthropoda; class Insecta; order Coleoptera; family Lycidae; genus Platerodrilus; species Platerodrilus igneus. The sequence goes on along the minus strand of JARFIW010001292.1, from coordinate 3,907,647 downwards.
GGGCAGAGCGAGCAACTAGTCCTTTCACAGCAATGAAAACAACGTCCAACCTGGGGCTTGATTTGATTATCATTAATATCAGAGAAAATAAAATTTTGCACTCAACGTTGAACCTTTCACAGCAATAAAAATTTTGCATCCAACGTCGGGCTAAACAGGAATATATATATATATATATATATATATATATATATATATATGAAGAGTTAATAATAGATAGAAATAGTTAGGTAAAAGGTAGCGATAGGTGTGAATAGGTAATTAGAAGTAAAGATAGGTGTAGATAGATAGAAATAAGTAGAGATAGGTGTAGAAATAGATAGAAACAGGTAGATAAGTAGTGATAGGTTGGATAAATAGGTATAGGTAGTGTTAGGTGAGCAGATAGGTGTATAGAAATAGCAGGTAAGATTAAATTAGAGCGTAGATATTTAAATTCAGAAAAACCGGGAAGGGTTTTTCCTAGAATTGAAATAGGGGGATTATGTAGTGGTTTTAAAGGGCTAAATTTAAGTATAAACAGGGCAATTTCAAACACCCTGTATAGAGGAAACAACCAGAATTTACGTGCGAAATTTATTTCATTTAGTGAATTTAAAGTAACAAGTATTACCATAATTTTACAATTAGTGATTAAAATTTAGTAGGTTCGTAAAGAAAATAAATTGTAGAAGTCAATGCAAAATTATTAATTAATTTAATTGAGTTTAGTTGAAAGGGTTATTAAGTTTAATATGCATAGGAGCGTGAAAAAACGATAATACCAAGGTGAAACGCTTTGCTAACACATAAACAGCCGTGGAATATAAAATACCTTGAAACGCAACCTCCTAGAAATGTTGTGTTAAAACGTTTGTTAATTGAACACCTGCAGGTTTTGGAAATGTCAGGTTCTCCTTATTTGTGTAGATAAAAAACAGTATTCAAAGTATATCGGGTAAACGGTCGGACGGTTCGCGTAAATGTTAACTAAAAGTTTCCTTAAAGCGCAGAAATGATAGACGATCAATGAAATACGTCGGAATGAGACAGGCATAATAACAGTCCACTTCAAAACGCACGTATTCAGTCCACATGGGTTAGTTTGAAACGCGGACAGTAATATCGATTTCTACCACTCAAAAAAGGTTAGAAGGAAACAGAATATGCATAAGAGAGGAATAGCGTTAATACAGGCGGGGTTTCAAGACGTCATTGAATATCTTATTGGTCTATATAGTTAGTAGTATAACAGACAAACACGGGAATATTGAATGTTAATTTTTCGGAAAATATAATAACGACGAGTTAAATTTCGAAGATTTCAAAAACGGTTGAACCAAAATTTCAAGAAGTATTATTTTAAATGAAAGATTTCGCGTTAGGAGAGTCTGGAGAGGTTACATTAGAAGTGTATAAATACTCTAAAAGAAGTAGCATTGTTCTCTTTTAACTTCTCTCTTTTAACTTCGCTCTTTTAACTTCGTTCTCTTAGTACTTTCATCGCGGCAGACTACGAACAGAAATTTACCACGAGCTTGTAAGTATACAAAATTTTTTTAATTTAAATAGTACAGTGTTGGCCTCATAATTTGATACGCGGATCGTGTCGAGTCTAAATTTTATTGAGGTGCAACATTTATTTTAACAAGCTCGTAAAGTGAAGTAATGAAACGTAAATTAAATTAAACTAAAGTACGCAATTATGAAAGAAGTGTAATAAATTGGGATTTGGATGCATTGTGAAGGCAGAGCATGCAGCACAACTTAGATAGTGTTCATCTACAAATAACTAGAAGCGGCCAGCAGAGCAGAACCACGAAACCGAGAGCGAAAACAACTTAACGGTTTCGTCAACGGAGTAGAGATCTTCAAGAAATTCCAGGTAACGCTTTAGAATTTGTTGTTTTTATAAACTATGAAAATTGTGGTGATGTGTTGTAACGAATATATATTCTATAGCACCATGTTTGCAAGAATCGCTTCAGTATAATTTTATTCTGTGGTATTTAATTCTCGTATTTGATGCTATAATATCTAAGAGAAACAATTCTATAATGAAACAGGAAATCATGTTCGCTTAAATAACTTAAATGCTTTGCACAGAGATATTTAATAATAATATACATTCAAGAAACGTATTTATATGGGGTCTAGTCGTTTGTGTTGCCTACTTGCAGGCGGATTGTTCCCTTTCATTCGTTAGAATTAGAATAGTGCGTGCGTGAATACGGTCATGGGGTAATGCGCCACGCAGATAAGGTGACGTACTGGAACGGAACGAGGTCGGCCATTGCTTTTGTAAAGGTAGTCGAGTTGGCATTGTTCTTAAAGCATGAATCTTCAGGCCTTGCATAGGTGGGGCCTCCGGATCGGCGTGAGATGGTAATGATAGGGGGGCGAGTCGCCTTGGGACACAGAGTGAAGCTCCAGGCTCCTGTGACACCGGCAAGGCACTGGAACGCGCCGCCTCTTGAATTGTTGTGTCGGAATTTGTTAACGGTAAGATTGCATTAACCAAATAACTTATAAAATATTTTTATTCCTTTAGCGTATGACAGAACAGTATATTTAGATGTTGCAATAACATAATGGTATGGTAGGACGGTGATATATTTGAATCAAAGATTGGAAAGCTATTCGTTTATCAGGGCAACTACAGCTGTTGTTTAATGTTTCGTTACGACAATTTGATGAACAGATTTTGGAGGATGTACGTCGCTGTTTGATAACTAGGGATGAAGACATCAACATTTACAGGTATCAAACCTTTATTTTGTTTTGTTAGTGAGAATTTGTGAATGCTCACATAAATAGTATTCAAGGATCGTTTGGTCAAGTTAAATTTTGAGTATATAGAACAGCGTAGGAGAAAATTGTTACGGAATGCTATAGTAATAATTTTGTAAGATTTGCAGAAATTCACTTGTTAAAAATATGAGACTTCAAAGTCCATTTCTTGCTTTTTAGAAAATTTATTTGCAGATGTTAAATTTTAATAAGCTCATAATACCTGAATTAAATGAAAAGTTGTTTGTCCAAGTTAACTACATGTGATTCAAATTTTTTTAGAAATAATTTATGAGAAACATATGTGAGCCAATAATCAGATCTGAACACTTGGTGTCAAAACTTGTTTTAAAATATTATTAACTTAAGGTCCTGTTATGTCAAAGGCAGATGTATAGAAAAACCAATTTTATTAGTTCATTTTTGTAAACATATTTAAAAAAAAAATCAGGAAAGAGAAACTATATTAAATTTCATTTTTAGACTCAAGTTTTTTATTCCATGCATAATTAATTTTACTAAATTTTTAAAGAAAATAAGTTTGTTGAATAATGAAATTATACGAATGCTGAAGCAATTTAAAAAGCACAGATATGCTACAACTGGTTTGTTCTAGGTATTCATTTTTGATTTAAATAACTTTGGTGTGGTAATCTTAATATTATCCACCTGTAATTATTAGTCTGTTTTTTATTGGAAAGCACAAACTGTGTCTTTCTAATAGAGAATTTGTTGTGTATTTTTTCTTTCAGGATCATCGAGATCGAAGAGGTCGTAAGTATGTTCCAGAGGTTTCCAGATACATTAGTTCAGTAAGTTGTAAGTTTCTTATTGTGTGTACATCCCGTGAGTTTCTGTATCTTCTCATAGGAGTAATGAATCTTTAGTGTTATCGTTCATACAGATACAGTGGCGCTCAACCCATTTTCTTTTTGTTAATTTATTGCAGAGTTTAGACCATCCCCACACCCTTTCTCATTGCTCACCCTTGGGGTAATTCCCAGACTTAGCCGCGAATAATTAAAGCTTCACTTTATCCAGCGAGTGGAGGCCAGGTAAAAAGAAAGAAAATTGTTTTACTGGCGCCCATGCGTGAGGCTAGCCAGCAACAAGGAAGCCCAAGAAAAAAAATCACTTTAGTGTGAGAGTGAATTATGAAGGTATTTTGCATTATTGTTCGTATTGAAAATAATACGTATAACTAACTTTTATTATGGTATTTAAATAGAAATCTAAAGGTGTATATAAAGCTTATTAACGTTCCTCAGGAATTAAAATTTTTTTTATCGTTAAGAGTACATGGGTTTTTTGTTTCTTGTGTTTGTTGTAAGAGTATGCAAAGTAAAAAGCATACATTATTCATAATTAACAGGGTTATCATGAGCTCACCATACTCCAGAGTGTCCTAATTAAAATTAATTATAAATAAAGAAAGAAAAATCAGGCATTATTCAGGGCCCATTTACTCCGGTTACAGTCAATGTGTTTAATATTTCTAGTTAAAATACTGGACTTTACAAAAATAGAATTTATTGAGGTGTAACTTGAGCACCGAAATGTAAATAATCTTGAAGTTTTATTTGTAAATAGTGGTAAATAAATATTGTATGATTGTTGTATTATTTTGTGGTTTTATTGGGAGTGTGTGTGAACGATAAAGAGTATGATAGTGAATCTAGGTATCCAAGAGGAGGTCCAACTGAGCTAGCCAGGGAAGCGGTTGAAGAATTAAGGTGATGAAGAGAGGAATCTGGGTAAGAAATTATTTTTTTTTGAAAATTTTTTCTATGGTGTGCAATTTTCGAGTTTTAGAAAATTAATAAAATCCTCGAATGTTTTTTTTACTCTGGCGAGGCTTTTACCAGAGATCCACGGCAATATATATATATATATATATATATATATATATATATATATATAAAAGTAAATTTACAGAGTCAAATTAATTAAAATACAGAAGTCCTGATGAGTTCCAATAAGGGCAAAATGCGCCAACAGGATGCCCATATGGCATTATTTAGTCATTTGCCAATAAATTTTCATATTTTTTATTTAAATTGGACTTGCTAAATTTATTTCCTTTATAATATTTTGGCTATGAAAAAAGGTAGTTGAGTCCAATTTCTGTCGGGCCAACTGTTGTCTAAACCTGTTAAGTCAGGTAAATACCATAAAGGAAGAAAATGTGAGCTAGACGATACTGTGCTATCTATAAAGAGGATGTTTATGAATAACAACTTTGCTACTCCCGTCTTAATGAGGACGAAACACATTGACATGATGCTCATGTGGCATTATTGAGAATAGGCACCATGTAACAAGGCTAATACTACTTTTTGATTAAAAACATTCTATAACCATAACAGTAATAATTTAAATGTTATACAGAATCTCTTGCAAACAGTAAATCATGTTTAGAGAATATTAATATTTTTTTACATTATAGTATCAATATAAATCTAACCTACTGTCTATAAATGTAATTAATGCATAGCATATACTAAACTTACCTCAAGTGCAGTACAAATATTTACAAGTGCTTGGCCATATGTGTCATGGCAATGGATGGCAAATTTACTTGCATCTGCAATGCTCAAGACATGATTTAACATGTTTTCTATGACGCGAGTTGTGCCAACCCCAATGGTGTCTCCTAAAGAAATTTCATAACATCCCATGTCCAACAATGCCTTGGACACTCTTGCTACTGCAGATGGATTAACACGGCCTTCATATGGACATCCAGCAACACAAGAAACATATCCTCTTACTTTAATACCTTTTTGTCTGGCAGCATTAGTCACATCCTTAAATCTGTTTAAACTTTCTTCAATAGTGCAATTTAAATTTTTGAAGCAAAATCCCTCAGTTGCAGAAGCAAATATTGCAATTTCCTTCACATTTACAGATAGCTATAAAAATACAAATATATTTAGGACCAGTTACATTTTAATTAAACTTACTGCAGTCTCTAAACCTTTTAGATTTGGTACTAGAACTGGATAACTTATATTCAAATGTTTATTAATCTGTGCAAAAACTTTCAAATTGTCCGACATCTGTGGTACCCATTTTGGACTAACAAAACTGTAAAATACAACAATAGATGTAAAACAGAAAAGTATGAAGTTATAATGATAACTTTTCAATAAACTGAATAATTCTGTTAATTATTTTAATCTCAATGCCCTGTATTTTTTTAATTAATAACTTAGTTTAATACTTTGGATTGTTGCATATAATATAATTAAAAAAAAACATGTATTGAACTAGTCATTACCATACAGTTCTTTCAAGTGGGGTTGTAATGTGTGATCATTCAAACGAAAATAAATTACATCAAAAGCATTAGTTGTGTTTAGAAGATTTCACCAACACACTCAAATAAGTAGATTTGGTTGTCGTTACATACTTTATATGGCCTACGATAAGCACGTACATATTAGTATTCAAAGTCTAATATATGGATATTCAAAAACCGGCTAAGATAAATGCAGTAATGTTATTTAAACTTTTCAAAACTTAACATTCTTATGAGTCTAGTTTGCTAAAATGACTATTACACTAAAGTAAAGTTGAAGGGACCAAGATATAGATATAGTTAAGGAAGCTTTCAAGCATTCAATTACAGAATGTGGAGGTTTAATATTTGTTTATCAACAGTTTTTGCGAAACTATATATTTAACCCTCAGTCATTTTATAAATGAATGGTTATACACTAATAATATATCCTATTAATCATTTGTTTGAATCTCATCATTCAGTCCTAAAGTTGGTTGGCCATGCACCTCCATTGTTTTTATTGTGAGCTAAGTTACACATTTCCCTGAAATTCCCACAGCCTACATCTTTCACTATCTGCGTGAAATAGTCTAATATAGATCTACAACTACTTCTGTTTTTTCCTTTCTCTGCTTCTAACATTCGACACTATACCTTCATGTCTTAGTAAGTGCCCTATCATCCTATCTCACCTATTTTTTACTGTTTCCACATATTTCTGTCTTTCCCTACAATTTCTAGTACCACTTTTTTGTTTTTAACTTTGTCAATCCATGACATCTTCATCATACTTCTATAGCACATTTCAAAAGCTTCTACGTTTTTTTATATCCGCTTCTCCTACTATTCACATTTCAGAACCGTGCAGTGTTGTGCTCTACATATATGCTTTAAGCAATCTTTTCCTTGTTTCTATTTTTGTTGTCTTTGAACTGCAGCTGCTTTCTCTTGTCACAGCATGGTCTAGTGCTATTCTTTCTTTATACCTTTTGCACCTTTTCCCTTTTAATGTTTTCTAAAAATATACCCTATTTAATTGATATTCAATGGTATGCGAAGGGGGTTAAGCAACCTGAAGACTACCACGATCCCCCACCACTTGGACACTTGTCGCATTAATACTTTTGCAATTACTCTTTTCGTGCAATTACCATCTGTAGAGAATATTGCAAAACCAACACCTGTAGTTGTTTATGATAATCATCAGTTTAAATAAAATTACGTTTTCATGATTAAGTTTTCCACCCTGGAACTGGTTGCATGGGAACCTCTATTGATTTCTATTATCTTCGTTAGACGTATGCGTTCAAGCAGTGCACTTTTCAGTTTAAATAAATGCGTCTATTTCATTAATAATTTTCAATGATAGATTCATGAAGAATATGCATAAAATGTCCATCTATATTGTGATAAATTGTAAAAGAAGGTTTTCCACTATGAAATATTTATTATTCTTTTTGACAATATACATCACAACATGAAATGAAAGGTATCATAATTTAATTCCGTTATTCTACACAAAACTAAATTTAATTCTAATTCAGTACAAATCAACATCCATCTTTATTTTTAACTTCCACGCACCCCCGCCACCTCTGCGCATGCACTTCATATATAAATATAAATAAAAGCCATCGGCGGCAATTAACACAAATTCAAATTTTTGTACAACTGTGTTTATATGGCGGTTCCATTCCTTGCCAGCTTGTTTTAAACCGTAAAGAGTTTTATTCAATTTGACTACTAATTCTTTTGGATTGCTCCTAATAAAGCCTTGCGGTTGTTCCATATATATACATTCTTGAAGATCTGAATACAAATATGCACGTTTTATGTCTAAGTGTGTGTCGACAAAAATCATTGCATGCATACTAAAAGAGTGAAGAAAAACTTCAACGGTACAAATTCTATCACCGGCATAAAGCCTTTATGGTAATCAATGTCATATTGTTGTCTGAACCCATGAGCAACCAATCTGGCCTTGTAGCTACCGACAGTACTATCACTATTTGTTTTCCGAGTGTAAAGCCAACGATTTGTAATTACTTTGTAATTTTTGGGTCGTTGCACGATTTCCCAAACTTTCTTTTCCTGTAATGTTTCATACTCATTCTGCATCGCGTCAAGCCATTGGTCTTTGTCTGAACAATTTAAAGCTTCTTCGTATGAACTCAGTATTTTTGTCAACCCAGCGATGAACATATTATCGTTTTGGATAAGTTGAGCCTTTAGTTCTTCCTCAGTGTCTTTGTTTACCATTTTATTTTTATTGATATCAGATTGTGGGTTAACCTGATTTGTGGACACAGGATTAACTGTTTTTCCATATGAAGTTCTAAAATCAAATAGGTTTTCATTGAATTCTAATTTTTTCTTTTTGCAAAATTCTCTAATATCAGGTAAGGATTGTAATTTTGCAGAATTTTGATATTTATAGTATATACCCTGATTCCCTTTAGATCTACCAAATTCCCGAGTGCTCACTATCCTAATCCATTCTCCCGTTGCGCTCGAATTTCTTTGTCCCACATCATAATTGGCCTATTTTTCTAAGTTTACTCTATTAACATCTTCGGGTTCCTTTATAACTGGTGTTAATGAGGTAATTTCGTAATCTGCATCACTCCAATTGTTACATATGGAGATAAGATGACATTTGAAGTAGTTTTCCGAATGTTCTATGTGTTGTAATCCAACCTTCATTTCATCGAATTTAACATGTTTTGTCTCAATTATTGATTTTGTATGGTGGTCATAAATTCTGTACCCACGTGTTTTAAGTGCATACCCTACCATAATACCATGTTTGGCTCTATTTTGTAGCTTATTGAGGTATGGTTTAAAGATATGATAAAAAGCTAGACATCCAAACCGTTTTAAATAACTAATATTTGGTTTATAGCCACTCCATAATTCGGTTGGGGTTCTATTATCTAGGGTAGCATGTATTGTGCGATTCCTTGTATGCACTATTAAATATAATGCCTCTGCCTAAAACTCTGGTAGAAAACCAGAATCAATCAGTGAAGCTCTGACTTCATCCAAGAGGTCTCTATTAGGTTCTTCAATTATGCCATTTTGTTGTGGCATATGTTGAAGTTTATGTCTAATACAATTTTCTTTAAAAATTCTACTTAGTCTCATATTACAAAATTCTAACCCGTTATCAGTTTGGATTTCAATAATTTCACTATGAAACAAAACTTCTAATTTAGCTTTAAGTTCTATGAATGCATCAACTGCTTGTGATTTATTTTGTAAGGCAATTACGATCACATAGCGACTGTAATCATCTATAATACTTAGAAATTATCTTGCTCCAACCATTGACGCGATGGGTGAAGGATCCCATAAGTCCATAAATAATAGTTCAAGAGGATATTCAGATTTTTTACCATACAATCGTCTTGATGGCTACATCGAGCTTTTGGCTAGTCGAGAACTGTCACAAACATTTAGGTCCTCTTTTTAACGATAACTTCCCTCGAATTGTGTCAGAGATAAATAATTTTTCTATTGATATTGGGTGGGGCTATGTGGCCTAATCTCCAGTGCCATAGTTCTAAAGAGGTTTTTGCAATTAGTACATCACAATCGTTCACCTTTATATTAGGTATATTAATTGGTTATTCAACAGTGTTATAATACGTTGCTTGTTTACGATTTTTATGTTCATGAATATTTAATTCAGGGGCCACTAATATCAGCCTGTTTCTTGGAAGTAATGTAATACTATTTCCATCTTTATTGGACAGAACCAAACAACCCTTTTTGAAACTAATTTGAAATCCTTCTTCCGATAGAGCTTAAACTGATATTAAATTTCTACATAATAATGGAATGTGATATACATAATGCAATTCAATTTTGTAGGTTTCCCCTTTTTCTACTGTTATTGTTAAGAGAACTGTGCCTTTGCCTAGCACCCACATGTTCCCCCGCCTTGTGCAATTTGGATGGGTTCAATTTTTAAGTATTTTGTAAAGGCATTTTTATCGAACCAGAAGTGGTGTGTTGCACCACTATCTAATATCCAGGTATTTTGTTTTTGTGTGGATGTGACTAGTCCCATGAAAAAACAACTAACATGATAATTTACACCTGGTTTGTCTTTATTAATAACTCTTGGTCTAATTCTATTTTGACTATTTGAATAGTTTTCCCTTTGATAACCATTAAATGTACTACTAAGTTTAAAGCAACAGTCTCTTTTAAAGTGTCCTGTTTTCGCACCTATAACATTTTTCCTTTCCCTGATAATTTATATCCTTTTTTACTACATTTAAAACTATTTTGCTAGTGTTATCCCCTAGTCTACCTTCATGTTTAGCATTCAAGCGATTTTCCTATATATATATATATATATATATATATATATATATATATATATTACTCATATTTAGACCAGGGTAGAAAATTAAATAATCACATCAAATAATTTTAATCACCGTGTAGAAGCTTTGGGAAAAAGTACGCTTTATTAAAACCATGAAGCATAAATAAATTCATTCGTTTCAGTAAAAATAAGAGATTTAAATCATGTACAAGACGCTTTATATCAAAAGAAACAGTATTAACAAGCTCTACGTGTAATGTATTTATTCCGAGGAAAGAAACAAATGGAAATTACGTGCAAAATTTATATTAATTAACCCTATTTTAAGTAACCGGTATTAAACAAAGTGTACACATAATAATTAACATTTAATTTGTATTCGCTAAAAATGAAAGGATAGAAGTCAATTTTAATTGGAGTTAATTAAACCATTATTAATAATAAGCATAAAAGTCTGTGAAAATCCAAGATTATAATACCAGAAAATAAAGCTCTGAGAATTAATATTATGTTTGAACACCTGCGTAGTTTAAATGTCATGTACGGCGAAAATTTTGCAGATAACAAATGGTTTCAAAGAATCTTGGAGAAACCGTAGCTTAATAGTTACGAGAAATGCTAAAGGTGGGTTATTTCACACTCCACATGGACTAAAATAATCGATAATAAAGAATATCAATTTGCATCAATAAGAACAGGTTAGATAGAGACAGATAATATGCACAAGACCGAGACACATATAGTAAAAGGCGTGATTTAAGCAACGTCACGAGGGTCACAATTGGTTGAAAATAGGATGCAAATATCAGAGGTAGAAACAACGATTTCTGTATAAAAGTCAATTAGTTATTTCCAGACATTGCGTGCCGTGTTGAGAATTTCTGAGATTTAACTGGTGCGAGTGCAAAATTCGTAAAAACCGACGCGCGAGCTACGGAATGGGAACATAGCATGCGAAATTCTTTAGAATTGTCCATTTTGGGGACTCGACCGACAGACAGGCTAACTTCTATATATACCCAGGTGAATATGAACAAGCTCTCTTACATCCGCGACTTGATTCAATACGTTAAACAGGGCATTTTAGTTTGATAAAATAATTTAAAGTTTGCTCGTATATTTTGGTGATTCAAAATAGTTTGTTCTTTACGTGCTAACATGAATATACTTTAGTGCACTTAGATACAAGGTAATAAAATTTCGTATCACTGTGCCAATTAGTAAAATTTACAACGACAAATGTATACACAAAAGTAGGCAGTTTTGGCGTATATTGGTGAAAGAAGTATGAATTTCTTTGCTATTTTTCGGGGGTGTTAATAATTAAATGGTTCATGAATGTGTCTGGATCCACAAAACAAGGGTCAGATATACACAGATGAGTTCTGGAAAAGCCCAGAAACAACTTTAGATAAATGGTGATGGAGAAAATTTTAAAAGCGTTGAGAATCAGAAGCCGTAAATATAATCCAGTTGGAATGGTGTGATTAACAAAAGGGACGATGTACATTGAAGCTACGAGTGCAGTAAACTTCAGGTAAATTATACTTTTTTGTTTGAACTTTGATATTTTGGTGTGTGTCGAATAACTTTATAATTGATTTACTTTAAATGGACATTAGTGAAATTGTACTAACAATAAAATTTTAATTTTAAGGTGAAATTTTGCTTGTTTAAGTAGAAAGGGGTATTTAGTATTGATGTTCTGGATTATGATGAAATTTTAGGTATGTCTTTGAGCTCAATTAGACGAACCTGGTTAATTAACGTAAAGGGGTGGTAGATGCTCCCTTTGTACTCAGACTCAGGTCTGCATATATTGTTATATTAATTAGTAGGCATCCTACAAGGACTTTAATTCTGGATGCACATTAAATGATAATAAAATTAATCTTGAAATTCTTTTAAAACTAAAATTTATGCTGAATTTTTAATTTGAAATTTTAATGTATTGTGAATATTGATGTAAATAGAGTTAACGTTGATGTTTGTGGTAGGAATGTGTTTGTCTTTTTTTTATGAATGAGGATGAAGGTTTAACTAGAGGAGCAGCCGAGGCGATTAACAGAAGAAAGTCAATGGACCAACACAGTTAAGGTAATGAATAGCTTTTTGTAGGATTCACAGCATTCTTTGGCATCCAATTCGTAGGGGCGCGATTCGAAAAGCGGAGTACCCGGATTTAGGTGGCTTCACAGCATTATATGGCGACCACAACGTGAGGGCTCGAATTCCAGATAGTGTTTAACTATTCCAGGAAAGTGGCAATCTGAGAGAGAGAGTTTCTGTGTGTGTATAAATTTAAGAGTATTTTAGAGTGTGTGAGAGTGATTAGAACGTATGCAGAGAAAGGAGTGGTTAAGGAGTCAAGGAGTGGAAATTGGAAGTGACGATAGTGCATTGTGTGGGAAAAATTCGAAAATGGAAGAAGCGGGAGGCAGTAGAGATCAGTCGAGGACGGAATCAGGGATCAAGGAAATGAGTTAATGATGAGAATGTTAGAGGAAATGCGATTAGCTAGGGAGGAATCCAATAGAAAATTAGAACAGCTAAGCGATGAATCGAATAGAGCGAGAGATGACTCAAATCGAAAATTTGACCGAATGAATGAGACATTAACAGGAGTTAGGGAAACCCTAAGTGAGAAAATAGACAAGACGAATAAAGAAGTTTCAGAATTTAAAAATAGTCTTACCGTAAAGATGGGGGAAGTTGAAAATAGGGTTGAAAAAATGAGCGTGATATTACAGGTCTTCGACAGGAAATGGGACATTTAAGATCCGAAGTACGCATTTTTTGTGAAGAAGAGATTAATGTAAAAATGACTGAAGTGACGGACTCATGTAGGGATCAGTTAGGCAGGGTAGAACGCGAAGTTAGTAGTATCAAATACAACATGTCAAATTTAACGGGGGATGGTCCCAGATTTTCTACAGGTGGAGTATCATTGGACCAACACATGAAGTTTTATGGCGATAACAGGGTAAATCCACAAATTTTTATTAATAGCGTAAGAAATCTAGTGGGAAATTTATTTGACGAACAGACTAAACTGAATACGATAAAGGCTTTATTAAAGGACAACGCGGAAGCATGGTACAATTTAGTAGGACAGGACATAGACACTTACACGGACTTTGAGGACAGATTTTTAAAGCACTACTGGAGTGACCACAGACAAGACCAGGTACGAGACGACTTAATCACAGGGAAATTTAAGGAGAATTTTCAGGAAGTAGAGCAATATGCTATACGCAAGTATAGCATAGCAAAGCAACTGAACCCACCACTGACGGACCGACAAATTATTAAGTATTTATCACGACACTTCGAGGTACACATAAGACAACACGTAGCACTACAGAACATAGAGGACAGAGAAATGTTTCTAGAATACCTGCAGAGGTACGACGACGTAAGTAGTGGACGACCTCGGGATAACAGGGAAAGACAGATCAACACAGTTAGGTTTGACAATAGACGGGACAACTACGCTAGACGGGGGAATAGTTACGGATACCAGCGACAGAATTGGGAACAGAGACGACCATACGTTAGGAGTAATAGTTTAGGAAGGGGACCTGCACCGAGACCGGGACCTACCAGAATGAATAGTTCACCAGACATGAGCGGGACTGCTAATACAGACACGGAACGAGTGGAAACGCCTAGGACATACGCTGAGGTGACGGCTAGACCAGGACCAAGTAGGGAAAACAGACCTGGACAGGATTTTTAGAACGCGACAGACCTATAGATTTCAGTGTAAATGTATATGAACATCCACGTGAATTTTTCAAAATTGAGGAGGAAGTAGAGCCAGAAACTGAGGAAAAATTATGTTTGCCAATTATTAATATAGAGATTTTTGAGAATAATGTAGAAGTATTACTTGATACAGGGGCAGAGGCGAGTTTAATATCGGAGGAATTCGTCAGCAAAATTAGGGATAAGGTTTGTGATAGAATTATGCCTATAAAGCGTAGCCATTTAGTAGCTCCAAATAAAAAGAAGTTTGCTGTAGTAAATAGTGTTGTGGTGCTTAGGATAGATATAGGAGGTTTAAGCTGTGAACAGGGGTTTGTAATTGTACCTGGACTGAAGTTTCAGAGCATTTTAGGTGTTGACTGTATGATGAAGTTAGGGGTTTTGATAGATATGGAGAGGAAGGTAGTAAGGATTAAAGATAGGTTAGTGCCATGGAAGGGCAGTTATGAAGTCACAGAGGATGACACGGGGTTTAGTATTAATGTAGTAGAGGTAGAGGATGATGAAGTTAAACAGATCAACACAATAAGATGGCCAGAGGATAGGAAAGTAGAGGTTCAAGCTTTAATACAAAAACATGCAGAATTAGTGGGGGTAGAAGCAGCAAATCAGGAGCAGGTGAAGGCGGAATTAAGTAAAGATGGCAAGTTTGTTTTTAATAAAGTTAATTTAAGGAATTCATTCTGGCGGATTCCATTACATAAGAATTCTAGAAGGTACATGGGACTTTTCCGTAGAGGGAAAAATCGATGATTGTAAGGTAGTATCGTTTGCTTTGTCGGCAGAGAAGAAAATAATAGTAAATGAGAAACAGACAAGTGTAGGGACTGAAGAAACAATATTTAAGAGTAAGGATAATAGGGATGATAAGTTTATTTTATGTGAGATAATAGGGATGATAAGTATAGATATAAAAGGAGGAGAAATAGGGATGAAAAGTATTAGGATGGTAAGAAGAAAGACTTGGAGGGTCAAGAAGAGAGTTAGATTTAAATAACTTGATGAACAAAGGATAGAGATAGGTGAATTTAGTATAGATATAGGAATAGAGTAAAATTTAAATATAGGGATAGCATAGGTGTATATAAAAGAGTAGAAGTAAGTGTTTATAGAAAATAAAGCTAGGTATAGGATAAATATGGGAGATAATTAGAAATAGGTTTAGGATGAGAATAAAGAGGAAATGTAGGAAGAAAATAAGATAGGTTAAGTATAGATATTTCATATAAGATTAGTGGAGAGTTAGGAATAGAGTAAGAGTAGGATGGGTATATAGGATTAGGTAGGGGGAAGTAAAGTATAGTGAAGATTAGTTAAAAAGTTAGGAATAGGATAGGTATATAGGATGTATATAGGATTAGATGGATAAGTAGGATGAAGTTAGGGATAATTTCAGTTTATAAAATTAAGTGAGAGTTAGGAATAGGATAGGGATATAGGATAGGTGTAAATATTTTTTTTGGATTGGATATAAGTTAGGTGAGTTAGATAGATAAGGGTAGAGAGAGATAGGCAATTTTTTTTTGTAATTTTTTTTGTCTAAATGCTTTATATTTGCATTCAAATAAGTTGGATTATTTGTATTCAAATAGGGGGAAAATACTCATATTTAGACCAGGGTAGAAAATTAAATAATCACATCAAATAATTTTAATCACCGTGTAGAAGCTTTGGGAAAAAGTACGCTTTATTAAAACCATGAAGCATAAATAAATTCATTCGTTTCAGTAAAAATAAGAGATTTAAATCATGTACAAGACGCTTTATATCAAAAGAAACAGTATTAACAAGCTCTACGTGTAATGTATTTATTCCGAGGAAAGAAACAAATGGAAATTACGTGCAAAATTTATATTAATTAACCCTATTTTAAGTAACCGGTATTAAACAAAGTGTACACATAATAATTAACATTTAATTTGTATTCGCTAAAAATGAAAGGATAGAAGTCAATTTTAATTGGAGTTAATTAAACCATTATTAATAATAAGCATAAAAGTCTGTGAAAATCCAAGATTATAATACCAGAAAATAAAGCTCTGAGAATTAATATTATGTTTGAACACCTGCGTAGTTTAAATGTCATGTACGGCGAAAATTTTGTAGATAACAAATGGTTTCAAAGAATCTTGGAGAAACCGTAGCTTAATAGTTACGAGAAATGCTAAAGGTGGGTTATTTCACACTCCACATGGACTAAAATAATCGATAATAAAGAATATCAATTTGCATCAATAAGAACAGGTTAGATAGAGACAGATAATATGCACAAGACCGAGACACATATAGTAAAAGGCGTGATTTAAGCAACGTCACGAGGGTCACAATTGGTTGAAAATAGGATGCAAAAATCAGAGGTAGAAACAACGATTTCTGTATAAAAGTCAATTAGTTATTTCCAGACATTGCGTGCCGTGTTGAGAATTTCTGAGATTTAACTGGTGCGAGTGCAAAATTCGTAAAAACCGACGCGCGAGCTACGGAATGGGAACATAGCATGCGAAATTCTTTAGAATTGTCCATTTTGGGGACTCGACCGACAGACAGGCTAACTTCATATATACCCAGGTGAATATGAACAAGCTCTCTTACATCCGCGACTTGATTCAATACGTTAAACAGGGCATTTTAGTTTGATAAAATAATTTAAAGTTTGCTCGTATATTTTGGTGATTCAAAATAGTTTGTTCTTTACGTGCTAACATGAATATACTTTAGTGCACTTAGATACAAGGTAATAAAATTTAGTATCACTGTGCCAATTAGTAAAATTTACAACGACAAATGTATACACAAAAGTAGGCAGTTTTGGCGTATATTGGTGAAAGAAGTATGAATTTCTTTGCTATTTTTCGGGGGTGTTAATAATTAAATGGTTCATGAATGTGTCTGGATCCACAAAACAAGGGTCAGATATACACAGATGAGTTCCGGAAAAGCCCAGAAACAACTTTAGATGAATGGTGATGGAGAAAATTTTAAAAGCGTTGAGAATCAGAAGCCGTAAATATAATCCAGTTGGAATGGTGTGATTAACAAAAGGGACGATGTACATTGAAGCTACGAGTGCAGTAAACTTCAGGTAAATTATACTTTTTTGTTTGAACTTTGATATTTTGGTGTGTGTCGAATAACTTTATAATTGATTTACTTTAAATGGACATTAGTGAAATTGTACTAACAATAAAATTTTAATTTTAAGGTGAAATTTTGCTTGTTTAAGTAGAAAGGGTATTTAGTATTGATGTTCTGGATTATGATGAAATTTTAGGTATGTCTTTGAGCTCAATTAGACGAACCTGGTTAATTAACGTAAAGGGTGGTAGATGCTCCTTTGTACTCAGACTCAGGTCTGCATATATTGTTATATTAATTAGTAGGCATCCTACAAGGACTTTAATTCTGGATGCACATTAAATGATAATAAAATTAATCTTGAAATTCTTTTTAAAACTGAAATTTATGCTGAATTTTTAATTTGAAATTTTAATGTATTGTGAATATTGATGTAAATAGAGTTAACGTTGATGTTTGTGGTAGGAATGTGTTTGTCTTTTTTTTATGAATGAGGATGAAGGTTTAACTAGAGGAGCAGCCGAGGCGATTAACAGAAGAAAGTCAATGGACCAACACAGTTAAGGTAATGAATAGCTTTTTGTAGGATTCACAGCATTCTTTGGCATCCAATTCGTAGGGGCGCGATTCGAAAAGCGGAGTACCCGGATTTAGGTGGCTTCACAGCAATATATATATATATATATATATATATATATATATATAGTGAATAAGATGAAATAATAACTTACACTTTTATGCAAAGCCCAAATGATCATTTCAAATCGAGCTAGTAATTGAAAGATGGAAAATATAAGGTCTTGGACAGGACTTGAACCTGTATCTTGGTTTTGCCGGAACCATGCGTTTACCAATTACGCCACCGAGACCGATGACGACAATTGAGAAATTTACAAATTTAAATCGTGTACAACATACATAAACCTAACTTTCAATTACGTTTGGCATTTTTGTCAATCATAGCTGACGTTGTCAAGTTTTTGACTCACGTCAGTTATAGACAGGAAGCTATGCTCTAAATTACGGCTATCAGCCAGTATTAAATATATAAATATTTTAGGTTGTTTATTACACAAGGTAAGTTGATAAATACTATCGTATTATAGTGAATAAGATGAAATAATAACTTATTCACTATAATACAATAGTATTTATCAACTTACCTTGTGTAATAAACTACCTAATATATATATATATATATATATATATATATATATATATATTGCTGAGAAAAAGACACCACATGGTCAATAAGGGCTTAATGCTAACTTACAGTAATTAATTATAAAAGTGGAAGGAAAGAAAAACAACCATGATGGGAAATTTTCGATTTGTATAGAATCGCATGGTGGAATTAAACATTTTATTTAATTAAAAAGAAAAAAGGAGACTACAAAACATTAGAATACGTAAATTTTTGGACTTTTACGAAAAAGTAATCAATAATACCTAACCACAAGAAATATTTCCCTCTACTACAAATAAGGGGCCATAAATGCGAGAATCATTAAAACGTATTTCAAAAGTTGATATTTTTAATTCTATGAAATACTATTATAATGGAATCTGTACATGAATCTGCAATGACATTTTGAAAGCTGAATAATTCCAACTATATGGAATGGAAGATAACAACTGCAAGCTTTTAATATATATATATATATATATATATATATATATATATATATATTTATTATTTGCAGTCCGCAATAAGAAATAGTATAGTAAGATGTATCTGTAAACAAACTCTTATGAAAATAATAAGAGCTATTGACAAATACAAATCGGGCTGGTAGTTATATAGCCATTAACAAAACATTAGCTTTATTACTGCACAGGAGAAACATCCACTGACCAATGGTTTCGGCTTTAAGCCTCATCAGAGTGAAATAGTTCCCAAAAACCCTGTGAAGTAATCGAAGCTATTATAATGATATAATTTCGAAACAATCACTGTACTATGGCAAAAGTAAATAAAACCGCCATCAGGTGATAAAACACCAACACTACTAAAGTGTGGAAGTACAGAATTGAACCAAAACTACATAATAAATTTTATAGATGACTTTTGCCATAGTACAGTGATTGTTTCGAAATTATATCATTATAATAGCTTCGATTACTTCACAGGGTTCTTGGGAACTATTTCACTCTGATGAGGCTTAACAAGCCGAAACCATTGGTCAGTGGATGTGTCCTCCCCTGTGAAGTAATAAAGCTAATGTTTTGTTAATGGCTATATAACTACAAGCCCGATTTGTATTTGTCAATAGCTCTTATTATTTTCATAAGAGTTTGTTTACAGATACATCTTACTTTACTATTTCTTATTGCGGACTGCAAATAACTTATCTTCATTTATTTGAATTGCCTTTGGGGCATGAACCCGGGTGTCGCCACGAGAAGGTTTGTTACGTTTGCAAATAAATTTTGCTGTAACATTCCACAAATCTCAAAGGCCAGACGTACTTTTATAGTCATCTATAAAATGTATTATGTAGTTTCGGTTCAATTCTGTACTTCCACACTTTAGTAGTGTTGGTGTTTTATCACCTGATGGCGGTTTTATTTATTTTTGCCATAGTACAGTGATTGTTTCGAAATTATATCATTTTAATAGCTTCGATTACTTCACAGGGTTCTTGGGAACTATTTCACTCTGATGAGGCTTAACAAGCCGAAACCATTGGTCAGTGGATGTTTCCTCCCCTGTGAAGTAATAAAGCTAATATTTTGTTAATGGCTATATAACTACCAGTCCGATTTGTACTTGTCAATAGCTCTTATTATTTTCATAAGAGTTTGTTTACAGATACATCTTACTTTACTATATATATATATATATATATATATATATATATATATATATATATATATTGCCGTGGACCTTCTCTGGTAAAAGCCTCGCCAAAGTAAAAAAAAAAATAAATTCGAGGATTTTATTTATTTTCCAAAAATCGTCATAAATTTTACACAATAGAAAAATTTTTTAAAAAAAATAATTTCTTACCCAGATTCCTCTCTTCATCACCTTAATACTTCAACCGCTTCCCTGGCTAGCTCAGTTGGGTCTCCTCTTGGATACCTAGATTCACTATCATACTCTTTATCGTTCACACACACTCAATAAAACCACAAAATAATACAAGAATCATACAATATTTATTTACCACTATTTACAAATAAAAATTCACGATTATCTACATTTCAGTGCTCAAGTTACACCTCAAAAAATTCTATTTTTGTAAAGTCCAGTATTTTAACAAGAAATAGTAAACACATTGAACGGAACAGGAGTAAATGGGTCCTGAATAATACCTTATTTTTCTTTCTTTATTTATAATTAATTTTAATTAGTACACTCTGGAGTATAGTGAGCTCATGATAACCCAGTTAATTATGAATAGCGTATGCTTTTTTCTTTGCATACGCTTACTGCAAACAAAAAACCCATGTACTCGTAACAATAAAAATTTAAATTCCTGATGGAACGTTAATAAGCTTTATACACCTTTAGATTTCTATTTAAATACCATACTAAAAGTTAGTTATACGTATTATTTTTAATACGCAAAATAATGCAAAATACCTTCATAGTTCACTTCTCACACATCACAACAATTTTCATAGTTTATAAAAACAACAAATTCTAAAGCGTTACCTGGAATTTCTTGAAGATCCCTACTCCGTTGACAATGCTGTTGAGTTGTTTCGCTCTGCTCTGCTCGCCGCCTCCAGCTATTTGTAGATGAACACCCTCTTAGTTGTGCTGCATGCTCTGCCTTCAGGATGCATCCAAATCCAAATCCAAATTTATTACACTTCTTTCATAATTGCGTACTTTAGTTTAATTTAATTTACGTTTCATTACTTCACTTCACGAGCTTTTTTAAAATAAATGTTGCACCTCAATAAAATTTAGACTCGACACAATCCGCGTATCAAAATTATGAGGCCAACACTGTACTATTTAATTTAAAATAATTTTATATACTTATAAGCTCGTGGTAAATTTCTGTTCGTAGTCTCAAGCGATGAAAGTACTAAGAGAACGAAGTTAAAAGAGAGCGATGCTAATTCTTTTAATGTATTTATACACTTCGAATGTAACCTCTCCAGACCCCCCTAACGCGAAATCCTTCATTTAAAATAATACTTCTTAAAATTTTGGTTCAACCGTTTTCGAAATCTTCGAAATTTAGCGCGTCGTTACGATATTTTCAGAAAAATTAACATTCAATATTCCTGTGTTTGTCTGTTATACTACTAACTATATAGACCAACAAGATATTCAATGACGTCTTGAAACCCCGCCTGTATTAACGCTATTCCTATCTTATGCATATTCTAACCTTGTTTGAGTGGTAGAAATCGATATTACTGTCCGCGTTTCAAACTAACCCATGTGGACTGAATACGTGCGTTTTGAAGTGACCTGTCTCTTTCCGAAGCATTTCATTGATCGTCTATCCTTTCTGCGCTTTAAGGAAACTTTTAGTTAACATTTACACGAACCGTCCGACCGTTTACCCGATATACTTTGAATTCTGTCTTTTATCTACACAAATAAGGGGAACCTGACATTTCCAAAACCTGCAGGTGTTCAATAAACAAACGTTTTTAACACAACATTTCTAAGAGTTGGCTTTTCAAGGTATTTTATACTCAACGGCTGTTTATGTGTTAGCACAGCGTTTCACCTTGGTATTATCGATTTTTCAAGCTTTTATGCGTATTAGACGTAATTAACCGTTCAATTAAACTCAATTAAATTAATTATTAATTTGCATTGGCTTCTACAATTTATTTTCTTTACGAACCTAACTAAATTTTTAATCACTACTTGTAAAATTATGGTAATATTTGTTACTTTAAATTCACTAAATGAAATAAATTTCGCACGTAAATTTTGGTTGTTTCCTCTATACAGGGTGTTTGAAATTGCCTTGTTTATACTTAAATTTAGCCCTTTAAAACTACTACATATATATATATATATATATATATATATATATATATATTTTAGTATAGATATCGGAGAAGCTTCCCCGATATCTATACTAAAATAATATTTCAAACAGTCGGTATATCTTATTTTTATATATATTGCTGTGACAATGCGTCAGGGTGATTGGCCAATAATCCTTGACAGATAATCTAATAAAGGTCAAAATGCATCAAACTTCGCCCTCAAAATTTCCTGATATTTATCCGCTTAAAAAAATTATATAATTAAGATTTGTTCTAGTGTCAAATTGCAAAATATTCAAATATTATCAATTAACAAACAAAGAAATCAAAAATTTTATACTTGCGAAAAATAGCGCTTATCAAAATTTTATCTCCAAACAAATGATATTAATACCGCCATTTTACTTAAATTCTCAGTGTACAAGATAATCCATATTATTTTAAATCTCCATTTAGAATATTAATTTCAAAGTGCATTTTCTATTTTTAATTAACCAACTTTAAAGCAGCTCATGTACCGAAGAATGTTCAATTTTCATAGTATTTTTATAAAATAAATGATTCTTCATCAAATAATCACGTTCAATAACTCCTACGTTTGAAACTACTCAAATTTGTAAGTTTCGCATTTATGCAAAGTTCTACATTGCATATTGTAATATTATAAATCGCTCAAACCTATGCGTTCAAATCTTTACTCAAAGTTACATATTGCTTGGTATAGGACCCAATGAAACGAGAATTAATGAATGAATAAATCTTGAATAAATCATTCTAATCTAGTTCTGGTCTTATATACAAAAATTTTAACTACGTCATTTTTCCATACAGTTTTAGATTTAATTCAAATCTTAGTCACCTACGTGATACAATATTTCAACGAATTCCACGACTTTAATGGTCTAATTAGTGGCAAATTTATGATTTTTGTTTTATCGGACAATATGCCATTCTTCCTTGTCTAATGCACAAGGTTATCTGCTACTATCTCCTTCTTTCGTATTGTCATACGTAAGGCAATTAAAATTATAAACCTAGCGTTATCTTATATCTGTTTGATTTTATGACACTTTAATAACCATGGGCTTCTTTGTATCGGCATTTATTCATTAATTAGCTATATATGATATTTCTTAATATTTGAAGACGAATTTGTCTTTATTAATAATCTACCTGAAAATTCTAGAGTATGGTTTTATTTTAAAGCATGTTCTGTGAACTTGTTATATTCGTGTTTTGGAACTCACCCATATTTACGGCTGTTCATTTCCCACCAACTTATATTAAAATTCGGAGTTGACCAGACGAGGTTTTGATCCGTTCACGTTTAGACATCTAAAATCATTTTAATAAAATAAAAAAGGCTTACACGTGTCGTGAACAATAAGGGCAGTTTATCGGTACCCGCGTTTGCAGTTCTGAATTACTCATAATATAATTTTCTAAATGCAACCGTTGCTTTTATTAGTGAGCACATCGTATGAGGTACTGCATATATTCCAGATCAACATCAGTATGCGCTGAAGAAGATTAGTGGAGCTTAGTGAGTTCTTACGATTAGTATTGTTAACCTCATTATTAATATTGCTCAATAGAGAGTTGGTTGCACTTATAATACAAACAGATCTCGTAGACATATTGTTTCCACGCCATAATTATAAGATCAGTCCACTTAAATTATCAATAACAAAGCCTATAAAACGAAGTTAAATGATATATCGACCTAAACGAAAACATAATTAAAGTACATGTTTGCTTTCTTTATGATTGATTTGTATACTAATAAAGTACAGATTTCAGTATAATAGCACAATTAATTAAACCTTCAATTGCTTTCTTAACGGTTTTGCAAATGCAAAAAGATTTGGATCTTAATAATTGTAAAAAAAATTGGTTTTACAATAACTAAAACGTGTTTTTATACATAAAATTATTTATTTAGTATTTTAATTAATAAAGGTTATAATTGTTCTTACGCAAATTAAATGGGTTTTTGTATTTATATCTAATGATTGTAACATACGCAGGAAGTGTGTTTTTATGATAAATGAAATAAATGGCTTAAATCTAGTACTTTTAATGAGGGTTTCATTTGCAAATCTTAGAATGATTATTTACACACACAAAAATTATCTAATACTTTAAAGTACATGCAATAAAATTTGTTTCATACACGGCAAAATATGCTTTTACGCAAAATGAATTTAATGACTTTGTACATGCAATACGCTTATTTTTATACAGGATGGAACAATAAATATTCGGAAATTTCAATTTTTCTGGTTTCCTTTTATTTGCATAGGTTTTATTGATAGAATTTGGGTCTCCATGACCTCGCGTGTGTGTGTGTGTGTGTGTGTGTGTATGTGTATCTGCGAATAAACTCTTATGAAAATAATAAAAGCTTATTCACCTATACAAATCGAGCTAATAGTTGTATGGCCATTAAGAAAACAAAAACTTTATTATTTCACAAAAGAAAGAAACATCCACTGACCGGTTTCGGCTTTCTTAAGCCTCGTCAGAGCGAAGTAGTTTCCAACAAGAACATACTTGTATAGCCATCTATAGAATTGCCATGTAGTTTTGATTGAACTTTTGTACTTCCATGCTTAGTAATGTTGGTTATTATTTACTCTTGCCACAGTACAAAGGTTCCTTCAAACTTATATCAGTATAATAGCTTCGATTACTTCATAGGGTTGTTGGAAACTAATTCGCTGTGACGAGCCTTAAGAAAGCCGAAACCGGTCAGTAGATGTTTCTTCCCAATGTGAAATAATAAAGTTATTGTTTATATATTGAATTCGAAATTTAATTCCACCTATGAAACAACCACAAATATAATGAATTCATAATATCCTCCTCACAAACAACATTTTAAATACACAGTTCTCAATTATTCTCTACACTACTACGCTAATAAACAAATGAGTTATTCATCAATGAATCCTTAATTAAATTTTCATTAGAATTATTATTTACACTAGTTATTTTGAGAAAGTCACCTAAATGAATATCCTTTCCCTTAATACCGCATAAACCTGATGAATTCGGCATATTTAGTATACCTTATTACAAATTATTTAAACAAGTTGTACACAAATCCATTATAAAAATTAAATTCTTATTCTAAGTTAGTCTTTATGTAATCACTCAAGTGGAACAAAATATTTCATATATCTGGCCTCTTTACAACTAAGTGCCCTTTTTTATGGTTTGGTACACTTCAATTTTAAATTAAAATTAATCTTTAAATATTTGATTAAACTCCAGTCTTCAAATTTGTATGAAATTGTAAATATTGCATTTTTGAATATTTTAAATAATAATTAGTTACCAAATAAGGTTCATTTTACATTTGAAGAACAGAAGAACAGCATCTTTACTTCCAGTAAAACATAAAGGTAAGTAAATAATAAACAGTCATAATTGAAATCTAGCACCTTCTAAATTACCTCAAGGATATGAAACATATCATTTTATTGCTAGTTTATTAAAAACCCTGTTGCAGCAATCTTAAAACTTTGGTGTATTAATTTTAAAAACATAAATAAAAATGCAAATGCACCAGTGGTACCTTGAAATTTTAAATCTTTATTCAGGCAAAAATGGTACACTGAGGAAAAAAAGTTTATGAAAAGGCAACCAACTACATTTACAAATAACAAACATTTTGAAATTAGGGTATTTTTTATGCAATTATGGGCATTTTTATTGACAAATTGCAACCCAACTTGAGAGAACAAATTCTTCAGAAGTTCCTATTTTACACAGACGCATGCATGCATTCATCGACCCACCCAACTATGCACCCATGATGCACATGCATGTGTATGCACACACATCAATAAATGCATGTACACAACTTGCATGCAAACATGTGCACACCCACATGTATGCACATGTGCACCTGCATGTACATCCATACACCCATTTGTGTACACATAGGTGTGCATGCATGCCAAGCACCAAAAGTAAAATACAAGTCAAGAGCAGTATTTCAAATTCCACACTGAGAAATAAAGCTAAATAAACCAAATTCACAGAAATTGTATTGCACAAGAATAAACATGCAAACATACTATCAAATATTCGATACTTTCAAAATCAAAAAGAAAAAAAAAGTTGTAATCCAAGTTGATCAATATGGGATGTTTCAAACTTCCATAGTACGAGATCCTTTGCAATATACAAACACACATATAAATAAAATCGAGTAAACTGAGGTTCATGTAGTGTTGCCAGTGTTATGGATATTGCGATATTTGCATATTACCTATATACATTCTTGATTTTAAAGATCAACAGGAGAGTCAGGTGTACATTTTAATTTTAAATCGTTCATGTGTATCTTATTTTTTAGATGTGAAGAGACAGACTCAAATGGTAAAATATCATACGATTTTACTTTAATCTTTATTTGTAATTAACTTTTGCATTTTCTAATGTCTCCAAGGCTTTAAATATTACTTGTTGGCACTTTAACTTTTAGATTTACAAACAGAGAAACCAATTAAAACCATCCAGAGGAATATATGCTTTAATAGTTCAGTTTCTAATTACAGGGGCATTTATATAAATTCCAGATTATAGTGATTAGAACTCAATCTGAACAAAAGAAATTTAAATCTTTTTATTAATATGACTAGAAATAAACGTTCAGAAAATAAAATCTTCCATGTCTTCTACTTCTGTCGACAGTTGAATGTACTTTTATTGTATGTCAGTAAACGAATAATGAAACACCACAAATATTTATTATAAACTATTCATAATTCTGAACTGACAAGAAGTACTTTAATATTTACATAATCACTAAATGCAAAATTATTTTTCTCAACCAATATTCAGCAGCTCCAAATAATACAACAAACCATTAATTATATTACCTTATTTAATTAGTTACTGAAATAACAAAGCCAAAAAATTAAAAAAATCAATTGGGAATACTCATAATATTAATATTCTCCACCAAATGCACACATACACAAATTAGCTCAATGTATGAAATTAAACTGATCTTTTTTTAGTATCCTATTTTATAATCTTTTGCATTTTGAACTTATCTTCATAATTCTTCTACATAAATCGGTGTGGTTGTACGGCATGGCTTATAAAGTTGCCAGAAAGAGACTATACAAACTAAAGAAACAAAAGGTTTCAGAGTTAAAATAAGACTTTATTGCTTTCAAAATATTCGCTTTTACAATGCATATATTGCTTCATAAAAAAAAGTATTATCAACGCATTTTTCCATTCAGAGTGCGGTACACAAAGAATTCCACCTTAAAATTTTTCTACAACTTCTTCTTGTATAGAAAGTCATTGACCATGAAGTTGATTTCTGAATATGAAAAGTCATTATGACTAAGTCAGGAGTGTATGGGGAAAAGGCATTAATTCCACCATCTGGCTGTTTAAATAAGTCATTTTTTACTGTGCCGTGTGAAAGGTTGCATTAACATGAGGCAACATTTCCTATTTCTTTCGCATTTCAGAAAACACGAAGTTTTGCAGATAGATGTTTACCATTCCGGATCATCACTTCTACAATTTTCTAAAGTAACAGTAGCTACATGTCTAGTTTTAGAGACAAATCATGCAGCTACTCTCTTAGAAATACTGCAGCAGTGTTTAACTTTTGTTGACTTTATTTTGCCCTAGAAATACCCAAACAGTTTGAAGTTCATATACATACATTTAAATTTTATCGCAATTAACAATATCGCATACCAAATTTGATGCTTCTGAATTAAATCGTTTCAGAATTTCTTGACCTCATTTAACAAGCGCTTTCTTTTGATCTTGAGTTAAATTGTGGGAGATCCAATGTAAATCTAATTTCTTAACACTTAAGTGATAATGTAAAATTTGATTATTTTCTTTCATGTCGATGCCCAAGTGTGACAATTTCCTTATGTTAGAGTGTCATTATCATTTATCAAACAACATTAATATTTTCCACTGTCTTCTATGCTAGGGAACTCCGTAGCTTAGTTGGTATGTGTGTGACTACTAAGCCCAAGTTCCCAGGTTCGAATCCCGATACGGCCCACCTGAAAAAATGTCAGGCAAGCATTTTTCACAAAAATATGCCCTCGTTCCAATGAGTGGTAAAATGGAGGTCTCGTGTGAGTGTTGTCACGCACGTTAAAGATCATTACCTTGCTTGAAACAGTAAGGGTTCGGCAAAATTAGTATGCCAATACATGCACATGATACGAGAAGCAGACAGAAAACCACAAGTTGGCATGATAAACTTTACCACAACATTGAAAATTAAGGAAGAGCATACATTCATACTGAGTACCAGTGTATCTAGATCCCCACCACACACATTTCGTTGATAAGAACGTAACGCAATTTAAGTTTGCAACAACGTATGACCAGGAAGTACATCTTAATATAAGTGAATCAGAGATAAATACACAAATCACACTTAATCAAGACAGCCAACAAACCGCAATACAAACAATGATGGATGACACAATTACCGTAATTGCTAACATGCAATAACATCACTATAAACAAACACGATGACTTTCACTGCCTGAAAAATAAATTTATTTGAATTCATTAAAAACTTAATACTGTGGCAGATTAAACTGCTGGTCAGAAGGTAATAAAATCCAATATTTCTCGAGATTTTTACAAGAAAGCGTATGTAGTTGATATGCCAATTTTATAAATAACTCCGAAAATAGGAAAAAGAATGGGAAGACATGAAAGACAATTTTATTAAATTTTACAGAGGACCAAAAACATTATAACATTTAAAAAATAAATTAAATAACTGGAAACAGTTACCATCAGAAACGGCCATGAACTATTTCTTCAAATTGTAAAATCCTGGGGCACAAATGACCCATACACATAACATGATAGACTTAAGGAAATACTCTGAATCAGGGCTACTGCATAGTTTGAAAACAACCTTCTATTATTAGCAGCAAATAGGGACTTGACAGAAGACATCGCATACAGCTTAACGGAAATTCAGCACAATGCACTACAAGATAGTATCAATAAAGCTGTGACCTTACTGACATTACTGAATGCTAGAAAACCTACAAATGGCTTGGAAACAGTAGAATACATAGCCAAAGTGTTATCCTTAAGATAAGTAAGTCAGGAAAAAAAGCACTAAATCAATATGAGGAAACTCACTCAAATTATGGCAACAAAGAGAGAAGGAAAAGAAAGAGAAAGAACGTCTTGCCAACAAAATCAAAGATGATGGGGGTGTAAACAAATGACAAAAAGGCAGGACACACAAACCAATTCGCCTTATTTAAAATATTTTTATACCTGAAATGATAATTAAACACAAAGAACCTAAGGATGTGCCGGAAGGATAGGTGAGTTCATAAATACAAGCAGTAACAATTTTACAGATAGCAAAGGGACCACGGAATTAAGGCGCGAGTTTGACATTAAAATGACATAAAGCGTCTGACAACGAAAGTACGGCACCACATAGAAACGCCTAATTGGAAGGAAACAGGACGACGGCAGAGATTACAATGGCCATGAATTTTTCGGTAAACGGCGGAAAGTTTCTTTAGAATATGGAAACGGATATTTTTGAAATGTTGGGAATCAACATAAGGATGTTCAAGATCGGGGATATATAGGTCGTTTATCTCGGATAGTTATCCGAAATAATCACCAGAGAGGATGAGTTCTCGACCAAATACAACAAAAAAAGTAGTACAGTGGTGATTTCGTGTTTCAGATAACACAGAAAATTTTGTGAAGGTTAACATCTCAGTGTCGCTGGTTGTCATGGATATAGGAAGCAGGCATGGTCTTGAGGAGGCGCTTACCATGTTCGGCAAGATTGGATTGAGGATGGTAATTGGTGGTGAAAATGATTCAGGTGTGATAAAGTGCACATAAGGAAGTGAATGATGGCTGCAGTATTGTTCACCGTTATCATTAATGAGGTATTGTGGGACACCACAAAGTAAGAAGGCTTGTTCTTTGAGAATCTTGGAAACAGACTGAGCAGTGATGCTTTGCAAAGGAAAGAAGAGAAGAAATTTAGTGAAGTAATCAACCACTACAAAGATATAGGAAAGACCTCTGGTGGCATAAGGAAGAGGACCTACGATATCACAGGAAATGACTTGCCAAGGGTAGGATGGTTTGGTCTTAGGAGCAAATAGACCAGGAGGGAGGTAACTGTTCAACTTTGTGAGAGACACAAACAGGACAACGTCGGATGTAGCAAGCGACGTCAGCTTTTAGACAAAGCCAGTAATTTGTTTGGAAGAGACAAGCAGAAGTTTTGATCACACCACAGTGAAAGGAGACTGAAGGAATATCAAATATTTATGCTGCTCAGAAGGTACGGCAATTTTCCAATCGTCCCGAGAATCGACAGCGAACAAAATCTTTTGACAGTAGAAAAGATTATTGTTCATTATCTACCAGGATGAATAAAGTCTAAGATATTTAAGGACTCTTTACAGCATAGAGCTAAAAGTAGTCAGGAGTAGGAAAAGTAAATAAGGGGCCAAAAGAGAAGTGTGTTCGAGGATAGAAACAAAACTTTGCCTTTACGGTGGATAATCGAAAAATTGTATTGCCGGAGATGGAAGCAACAAGAGAGATAAAAGTCCAGATGGACCTAAGAGTTTATTCAGCCAAATGAGCAAATGGTGGTCAATGATAATGGTGAAATGAGTGTCTTCGATATACAGGAGAAATTTTTATATTGCCCAAAGAACTGTTAAACACGTCTTTTCAATGACAGAATAAGTGGACTCGGGTTTAGAAAGGTAGTAACTAATATAACCAACCATGCTATCGCCTTCTGGAGTAGGCTGACTCAAAATAGCGCCTTGACTGAAATGGGAAGCTTCAGTCTGAATAGTAAAAGGTAAGGCATAGTCTGGGCAGGGAAGCATTAGTATCAACACTAATTGGTGTTTAAAGGCTATGAATGTGAACTGATAGATAGATATTTAAAGTAATAACAAGTAGGAAATAGTTCAACTTACAGAAGTCCTTCAGCAACGCTTCCTTGCAACGGAAGTGTGAGATTCACAATGTCCTGCACTAACGAAGCACTTCACCCTTGACTGTGAGGGTGTTGATGGAATTTCTTACACTTTACACTAATCACACCTATGTATTTCACTGGCGTTAGCAGCAGACATTATCATGCTGATGGAACTATGTAGCATTGATAAATTCTTGTTAACTCTATTTCCTGAGACAATAATTTCGAAATCTTTTGTAACACAATTCGAAAAAAAGAATGGTAATAACAATTTAGAATCACGCTTTCAAGGCACGATGTAATGCATTAAACTAGCAGTAACGTGAGGTGTTTTATTTGCTACCTATGGTAACAAAGAAAAAATCTAATGCTTTTGAATAACGAAACTCGCGCAAACAATGATCTATTTTAGATTCTTTGGTGTTTAGAAAAATGCAGAAACTACAGTATCCACTGTATTTAAATAATCCAAAGTATGCACTAATCTGATAAAACAAAGGGACACTAGACTAGATCGCACACACATTAATCCTAAAGAAAGAATCGGTCAGTTTAGCAAGTTCTACGAATATTATTTCACAAGACAAACAACTAAAACCACAAATTAGTAAAGTACGCATATCACTAAAGTACGTCAATGTTCCGTAAAACGCACGTGCAGGTCGAGTAAACACGTTCGTCTAGAAAGCATCTTTCCTTCAAAAGGAATTAGAACTACACACTGCTACAGTTAAAATACAACTTTTACTTCACAAGAAACACAACTAAAAACATGCTGTGCTTGTTCAGGAACAATACGAAAATTGTTACCGCATTAATTTACACTCTTGTCAAAGCAAAAAGGAAACAGTATTTTTAACGTACTTAGTATATCGGAACAAAGAACAAAACACGACTCCCCATCTGTTTATTCAACTCGTTCCATTACCACTTCTTATCGTCTCTTATCTAGACCCGTATATTCACATAAGCAACAAAATTTATACAAACCGCAAGACAAGGACGATGCAATTTATAATCAATTACAAGCGGTTTATAATTTTCAATTTATCTATCTTTAAATTACTACACACGAGTTAATAAATATAAAATATAGAACTAGTCATTGTAGAAAGGTACTTACGAATTGAGTATAAAAGCGTAAAAAGGTTAAAACTATAAAAATGCCCGTTACACCTTGTTGGGGTATGGTAAAAGAAGTAATAGGTTTTGAATTGGGAGATAAGGGAATTTGCCAGTAGGCAGAGCGGTTATCTAGAGATAAGAGAAAAGGGGCATCACAGATACGGTTTAAGATAGTGGAGATAAACGGAAGCGGGTAGGTATATTTCTGGGTTATTTGGTTGATCTTACGAAAGTCGATGCACAACTTATACGACTCACCTCTATTTTTGATCAAAATAATGAGGCTAGATAATGCACAGGTAGATGGTACAATGGCTCCAAAACGGAGCATTTCGTTGAGTTCTGAAGGAGCAACTTTAAGGAGCATGTGAGAAAGCGGGTACTATCATTGTTTGATAGGTTCTACCAAAGTATAAATATGGTGTTGTACCAAAGTACTGCACCAAAAGCCAGTAAACTGCTTAAAAAATTGTAGTAATTACAAAGTCTAAACGAAGTTTTTGCTCGGAAGTAAGTTACACGACACGAGTAGGATTGGAAGTGATGGTAGATAAAGATGAAGGGGAAGCAATAGTCCATAAGCAGTCATGGAAATTTAGGTCACATTGCACAGACTTCCAAAAATCAAGTCCAAGGATGAGATGATGAGAACTTCAGGAACTAGGAAAACATCAAGTGCAGTGGCCATATTCTAGAGGGGGAAGAGAAACAAAACCTATGATAATACATTCAGAACTATTTGCCATACTATAGAAAGAAGAAGAGGGCGGGTGGGTTTAATGAAAGTAAACGGTGCCAACCAGGACTGCCAAGGATGGTGCGGATGGCTTCACATTCACAAAGAACAGTAATTAAAATATCAAAATTTGGACTTGTAGAAAAAGGAGTTCCTCACCACAAATATTAGTGCATACAAAATTTAATAAAAGTCGAAACTGTTCGTTAAGGTTTGGGAAAGGAGAGTCTGACACTAGTGGAAGAACGGGGTGCTTGTCTTGCCCTAAGAAGCCTATCCTCGGTTTAAAGAATACGCTCAGTTATTAGAACAGCCCTGCCAGGGGACTCCCTTATGACCGCAGTCATAACACTGTAGCACCCAAGGATGGGAACCAAAAGGAGAGAAATGCCCAGCTTGGTAACAGTTAATACAAATGACTGATATAGTCACAGTGGATGTAGTATGAAGGGAAGTGATACGGCAAAAATTAGTTGTACTAGTAGGTGGGAAGAATCAACGGGGTTAGATCTACTAAGTATAGTAGAAGGGTATATCCAGGAGGGTAGCCTGTAGGTAGAAGCAGGTTTGATTGGGTTAGAATGAGAAAACGGAACTTGAGAAGCCACGGCAGAAGTGGCTTTAGTATGCGGAGTGCCCATAGGATGAGCATATGCTAACAGATGTTGCAGTAAATCAGGGGTAGTGTTAGGAGGTGGTAATTGGAACGTCTCCAAGAATATTTATAAAATTCCAATCTTTTTCCTACAGATAGTAATTGTGACAGAAGAAATTTCTACCAAGAATTAGTACTACAGGGCTAAATCACGTGATAAAATCTTTAATTGTTGTTTCTGATAGAGTAGCAGACAATCGCATAAATAAACCTTGCATGGTGGCTACATACAGCCTAATGGTTTCGGTAAGACCCATCGTTCTGGAGTATATTTCATCAAGTAAGCGTTCGTATAATCCATAGACATTCCGTTTTTATTAACTGCGTAACATCTTGCCAACAAGTAAGGAAATCCTGGTGAAAGATAAGCAATGTATTCTGTGTCAGTAGTTTCAAAGTGCCAATAAAAACTTGCTGAGCAGAAGTACTTTAGATCATGCTAAATTCTTGTATGTGGATCAGAAATTTGGGCAGTTTTCTCCGGTAGGAAATATTTAATTTGGAAAACGGGTACTATGTAGTAGCAGTTATAAGGATATGGGGCCGTGGAAGTATCCATGCCTGACTCAAAGTTGAACAGAAAAGGTTGTTCATCTCTAGCGGTCACAGGAGCAGAAGCAGTTTGTGGACTAGTAGATGTTTGATGGATAATATCAGTGGAAGCAACACTTTTCAACTTTCTCACAGTCATGTCAACTTCAGACAAACAGTTTCTAATGCAAACAATACTCAGTGTACCATTCCAGTTCAGTATTCAATACTAACAGCCTCATAGTCTTCATCAAAAACAACATAATACGGGTGTGGAATAAAGACTTGATTTGTCTTTATACGAAGCGCAACACGAGTGGCTTTTTGTAATTCTTCTATACCAAGGTCTAAGTCAAACCCCCATGAAAATAATTCATATTGCAGTTCGTGTTTAAGCAATCAATTCACGTCTAGCTTCCAAAGTCACCATGGGGAACACCCAGGAATTTTCGAAACACTGGTATGTCTAATATCAACGAAACGAAATACTGTGTACCTCAAGTAAACCTAACACAAAAAAAATTTACTCCCCAAAAAAAACCCCCTAGCAGCAACAGTATGGCAGTAAACTATACAAATGCAAAGAAAAATAAAATAAAACACTGTAGGATGCTAAAGTTTTCAAGGTTATTTACTGTGAGAACTAAAATAATCAGCAATAACCCAAGTCTGATAATCTATGATGAAATATAAGTGAATGGTTGAGTGTATAAAAAGGAGCAAGGTAAAAAGTTAAGTTAAAAGTATTCAGAAATTCGAGGCTTCATGTTGGGAATACCAGATTTGTTTCCTATAAGATAAGCAGGCCAGAAAAAAGAATGAAATTAGTTATAAGGAGTGAACTCGTACGATTTACGGTAACAAAGAGAAGAAAAAAGAAAAAGAATGCCATGCTAACACAGTCAAAAATTGTGTGTGGGGGAAACATCTGTACTCGAAATGATAATAAAACACAAAAATACATGTACAATATAACTCTAAAAAGCTTTTATAAATTTAAATGACAAAACAATATTAAATTGCTGGTTTAAAGTCGAACATCTGAATTCTTCATTTCTCACATACTAATATTAAATTATAATTATATCTAAGAAACAATCAAACTGAAGGGTATTTGGTTAATAAAATAACTACTCCATTACACACCTCTTGATTATTGCCACATACTTTAGGATAACAACACTAAGTAGCATTTAACCACTGTAATTAATAACATTCTGTATTGGCACAACAAACAACTAATTAGTCACATTTACACGACATAAATGTATGTATAAAATCTCAAGAATCTTATCTAAATACTTAGTATATTGCGTAAACGAGCTTGCCTAAATAGAAGCTACTGTAACATAAAGACACAAAAAAATACATATTTACAATAGTACATTTAGATACAATCACCAAATTTGGACAAACCATACAGCATAAAATAATCCATGTCTATTCATCAAAACTCTTAACATTTCTAGAATGTAGCCAATCTATGTACCATAAAAGAATCAATAAACAGCTGTTGGTCACCATGATATGATATTCTCTCATGGAGACTATGAAGGGTTTTGGTAACTTTTCAATAGATAACAAACAGTTACACAAAAAAATGCAAAGTATTATTATTAAAACCTAAAACATGTTTGAAATAGGTTAACAACTGTATCCTGATTTTGTATAGTAATTTTATAACTTTTTTAAGCATTATATAAAAAATTGATAACAAACCACTTGTATACTTTAATGGTATCGTAACACAACTTGTGTATCCACTTGACAATAGCATAAAGGTATTTCTTTCCAACTGTCTGGTTGGGTTTACAGCCAATAAGAAAAGCATTGCAATGAAGAAATAACAGCCACAATTTATAACTTAAATTACATGTTTTATGTATGGTGAATGTGAAATACATTTTACCAAGAAAACTTTTAATAATGTATTCGTAGAAAGCTTCCTGCAAAACCAACATTGAAAATATAGTGACCACAGAACAACAAAACCAAAATCGATTTTGATTTGCATTCAATTTAGCAACATTCAGGGAACTCTTTACTATTCAACACATGTCTAGATAAGAAACCAGAAAGTTTAACATATTAAATGAGGACTCATAAATTATATAACAAGACTATCAAAGGTAATTCCTCAACTCAGCGTATTACAAACTTGAAATAGTGAAATTGTAGTGAACTCGTATATTTATTTAAGTAGAAATTGAAATGGTTTTTAAATCAAAAAGGCAAGAAATTTTACAAGTACAAAATGAAATATAACATAAGGTAGAAACTATTTGCCCAACTACACACCACTTTACGTAAATTTTGATAATCACAATAATGTAGATGCAAACTACAGACAAACGAGAAGAAGAAATAACTACTATGGGTTCAAAAGGTCCATTTTAAAATTACCTGTTTTTTATTGTAATCACAGGACATCAACCAATAAACAGCATTGTACAAATTGCAACTACGATCATTTCAAGAATGTTTGTAGGTTTGAAAAATAAAGGGAATGCCAATTTTCAGCGAAGCCTGAGAAGTCCAACACCAGAAAGAAATGTTCATTTTAGGACATGCGAGGACAGTATAAGTCTGAATTGCTCAACCGCTAATAGGTCAAACATTCGTAAATTTTTGCAAAGAAGGGCTGGCTACATGACCCCAATAAGGTGTTAATTTGTTATCAGCCATCAAACACTGGTGAACGTTTATATACAAATAATTCTTATGCCTTAAGGATAAATACTTTTATCGAAATAATTTTAGAAACTATGATAGGAATTCTCATGACAAATATATTTATGGATCCAATAACTTTAATGATACAGGCATCTACTGGAACAACTGAATAAAAATTCAGTACTTCAGTATCCTAATTGAAAAAATTCAGTATTTTTTTGTTGAACAAGAAAACATAATCAAGACAATCAAATACTTTAATTAGTTTGGAGTGCGTATATAAAGAGCGAAAAATTATGCAATAATACATACAAGAATTAAGTGCATAGAAAATATTATTTTAGTTATGAACTTTGAGTCTCTTAACTTCTCTATTTCAGAATTAATATCTTGTTCTTCTTCATTGTGTTTTTCTGTTACCTTAACTTTCTTTAACTCGAGTGTCTTGATATCATTATGCAACTGCCAAATCTCTCGCTTTTTCATAAGCTTTTCATTGAGCTTAAGTTTTAATGCCTCTCGTCTTCTTGAAGATGAATTTTGAAACTCTAAAATCAGATTTTTACAAAATGTAAATTCCGATAGGTGTATGTTTTGGAAGTCAGAATCTTGCCATAAAAAAGTCGTTGCACAATTAGCGATTCATTTAAAGTGTTTTCTACAGAGCGTTCTTTATTTATCAAAAAGCCCCTTGTAACTGAAGCATTTCTGTGAAACAGGATCAAAATTTTTTTAAATAAAATTTAAGAATACCAATTCTGATGAACCATACTCATTACACAACCTCAATTAAAACATGTCTAATCTTTCGTTTTCCGAGGAATTGTTCCACTTTTCCAAAATTTTTGCTTGTTCTCATATAATTGTATATAGCGTTTTTATACAATGTGTGCATCAGATGCAATTATTTGCTTTTGCTCAATAAATTCCTCTATAGCAATATTTCACCTGGACGTTTTAAAGACGTTACTAAACATTACCATAAGAGCAAAGAAGAAGCACCTTTGATAATTTTGTGTTTCAATGAAGTTTTCTCTGTTATTTTTTGGTAAAAGTGTTTTAGAAAGCTAAACAATCATTTTTAAATGTAACAACATCAAGTTTCTTCAAACCCTTCACATTTCCAATTGACTTAAAGTTTGCTGTTTTTATTATATCAATTTAGTATTATCAATTATCCATAGCTTTTGGTTAAAAACTGGTAGGTTTGAATTATTAC
The DNA here is from genome assembly GCA_036346225.1 of Platerodrilus igneus. NCBI lineage: Eukaryota > Metazoa > Arthropoda > Insecta > Coleoptera > Lycidae > Platerodrilus > Platerodrilus igneus. The sequence goes on along the minus strand of JARFIW010001292.1, from coordinate 3,869,496 downwards.
CACTATTAAATTTAGTGCATGTGTTAGTATTGTAAAAATATCATTTCCATTTGAATTTGAATAGAGCGCCATATCCACAATAAGTTGTCCCAAGTCACCATGGTGCTGTTCCAAAACATGTTTTTGCAGGAAGGACAGTGGCCTATCTGTTTCTCCTTGTAAATCTATGCACTTAAGTTAACAAGAGAGAGGACATGTTTGATGGAAGGTGCCTGATCTAGAAAATAGAAGCAATAATTGAAGCACGGGGGGAGGGGGGGTAAATAACGGTCAGAAATCCATTTTGTTCTCTAGGAAATTAAAATACGGATACAAATTTTGAAATAATTATGTTCATCTTCTGCTAATAACTGAACATATTTCAACAAAGAATGTAACTGCCTTTAAAAGTAATTTAGAGGTTATGCTTCTTATTGACGTTTTTAGAAAGTTATAAATATAAAATGAATTGCTATACTGTTACCTATTGTTTTTAGAGCTTTCAAGTTCAGTTGTATTAAATAGGATGTTTTATTCAGATCAGGTAAGTAAGGTAACTCCCTACAACCCAGGTCAAAGGAGATATGAAATTTAAAAAATATTGTTTATTTTATGTTATACACAATGAAAAAGAGCAAAATAAATACAGATTTTTTGTGTTTAAAATAGACATCAAATTTCTATAAGTGAAAAACAAAGTATGTACTTTTTCGATATTTCTGGACCTGCTTTACAAAATCAGCACTTTTTCAGTACTTTTCCAATTTTCTATACCTGTAGACATCGTGTGATTAGTATATTAATAACTACAGCACATGCAAAAATGATATATGCTGTAAACAGCAGTATAGGAATTTTCTGAATAGTTATTCGATGAATGAACATAATTGTAGAATTAGGGATAATTATTTTAGAAACTCTCATTAACAATTTATTGTAAAAATAATGACTATATATTAGTTGATGGGAATACAAAAAATTATATACCGCCAAAGTCTTATATAAAAACCAGTTTATTGATATCCTAATCGATACTGAAAGTAACTATAATGTAGCTTCACAAAAATTTTTCTATAACATAAAATTACTGAATCATACAAATTTCGGATTGAAAACGACTAACAATAATTCCCACAGTAGAACAGTCGATATTAAATACAGTAGTAACAAAAATTTCGAAATCTAAACCAAACAGAAAATTTAGTTTTGATATTAATGACACTTTATCAAATTTTGAAAAAGGCAAACTTTTGAAACTTTTAAAGGAATTTAGAAACATTTTCAGTGAAACATCTGAAAACTTAAGGTCCACATCTCTAGTAACACACACGATATACGCTGGTCAAGCAGACCCAGTCAAAAGTCGACCATACAGGATGTTCAGAAGCGATGGGATATTATTTAGGAACAAACCACCGAAGTTCATGTCAATGTTCATGGACAAGAAAGATGACACTGATTTTGCGTGGATTACAGAAAATTAAATTCTGTTATTAAAAAAATCATCATGTCCATTACCACATATAGATGCCCTGAAAACTGAATTTAGAGTGTCCAATGACCTATACAAATTTCAGTGATTGTCTTTTGGTGTATGTAATGGACCATTCACTTTTTTTCATTTAGCAAATATTGTTTTTGAAAACATTAAACGGAAGGAGCTACTAATATATTTAGATGACGTATAAGTACACAGTGAAACTTTTGAGGTACATCTACAATGTATGAAGAACGCTTTTATACAACTACATTTAGCTCGTTTAATGCTTAAATAATCACAATGTACTTTAGCAAAATTTGAAGTTAAAATACCAGGACATAAAGTTTCAAACACGGACTTAGCCCAAATGAAGACAAAATTAAAGCAATAAAAAACTTTCCTTTTCCAAAAACAATCAAAAATTACCAAGTTTTCTAGACTTAGTTAATTATTATAAGAAATTTCTACAAGGATTTTCAATTATTGCACATTCTTTAAACCAATTATCGAAAAAAGACTTAAAATTTACACGGACAGAGGAACACCAAAATGCTTTTAACACTCTTCAAAGATAAATTAATGAACGCACCAGTACCAGCTCACTTTGACTAAGATACCGAAAAGGGACTACAAACGGACGAATCCAAAATCGGTTTAGTTAGAATTTTATTACAGAGAGAATGAACAACTTAATCCAGTGGCACACAAATTGTAAAGTTTAACAAGAGCAAAAATTAACTACACAAAAGCTGAGTTGGAGACATTGATAATTATTTGGAGGGGTAATTTAAATCATTCATTTGGGGAAGACTCATTCATATAAAAATGGAACAACGCAATTTTTTCACTGAAAGCAGTAAAACCACATCAGGCTGCCTTGCCAAGTGAGAATTTACGTTATCCAAATTTGACTACATCATACAGCATACTACTGAATTTGCAAATCAAGATGCAAATTGCCTTTCATGCAATCCTGTTTTTAATACTTTTCTATTAACCACTAGCAACGTAAAACTGAATAACTAAAAAACCTAAAAGTTAGATGTCTAGTGGATATAATCCATCACACACAAAGTGAAGCAATTGCAGAAAATAAACATGCAAAAAATTATATAATTAAAAATGTAATTTTATATTGAAAAAATCCAGAACCTTTAAACCAATCAAATCTACTAGTAATACCAAATTCATTCACTGGCAATATTTTATATTCACACCATAGCGACCCAATGTTAGGTCACAGACTATTCACCTCTTACAGATGAGAAGGCTTAGGGCAAAATTCTGTAACCTTGAATGCACTCCGTCATTACATAAGAGGTTTTTTGTGAAAAATTTAAATATGAATAATAAAATCTACTATAATGTTTTTAACAGTAATCTAATCTCAACACTATATTTGCATATCGGAATACATACAAACTAAGACGGTTACCATTTTTGTTAGCAGTAAATCATTTCTAACAGTAACCATACAGTAATTTAACCTCAACATTTTTTGGTACAGCATCGAAATACACGTTCAAGATCTGTGAATTTATCAATTTTATCAGTGCAGCAGTCGCCCCCATAACTTTTTTATATCGATTGGTCAAACTCATCATGATATACACTATTTTGTTTACTTTTTATACTGAATCGAAATCTGAAATAAAATTTTCTAAGATACCTATACCTATACAGAATTGAAATGACCCTAAATAACTATTTTGATTGTGCCTTTTACTTGATGCTAGCATAAAAAATTTGTGCTTGCATCAGTTTAAAATGAATTTTAAAAAATGTTTGTTTTAAAAAGTGCTTTCAATACTATACCTGACCTTTTAGTTTCTGTTATGGTTCTTTTAGGTTGTCCTTTAGAGCTTTATGATGTACTTATCTATTCTTTCTGTGGTGTTTGTTTTAAATTATGTATAATGTTGGACGAAAATTCTAAGCTTCCCCACAAATTTTTATTTCAAACGACTTATGTTTCGTTACGTATACCAGTAATATTTTCAAGTTTTACTTATTATGTATGCCTAATTGACATAAGTAAAACTAGAAAATGTCGCTAAGTATAAGTGTAACAGAACATAGGTCCTTTGAAGCAAAAGTTTGTGGGGAAGCTTAAAATTTACATCGATAAATATATATTAATTCACCCAATTCCGAGAAAAAAACGACTTAATACAATTCCTATTCAATTATGTATTTTGTAAATATTTTGACAAATTGGTATTCACATTTGTGATTCATACATATTCAAATCTAAAATGAATAAAACAAATTTAATTATACAAATATTGAAACTTTAAATCCTCAACATTTTCTTAATAAACACAAATTTTTCGTAATAAACCGCTTGTTAACCTTTTTTATAATAAATAGAAATTTGAACTCAGAACTTTAAAATTCCAAAGACACATACACATACATTGAATTCCTAGACGAGCTTTTGAAGTTCGTCGAACATGTATTACCTGAAATCATAATAATAAAACATGTTTGTACTTCATTTTAATTAACACGGACAATTACAAAGAGTAAATTAAAAATAATTTTACAAAAAAATTCAGAAATATATCAATAATATCTATACATCATACAATTTTTTTAAAGACGAGATAATATTTCAATTTTACTATTCTATTTGTTTGCTGTATTTTTTATTTTTGTATTGCAAATTTTAGTGAGTAAAATATTCTTAACCGTCAAAAAAGTTTTGAGAGATATTCGAAGGGGAAGTTAGGGAAAATTGTGAGATTTTTTACATGTTTCATTAAATTAATATATTGATTGGAAATATTTCCACAAACACAAAGTGTTTGAAATTTGAATAAAAAAAGTTTTTCTAATTTGTATATATAATTAACCAAACTTTCAGTTGGCATTCGTAGACCACCATACATATTTCTATCATGATCAAATCTTTTGATATGTGTCAATAATTTGTGCATTTCTACTGTTTCTACAGTTTTTGAAAATTATATACATTCCTCACAGTTACTGTGAACACTTAAGCATTTCCTCATCGAATAACCACAAACGTAATGAATCGCATTGTGTGTCGGAAGATCTTCAGTTCTATATTCATTATCTTGTAATTAATTGCTTGTTGAACATTTCTATATGAAGCACATATGCCAATACCTGAAACAGGTATTGCAGACGACTTCAATTTTATTAATAAAGCATTAAAGTCATCTCGACAATTTATAGTGTCCAATATAGAAAATCTTGAGCAAACAATTTCTTAAAAGTTCGTTCAAACTGTATTGATGTCAAATTAAAGCAATTTCCACCTTGATTGAGTCTCCTAGTTTTAATGTACATAAACTCGCATAATTTAAATTTTTCTCATAATTTAATCACTCCATCTATTGTAATTAGTCAACCTCTTATAAATTTACACTTAGCGGTAATATCTTCATTCTTTTTGTTCAATATGTTGAGCTCTTTCAAGAACACAATCTTGTCATTTAAAAATTGTATCTGATAATTAGTTGCTCAAAAAACGTTTTTGAATTTATTCTCACAATTTTTCCTAGGTGAATTTACGACGTCAAAAAGTTTATTGAATTTTATAAGAACTGTAAGTGCCTTAAAACATGCATACACTAGCCATTGAATCACTATCTGGACAGCAACCTTCATGTTTTGAAAGTATTGAGATAAACATGTGCATAGTTAATTTTGGTGTGCACCTATATGTTCTTTATAAAATGTTTAGATGAATGTCGATGAAGTTTTTACCATCATAGAAAAAAACATTCTTCTTTAAATTGTTTTGAATTGCTTTAAGCACATGGCATGCACCAAATCAATAAATCACTTCTCTTCCACCACTATGGAAAACAGGGCTTTCTGGTGTTACCTTTACACTCTTAGCAAACTCAATGTAGTTTGATCCCATATCATTAATTATACATTCAACACGAAAACCTATATTCGTTAAGAACAATACACACTTTTACAGAGCTTTGTAAAGATCTATGGGAGACATGCGTTTCTACGAAAAAATAAGCAATCGCTTAGCTTCAGTCTGTATAAACCCCTTTAAGCATTACAACTGTTACATTCTGCGCCAAAATAAACTCTTTTCCATCTCTAATATTTTTAAGACCAACAATTTCAATCCATACCACAATGATAAAAAAGGAATTTTTTCAACGACATTTCATCCCAAAGCAAAACACAATGCAGAGACCTAATTGCTAATTACTTAAAAATTACATTATTTCTGAAACCTGAAAGTAAGATATTTCTTCGATAATTTTTGAAAAGTTCTTTTTGCTGGCAAAGAAATCATTTTGCTGACGAAAGAATAGACTCGAGACCCTAAAAAATATAGACAAAGTTATTTGTTTTAGTTTAGGACAATATCTTCGAGCATGTTTTCCCATTCGAAACATTCGAAATTGAGCCCTGACAATATCAGAAAAATTTGGTGGCAAAAAAAATGATCACACATACAATCAAATATTTCTAAAGAAACCTGCTCTTATTCAATAGGCTTGATCAATATTTTGTTCTTAAAATTTTTTATTTCTGCCCTCATTTTTTGTTTTCTTGGTGTATCCAATGATAATGTTGCTAACGTTTGTGACCCAATAGAAGAAGGTGAAACTCTGCAGGGTATATTGTCTAAAAATAAGAAATTGTTGTAGTTGTGTATATCTCATATGGATAAAAAGGGTTAATTTTGAACTATTATAGTGTGACGCGAAAACAAATGATTGCCTTAATAGAAGGAGCATAAAGGTCTTGTATATCCATACGATTTCAACTTAATTGGATTAATAATAACACAATTATGGCAAGTTAAAGCCACCATAAATTGTAAGTTGTATGTTTTAAAGAAATTAACTAATAAATGGCACAATTGACATTTTTAACTTGACTTATCTTTTTGTCATTAATCCAGTTAAGTTGAATTTTTTGGGATTATAAAAATCTGTATTGTATATGTAGGTTGTATATAAGAATTATGAAAAAATAACACTATCATTAAAATTGTATTACTTGATGTTGACGGTACATACATATCCACATATGAGAGAGTAACTTCCTTTGAAAATATCATTTTGGAATCTTCTTTAGGATCAATTGTAATATCTGAAATGTAACATAATAAGTTAGATGCAAAAACAAAAAACATGTTAGTTGTTACCAGAGAGAATTACTATTTTTTTATGGTTCATGTTCAAATTGATCTGGTACTTTTTTTAATCAAAAATAGTAACAACTGCCTTATATAATAGGCTTTTGCAAAATTTAGAGGTTTTCGATAAATATTTTTGTACAAAATGTTTCTCACATAGTTTATAATTTTTATACAGCTTGTCTGAATCCATTGCCAGTAAACCTTTCCGACTACATGCTGGTTACCATTCCTCACATCTGTGGAAGTAGAAATATTGCAATGAACTAAAAGCACAGATTATCCAGTACAATCTGATTATTTTATATTAATGGTAAATCATCAGAGACACTCATCCTGCACAATCGATTATTGGAAATCGGAACATAAAAATATTGTTTAAAGATTTTGTGGAATACCCTCTAAAAGTACAAAATGTGCCACCTTTTTCACTTTTTCATCCATATTCATTGCTGAGTGCTAAAAAACAATACTTACAACTGTACGAATCGAAATAAAAAGGTAGGTTAACCCAAAGAAAATTTTAGGTTGATTAGAAAACACTTATTTGGAGCATGCGCAAAGAAAAACAATTAAGCGGGAAATGCTAGCCTTCACATCTGTAAGAGGTGGATAATCTGCAGGTCATTTAGGCTTTATCAAAACTTATTATAAACTCAAAGACATCTATTATTGGAACCTAATGCAAAAGGACTGTCGAGTTCTGAGTAGATAATAAATTATTTACGCAAGAATAAATGTATTTGATAGCAGTCTTTATTTACCTCAATGTTCATACACAACTTAATTAGTGCTGACTTGGCTACATTGAACATAATAATGATTGACTTCTTAGTTGCAATTATCGGAAACAATAAAAATAATAAAAATTAAATGAACCTCTACAAGAGAACATGCTTTACAACCATAATAACAAAAGTAATATCACAATACATTCTCTGCAAATTTACTAGTTTAATCTGACGGGTGGTTTTACCACTCTGTCACTGCGAGTAGTTATGGTAGGTGGATTATCAGAATACAAGGTTGGGGTCCAAAACCTGAGCTCGATTAGTCTGGAACTACTTGGTTGTGAAACCGTAGTTGAAATTCTTTCACTTTCTGCTTCCAAATAGAGTAGATCTGGAATCAATTCTATCTTGTCTCTTACTGTATCATCTATTTTAGATATTTGATCTGTATGGCAACGCCAAGTTCTACCTTCATTAATTTGACTTCATAATGAAAATCACCCTAGTGTTCTTCCACAGAACCCAATCTCCATTACCCAGAGGAACCATAATCATGTATTGCAACCCTAAACTTTCCGCAACTATCCTTTTCGATTCTTACTTTTATCCGCAAATCAGGTAGAATGTTACAAAAACGTTATTTAGTAGAGAAACTAAAGATTAAATTTGTACGCAATTTGCATTGATTATTCAATGTAATTCGAGAGTGCATCAAAATTTATCACAAATTAAATTCTAAATTAACTGACTTAGTATTCATAGCCTTAAGTTAATTTTTTAAAGTTTGAATGTAACGTTCTGCCATACCAATTGTGTCAAAGTACTGGGGCTGCAAATTTATGTTCTATTCCATTGTCTTGACTAAATCTTTTAAATGCCAACTTGTGAAAGGGCTACCATTATCCAACACTAATATATCAGATACTCTAAAGATAGCAGCCTATATTTACCTCAATGTTCATACATAACTTGAACACCGACTTGGTTACATTGAACATACTAATGATTGGCTTCTTATCTGCAATTACCAGAAACATGACAGAGATGGGAATTCAAATAAACATATATATAAAAGACATTAGAAAATATATTGCAAGCTGTCAAAGTTATCAGGCCAGAAAAATGAAAACAACTTCAAACCAATATAACAAAGTCAGAGTATTTAAATCTCCCAAAGAAATAGATCCTCTAGGATGTTTCAGAAAATCTAACAGAAGATTTACAGTCATAGTAATTGCAACATGTTATCCAACACGGTTTGTTGAAGCATTAGCATTGCCAAATGGTAAAGCAGAACATGTAGCAATTTTTTTATTAAATTATGTGGTTTTTGTCCACGATACATTTTATCAGAAAGAAGAAAGGTATTTCAATCTGAAATGGTAACACACTCAAACTTATGGGTGTATAAAAGCCAATAGACATTCAGTTATTATCCAGCAACCAATGGACTAACAGAACATTTCAATAAAACCATAGCAGACAAGCTTTATGTTATGAATGGCTCAGATCAGAAAAATGGGTGCCACTTTGTACCCCATGTTGTGTTTGTACATAGTACATCCATCGACCAGGTTCACACCTTCTCATCTTGTATATGCTAGAGAACCAATTTTACCCATTGGAGCAGCATTGAAATAAGAGCCAACTGCGGAAAACGTCTAAAAAATACACTAATGGGCATTGTACATAAGAAATTTAGCTGTTAGAAATATTCAAGACAGTCAAGGAAAATCTAAAATTCATTGTGACGAAAAATACCCTCCTTTGACATTTCAAATTATACACAAAGTACGAATATTTGAACCGAGAAGATTTGTTGGAAAATCAAATAAACTAGTTCTGAAATATCACAGATCTTATACAATTGTAGATAAAGTCAGAGAAGTTGATTATGTAATCCAGAAAGAACCAAAAAAGGAAATTGTACATGTAAAGTCAAATTTTTCGTTTTCGTAATCCATGGTTATAACCCGTTGCACGATCAAGTACAAATGACAGTTCCGACATCGAACAGAAGGATGTGGAAATATCAAACACATGCAATTCAGATTACGAACAGGACGAAGTAGAATAACCCCCACACAAACAAGGCTCAAGAAAGTAATATGCTAGATACACTGCATATTTTATTTTTATGAGTAACAAACACTACTTACAATTATTATTATTATTATTTTAAATACAGCAGAAATAGAGAAACAAACCCAAAAATGTTATTTGAACTAGACAAACGCATGACATTTTTATATGAAAACAATTACTAAGTGCAAACACTATTTATATTTTGCTTCAAAAGAATGCATAAATTATACAAATTAGCACAAATGCTAGTAACGTAAAATTAAATATCACTTTAAAATGTTCTTATAAGTTAGCCACAACTATAAACAAAAAGCGTTGAAGAAATGGAACATTTTAGAATAAATGCATTAAATTATTTTATAACCTAGTAATTGAAACCATTCATATTAAAAGTTACTGATTAAAAAAAATCACACTCACAAAATAGAAGTGTGAAAGACAAATCAATGCACATTGCGCAAAATTTTCTGAAAAGCTATCTGGAAATTAAAAATACGCTGAAAGGAAATTATTTCATTATACTTAATCGAGGATGTAGTGGTGCACATTTATAACGGACTGCATAAACCCAAAAAACAATATCTGTTGTTTTGTTGAGTAATAATTACTGCTGTCTAGCTATTTTCATTACAACCATAAATTACAATTCATTTTTATAGAAGTGCAAAATGCTCACTTACCATATATAAAATTTTAAAAATGTATTTCTTTACTCCATAATAGTGATTCGCACATTTAATTACCCAGAAACATTAAACCCGCGATAATAAGCACTTATACGCTAGATATATGCATTCTACTAGATTTGAAATGAATATTCTTTTTCTTTTAGTGTCAGGATCTGAATTCTCTGCTAATTCAAATACAATAGCAGAGACAACTCACCTCCTGATAAATATAAAGGACAATAATGCATACTTCACTTATTGATGCTAAGAACAGACCAACATGGTTACACTAAGAACAACCACTGTGGCTTTACTCAACTTCCTAAAATGCACTAATTTAATACAAAATGCTAGATATACAATCACCTTACTTTGTAAGATTCCATCTTCCATTATTATGCCAAAAATTTTGCAACATGATTTATTAAATGTATCTAATGAACTTGCAAAAAGAGATCATGAATTAGCAATTTCTATTGATAAAATTTTTCAATACTACAAATTACAGATTTCAAACACTTTTTCGGAAACTTACCTGTATGTGCAAGTCAGAGTGCAATCATGAAGTTAAGTCATCGCGGAAAACTTTATGAACTAATAACAGCACCTTTGGACTGGGACAATGACATTTGTTCAGTAGTAAATGATACAATATATTTAACAGTTGTCCCTTCTTTAGAAAACCAACACCAGCCACCAATTTTAAAGCATTATATGTACCACATTGTTGCTATATTGATAGCAACAATATGGTACATATAATGCCAGAAAGTAACACAACAAAACATTCTTAAACATGTAGGTAGGCATATGACACCACAAAAGCTCTGGTATGAGTAAGGCAAGCAATTTAAATTTTTAAAATTTTTTTTAGTTCCTATTGAAACCATAATGTAAACATTTACAATACAAAAATTATTAAACTTTTTTATTGCTGTTCAAATCTTAAAAAGACGGACAGTACCTAGTTTACTTTAATACGTCTCTGACAGTGCACTCCACCTTCTGATTTTTGTAACACCCGATGATAGTATTTCATTTTTACTTGTATTATGGACAATACTTTCAATTTCGGTTTTTAATATTACAATACTACTAAGTGAGAATTACAAAAACTAGAAACTTGACGAAGTTTTTACTTTGAAGTGGTGGAACTGGCAACCACCACTTAAAGTTGCATTAGCAGAACTATCTAGTCACGTATAGACACATTTTATTAGAGTATAACATAGGGACCTCATCGACTTCTAAGACATAATTGCCAGTAACTTTGTTAATCTTGTAACAAAGTTAAGCTAGAGATATAATTAACTAGGTTCAAGATTTAATTTTACTTTTCACAATTATTATTGAATTGCTATATTACCATTTATTTTTCAAATTAGAAGTTAAAAGTAGAGCTTAGCTATAAATACTACATTTTCTTATGAATGATTTCAGTTAAACTACATATCACAAAGACGATAGTAATAAAACTATTATCTTGAATAATATATTAAACTTTGATTATTACGAATAATTGTATGAGCCAATCAAGCTGAATAATTAGTTTAAAGAAGAACTAGTAAATTTTTTATTTTTTTTCTTCCTTCAACAATTCTGTTACTTATCAATTATTTTATTTCTATATATTTGTCTATGGAGACTATAATTACTCCACGACTATACATGCAACGATTGCCAGACAGAACTTTTTGTCACACATTAAGACAAATATTACTTGAATTCCGACAACAACCAATAAATTTATTTACTTGTCATCCTTGTATAGACCAGATGTGCACACTCAACAAGGAATTTTGTAAAAAGTTTGCAAATGTTATGATATATCTTGATTTATTACAAGTACCTGGTATAGAGCATATATCCATTAATGGCCATATTTTCTCAGATGATGATGCGGTTTATGATTTTCGGTAAGTTACACGAAATGATATTCTTCGATTATTTACTAACTCTTATGAAGTTAGACCGTTAATGCGCAAAAAAACCCCCTGCTTTGGAACATTCTGACAGCTGAAATCTTTTACCAAAGATCATTGCCAAATGCAACTGGACCCAAGTACGCTTGCCATGATAATTCGTACTTAACTGTACTATTAAAAGACTGGATTTAGTATTATAAATAGGCAAGGTCGCTCATGAAAATATGCCAAACAAACATTATTAGATATGCCAATAAAAATTTTAGAATTAGCTTTAGGATTACTTAAGTCACGCTTATTAGCTAATGAATTAATTTTTTCATTAGACTATACAGCCAATTATTACACTCTACCACTTTTGAAATGCACGATGTCACAACAATTGTCTCTAATTGGAGTGCACATTTCACTTCTAAGGCATATTTCAAAGGTTATAAAATCTGCATTTTTCAGATTAATTTATGTATTTTATGAACAAATATTGTTCTTTTTATTTAAAGCTACAATAACGATTCACGCTATTTTCATTACGTTTACGACGATTTATCTTTTTGCAATTGCACTTGTAACGTATTTCAAACGACACTACTTTATGCTTTAAATTGTATCAGTTATATATCGTTAGGCTGACCTTACAAAACTTACGAATTTTTCCTTCCAGTGCTCTATGTAATTTTTAAGCATAAAAACAAAGCTATTGTAGATGATGAATATTGTTATATAATGCATCGTGTATAATTCAATCTCGTACAGTTTTATATAAATTCAATTCATCTCTTACATTTTTATTGTTACAAGTTAATGACAATGATTGTAATCAGAAAAACGAAACTTTCTTCATAATTACGCATTTGAGTTTAAAGGCATCCATTGATTAACCATTATCCTGAAAGTTTTCGAGTTCAACGTTCAGAGCGTCGCGGTTCATCACACGGTCATAGTTTTGATAACCAATTTTACAGCCTTGGGCAAATCCCTCTGATATCTGTCCCATTGCTTATAATTCATAAGGACTCTGGAGCAAGGGCACTTCTACTCTACTTCTTCGTTGACTTCATAATTGACTCCTAGTTTGCATTTCACTAACAGTGCTTCAGTATAGTAATCACAATGTCCCAGTTGACAGAACAAGAGCTCAGAATATACATTTATCGAGAGGAGCCAATACTTATTAAACATCGATCCCACAGTTCTAATTGGAGCTGACACTGTGTGTCAGCTTTCACACTACTAAGCGAGAGCTGATCTAGCTACATGAACATCCAAGTCAGTTAGCTACCCTTAGGCGAAAACGATACGTAACAATATAGTCCAATGATACAATAAGCATTTTCTCAAAAGAAAAAAACTATGCTAATTAACATCCTAAGAGCTTGATGCTGTTGGTGCAATTCACTTCGTTCGAGGACTGAATGACATTTTTCAACAGTTAACAAAAATATCCTAATTAAACTAACAATTTTCCTGAACACCTTTTACATTGTGGCTGTAACTCTAAAAATAAATTAGCAGAACACTTTCCTTAAAAATTAAGTAGTATAACACAGACAAAGAACGCTAAATCCTATATATAGACAAAGACTAACTGTTAAAAGCATCATTCAAAGGGAATCCAAGCACCATTGACGAATTTTGGATCTCACTAAACTATAAAGTATATCTTTCCACATACTCATATATATATATATATATATATATATATATATATATATATATATGTTTAGGTATGTACTTCAATCACATATTATACAAAGCAACGCCAGTTTCTATATCTACTAACTCACATAATGCATAAATTAAAACATTTTCAAAATAAAGGTAAAAATTACTGGTATATTTGTTTAAAAGAAATCTCATACATTTGATTTAAAATAGCAATTTCAAGCCATGCCACTTACCTAAAGTAAATTTGTGCAAAAAATAATTTTTCAATAAAGTTGTCTGATCACTGATGCATTTATCCCTATATGTTCATAAAAATGAATTAAAAATTTTTAATTCTTTTACATAAGTGATATTCAGCAGTACTGCTCTCATTATTAAACTAACAAATCACGATATAATCACTTAAATGTTAAATTTGAGAATATCAATTGCAGAAGTTAAATGTGCATTTGTCTGCAAGCAATTTCAGATGGGAACATAACGTATTTGAAGTTTTGCAGCATGCAGTGGTAGCTGAATGTCATATGAAAATGAGAGCCGTAAAATTTATAAAAACAGCTTAACCTTAAAACTTTATTCATATTAAGAAAAGTGAATTTATATATTAAACTATAAGAATTATAGTTTATATTACAGTTAAAAAGTTTGATTTTCTCATCTATACCACAGATGTTGAGAAACATGTTCTAGAAATTTTTAATGAATATTCTACCACTTAAAACAAAAAGCGTGCTTTTAGTTTGCTTAAAGCATTGCCAGAATCTAATGTAACAAATCATACAGTCATTCATATTGTTATAAACATGATGATAAAAAATAATTATATCGTTATCAAGGCAAATGCAGAATACATAAAAGACGTGTAATAAATTAAAATAATTTACATTAATTGCAAGTAGAAGTACGAATGCTCGAAAATCAACAATTGTTCTTCACCTTAACCTTAAAAAGAAATATAAACAAACACTGTCATTTCACAATAGCTATAAATAAAGTTTAGTTTTGTGTGATTGTAAATGACTAAAAAGGAAATATGAAGGTTTAGTATATAATAAATGTTGTACCAAGTACACAGGGTGATTCAAAACTTCAAAGAAATATTTTAAATAATGCTTAAAAGAGAGACGTAAATTCATATTCATGCATAAAAAAAATTAATTAAATACTAACAATTTAAAATTTAAACTGATGTTTTTAAAAATATCTATACAAACACGTGTAAAGCAAAGATGCACCACACTACAGAAAACTATTCATAAGAAACCGACTTTATTTCTTCTAATCAACACACTGTACTCTAATGTTAAGAATCATGTAAATGATTCTCAAATTTGTGGTAATACCTACTTTAACTGATGCTTAAAAAGGGCAATAGAGCAATATTTATGCAAAAAAACTTTTGACAGACGTTTATACAAAGAAATGCATTCAAATTGCGCAATTTCATTGCTGAACTATATAATATATTTATTAAAGCATATCATTAGTATCATTTTATTACCTCTAACCACAACTTTCTATAGTATTATGTTTAAGCCAACAAACCATTCATAAGTGCAGTGTTGGAATATTTTACTTCCTCATTTAAAATTGTTTTTCTACGAAATGCTGTGTAGGATATTATTTTGTAGTTATTTAAAATTATTCATATAATAACGTAAGCATTTAATTTGTTTGCTTTGTGGGGTGCCTTATTAGATAAAGTGTATGACATTAATGCGAACATTGGTAATGCAGGTCAGTTACATCAACGTATTGGTATTCTACAAAACTGGCACAGAAGAGCACGTTTGTGTATCCAACAAAATGGAGGGTATTTTTAAAATCTTTTGTAAGCAGAATTGGTTAGTAGCTACTTTCACTAAAGTACATATTTACACACATTTTATAAACATTTGTTTAAAGTTTTTAATTTTTAAGAAATTGTGCTTTTTGCATAAACATTATTTACTTACCTTATGAAACATCAGTTAAAGTAGGTGATTCACAACTTCATTTGGTGAACTGATCTAATGAATGGTTTTCTGTAGTATGTCACCTCTTAACTATATACGTACATGTACAGACATATTTAAAAACATCCGTTTAAATTTCACGTCACTATTTTTAAAAAAATAATTTTATTATGATTAAATATCAATCTACACTCCATTCTTAAGCATAAGTTAAAATATTTCTCTAAAGTTGTAAATCACCTTGTACAGCTCTGTAGCACAGAATCTAACCAATTTAGCAAAGCTTCTTTTCATACTTACTATTTATGTAACATATATTGCATATATTCTCATTCAAAGGTCTGAACAGATAAATAAAGAAATTGAAAACCAGAAGCATGATATGAAAAAGAATAATAAGTTATTTATACTAAAAGTTCAAAACGTGATATCAATTCTAAATAAGTCTCCATGTAAGTATTTTATAAAGAACGATTGTAAAATACATGTATATGGTCAGATAGTTTCCTTTCTGTCATATTAAGCCAGCTCTATTTATTTAGACAGTTTATAAGAAAAACAAAAAATTTTGCAATTTCATAAACTAGCCACACACGAGTTTTGCATCTTTTAAATTATGTTTCTGTTCAATATCAAAAGTAGAACCATAGACAAAAGGCC
Organism: Platerodrilus igneus; assembly: GCA_036346225.1. Lineage (NCBI taxonomy): Eukaryota > Metazoa > Arthropoda > Insecta > Coleoptera > Lycidae > Platerodrilus > Platerodrilus igneus. The sequence goes on along the minus strand of JARFIW010001292.1, from coordinate 3,853,205 downwards.
AAAAATCATATTGCAGTATTAAGTTCATGTATCAGGTGAAAAAGTGACTAAACAAGAAGATTAACGTAAAATTAAAGAAAATTATATGTGTTGACGCCATCAAAGTAATTTTAGTTAAAATAGAAATTCTAACATTTGTTATATAGTTCATTTATCTAGTTGATAACTCGCAGATGTTGAAAGTTAAGTTACATATTTAATTGCTGTTCGTAGTTTGCTTTGAAAGGTGTTGTTTCCAATATATAAGTAAAACTTGTGTCGCCGTTCCAATATCAGCAGCCACCTGTCGAACTCGTCCGCTGCCACCAATAGCTATATTAATTAAGGGTGCCCTTTTTGAATTTAGTAGAAGAGTGGTTTCCTGTTAATCTTCTGCAGTCGATGCTGAATGGGTAAGTACTTTTATCTTGCACTTGCTTTATTTATGTATTTGGAACTTCCGCTAAAATTGTTCATTAAAATTAGTTTGTACTACCGCTATCAAGCTCACCAATATGTGTATAAAAGCTAATATGGTGGTAAAATCTCAGGTTATTATCCACCACTACAACCAGAGAAAGTGGTGGTTAGAAATAAACCAAAGTTTTTGCAAAACATCAAAGCTGACGTGAAGAATTTTTGACATATCCTGGTGAAAACCTTAAACAAATTTGTGTGCCGTCTGCATAGAAGTGCATTCTGAATCAATATAAAACAATACTATGTTTGAAGGATATACGTACTCTATATAGAATTGAGCTAAGCAACAACCCCCATAAACACCTCTTGTAATTATTTGCTGTTGAGACATATTTTCATTAATAAAAAACTTTGCAGCTATCAGTAAGTTGTTTCTAAATAGTTTCACTCCACCATCACATAATCATATATATGAAAAATTAATATTAAACTTAAATGATATATGGTATTAAATACTTGGATGGAATTAATATAATAAAATTAATATTGACAAATTAACCATATCTATTTGAGTATAAATATTGTCACTTACTTTAAGCACTACATTTGATTTTCTAATGCGCTACCTGAAGGTACTACATTGGCCAGGAATTAAGTTTTTGCCTGGAAATTTTGAATTTTGCTGAACCCTCGTTATTCCAAGCAGGTGATCTTTGAAGTGTATGACAACACACATGCAGGACATACAATTTACTTCTCTTCCGAACAAGGGCGTATTTTTGTGAAAAATGTTCACCTAACATTTATCAAGCGTTCTGTCTCAGGAATCGAACCCAGGACTTTCGACTTATTAGTCACACGCAAACCAACTAAGCCACGAGCTGCCAGTCACTTTAAATAATGCACTCTCATAACTGAACCCTTTTCTAAACCCCAATTGATATTTAGACAAAATGTTCTCTTTGTTTAAATCATGAACTATTTCAGCAGCTACAAGTTTCTCAAATACCTTAAATAAAACAGAAAGTAAACTGATTGGTTACACATGATTAACTTCAGTTGGTGATGGAACCTGCAGGATAGGAATAAGAAAACATGTTTCCAAGAATTTGAAAAGATGTTACGTTTTAACAAAACCTATGAATGTGAATTAGAACAGGTAATATACAGAGTGTATGGAAATTAGTCGAAAATCTCATAGGGCGATTATTTCAGTAGTTCTTAGCAAAAATTGTTTGTGCAAAAATTTTCTATGGTTCATCATTTCGGTTCACAAGATTTTCACAGTTGGCAATGTAGATTATTATAGTAAACAAGAAGGCATTTTGGTTCATAACAACCTATCAAACCATACAGAAGTTGTTCTTTTTTACATATATATATATATATATATATATATATATATATATATATAAAATTTGACATTTAATAGATTTACTTTAGTACAATATTATTTCATTTGATGTCCTTCACTTTCTTTCATATTCAATTCAACAATTTGTGATAGTGTGTACTACATAACTTGAAAAACGTTTAATTAAATTTGCATAATGTATACTTTTATTAAGTATGCTGATACATGTATAGAGTTAAGTTTTTGCAATGATAATATAAATCTAGTAAAAGAAGAATTCCAAAGACAGTTTTCAAATTACAACATCCAAGTACAAATATACTCCAAATACTAGATTGTTAAGTGTTTCAAAAATGACAGATTTAGGAAATAGATTGCAGGTTAAAAAGGAATATTATGAAATTTTCAACCGTGATAAGAAAAAAATTGGTATTGCTTTAAAAATAAAATTTATATAACTTAAGTGGTTAAGTAACTTTAAACATAGCTAAAAATTTTTCAAATAACCTTATATTGCTTAAAGAAAAATGGCATTAAATTTTAGGACGTGCAACTTCGAAAGATTTAATTACAATGTGTGAAGAATAATTAGCAGAAAGTTTGCTTAGTGTTGTAGCAGATATTCATTTAAAATACAAAACTTGCCTTACTCCAAAAATGAGTAATATAGGCCAGCCCATTTCAAATCATCCAAAAAAATGAGATTAGACACTCACCACATCAGTATTATGAAAAAACTTTGTATTTTGTATCTTTCTGTAGAGATATTAATGCAAAACAGAGAAAACAAAAAAACATATTTTTCATACTGCACCCACATATCCATTGATTTTGATTATAAATTTAATTATTAAATTTTCTTGTATATTATTTGTCTCTGCTACTTCCCTTATATTCAATTGACACACTAAGCATTGGTTTACAATTATTTTTAATTTTTCCTCAAAGATTAGCTTAATAAGTTTTCAATTTTTTTTATAATATCCATTATAAATATATTTATATACACTAACGGAAACGCCCACTTCATAAGAATTATTTCAGTTTTATGAAGTTGCAGTTCGTAAATTAAGTACACTTTACTCAATACTATTTAAAATAAAAAATTGTTACGTGAAATTTTTCAATATACACAAAAGTCAAAAATAGTCACACAATAATAATTACCAAAAATTTCACCTTTTAAGACAAAAACGATTTACCAAATGTACTTTATATACACTAACACAATAATACTATAAAATCAGTTTCAGTCAAAAACACTAACTTTACATGGACTATTACATAGACTATATCAGTTTTATGTGATCTACAAATTAAGTATATATACCATTAAGTACATAAAATAAAAAATTTGTTACGTAGAATTTTGAATATACACAAAAGTCACAAACATTAACACATTAATAATAATTTACTAGATAATTCCACCTTTTAATATAAAAAATGGCTTACCAGGTTTATAACCTTTGACAATCAAGGCAGTTTATATACACTAATCACTAACACAGCACATACACTCAGTCTCATTCAGAAACATACACTTTACACGAACTATATAGTTTTAAGTAGTCGTTAAATGAGGTACATTATTATTTAAAATAAGGAGTAATTTATTATTAGCAGAATTGTTCAATCATTAAGTGTACACAAAAATACTCTTTAAGAATAATTTAGCAAATAAATCCACCTTTTAAAACAAAACCTGATTTACCAAGCTTAAAAGTTCTCAAAATCAAGACATAACGTAATTAATGAACCTAATGTTGTTAATAGTAACAGACGAAACTGCACTCCTTACAGCACTGAAGCATACATATATTCGTCCATAACTTCCACTATTTTGCCTGGGGCTTATTGGTTAAAAATGCATAAATTTGAAACCTTCGGTACACGACCCGTTTTCATTATATGTATACTTTAGATATGACTAGTTAGATAATGCAGAGTACGCTGCTGCAACATTTATTGCCGACACTTACAGCAGTATTGTTACCTAACTTCAAGTTAGAGTGCTTAATAATTTTGTAAACAATTTACTAGTGTATAATAAATATTAATTATTATTAATATTTATTGCCGTTTTGTCAAAAGTTAGCGGTTCTGCAGCACTACAACTCCTACAGAGAAAGTGCCACTGCCTCGCACAAACCTTAATTATTTATTTTTTAAAAGTTTTTACTCTATTCTAGTTCATTTGTTTTTATAACTATGTATTAATATTAACGCATGAAATATAATACTCATATTTTATATCAAGCAATCTCAATGAAATAGGACATATAATTAGAAAACAATAAAAGGGGAACCAAGCTGTATATAGGCTGTTGTAAAATTTCAGGGTACTGTGTAGTCTAGCTCAGAATATAAATAAGTGAAGAAACCTAATGACGAAATAATAAGTGCACTTAAATCTGATGATTACTATAAACAACTAAAGCTGTTGGTTGTGAAATATTTACAACTAATGTTGATTATGCAAAAGGATATATTGGAAAAACTATTAATTCGACAAATGTTCAAATGCAGAAAAACTTGGCAGCCACAGACTGCTAATCCCCCCTTCACATTCCACTGAATATCGGGGAAATAGGGTATATAATTGTAAAACAAAATTGTTCGAAGCATATGTGTGGAGCACAGCACAGTACGTCTATGAAATAGGGGCAGTAGGAAAAGCAGACAGAAAGAGATAGAAGCCTTCTAGAATGTTGAGCTTCAGATGTATAAGGATGATAGCATGGACACACAAGATTAATAATAAATAGGTTATAGAAATAGTAGAGCAATAAAGATATCTGTGGAAAATAAATAAAAATAGGAGAAATAGAAGGGCAGGATACATTCTGAGGTATTTTTGGAAAATTGTACGAGATATATTACAAGCAGAAATAAGAAAAAAAGAGGTAGAGGTAGACCGAGATCAGACTTTCGCATGCAGATAGTGATAGATGCAGACTGCAAATTTAAGGGAAATGTGTAGGTTAGTTCAAAATAGGAAATAATGAAGGTACACATCTAACCAGTTCCAGAATTGAAGACCTAATAATGAATGATCAAATAAAAACAAAAAAGGAAAAACTTAAATTTTTTATAAACATTCAAATATATCAAGTTTTCATATATATTGGGGATATATATTGCTATAATTACAGGGTAGTTTAGGGGTAGGTTAAGTCACAGGGGTTCTAGAATAAATAAAAGAAACTTCCAGTCAACAAAAGCGCATAATTACAGATATTATAAGAGTATACATTTTAAACTGGGCAGAGACGATACTCTGAAGTGCTAAATTATTTATGTAACCCGTGATACGAAAGTAAATTAAAATCATTTTTAAAAGTGTACAAATTATGCAAGTGTGCGCCGATCTATTATAGACGGCTCTGGTTAATCACCTCCTGTTAATTACTCTGGTTAAATACTTTTTGGTAATTACTGACATGGTAAATGTTCTATTACTGTCTTGTTAATTACGAACATGGAAAATCTTTTATTTACTGATATTCAAATGGAATCTTAAATTGGATCAACTTATGGGATTTTAATAACGATTTGGATTGCATTTTGGTTTTGATGTCGACTTCCAAATACGACTCTAAATATTCAGACTGGGCACGAAAACTCTTGGAGGATGCAGAGGAACTACAGAACCATTCCAGGTTAGCGATATTGATATAATTTATTACTGAAAACTGTTTTAATTCAATATTTTTCGTATATGTAATAGTCAACAAAACAGTAGTTTTATTGATCAATTTATGAAAGGTAATAGGCATCTTGAAACGTTTCAAAAGGTATCTAAATATAAACAAAAAGGCTAGTTTTGCTGGCTTCAATTTCTTAAATCTGGTATATGTAAATATTCTAAAAAGGGAAAGATTTTAAACGTTGTAAATATTTAATCATTATATTGTGTATTGTAGAATTGCTTTATTTAATTGAATCAGCTAGTTGAGGCAAAGAAAATCCATAACTTAACATTTCACATCATAAGTGCTTGATTGATCAAAGGGGCAAATAAAAAATAACACAGCATTTTATGACATGCTCAAACGTGGGGCTAAATATAATAAGGGAGTAACACAGCATTTTATGATAGACCCAATCGTGGGGCTGAAATAACACAGCAATATATATATATATATATATATATATTGTTGTGATACTGTGGCAATACCCCTATACCCCTTTTTATGAATTAAAAGGTATACATTTTTAATTTATCAATTTTTGATTTTTATTATATAATTTTGATTGTGCCGGCTAGCTCAGTTTTCGTATTACGCATGGAGCTTGTGACAATACGACAAACAAAGATTTAAACCTACCATCTGTTCTCCTTCCTGTTCTAATCTTTAAACCAAAAACACCGTAAAACACAAATTATTATAATGCTCTAAAAAAATATTTACAACTTACGAAAAGGTTAAAAATTGTTTAACTGGAATTCTCTTCTAATTGAATCAATAAATATATATAATTATTATTACCAAAGATGATCAAAAAGTCAGCAAAATCACTAGTACCCTCAATTACTACCTGAAGCCTATGAACGTTCAATTAACCTCAATTATTTACGTAATTTTTCAACGTATAACCAAAATTAAATCCTGCCGACCCCTCACATAAATCATCTTGAAATCAATTTTAAAGTATTTAAAATTTGTAATATTTAGTTAAATGTTAAATCTTCCAGTTTAGAAAAGTGTAAAGAAATATCCACAAATAAAATAATCAAATAATAAAAAACATTTGGATTGGCTAACCTGTTGTTTTGCATCCACTGAAATTCCGTCACTGGTCCAAGCGTTGTGTGCATCCCTCATCTAGCATCTTAAATGTACTGCATCAAACTCCTTCACCATTAATAATTGCTTTAGCATTGAGTTAACCTTGTTCCCATTTTTATATCTGTCTCTGGTAATTGATTAAGCTTCTTTACGTATTCTTTGGGGTTTCTTTATGATTCTTTAGAGATTCTCTATAGATTTTGTAGGGGTTCCTTAGAGTTTCTGTAGGGGTTCCTTAGAGATTCTGTAGGGGTTCCTTAGAGTCCTTTTTATAAAGGTTAAAATTAGAATTTATAGTAAAACAACTTTCAGTTACTTACGTTTTTCTCTCTAGGACAAAACGACAAACCATAAATTTTCCATATTTTATGCGGAATTATTTCACACTTCACAGGAATATATTTCGCGTGTATATTTTTGTCTTCTGAGACGTGAACTGTACGTTACTTTATGGTCAACTGATTTGTTTACAAATCCAGTCATATCTAAATGCACCGACTATCTATAAACGAGTGCAAAGTTTGCTGTTTGTATAAACTAGGTTTTCGGATATTCCATGGTGTTATGCTTGTATATTAATATCGTTGCGTTCATTCTGTCACGTACGATTTCTAGTTAAGAGCATAGATTCGCCTGGATTTTCATACTTTTCGATAAGTAAATCGTTGTTTGTTAAAATAAATTTGGCGAACTTTGATTTTCAATAAACATGCCTTGTTTGTTTCCAATAATTCAAGTGTCGTTTTAATTCTCCAGTCACGTAGACAAATTACAATGTATGGATTAAATTATCGGCGTTTTCTATTCTACGCATTATTAAATCTGCTTGTATTAATTAGGATTCTTGATGCGTTATCTACGCGTGTCGCGTTTCAGCTTGCATTTATTTTATTTAACCAGTTGCAAATTTGTTTTATTCAAATAGATCTTTGAAGTATTTTTCAGTCACTAAATTAATTACAATTTTATTTATATACAGGGCATTGTCATTTACTTTCCAGTCTAATCATCGTATTTCTTGGTTTCTTCAAAAAATTGTGTGGTTTTCTGAGCTCTTATGTATTTTATGTGGAGTGCGATATACTCTTCGTCCTAACTACCCTAAATGATCCTATTACCACAGTAATATATACATATATTTATTTCTGTGCTTAAAATTCTGAAAGGAAGCCCTAAAAATCGTGCCCCAATGTTGGGTGTCATTATTACTGTGCTTAAAATCTGGATTCGTGCCCTACTATTTGGGTGCCATTATTACTGTGATTATTCTCGCTAACATAGTCAATTACTTCGTGCCCTACCGTTGGGAGCCATTATTCCTGTATGATTACTAAGTAATTCGTGCCCCACTATTTCTACTAACCTGCCTGAACTCCAACCAACTCCACCAAATTGCTTCTTACTGCTTTCCCAAGCTGATCTTCCTCGGTTAGTTCTGTACACTACCTCCTATGATATACTTATCCCAACTACACATTCTTTCAACACCTTTATATTACACACAACAAAATACAAAAATAAAATAAAATCCCTAGACAAACATACACCCTTTTATTCGTATGACATAAGTGATAATTCAGACAATCTCAATATTTACACTTTTATATTTACAATGAAATATTTGCCCTTTTCTTCCATCTAAATTGTTTGTGAGTTATTACACTTCAACATTTTTATTTCAAAGTAGATGGGCCTATCGTGAAACCCTAAATACACCAATTCTAACCATTGAACCAAATTATAATAAGAGAACCTTTTTGGAAATGTGTTACATTTACAATAACCCAACAAGTATGAACAAGAAAACTGATATCAACAATTTAAATACGATGTATACATATCTATTAAATTTTAAAATACCATCTAACAGTATAATTCCCACTTAAAATGATGCAACCCTCAATACATCTTCAAACTACACCAAATACACGTTCTAGTACACACAGACATTTCCATGTAGACAAAAAAAGACTGACACATGCATCTCATATAATATAATTCATAAGTCAACATCATGTTCTACTGTCAATTAAAGTGACATTTATGTGTCATAAAATGCAATAACTTCAAAACATTGTATATATTTAATAATTTCATTGGAAGTACCTCCTATGTAGATTAATTTATAATAACTGTTTATTGTTACTAGAATCCTGAAAAAAAGGAACCACCTTTCAAAAATTTGGTTTGAAGTAAAAATATATGCATTCAACCATTTTTTACCGTAAAAGCATAAATCACTAATATATATATATATATATATATATATATATATATATATATATATAAGGTTATCATAAAGTAAGGGATATATTTTAAATTATGATAACTTTTTAACAAATTAAGTTAATAACAAGAAATAAATGAAATCTAATTGCTTATGAAATGGGATTTAGTATGCCCAAAACAGGTTACGGCAATTGCTCAATATGACCTCCATTTTGTTGTTGTAAGATCACCATCCTTACCTCCAAATTGTACACAGCATTTCGTAACATTTCTGGTTGAATTGTACCAATTTGCTCCGTAATACTGTCTTTTAATTCTTGTAGCGTAGTTGGTCGTCTTCTAAACACTAAACTTTTAAATAACCCCACAGCCAGTAATCCGCTGGGTTTAGATCAGGTGATCTTGGTGGCCATGAATTTACGAAATGTCTGCTTAACACGCGATCTTGAAAACGTTGGTTAACAATTCTTTGACTGGTCGAAAAATGTGCGGGGTGCTCCATCCTGCATAAAATGATGTTTTCAATTCCATAGTGCTCGTTTTGCAGCTGTGGAATAACATAATTTTGTAACATTTGCAAGTATCGTTCACCATTTACAGTTACAGATACGACTTGTCCATTCTGCATTTCCTCGTAGAAATACGGACCAATAATAAAATCAGCTGTAAAACCGCACTAAACGGTGACTTTCTTGTCATGAAGACCTTTTTGAACAATTTGTTGCGGATTTTCTGCAGACCAAATTCTACAGTTTTGAGTATTGACTCCACCATTCAGAGTAAAATGTGCCTCATCTGTCCATAAAATACGGGATAACCATTCGGGTTCAATTTCCATCTGAGTCATTACTCGCAAAGAAAAATCGTACCTAGTAGCTAAATCTGCGTCCTTTAATTCAAACAGCATTTTCAGTTTATATGGATACATGTTTAGAATTTTGCGTAAAATTTTCCAAACCGTGGTATACGGCATTTGCAATTGCTTGGATATCGCATTTGCACTGCTGATTGCGAGTGAATTGCTTCTGGCTATGTCTTGATTTTCATGAAGAACCTCTGCAACTTGGACATCACTAATTATTGGTCTTCCTGATCTTAGTAAGTCAGTTACAGACCCTGTTCTTTCAAATTTTTGTATCAAATTGCGGTACGCTTTCATTTGACAGGGTCCCGCTCTCAAATCCATTCTCGTGCGAAATCTTCGTAATCCAGCGGTGTAATTTCTGCCGGATTCATAATAGCACTGAACTAAACCAATTCTTGTTTGTAAATCCATGTTATTACAGTTGAGTCGTTTGAACTCAACGTTTACTTGAGTTTTAATTTCAAAATAAAACTTCAAATTGAATAATTTCGTGTTGACACTAGTGTCAACAATTGTTATGACAGCGCTTTTGTTTCTCATAGATACGGTAAAATCCCATTCATTAAGCAACTAGATTTCGTTTATTTTATGTTACTAACTTAATTTATTAAAAAGTTGTAATGATTTAAAATATATCCCTTACTTTATGATAACCTAGTATATATATATATATATATATATATATATATATATATATATATATGAGGCTTAACAAAGGCGAAACCGTCAGTCAATTGATGTTTCCTCCCCTGTGAAGTAATAAAGCTAATGTTTTGTTAATGGCTATATAACTACTAGCCCGATTTGTATTCGTCAATAGGCTCTATTATTTTCATAGAGTTTGTTTACTGATACATCTTATTTTATATATTGTTCTACACAATTTCTTATTGCGGACTGCAAATAACTTGTCTTTTATATATATATATATATATATATATATATATATATATATTGCTATGAAACCTTCAAAATTCGTGAACTAAGGTTTTCGAATCGAGCCCCAGCGTTGGGCCGTCAAGAATTGCTGTGTATCCTACAATACGCCTCCCTAGAGTAAAAAAAAAATATTCGAGCCTCTCGAATTGGGCACCAAGATTTGCTGTGATTCTCGCCCTGTTGAATCTCTTCTGATAGTCGCCTTTTTACTCTTTCCGCCTCGGCTGCTCACCTAGTTAACACTTTCATCCTCATTCATAAAAAAAAACAAACACATTCCTACCACAAACATCAACATTAACTCTATTTACATCAATATTCATTATACATTAAAATTTCAAAATTAAATTTCAGCATAAATTTCAGTATCATAAAATTTCATTTCAAATTTTGTCATCACTTTCAATTTGCATCCTGAATTAAAGTCCTTGTCGGATGCATACTAATTAAGTTACAATATGTGCAGACCTAAGTCTGAATAAAAGGGAGCATCTCCCACCCCTTGACGTTAATTAAACAGGTTAGTCTAATTGAGCTCAAAGACAGACCCAAATTTTCATCATAATCAAAACATAAACCGCTAAATATTCCTTTCTACTTAAACAAGAAAATTTTACCTTAAAATTAAAAATTTGTTTATACAAATTCACTACTGTTCATTTTTTATCAAACAAATTATAAAGATATTCAACACACACCAAAACATCTAAGATCGAACAAAATGCATAATTTACCTGAAGGTTAATGCACTCGGGGCTCCATTGTACATCGGACTTGCTCATCCCACCATTCCAGCTGGTTTATGTTTACGGCTTCAGATTCTGAACGCTTTTAAACTTTTCTACCCCACCATTCATCTAAATTGATTCAGGGCTTCTCAGGAACACATCTATGTATATCTAAATCTTGTTTTGTAAATCCAATCACGTTTACGAATAACATTTGATTATTAACACCCCCGAAAAATAGCACTGAAATTCATAATTGTTTCACGCTATACCCAAAACTGCCTACTTTTATTTATTCATTTATCGTTACTAATTTGGATAATTGGTACAGTAATACTCGCAAATATAACTAGACTTTATTACCTTGTATCTTCTTTTCTAAGTGCACTAATGCATAATAACTTGTATCGTAGCACGTATTCTGCTTGAAGTATGGTATCACATCAAAAAAATAAAGAGCAAAACTGTTTAAAGTATTCAATAAAAATCGAAAATCTAAGAGAGCGAAACTCCTATAAACACGGGTTTATATAATAGCTCGCCTGCACGTCGGTTTTATCCCGCAACGGCCAATTTTTAGAATTTGGCATTCTATGTTCCCTTTTCGACAGCTCGGCACGCGATTTTACAAAATTTGCACTCGCGCCAGTTGAAAATCTAGGAAATTTTCACACGTCGCGCAATGCGTCTCGAACAATTAATTAATTTTGTATAGAAATTGTTACGTTTACACCTCTCATATCTGCATCTTATATCAACCAATCGTAGCCCTAGTGAAGCTTCGCAAATCACGCCTTTATTATCAGTGTCTCTGCTTGACGCGTTTCTCCATCCCTTTATCTGTCTCTTTCTACTCTGGTCTGAGTGGTACAAATCGATATTCTTTATTATGGGCTATTTGAATCCACGTGGACTCGCGACGTGACTTACTTGAGTAAAATAACCAAACATTCGACCGTTTCCAATATACGTAGAATCTGCATGTTTATCAGCTCGAATTTATTAGAATTTGACATGTAAAAGTTTGCAGGTGTGCTCCTAATGAATGTTTTAAATATAATTCTCCGAGCTTTGTTTTCATGGTATTTTAACCTTGGATTCTCACAGGCTTTTATGCTTATTATATATTACTAATGGTTCAATTAACTCCAATTAAAATAATAATGAACGACATTGACTTCTACCCTTTAATTTTTAGCAAATACTAATTAAATATTAATTATTATTTGTACACTTTGTTTAATACCCGTTACTTAAAAGTTGAATTAATTAATATAAAGTTCGCACGTAATTTCTATTTGTTTCTTAGAACAATTAAATTAAATACACGTTGAGCATTTTAATTCTGCCTCTTTTTATAGAAAGCGTCTAGTGAATAATTTAAATCCCTTATTTTTAATGAAACGAATAAATTTTTATGCTCCACGGTTTTAATAGCGCGTATTATCTAATAAAATTCTATACAAACCCTACATTCTAATTAAATGATTTAAATCTTCACACTAGGCATTTAATTACGCGTACTTTTTCCCAAAGCTTCCTTATACACGGTGATTAAAATTATTTGATGTCGTTAATTAATTTTCTACCCTGGTCTAAATTTGAGTAATATATATATATATATGACAACGCCATACTCAGTGTTCTGAACGTTTTTACTTAACGTCACCGCTCTGTGTTCTCACTTCAATCTTACTAATTTTACTATTATGCCACGGCTAGCCCTTTTTAATCTACACAGAGTGCACAACGCTACGATGATCAATTTTCTCTTTTTCACCCCTTTATGATTACCTATTTGAATTGATAAAACGAAGTCAATTAATTTCATATAATGAACGGAAATAATAATTACAATTTTTGAAATTCTTTAAATACACTCCTCAATCAATCAATATTATAGGTATCATTTATTCCAAAATTTATATATTTTGAATTCAATCTAAAGTCACCAAAAACTACACCCTCTTTACAAAAAAATCTGGAACGTTCTAGACCTGTTTATGATTTAATACGTAAGTTTAACGTATGCAAATGTTTCTTGTTGACTTCGTTACAAGTTTGGATAAATTGAATAACTTTAATATTAAAATTTAAATTGAAAAATATCTTAAAATAAAATAGATCTGACCTGTGATATGTTGTTCGTGTCGAGGATCGACACCCCTTTGTTGTCTTCAATCGTCTACCAATGCTCTGCTTAGTCAAACCAATATTTGAGTACAGTTACCCCTCGTTTTCCAAAAATTACCTTGTGCTTCTTTATTTTATATGCCTTGAATCTCTTCCCTTAAATACTTTCGACGCAGCTTAGAATTGTACCAGAATTGTACCAAAATTCGATTAGAATTGTCCCCTTAGAATCGACTTGAGAATCCACTTAGAATTAGTACTTCTATTTACCAGAAATTTGAAATATTATTGTCGTCAACGACTTGAAGTATTATGGTCGACACAGACTTAAAATGTCCAGAAATATATCAGCAATATTATCATTGACGCAGACTTGAAATATTATTATCGACGATTTTCACTGTAACTTGAACTTGATATTCTATTATACTTTATTTATTTTACGTGTGGATTTTTGGTTAACAGTGTCGCAGCTTCGGCGTGCATCAGTTGTCAACTGACCCGTCTTATCACAGAATGGGTGTTAAATAGCATTTTCCAACTACATTTGGCCCGGGTTTTCAAGCAGTCTGCAGATTATCTCAACCAACCAGGCCCTGTCTTCAACATTCCCTGCATTTTGAAGTGGTTTCTGATGTAATTAATTCGGATTTCCATGTAATGGTGTTTATGTGCTATTGATACTTTGTTATTCGTTATCTTTGCCATACGTTGTTTTGTGTAGATATCGCCTTTTTGGATAATTGTACAAAATAAATGATGTAACTCTAATGCTGTTTTCGTTTGTGTATTTTTGCATCTTTGAAACTGCATTTTATTATCAAAATGCTCATCTTTTCAGCGTAATTGCATAAAGCTTTGTTAGTTTTTATCTACTCTACTGCGTGTTTGTTTTATAACTAATTAGAACACTTCTCAACGCATGCTTAATTACATGTACGAATATTTTTTCTGAATACGCATTCTATTGTTGAAAGATATGCTCACTGGCATTTCTTAAAATTAATAACGGTCTATATACAGAGTGTTAAATACTTGCTATTTACATTACCTATTTTTCTGCTAAATACGCGCTTTATTGTTGTGAGATATGCTTACTTGCATCGTTTAAAGCTAATTACGATCTATATACAGTGTGTTAAATGCTTGCTATTTACATAATGTACAAATTACTTAATTTTCTGCTAAATAAATGCAGTTTTATGATCCCTATTGCTATTTATTGTTACTTACACGACCCTTACTACTCAATACACCCCTAAACAACCCCTTATCACAGCAATATATATATATATATATATATATATATATATATATATGATATTCTTGACCTTTTATTATAATATGTAAGTATAAAAATTTTTAATTCTTCTTGGGTATTAAGGTTTTATTAAACTATATAAATTTTCAACAGGATAATTAATTTTTTGATCAAAATCCACACGTTTCGACTGAAACATAGTCTAGTTTTTCTCAATAAATAATTCATAACTGAAAATAGAATTACATAAATAACAAAACTTTGTTTTTATAAAAACATATTTCTTTTGGTGCAAACAGTTTCTTACCTCAAATATAAACTACCCAATTATTTAGTTAACTACAAAATCATCTGGTTTCAATAAAGTCAACCTTATCCTGCTAGGATTATCCGAAAACAGTTTAAAAATTTATTTGTATACACAATTTGTTTCATATACATTGATAGATTATTATATATTTAAACCTGTATATACTCTAATATCTATAAAATATAATTTATAAATCACTCCGTGCTAGTTAAGATGCTGTAGGACAATTGAGTTGAAATAATTTCAGTATGTTTCAGTTTGTCGTTATCAGTTGCACATTGAGCTAACATTATTTATAGGTTTACCTTAATATGTGTTTATTCATTGTACAGGGTATATTAATTTGAAACTTATTTTAGTTTATAATTCTTTCCCCATTATTTTATAATATTATGATATATTTTACTTAGATTTTGTACATCTGTCGTATGTAGATCTATATAGTTTAATAAGACCTTAATATCCAAGAAAAAATAAAAATTCTTATACTTACATATTATAATAAAAGGTCAAGAATATCATCATTTTTATCAATAAGCATGGGTGAAATTATGCAAGTACAACATTGTATATCAACAAATGAGATAGACTTTACATTTCAACTTAACCGACTTAAGAAGAATTTTATGAAATTGGTCAACAAAAAAACAGAAGAATTTTCTTATTACGTTGCACACATGAAAAATTAACCCCTACATTTTTTAATATCAATTTGAAACAGTTTGTTTCTACAGATGTAAACCTCAAATCGAAATTTTACAATAAGGTAGTATATAGTTTTAAGTTTAATACAATCAATTTACTCATCAAGGGAACTGTATCAAAAATAAGAATTTTAGAAAAGGAAGTAGATAACAACAGATTATTTAAAAATATAACTCTTGTAATAAAAGACTTGTACAAAATTGAAAATACGCTCAAAGCAAGATATGAGACCATATTCAATAAAATTAAAGAAAGAAACAAAAAGAAAAAAGAGATACTGATTAACAAGCAAAAAATAAAAGCAACAGAATTACAAACCAACAACCAATGGATTAAAAATTTGTCGCAACACGATTAACCTAGTTATGCAAGAGAAATTCTAAACTTAGGACAAAATTATGCACTGTCCATTAGAAATACAACTGAAATACCTTACCCGGATATTATAGCAAGTCTAGAAATGGCTAACACATGATGAAATCAGAGCTACTGCATGTAACATAATTACTAATTTTAGTAATAATAAAACACCCGAAGAAACAAATTAAAAATCAACCAAGATATATTAATAAAAAAAGTTAAAAAACAGAGAAATACTTAAAAGAAAATCCAAATATCATAGTACTTAAGCCTGATAAATTTAACACAACTGTAATCATGGAAAGTGAATCATATATAAACAAAATCAATGAATTATTACATGACCAACATATATATCAAAAAATAAAACAAAACCCAACAAGTAAATTACAAAAATTAAATAACGACTTAGCCAAAGAATGGGAGAATAATGGTTACATATCCCTCAACCTGTAAAAACCTTATAACAAATAATGCAATACCACCAAAACTATATGGATTACCAAAATTACATAAAGATAATATCCCAATGCGACCTATCATATCAACAGTCCAATCCCCATTTAACAAATTATCCATCTTACTAAAAGCCACACTGGGTAACATAACTTGCAAAAATTATTACTTTATAAAAGATTCATGGGAATTCAAAGAAAAAATTAAAAATATTATTCCGGATGATTATATTCTAATATCCCCTGATGTTGTGTCATTTTATTCAAACATACCTATTGAATATGCTATACAATTAATCAATAACAAATGTGAAAGATTTTAGTAGTGCAGTAAAAACGGTTCTAACTTCCACATATTTTACTTTTAAGAACAGTTTTATCAGCAAATTGATGGTTGTGCTATGGGCATGGTCCTGACCAGTGTTATAGCACAAATGGTACTAGAGGAACTGGAAACAGATTGTATAAAACAAATTACATCTCCAATAACTTTGTATCTAAGATATGTGAATTATTGCATATGTGTAATACCAAAGGACAAATGGAATCACATATTAAATGTATTTAATAATTTTAACAAAAAAATAAAGTTGAATAAAAAAAAAGAAAACTAAACTTGCTGGATATGACCTTACTTGATCGGGTAGATATTTAAACTATAACTCTCCACTCCGTCATCGTAAAAGAAATCTGTTCCAATAGGCTTAGCTGATAGGGTTATAAAATTGTCATATCCGGAGTACATGTATGAAGCTATAATAAAAGCTAAGAACATCATAGTTGCAAATAATTATTCACAATCTCATAAACAATATTTTCAAAAAACAGTATCATAAATTATTATAATTACAATCAATTAAAAAATTTAAAAGTAAACAATCCTAAACATAAAATACATAGCCATGCCATATATACCAAATCTATCCAAAATTTTTCAAAAATTACTGAACAAACACAATCTTAAAGTGCTTATAAGAGAATCAATCTAATAAATAAATGCTACAGTAAGATAAAAGATGAAACACCTCAAAGTAAAAAAACTCACAATATATAAGATACCAAGCCAAGTAAATTGTAAGCATGTGCATATTGGTCAAAGCATACAATATCTTGAAAGCAGATGAAACAGACACAAATATGATAAAATAAATAAAAGAGCGTAAATTAAACATGAAGCCCAGAAAAAAATACAAATTTAATTACTATATATATATATATATATATATATATATATATATATATAATATGAAATATGTAGCGGCCGGTAGATAGTGGTCGCTAGCTTCACTAACGTGATATTTTGATATTTATTATAAATATCATAAATATCATGATATTTACCAATTCTGATTTTTCCTATCAGCATCTTTGTAACTCAGTAATTGTTACACTATAACAAAAACAATAATGTATGATAATAATCACTAAGTTAGGATGAAAAGTAGTTAAACGTTAATGTGTGCCTTGATTAAATTATCTTAAAAAATGTCAGAATTTGAAATTCTCACGCTAGCATATCTGTAGAAGTTTGCTATCTATATTAGGATATCATATATGGTACATTCTTTAATACAGATTTTTGTACAGAATCCAATCCTGTTGGATAATCAGCCATTTGGTGATATATTAAGTAGATACAGATTTTATATTAAATACATGTAAATACATGATTTCATTGAAAAGTTTTACTTTAACTATGATAAAAAAAAACAAATTTTTGGAATTCAAATATAAATGGCAACTTTGATTCAATTTTTGCTATATAATCAAGAATTTCTTTTTATAGAAACTTAAAAAGAAAAAAATCTTAATTTTTCTAATCCTGATACAGCAAAGTTAAGTAATTTTTCAACGAGCTTGCGTTTATCTAATCAAGAATTTCTTTTTATAGAAACTTAAAAAGAACAAAATCTTAATTTTTCTAATCCTGATGCAGCAAGTTAAATAATTTTTCAACAAGCTTGCGTTCATCTAATGTCCAAAATGAGTAAGAAAAGTCACACAGTATTAAGTACTCTTATATATTTTTAAGCCTACTGACAGTGTTCGAACTCTATAATATTCCAAGTATTTGATGACATTATAAATCGATGGTAACATTTGACTTGATGTATTTATTGTCCAATGGGTTGTTTGTAGTGACAGCTAAAGCAAAAATACCTGCCAAATACTATAGAAGCCATATACTGTTTCCATGTATAGAAAAGCTCATTACATCCATACAAAATTGATCTGAATTATATGTAATTATCGGTCTAAGCATTTCTATAGCCTAAGAAAGCATGTGGTCATTAATAGGTTCTTGAAAACTAACTTTTCCTAAAGTTATATATTTAAACATGACTTCTTTTTTATAGATATGAGTTTGCACTGTAATGATTAAGTATTATGTATACTGGTTATCATATATTATGTATCTTTATTCACAGCAAATTTGTGTTTAGTAGTAGTATTAAGCTGAAGTATTTTTCAGTAAAGACCGATAAACTGGATATTTTACAAGAAAATAATACATAAAATTTGCTTAGTAGGTGTATTTTTCAGTTGTATATTTTAACAACTTTTAAACCAGTAGCACTTAATTGTAGGAAACTTTTACACATGTAACACATTTCTTGTTTATATACCTAGTTCTTCAAAAATAATGTAATGCAACTTTTAAGTTAATGAAATGGTTTCAACTTGTATAGTATAAAATATATTAAAATTAATTACAATATTCTTGGTAATATTTATTTTATGTTAAATACAACCAATACCAGTTTGTATAATTTTAAATCTGCTCTATATTTGAAAAGAGCAGGAGAAAAGAAATGCACACACGTGTTCTTCAAATGCGACTGGTATATAGCTTGTAAGTGAAATGTAGGTTCCTTTCAAAGTAAATTCGATGTATTATTCACTAGTAAAATATTACCACTTTTCATGTGGTACTCTTATGCCCATTAACTACAGCACACTTCATTATGATTATAAAGTTTTCTCAGCATTCATATTTGAAAGTTATAATCAAAATTTATAGCAATACTGCAATTATAAGGTTTAAAAGAAGTTACATGAAATTTGCAATTGTCAGCCTCTGTAGGTGAGTATTCAAGACATATTTTATGTAAATTTGTTGCAAGTTTATAAATAAGTTGATAGACTGGTCGAAAATCTATCAGAAACTTGCAAATGAAAATTTTCAAGTGCAAGTGTAATACGTGACTGTTTTAATCTTGATAAGCTGTTGCTGCAAATAATATTCTAATTAACATTGAAACTTGCAATAGAAAATGTAAGTTTGTAATAATACATTTTAATCATTGACTTTTGCAAATATATAACTTCTACAATAACTTCATCCATGTCTACAATTAAACAGTTAATGTATCAACAACTTTGTAAGATATAACTGTTTTTTTTTAAAAATAAAATACTATGTTTGATTTTATGTTACCAAACCTATACCTCTTTCATGGAGTTAGTAAGGGCAAAAGCACATAGAAGATTTTATATTAAAATTTTCTGTTTAAGATTAATCAACAAATTGCATTGCAAGACAATTGTTAGCTAACTTCTGCATCAGCCTGTATTAAATTCGTATAATCCAACTAAATTAGAAACGATAATATCGTCCGTCTGGGTGGAACTGAAACTGTTTGCTAAATCATCTTTTGTTAATAATAGTTGAAAATAAGAGAGTAATTGGAATTGTTCTAAGCAGGAATACACTGAACAAAAAATGGTAGAACTACTAAATATAGCTGACAAATAACTTGATTTTCTTTCCAGCTTTTTGATATTGGAACGAAATTTGTATTCCAGATGAGCATGTATTCCTTGATGGACGGCAATGTGTATATAATTTTTAAGTTGTTTGAAGTATTCAAAATGCATATAGCTTTTAGTGGCTTTAAATCACTTTATTGGTTTCTTTCTCACTTAATCAGATTATAAAGCTGACATGGTCACTTAACCCTTTAACTGCTATGTCCGTAAATATACGTTTCAAAACGCATACTTAAAGTGCTACTTCCGTAAATATACGTTTTATAATTTCAAAATCTGTGCGTCGTCAGTAAATATATGTACGAGAAGCTCGCTTACTCTATTTTATAGTTATTTATATGTAATTCGTAAATCCCAAGTATTTCCGGTTTTATTAGATTTAGTCATGTTCAGATTTCCAATCGTGTCACAGGTGCTATCGTTGCTAAATATTGCGCAGGTATAAATTGTTGTAATGGCAGGATATGTTGGTTTGTCTGATAAGGAAGCTAAGCAGTTACTAGAACTAATGACAAATGCAGACTCATGGGATTCGGATCTAGAAGATATAGAAAACAGTTGCTATTCTAGTGATGAGGATGAAGAGCTATTTGCTGATAATTCATGTGGAACTCCATCTAAACCAACCAGTAAATCAGTCAGTGTATAATTTCAAATGGACAATGGATGCACAATTTTACGTTAGTGAAACTAGCGGCCGCTAAATATGGATACACTTACCAATCTCCATCACTACAAAACCACGCCTACTGAACTGAACAATCATTTCTATTGTTCAATTATGTTTCTTATATTGACCCAATTATCTTTACGCATTTTAAATCTAAGGGTGATTGAAACTAAATAACTTTGAGATTCCTATATTATTCTAATGTGTATATTTTAAGCACTTGCTCTTTTAACTTGTGTAAAACCTGCGCTCTCAAAACTTGTTAGACAGCTAATGTAGGTATACTAAAACAACACATACTTTTACAGAAACATGTTCGACCCGGTACACAAATTTTTCGGATTTTGCGTAATGACATCATACAAAAATT
This sequence comes from Platerodrilus igneus, assembly GCA_036346225.1. Taxonomy (NCBI): domain Eukaryota; kingdom Metazoa; phylum Arthropoda; class Insecta; order Coleoptera; family Lycidae; genus Platerodrilus; species Platerodrilus igneus. Next base: position 3,831,863 of record JARFIW010001292.1, on the reverse strand, counting down.
TAATTTTTTTTCTTAGCTTCTATAAAACCTGCACTCTTGAAACTTGGTAGGCAGCTAGTGTAGGTGTACCAAAACAACACATACCATTTTCAGAAACGTGTTCGCCTTCGTTCACAAATTTTTTTGAATTTGCGTAATGACACCATAAGAAAATTTAAAAGACTTTTCTTAGCTTCTGTTAGACCTGCGCTCTTGAAGCTTGGTGGAAAGTTAGTGTAGGTGTACCAAAACAAAACATACCTTTTAGAGAAACGTGTTCCCCCGGTTCACTAGCTCTTTTGGAATTTGCGTAATGACATCATAAGAAAACTAACAAAATTTCCTTCCTAGCTTCTGTAAGACCTGTGCTCTTGAATCTTGGTAGGCAGGTAGTGTAGGTGTACTAAAACAAATCATATCTTTTACAGAAACGTGTTCGCCCCCGTTCACTAACTTCTTTGGAATTTGCATAAGGACAACTTAGCAAATTAAAAAATCTTTTTCTTAGCTTCTGTAAGACCTGCGCTCTTGAAACTTAGTAGGCAGCTAGTGTAAGTGTTCTAAAACAACCCATATCTTTTACAAAAACGTGTTCGTTCACCCCAATTGACAAATTTTTTGGAATTTGCGTAAAGACAACTTAAGTAAATTAAAAAATTTTTTCCTAGTTTTGTAATACCTGCACTATTGAAACTTGGTAAGCACCTAGTGTAGGTGTACTAAAACAACCCATATCCAGCACATATATTCTACAGAAATGTGTTCGCCCCGGTTCACAGATTTTTTGGAATTTGCACAAGAACAACCTAAGCAAATTAAAAAATTTCTTTTGTTAGCTTTTGTAATACCTGCGATCTTGAAACTTGGTAGGCAGCTAGTGTACGTGTACTAAAACAACCCACATCTTTTACAGAAACGTGTTCGCTCAGGTTCACTAACTTTTTTGGAATTTGCGTAATGACACCATAAGAAAATTAAAAAAAAATTTTCTTAGCTTTTGTAATACCTGCGCTCATGAAACTTGGTAGGCAGTTAGTGTAGGTGTACTAAAATAACCCATGTCTTTTAGAGAAACGTGTTCGCCCCGGTTCACTAACTTTTTTGGAATTTGTGTAAGGACAAATTAAGCAAATTAAAAAAATTTTGTTGTTAGCTTTTGTAATACCTGCGCTTTTGAAACTTGGTAGACAGCTAGTGTAGGTGTACTAAAATAAACTATATTTTTTACAGAAACGTGTTCACCCCGGTTCACTAGCTTTTTGGAATTTGTTTAATGACACCATAAAAAAATTAAAAATTTTTTTCTTAGTTTTGTAATACCTGCGCTCTTGAAACTTGATAGGCAGTTAGTGTAGGTGTACTAAAACAACCCATATCTTTTACAGAAACGTGTTAGCCCCGGTTCACTAACTTTTTTGGAATTTGCATAAGGGCAACTTAGCAAATTAAAAAATTTTTTTCTTAGCTTTTGTAATACCTGCGCGCATGAAACTTGGTAGGCAGTTAGTGTAGGTGTACTAAAATAACCCATACTTTTTACAGAAACGTGTTCGCCCCGATTCACTAACTTTTTTGAATTTGCGTAAAGACACCATAAGAAAATTAAGAAGTTTATCTTAGCTTTTGTAATACCTGCGCTATTGAAATTTGGTAGGCAGTTAGTGTAGGTGTACTAAAACAACCCATATCTTTTACAGAAACGTGTTCGCCCCGGTTCACTAACTTTTTTGGAATTTGCGTAATGACACCATAAGAAAATTAAAAAAAATTTTTCTTAGCTTTTGTAATACCCACGCTCTTGAAACTTGGTAGGCAGTTAGTGTAGGTGTACTAAAACAACCCATATCTTTTATAAAAACTAAGAAATTTTTTTTTTAATTTTCTTAAGTTGTCCGTACGCAAATTCCGAAAAATTTATAACCCGGGGCGAACACGTTTATGTAAAAGGTATGTGTTATTTTGGTACACATACACTAGCTTTCTACCAAGTTTCAAGAGCGCAGGTCTCACATAAGCTAAGAAAAATTTTTTTAAATTTTTTTATGGTGTCATTGCGCAAATTCAAAAAATTAGTGAACCAGGTCGAACACGTTTTTGTAAAAGGTATGTCTTGTTTTAGTACACCTACACTAGCTGCCTACCAAGTTTCAAGAGCGCAGGTCTTACAGAAGCTAAGAAAATTTTTTTTAATTTTCTTATGGTGTCATTACGCAAATTCAAAAAAATTTGTGAACCGGGGCAAACACGTTTTTGAAAATGGTATGTGTTGTTTTAGTACATATATACTAGTTGCCTACCAAGTTTCAAAAGCGCTGGTCTTATAGAAGCTAAGAAAAAATTTTTTAATTTTCTTATGATATCATTACGTAAATTCCAAAAAATTTGTGAACCGGGTCGAACATGTTTCTGTAAAAGTATGTGTTGTTTTAGTATACCTGCACTAGCTGTCTAACAAGTTTTAAGAGCGCAGGTTTTACACAAGTTAAAAAAATAACGTATTTCAGTTTAAAAGAGCAACTGCTTAAAATATACACGTAAGAATAATATAGGAATCTCAAAGTTATTTGGTTTCAATCATCCTTAGATTTAAAATGCGTAAAGATGATTGGGTCAATATAAGAAACATAATTGAACAATAGAAATGCTTGTTCAGTTCAGTCAGCGTGGTTTTGTAGTGAAGGAGATTGGTAAGTGTATCCATATTTAGTGGCCGGTAGATAGTGGCCGCTAGCTTCACTAACGTACAATTTTAACCTTCCATTTATTCCTTAGATAACTCAACTTCGAGTTTTCATGCAGACAATGTTGCAATTCATGCAAATTCATCAATTCTTGAGTATTTTGAAATATATTTTTCCAATAACCTAGCAGGAAAAATAGCTGCTGAAACAAATAGATATTTTAGATTTGTTACGAAAAATTGTAGTCAGAAATTGCATTCGCGACTCTGTAAATGGATAGAAACAGACTGGGAGGAAATATATTTTTTTATTTGAATGACAATGCTTGTTTAATGAAATAAGAAACTCAAGTTGAATGAGTGTTGGTCAAAAGATTCCTTGATAAATATGCCCATTTTTTAAAAGGTAATGTCTAGGGATAGATATTTACTACTTCTGCGTTTGTTGCATTTTTGTAATAATGATGAACCTGAGCCAGACAATAGGTTGTATAAATTGGATATGGTTCTTGAAGAATTCAAATCCAGTTTTCGTCAACACTTTAAACCATTTGAGAATTTATGAATTGATAAATCCCTGATTTTATATAAGGGTAGGCTTTCATTCAAGCAATATATCTGAAAAAAAAAATATATTTTTGGGATAAAGTTATTTGTTCTTGCAGAAGTCGAAACAGACTATGTGTTAGATTTCATTATTTATACGGGTTCCAATACACGAATTATAGACGCAGATTCTAACTTAGAAATTTCTGGTGCTATAGTGGTTACTCTAATGAAACAATATTTAAGAAAAAAACTTAAGCTATATATGGACAATTGGTATACAAGTCCAATTTTAACTGAATATTTGCATGCACATAAAACATCTTTGCGGCATGGTTAGAAAATATCGCAGAGAAATGCCAAAACTGGAAGAGCCTAGGAAAAAAAATGAAAGCATATCAGCACATACAAAAAAAATAATGATTATAAGTTGGAAAGATAGAAGAGTTGTGAACATGCTTTCAACTATGCATACGAATAATATACTGTCTATTAGAAAAGTTATGCGTGACAGTCAACCTGTTCTAAAGCCAGCCTGTGTTATAGATTACCATCAAAATATGGGCTCTGTGAACAAAATAGATATGCTACTTAGTTCTACATAATGTATTAGAAAATCTCTGAAATGGTATAAGAAGCTACTTTTTCACTTAGTTGATTTATCAGTAGTAAAAGCGCATGCAATGTTTAGAGTTCAAACAAGGCAAAATATTTCACTAGGTTTTTTCAACTGGAACTTACTAGACAGCTAATTACAAAATATCATAAGCAAAAAAGGGCAAACAAAGGCTGGTTGCCCTTCTTCTGGAGACATTCCCACCCGTTTATTAGAACGTCATTTTCCTTAACTTGTACCTCCAGTGCCTGGAGGAAACAATGCACGGCGTATATGTTACTGTTGTAAGCATACTGAAGTTTACCGAAAAAAAGAAAGGACAGTAGATATTTTTGTCACGGCTGTGACGTCGAGCTTGGGGTGGTACCCCGTTTTGAACTATTTCACACATTGAAAAAGTTTTAAAATATTTAGCACAACTGATCTTTATTTACATAATAAAAAGTGTAGTATTTATTTGCATTTTTTCAATATCTAAGTTTGACAGGTATGCTATTTCCGTATATACACGTTTCTAGGTTTTCTTAATTCAGCACACAAGTGTTGCAGTTTTATCCCTAATCCAGCAGCAAAAGAGTTAATCCTGCTAAATATCAATTTGAAATTTACATAATTTTAATTGATAAACATTTATTAAATAAACTTGCTTGGCGAAAATACCTTATCCTTTCTTCAATGTTAGTTACTTCAATAATTAAGTATGTACAAAGGTAAGCTTTGTAGATCTCAAAGGAAAAGTTTACGATTAATTTGTTTAAAAGATCTATGTTTTAATAATACATACCAACATCAAAAACAAACATTTTCAAATTATTTCTAATTTATTCATAATAATTGTATGTACTGCAAGAACTAGATTATGTTACTATAATAGATACCGTGATGATTAGATATAACCTACTAAGCCCATGAACTACGTTCTGCAAAGCTGTACTAAATGAGCTCTGAATGTTAGACAATCCATGTTTAAGTTTCCACAGTACTACAACTAGATTATGAGTATTTATTATATTCATCAAAGTGTTTAGAAAATACCTTGATAAAATTGAACATGGTGGTTGTGGTTAGAAACTAACACTAAAAGCAACCGGGTGCAATTTTTTTGTTTTGGTATCAATTCAAAATTACTGTCTTGTTTGTTGTTAATTCTTAATACTAAGTACAAATTTTCTGTAATAGTTCAAGGTGAATGAAATACTTGAATAAATTCTACATACCTAGTAACCTCTATAGTTCGTAATCCGGTTTCAGAAAGACGGTTAATAAATTCTACTTTAATATCAGTTGGAACAAGCGTAGCTTCATTCTGAAGTCCATCCCTGGGCCCAACTTCCACAATTTTAACATGGTTGATTGTCTGAAAAAACGTACGATTATAATCTTGCCTATCTATAAAGTAGTTATATACGTGTGCAAGCCGATATTGCTTGAGTTTGAAAAGGCTATTCGGAACACATCGAATTCTAAGAAACCACATTTTGAACTACAATTAACGTGCATTTCAGTTTAGTAAGCAATTTATAATCAAACACCGGGTCGTGGATCAATCTAAACAATAAGTTTTTCAGGTTTCTGTAATCAACTTCGGTCGAGTTTCCAAGGTACGTCAGAGATGGCAAAAGCATCTACATTGAGCAAGGTACAATTTTACTGTATTCAGGGCACATATTTCAGCATCCAATCATATTGTATATCGTGAAATAATATAACATGATTTGTACATTTTAAATAAAATGTCAGTGTTTAACCGTTGATTAAAGTATTGAGAAGATAAACAATCTTACGAGTTACGAAACTTAACGTGACCAGTTCCTATTAGTACTTTGTCGATATTTTAAATTTAAAGTAGCGAAATCTTTTCAGCGATTGCGAAACTAAATGAGTAAGTGGCATTACAGATCTCTGTAACTGTAATTCCAATGATCTATAAAATTTTCAATAGGACATTAATAAAGCTTCAAAATTATGGATTAGAAAATGGATGATAAAATAAGAATTGAAGCGTTATACTATTGAAATTAAAAATTACATTGTTAGCAAAAAAAGGAAAAGATAAGAAAGCCATTTTCCAGGAGCAAAAATCAAACAAATGGCTTATTAGAGCTGACACATTCTGACTTGTGTGGACCAATGGAAACGAATTCTATTGATAGGACAAAATATATTTTGATCTTTATTGATGACTATTCACAAAAGATTCTTGTTTATTTTCTAAAGGAAAAATCTGAAACATTGCATTGTTTTATTGCATTTAGAAATAAGGTGGAACGGGAGCTGAAAAGAAAATTAAAGGCTATTCGAACAGACAAGGGCTCAGAATGTGTAAATGCTGCGTTTAGAACAATGTTAAGGAAATGCGGAATTTAACATCAATAATCAAATATACAGATACCCACCCGAGAAAGGTGAACGCTTTAACAGAAAATTTATTGAAAAATCAGTGTGTTTTTTTTTATGCAAATCAAGAGAAGGAATAAGGGGTGAAACAGTTAATAAGTCGGTGTTCATATTAAATCATTCTACAAATGCAATGTTAGAGGCAAAGACGCCAGAAGAAATTTGGTCTGACATTAATGTGAATCGAAACCATTTGAGAATTTTTGACAGTCCAGTGATGGTTCATATTCTTAAAGAGAAACGTCTGAAGCTGGACAAAAATTAAAGCCTTCTATGGGATTTACAGATAGGTTAAAAGGATTTAGGTACTTTGATTCTTTACCTAAAAATATAACTACAAGTCGAAGATGTAGGTAAATATTATGGAAAAAACATATTTGATGGTTAATGGTAGGCACGAAGTTCAAAATACAAAAGTAATTATACTAATTGACGATTCTAAAAACTCTAAGAATGAAGATAATTTTATGCCATATGCAAATCGTTTAAAGATATTGTTCAAGTACAAGAAAAACTTTCACGAACAAATTGTGGGCAAAAGCCTGCAAAATATGATGATTATATTTTGTATTCGGTGCAAGTTAAAGATATTGATGAATCCTCATCGGTTGAAAAAAGGTTTTCTTCTCCTAAAGGCAATTGTAGGCAATAAGCAATAATGGAAGAATGCAATTCCTTTATTCAAATAACACCTGGAAGTTGACCGAATTTCTAAAAGGACATAAATCTATTAAACAAAATGGGTGTTTGAGAACAAGTTGGATCACAGCAGCAATATTGTTAAATATAAAACCAGATTAGTTACTAAAGGTTGTTCTCAAAAATATGGTATTGATTATGAGGAAACGTACACACTAGTTGTACGTTATACATCAATCAGAAATTTGATTCTAGGCAAGTATGATATAAAAATTTATCAACTTGACGCTGTATGTGCATTCCTACAAGTCAGGTGAAGAAATTTTTATAGAGTAACATGAGAATTTTAATAATGAATCCGATAAAGTGTGTAAACTTAAAAAATCAGTTTATGGTTTAAAACCAAGTAGATGTACTAAGAATCTTAAATTAGATGGTATGCTAAAGCAGTTCTCTAGACTGGGAATCGTGGCGACGTCTGTGGCAGACATGCTAAACATGCCAACACTTAATGGTAATGTGTCATTACCGTTAGTAGGGAAAGCTACAACGGCACAGTTGCAATCTAAGTTGGCAACCTGGTTCAACCTAATTAAAAATTACTAACAAGACCTTTGAATAAGACTCGGACCGTCAGTCATGGTGGAAGACTAAGACGAAAAAATCTGGCCCATTAGATAACAACCGCGTGAATCAAGAATGGAGATTTGGTACTTGGAATGTCAGTGTAGTTACAGTAAAGAGTATGAAATCATGAATGAAATAAAAGAAAGGCGCGTAGATGTGCGGTGTGTGAGTGAAACGAAGCGGAAAGGGAAAGATGTTGGTGAATTAGATAACGGTATGTTGAGTTTGTAATCTGGAGTAGAGAGCGCTGAGTTCGAGACGAAAGGTGTTGGTTTAATTTTGAATGATCAAGCAAAAGCGTGCATGAAACAACATCTTGTGGGTTAGAATGAAAGTGGCAGTAGAGGAAAATCAAGAATCCCACTTTCTCATTTCCACCAGCATCCTCATTTTCACACACATCTGGACCAAATTTACATGTAAATTCCCATAAGAAGGAAATGGGGAGATGAATCTCCTCCCTGCTCCCTCCTTGCTCTCCTCCTTGCTCGGACACCACCACATCAACCATTTTGATTACGTCACACCCGAATTTTTTCTACCCACGAGATAAATCTTTCTCCACATTTCCACCCACAAGATAAATCTATATTGTTTGGTATCAATTAATATTAGATTTTTCTCAGCTACTTGAATTTCTAGGAATTTTTCAGATAGCATCATCCTCCAGGGAGCTACCCTCATTTTAAGATTTTTTTCTGGTAGCGATTTTTGCCCGTTTTTATAAATTTTTTAGCCATGCGATACGTCAAATTAGTCTAGAATTTTACGCAGAATCCAAATATGCAAATATATTTAAAATCGGACCACCTCTTACCGCTTTACACACATACCTTCTAGCGAGCATACCGCCACCGTACAACTACTCGCTTTTAATGTCATACCATACTTTCTATCTTGTTTAGCTCATCTTTCGAGATAAACCTATCTTGTTTGGTACCAATTAATATTAGATTTTTCTCAGCTACCCAAATTTCTAGGATTTTTTTAGATTGCATCATTCCCCAGGAAGCTACTCTTATTTTAAGATTTTTTACCAGCAGCGATTTCTAACCGTCCTTATAAATTGTTTAGCCATGCGATACATCAAATTAGTCTAGAATTTTACGTAAAATTCGAATCTGTAAATAGATTTAAAATCAGACCATTTCTTACCGTTTTCACACATACCCTCTAAATTATAACTTTCCTGCAGCTCATACCTAAAAAAAAATCTAAAAACCATTCTTAAAGTTTTTTATTACAGACAATTTTACTAATACAGTTTAAATTTTGTAAACCACATTTCTAAATACATATTAGCAATTTTTATTCTTAATCTAGAACTACTCACATCGGATTATACTTATTAATGTTTATTTCTAAATAGAGAACCTATTCCAAAGACCAACCGGATCCACGTGTTTTAAATTCCTCTGATTTTGTTCTCATGGTTTTGCTTAAGACCTCGTACATATTTTCTAGATTACTAGAAGACGTTATAATCATATTTATTGTGTTAAAGGATTTCACATCGGTAGTCTTTTCTCCTATTTTTGTGTAGACGCTGTAGAGTTTGCAATTAACTTTTATTGCTGTATGTTGTGTTCTTTTTTCATTAAGTAATCGAATAAACCGCTCTTTCTGCTTCCAAAGAAACTCGGACACTACATCGTCGACACTGGCGTTCTTTATGCGATAGCTAGCCATAAGGTTGTTAAACGCCGTGCTAACCATTTCTACACCATCGTCGTTAGTAGCGGTCTGTTGCTCCTCAAGTGTGCGGCATACGTAGTCTTTTCCATTTCGAAATCGCATACTTTACACATAATTCGTGGTTGTTTCGTACAAAACCCTTTAACAGCTGGCGGAGCTGAACGTTTACGGCTTAATGACATACCGTGCTGTTTTTCCTTGTGTCGTAGTAAGTTGTCCATTCTCGTAAAAGCAAAACCGCAAGACACACAGTGTAAGTACTTTGCTGCTGACGGATGTATAAGCTTAACCGTGGACAATGTTACACCACGACATTTGTTCTGATGCCGTTTGAAAGCATTTTTCCAGGTACAAGAAGCACCACAAGAGTTGCAATTAAAAATATTTTCGGATGACATTTTTCTTCGACCAACTTCCATGAATAGCGCCATGGTTTATATACATTTTGGAAACAATCAAAGATTGCTGAAGACACTCGAAGAGTGCACAAGCTCGATCACTAAACCAATTATCATTAATACCAAGTATTCGGCACTTTCGTAAGTTGCTCATTTCCTAGAACCAATTCTTCCGCATAGCCGTCGGTAGCACATAATTATTTCTAGAGCCGGCAAGTACTCGATACCACCCAAATAGAGAATAAGATGCTTGATGTGTGTTAATGTTTGATTACCTCGTAAAAGGTAGAAAAAAATCGGTCAATCATCCATCTAACTTATACTTCGACCCGCTCCCATTCTGATAATTTCCAAACATTTTTCAAACGACAATGGTCTCATAATTTTAAACATCCGAGGGATCTATAAGTCGTGATCAATTACACGTTCGAGCTACCGGTAAACTAACATATTTTATAGTAACAGTGCGCTGTATAATACATGCATACCCCTTCTCTGCGCTACTGCTATTCTTGTAGTTGCTTGAAAAAGTCAGTCGCCTTTTTACTGCTAGGACCGCCGCAAAGCATCATTCTATACTTTCTTTATAAGTATAGCACACCGCGCACTTTTTTGTCTGATAATTAAATTTTACTTATGTAGGCTTTTACACTTTCGCATATTTAAACATCTAATACGATCGATTAACCACTTTCGAATATTCTAACGGAAACCACCATAATTCCGCCGCACCGTTCTTTTTGAATCCAACGATCCGATGGGCTTCCACACACTAACACCTAACGTATCTCTCTTACTATTTGTTAAACAAAAACTACCGGCATCGCCATGGCCGTATGTGGACGTAAGCAGATGTTTGTGGATGTGTACAAGAATATGTAACCATATACATTAATCAGTCAAAGCTATTTTATTTAGTCTAAGAAAACTACTATTTTTCTAAACCACAATCAATAATCGCCTTTATAGGTTTAACATTTCTACCATTTCCCAATGAATGGTACTACGTATATGGAAACTTTAATTTCTTATTGGAGAGAATCCTTATTCTCCCATGCACTGTTGCGTAGTTGCATGCCCACCCCTTTTGGGAATATATGATCGTTATAGGTTGTAGGACCCTCGGTTTTACTTAACTACACTTCGTGAGACCCCTTTAATCTTTTTAATCGTGTCTTTCTCGCTTACAATACAGTAGGACTTAGCCTTACTATCAACAAATTTTAATACTAGATCCCCATTAAATTCGTCTTTGAATTTCCCTACAACTTTTTTGTTGACAAGTGGTATATTGTATTTATTATCCGCGGGGTAGTCATTCTTTTAAGATAAATATATCTTTTTTGGTTTCAACTAATATTAGATTTTTCTAGGAAGCCCAAATCTGCAAATAGATTTTAAATAGAACCACCTCTTACAAAGTCACGCCTTTTAAAGACCTAAACCTCTAATTTTTACCTATCTTTATTTAACTCTATCTTTGAAACCGTTTTTTCGCTACCTAAGACATGCTTTAACCAACCATTTTCCTAGACATCTAAAACCGCTGTGTCCCGCGAACACCACGTGGAGATAACACGTATACTCTGTCCACCAGGATAGAAGCAGAAAGGATTTGGAAGAAGGGAAGGTGGGCGAAGAACTTAAAAACTGTGGAATTTAAAAACTAATATATACAATAGATTTACAAAATCTATACAAATATAAACAACTATCTTAGACCTATATCTTTATGCCCCCATGCATAGGTTGATATGCTTCCAGGGATGACGTTTACGCTTGTCATCTTCGCTCGATTAACTAGTTTTATTAATAATCTGCGTGTAGAAATCGTGTTGTTTACTCCGGATACATACACCGGCAAGTATTCCTTACCACCCAAATAATGAATTAGATGTTTAGTGACTGTTAACTTCCGCTTCACTCGTGTACGTCCCAGACACATCCCTGCCCATGCTCACCCCTGCCCATGCTCAACCCTGCCTATGCGCATTGCCTATGCGCACCCTAGCCCATGTACACTGCCCATGCGCACCCCTTTCTGTGCGACTGCTATTTTGTGGTGATGTCATAGCCTTTTATAAATAAAGAGCAATGTAATACTATTCTAAAGTTTTTATTTTGACATTATACATAACACAATTTAAAATATTTAATGCCAAGCATGGAGCCATTTAAACTTAATTTCAATACAAAGTTATACACAGAAGACAGTCCTTTCTTTATGTTTGTTTGGAGTGGTATTAATTTTATCTAATTTTATTCGCAGCTTAAAATTTAAATCGACACCCAAGTCCTTTATCTCCTTTGCTAGCCAATAGCCAATACATAGAGAACGTCTAGGTTTTTGAATTGCAAAATGTACCGAAGTTTGCCTCTATATATAAAGTCTTTGATTCCACCGACAACCAGATCCATTCCTTCGTGTTATTCTTGCAGCTTATGACAATCTTTTAAGCGCGGCTCTCCCACTATATCCTGCATACGTATCTTGTTAGCTTAATCGACTTCTTTTTGTCGCTATTGGAGGGGGTCCTTATTTTCCCACTCACTATTACGTAGCTGCATGTCCACCACTTTTGGTAATATACGGTCGTTATAGGTTGTAAGACCCTCGGTTTTAAATGATCCAAAAGGTCCCTTACTTGCGTGTGGTGTACGGCAAGGTTACGAAACCCGCATTCCTTAGTTCGTCTTTGTTATCTGCCATTTTGATAAATACGTTTTTAGAATAACCTTTTAAAAAGTATACGGATTTAGTACCATCCTTTTCCTCAAGGACGCCTACATAACTAAAGGAGTCTTTCTTACTAACCGCAAATGCATATAGCTTGTAGAACCCGGATGTATTTAAGTCAGTTCATCGGCACATAAAATAATATTTTAATTCTTCCTCATTTTCTCTAATAAGATGTTCTTTGTCTAACACATCTTTGTATTGTTCGCGTATTGTCGCAGTGTTTTCCATGTAGTCCAATTTTTGCCTTTTTGCATCCATTTCCTCTAATTCCAGTTGTCTTTTCCTTCCACTTACAGCGTATGGCATGCATAATGGGGCAATTTCCTTTAGCGTAAACGGATAAAGTTTACTGCCAATATTTACGCGTTGTCGTACAACCTCTGAGCGAATGTTAGGCGTATTTATCAACACCAATTCCGAAATGATTATTTCTTTTGGAATTGTAGAATATGGTGTTGCAGATTGTGTAAAATATGTACTACCTGCTTTAATGTAGCACTTGTGTAAGATTTTTATTTTATATTGGCTGTCTTCTTCCTCTACTATCTCCAGATAATGTACAGGTAAATAGTTAAAACTAAAAGCCGAAAGCACATATTTTATCAATTTTTCCCTTTCCTTTGGTTTTTCGGACAACTTAATTTGCAAGCCCGTCAATTTTTTTGTATTGCTATTTTCCCAATACACGTACTGTAGTAGGTTATTATACACTAAACAGCAGCTATTTTGTAGCTTCTCCGATAGCTTACTCTACGTTTTGGTAAGTGGTACCAAATACATTGGCGCCTTTAGGAAGTATAACTTACTATCTTCCAATAAGGTTACACAGTCTTTTAAGGGATTATACACCCGTTGCGCACTGACATAGTTTTCAATTGTACAGTTGTATATTGTCGTTTCCAATTGCGTAATACCATGTTCTTTGGCCAAAATGTTTCCCTTAAACGTACATCTGGCCAACGTAAAAAATTTAGTATATGATTGCCAAGATGTTTATTAACACCAGGACTTGTTATCTGACACACAAATTTGTTGTATATCTTAATTCTTGCATTGGTTGTTAGCCATGTTAAACAATCAATTCCCACAGTTTTATCATTGTCAACTATAATATTGCACTTTTCTTCGTATTCGCCTTTATAGCAAAAGTTATGGTTTGTAGTTAAATAATTACACATCTCCATCTTGCCAAATATGCCCGCGAAAGTGTAAAAGCCTACATAAGTAAAATTCTAGACTAATTTGATGTATCGCATGGCTAAACAATTTATAAGGACGGTTAAAAATCGCTGTTGGTAAAAAATCTTAAAATGAGGGTACCTCCCTGGGAGATGATGCAATCTAAAAAGTTTCTAGAGATTCGGGTAGCTGAGAAAAATCTAATATTAATTGATACCAAACAAGATATATTTATCTCGAAAGATGAGCTAAACAAGATAGAAAGTGTGGTATGACATTAAAAGCGAGTAGTGGTACGGTGGCGGTATGCTCGCTAGAAGGTATGTGTGTAAAACAGTAAGGGGTGGTCCGAATTTAAATCTGTTTGCATATTTGGATTGTGCGTTATAATTCTAGATTAACTTGACGTATCGCATGGCTAAAAAATTTATAAAAACGGGCAAAAATCGCTATCAGCAAAAAATCTTAAAATGAAGGTAGCTCCCTGGGGGATGATGCTATCTGAAAAATTCTTAAAAATTCAAGTAGCTGAAAAAATTATAATATTATTTAATATCAAACAATGTACATTTATCTTGTGGGTGGAAATAGCTAGTCGAAGAAAACTATTTGATTCAGAAAGTTAGCGGTAAAAAAATCTTAAAATTGGGGTAGCTCCCTGGGGGGTGATGCTATCTAAAAAATTCCTAGAAATTCAGGTAGCTGAGAAAAATCTAATATTAATTGATACCAAACAATATAGATTTATCTCGTGGGTGGAAATGTGGAGAAAGATTTATCTCGCGGGTGGAAAGAATGCGGGTGTGACGTAATCAAAATGGTTGATGTGAGGGTGTCCGAGCAAGGAAAAAGTAAGGATGGAGCAAGGAGGATATTCATTTCCGCATTTCTTTCTTATGGGGATTTATATGTAAATTTGGTCCAGATGTGTGTGGATGTGAGGATGCTGGTGGAAATGAGGTAGTGGGATTATTGATTTTCCTCTACTAGTGGCCTTTATGAAGATCTTTTTAGTAGCATGTTATGCTCCGGTGAATGACGATAGGGAGTGTGAACAGTTTTGGCAAGAGTTAGAAAATCTATTAGATAAACGCAAAAGGAATGACCATGTGGTTTTATTAGGCGATATGAATAGTTGAGTCGCAGTACACAAAGAAAGTGCTGAACACGTGGTAGGTCTGTTTGGTGATCCAAGAACGAACGAAAATGGAGTTTATTAGTTAGTATATGTATGGATAGAGAACTGTTTGTATCCAACACATGGTATAAACATTAAGACATATACAAGTACACATGGCAAAGGGGAAATACGAGAAGTATAATTGATTTGTTTTTATTTTATGAAAGTCTAAGACAACTGGTGAAAGACACAAGAGTAATGAGAGGTTCTAAATGTGGGACCGATCATTTTCTAGTTTTGTCCAGAATTGGTTTTACCCGAAATTGGGTGTGGAGAAGAAATCAGAACGTGGGTCAATCAAGAGTGAAAGTAAAACGCTTGTTGGAAGAGTCGATTCTAAGAGAGTATGCTACTATGTTAGAGAGATAGTTGTATGACTGCAAACAGTAATGGGAAAATGCTTTGAAATCTGAAGACGTGGAGAAAGCGTGGAATTGTTTGAAGAACAGTATCATGAAATGTGCTTTGGAAGTATGTGGAATGACAATGATTGGTACGTGTAATAAAAATGCATGGTGGAACAATGAGGTTAAAAAGGTTGTCGGGGAAAGGAAAGTGGCGTATAAGAGAATGATTGCAGAAAAAGAAGTTGAGTTAAGAAAGCAACTTCAGGAAGTATATACGGAGAAAAGGCTATATGCGAAAGAAGTAGTGAAGGCAAGCAAAGAGCAACTGAGGGAGAGGGAGGGTAAAAATGCACAGTGATTTTGAAGTGAATAAAAACTGGTTTTGGAAATGGGTAAGGAATGCAAGGAAGGGTGGAAGTAAGCATCTGAATGGCGTTGTCAACAGTAGAAATAAAATTGTTTGGGACGAAACGAGTGTAAGAAACTGTTGAAAGGAGTATTTTAAGACGCTGTATGGTGATAGTAAGAAGGATACAGATGCCAGTGTGGATGATGAAGAGAGCAGTAAAGTACTTGTTGAAAACGTAGATAATAGTATACAGTTTGAATGCAGTATAGATGAGGTCTGAAAGGCGGTGAGAACTCTGAAAGATGGCAAAACGGCAGGTGTAGATGGAATAACAAGTGAAATACTTAAGTATGGGTCCAGGGTGGTGATTGAATGTTTGTGCAAACTGGTAGGGTAGTGTATAGAACAAGCGAGAGTGCCAGAAAATTGGAAAAATGCGATCATTATCCATTTGCACAAAGGTAAAGGCAGCAAGTGTGACTGCAAAAATTATCGTGGAATAAGTCTGTTGAGTATATCCGGTAAAGTGCATAAAAAAATTGCGATTGAGAGAGTTCGCAAGAGAAAGCGGAGCAAGGTATGAGACGTTCAATGTGGTTTTATGCCTGGAAGAGGGTGTGTGGATCAGATGTTCACAATGCAACAAATTGTCGAAAAGTGTATGCATGCGAGAAAGAAAATGTATGCGGCGTTTGTGGATCTGAAAAAGGGGTATGGCACTGTGAACAGAAGTAAATTATGGAAAGCGCTGCATAAATACGCGGTAAGCAAATGCTTGTTAAAATCTATCAGAGCAGTGTACAAAGGCAGCAGAGCATGTGTATGTGTGACTGGCTACATAGGGCAATACTTTGACATTGTGGAAGGTGTCAGACAGGACTGTGTGATGTATCCATGGCTGTTTAATGTATTTATATATAAATGTATCAGGCAGGCTTGTAAAGGAACGAAAGGAGTAAAAATTGGTGAAACAAATGTCAGTGTGCTGATGTATGCGGATGATGCAGTATTGTTGACTAAATCGTGACAGATTTACTACAAATGCTTGACAGGCAGTTTGAAGCGTGTGAAAATATACAATTGAAAGTGAATGTAAATAAGACAAAAGTAATGATTTTTGACGGAGATGGCAGAATTGATAACTTTGTATTTAGAATGGACAATGACATGATAGAGAAAGCGAATGACTTTGTGTAGAAGGTTTTTGAGTAATGGAAAGCTGGATAATGAAACAGAAAAAAAAGTAATTGCTAAAAGAATGCTGTCTGGAAGTATGTGGGCAGTGAACAGGAATGAAAGATTGTGTATAAATGCAAAGCTGGTCATTTACAGCAGAATGTTTGTGCCAACCGTTCTGTATGATAGCAAAACTTGGGTCTAGCAGAAGAAGCATGTTAGACGTATAAATGCGACAGGAATGAGATTCGTAAGAAGTGTGTGCGGAAAAACCTTGAGAAACAAGGTGTCACAGGAATGGGTCAAAGCAGAGTGTGGGGTGCAAATGACCCTTAAGGAGTTGAACAAGCGAAGCACACTTAGATGGTTTGGACATGTAGAAAGAATGAATGAGGATAGACTTATCAAACACATAAATGCAGGTAAGATGACTGGTAAAGTTGCAAGGGACAGGCCACGTAAAAGATGGTTGGATGTAGTAAAGGAGGTTCTGAAAGAATGACAGGTGAGAAGTCTGAGAAACAAAAGAGCATGCCAAAAGCAATGTATAAATGTCGCAGAGGCAAAGGAAGTGTGTAGGGACCGAGGGATGTGGAGAAAGATTGTGAATGGTGCTGGTAGTAGAATTAGTGTAGTAGTCTAGAACTAAACTCTGTACATCCTTCCAAAAAGAGATACTAGGTTTGGTTACCCCGAAAGGGAATACCATGATTGATATATGATATGATGAAAGCAGTGTGGTTTACAACAATCTTAGTCTGATCCATGCATATATTTCATTGAGAATCGTTCTGTGATTCTTACGATGTATGTCGAATAATGAGAAAAAATTTACAGAATTAAAAACATGTTAAATGCCAATTTTTCAAATGAAAGATTTGGGGCTTGCAACTAATTGTTTAAAAATTCACATTACATATGAACAGGAATCTATTTGACCCGATCAATCAAATTATGTGAAGCAAATTTTGAAACGTTTTAATATGGAAAATTGTAAACTGACAGTAACACCAAGTGATGCTAATCAGAAACTAACGATGGTAATGTATCCGGAAATAAAAGGCGAATTAAAAAAAAAGCAAATATTCCATATCAGAAAGCCGTGGTATGTCTCTCATATTTGACTCGATGTACAAGACAAGACATAAGTTTTACCATCAAAGATGTTAGTGATTTTAATTCAAATTTTTAGAATACCTTATTGGACCGCTGTAAAGCGAATAATGAGATATTTAATGGTACAAAAGACTTGAAGTTATGATACCATAAAAGTTATGTGAATGTTCCAAATGGCTATAGTGACTCAAATTAGGTATCTGATATAGATAAAAGAAAATCTTGTGCTGGTTACTTATTTATGCTATCGGGTGCAGCAATATCATGAGCTAGGAAGCGACAATTAACTTTGGCGTTATCAAGCACAGAGGCTAAATATATGGCACTGTCAGCAGCAGTTATTGAATCCATGTGGTTAAAAAATTAAATAATAAGTTGAACCCCACCTGCAAAGAAAATATGGAGATATACTGTGACAATCAAAGTGCTATTCACCTGACAAAAATATATGGATACAAACCTCATAGCAACATATTGATATTAGACATCATCATATCTGATAAAAATTAAGCACGGAGTAATCACCTAAAAAAATACTCCAACAGATATAATGGTTGTAGCCTCTTTAACCAAGGCAGTTACAGGAACAAAATTGAAGTTTTGTACTTCAACCATGGGCTAAAAAGAGCACTAAAACGAAATGTATTTGATAATTTGTTTAAAAAATGTTTATAAAATTAATTTGTTTAATAAGTGAGGATCTTAAAAAATATAGGTGCATATGTAATATTTAAATCCTATGACAAATTTACTCTAGATATAAAAAATAGAATGTAGAGGACATAAAGTGAATAAATAAGTGTTAGCTTCTGACAAGTTGTTCTCACCAGGTTTTACTTTAATCTTTTCAACGACAACTTTCATCAACATCAGACTACTTAGATGAATGTAGTTATATAAAAGTTTACTAGATCATAAAGTATATCACAATCACTGTAAAATACTATAAACTACATATTTAAGCTAGCATTATTATTTTCCTATGGGGCTTCACTCCCGGAATTGTGGTACTTGAACCAACAATCCATTTTAGTGCTCGACATAATTTAATTTTGATTAATTAGTTAACAATAATTAATTTGTGCTCTCTATATTTGTTTAACCAATGAGGAAATCTAGGTTCTAATTGTTTTGCTACACCGGCTTTAATTTTATTCATGACACCAATTTCAGTTTTAAACAATTCGAAAGATGTATTAAATGATGTTAATAAAAATATCACAATCCCAGAAAATTCACTTGTTGGACGCTTCAAATAATTTATTGCTATTAGATTCTATAATCCCTATTTAAAGGAAGTACTTCATTTGCATCTATAGCAGCATGAAACTTTTTATAAATTTTTCTCTACAAATATCACAGTTCTGTTTTTTTTTAATTTAAACAATAGCACAAATGAATAACCTGACATAAACACACTGCTACATGTTTCCAAAGTTTCTGTAGTTTCGTTGTTTCCCCTATGTGATGTTGGAATAGATTTGTCCAATTTCATATTATCTAGGTCATAGAATAATAATAATAACAAGAAGTGACACTCGGCGTTTTTAGGAAGACCAAATTTCTTTGCGGATGTATAAAATCCGCCATTATTTTGTTGGTATATCCATAGAATAATAATACACTCACGCTAGTGTAGTGTATTATTATTCTGTGGTATATTCTTCAAACTTCTTTAAGTTTATTGTACTGTTCTTGTTCTACGTTGTAATTTTACTTTAATAGGTTTCTTTATTACGTTAGAGCCTAAATTAAGCATTTTTGCATACAATAATTAATTTAAATATTTAAAGCAATTTCTAACTCAACGTTTTTGAATTTCCCGCTGCATCTGTGTACATACAGAATAATGGCTGAAGGTCACGTATTTTTGGTACATGAAAAACAAAGGATTTTTAAAGAGTGTCACTTCTTTTGGGGTGTTATTATTCTATGTCTAGGTCCACAGGTTCTTCACCAAGTACCTGATCAGTATTGACTGAAGTTGAAATAGTAGTTGAATGTACAGAATCTTCATCTCCACCTAGCAACTGAACACCGTCATTTTCACAATTAGCTAACTCAAGTGGCATTTGTAACCTGATATGCATATTATGTTGAAGTGCTATTCTAAAGTTTTTCACCGATCAAAACGGGTTATAAACCTCCATGATTTGTGACGACAGAAAAAGCGGTTTCAAGGGGATCTTGGATGATTTTTGATGTTAAAAAATATTTGCAATTTTACTTTTGTAATTATTTCCACAATAGTAATACTGCCTTTATCGTCCACTGAAAACCACGTACACAAAATATATTGTTTCGCTTCTTTCCGACCTCAAAATACCGAATATTTTTAAAACACCGTATCGCATCAATTAGTGTCAAAAGGCAGCGATTTATTAATTGAAAGAACGTTTTTATAAGGGTTTGCATCATTAGCCATTGTGCTTGTTTAGACAATCAAAAATATTATTTATGCTATTAAAAAAAGGGGCTGTATTGATTGCAGTCTCGTTTTTTAATTGATTGCATGAAACACTTGCAACTATTCTAAAGAGTGTCTTTAATCCTTCTGCCACTAATTTACATAAAGTATCCCCTGTTATTAATTCACACGATGTAAAGTAGAAATATGGCATTTCTCAATTAAATAGAAGGCCCATTTGAAGTGGTCCGTGGTGTTTCTAAGTCGTGTTCTCATTAGTTGATAATTATTACAAATATTATAGTGTACATTTCGATATTTGAAGGTATTTGTTAGTAGCTCAGTAACCACTTTCAGGTTTCTGAATGCATTTCGGGATGTCAGAATTTAGAGTAGAAGGGGCGCATGCGTATGGGTGATCAAGCTAGAGTCGACAGGTTTGAAAAGCACTTTGTCTTTAGTTTTCAAAATGGTAACTCTAAAAAGCTTCCACTTGGCTGGTTTTATTAAAGGTAATGTTTTATAAATTGATAATGTAGTGATTATTTAAGGTAATCTGATTACATCTTTGTAATCAGAGCATTGTTTTGAATGGATGTTGATATTTATTGTAAAACCGTTAGTTATTTAATCATTAAAAGAGATATTTATGTGATACCTGTTGCTTTTGTCATAGAATTTGATGCCGGTTGTGCTATATATAAATGAGTGTGGTTTGGTTTAACAACTGAAAACTAATATTTATTTATTCGTTTAAATTGTTTATTTTAATATCTAAATCCGGGTAAAACTAATATTTATTTATTTGAAATAATGTTTGTTTAGTCTTTAATACAGAGTACGAACTCCCACTGCATTGCCTTTATTGCCGAATCAATAGTGTAAATTTATACCAACATTCCTTAAATATATTGAATCAAATGCTTATGCAGGTTTGAATACGAACAGTATTATACTTCTATGTAATATTTGTTTTGGGGTGTGTATATTTTTGTTTGTAACTTGTAATGCCACATGTTAAATTTTTCAAAAGTTATGTTTTAACTGATGCAATCATAATGAATAACTTTTACCGTTTGCTCACTAGATTTAATATATTTTAACTAACATGCTTTTATATATAAACATTTAACGCCTGAATCTGGGCTTGTTCTTATGCTGTAAACTTTTGATATGTTTTGCTGCCTCCATGTTTTATAATGTTTGATATTTGTGATGCATTTGACATTTTTATTTTGTGTAATTGTTTTATTTTAGCATATTAAGCACATATTCCACTGCATCTCTCATATCTCGATTTAAATTTAATTTTCTGTTGTTGTTTTGTTTATCCTATTATCTAGCCGATGTTCCAATATAATTGACTAGTATTTAACGTTTATGATAATTGTTGTGATGTAATTAAATTGAACCTTTGGTATGATCGACCCTCACGTGCCCACGCGTTTGCATTTATGACTGTGTTGGAGATAGTCTATCCAATAAGAAGCGCCTTTTTAACTATGCGCAATCATATCATAAGTTCATTTCAGCGATTCATGTTGTCTTTTCAATGCACTTATAGTGTACCCTGTTGCAAATAATAGGAAGTCGGCTGGCCTTTGTGAAATATTTTGTAACACGGGTTGGAAACTGTTAATGTATGCACGTGGGCGCGTGTGATCGAGCCTTATTGAATATTACTAACATTTTATGTCCGTGCAGGGGAAGAACATTGGTAGTCAAGGCAGATTTTACCTTCCTGGTGTTCTCCTCTTTCAGCTTTAGCTGGGTAGTATTGGTTATCCGACTTCAGTACCTACCAGAAAAGACTAGCTGGTTTACACTAACGTTTCTTTAGTTGTCACGTGAGATATGCCTGGGTAACATTTGACATCCCGTTAAATTCAATGTTGGTGATCTGGGTACTTGTACGTTACCCGTCCTTGTCGAGATGTGCCAAATGCAGTTGGAAGTGTGAGAGCAGTTTAGGGTTTTCTTTGCCGTGCCCTTTCCCCAATCGCCCAGGTTGAGTACAGCATTGTTTGCTTTGAATGCCATTTTCTTATTTCTGTCATGCGAATGACCTATTTAGTGGTTATTCTTTTGATTAAAAATAAGTTAGGCAAATACTGTAGTTTTATTTCAAACCTTCCCGCCTTAACGCCATCTTCCCAGTGTAAATTTGGATTACATTATAATAACACAACGTAGGTGTCGTCGAGCCACTGCCACTAGATGTTAGATCATGGAACCCGGTGTACCGTTCATAGAGGGCGTTTGGGTCAGCCTTCAGGTCGGTTACACTACACATTAAATAAAACAATAATTCTTGATTTGCCAATTTTGGAGATTTACTAACATTTCCAAAATCTTTAAATCTTATTAGAGCATGAAATTATTATAGGTGTAGTCCCTTCTTTAATGTTATTTCATCAAATAATAACACACATTCTTTTTCTGTCATATTGTTTATCTTGGCTTGCAACTTTTTTTGTTAATACATTATCAATGCGTGGTTATAAATTAAATACTTTTAGTCAATATGGGATGGTTGATACGCTAGGCTACACAAAATGCAAATTATAAAGCAAGAATTTATACAGTCCTGGGAATTTATAATAAAGAAACGGTTGTTTTTCTGCTATTGTCCATTTGGTTTTCTTGCCATGAAAACAATGCATAAACACAAAAGTTTCACTTTTGTGATTTTTGTTCTAACATTTTCTAAAAACAAACAAATAAACATATACATTTCTTTCTTAATCCATATATTGTGACTTTGGTATTTTTTAACCTTGCGCGAACCTAAAACTGCACGCGAAAATTTCCTTTTACAAGAAGTAGCTTCACACACACTAGAAGTGTTCAGTAAATCTTGAATAATTTGCACAAAACTATAACTGTTACAATTGCTATTTGATACAATGCTTGTTTTGGGCTAAATAATCTTCGTCTTATTTATGCAGAGCAAAAATTCAGTTAAATCTGATAATGCAACATTATCTTTTCTAACTGAACTATATGTAAATGCGAGTACATTTTATCGGTTTTTAATAGCTGAATTCTAATACTCCGATAATGGCCGTAACTCCGATGTCACCAAACAAAGCAAAAACTTGTCACACAGTAAATGTGTATCTTAGCTGTTTATAAGCAAGAGCTATAAATTCACAATAAAAACAACACAAACCTGAAATGGAAATTGACAAACTCCTTTTTTAAAGCTTTAACGAGTTTAACCGATTATTGATATCAGAAGTTCTGTGCAACTGGGGTGATATCTGACGGTCAAAACTTTATTAACCTTTTTTTTAGTCGAAATATTACGTGAATATTTAGTTACGGTTTTCATCGCCAGATGGCTTGACATTAGCCATCTATGGGTGAAAACCCTTTAGGGGTACGAATTGTATGCTGGTCAGTATTTATCTTGCCAATACTTCAATCAACGGTTTAACGAATAAAAGACTAACGGAGTAGAGTTAGTTAATTTTAATATATCGATAATCACTCAACTCCTGATAATTAAATTACGTTTGAAATTGTTTCATAATTATTTCAAATGATTTCTTCGAGTCACTATTTTACAAATTTTAATCTCCAATACGAAAAAAGCTTTAAATACGGGCAATGCTGTTAACATTTAGAGATAGCAAAAAGCAAAAGTATTTATAATTAAAAATGATTTTATTGCTTTTAAAATATTTCTTTAAATAATTTTATAGCATCTTCTGGTGTTGAAGATCGCTAACCACGAAGTTGATTCTTAGATATATTTAGAAGTTACTATAATTCAAGTCTGAACTATACGAACGATAAGACGTTAATTTCGTTATTTTGTTATATAATTTTTTTACTTTTTGGTTAATATAATGCAGAGGATGGCTTCAATTAAGATGACATAGAGCCAAGCAGTGTTGCCAAAAAGAATTATCTAAGCTCGCGGACTAGCCTTGGGGTCTATCCCTGCGGAGGCATAAGATGGGGGGGTCTTTTCCATTAATTAACCTGTCTTTGTACAATTTTAGGGTGCTACTACGTCAAACACATAAACAAAAAATAATCTTCTTAAGGAAAGACGTAGATAAACCTTAAGGGAACTAACTTTAGCCTGAAGATAGATACTCAACAACATAACTGTATTTCTTTTACACTTAAACATTGTAACTAGAATTTCTAGAAATAAAACTATTACCTTAGTTTGCAGATATGTAATAAAGTTATTTGAAGTTCTTGTATATACAAAAAAATAAATAAAATAAATTAAAGACAATCAAAATTATAAGAACATAAAGTGGAAAGGTCTTATCGATGCTGAATTGACAAATTAACAGTTCCTAGTGAGTGAAGCCCATCATGAAAATAATATCTCATTACATTAAGCGAACGCTTCAAACCTAGCGATTGTTAATGGGTGAAGTCCATCAAAAAAAATTATTTCATTACATTAAACAAATGCTTTAAGCAAAGATCATTGTTCTCGGCTCACAAGGATAAGTCAAAGATTAGCTTATCATACAATTCATTTGTACAACATACATTTAACTTGTTTGAGTAAACATGCAACTCCAGATGTTTATTTGGCAGATGTTAAACCAAGATGTGCCCTAATCGACTATTTAAATTTAACAATTAATACAAAAAAATTTAGCCAGATTATCTAACATATTCTAAATAAAGTGATTTTATTTTTACCGGAAAACTTTCTAATTCTGTATTCAAAACACTAAAACTATTTTAAATCGTTAAGCAAATTATCTTATATGTATTCAGCGAGACATACTTTATTTTAATAAGAAAGCTTTTATACCTTAGTATATGAAAATATGCTACAATTTTAAAATCGTTTAACAGAAAACTTTAATATATTTAATTATCAGAAATGTTATTGAATTTTTAAAAAAATCATTTACAAAACTATTTATCCTCTAAGTCGACATGTTGCACAATAAGCTTAATTCTTGTTTGGGTCGGTGTTTGATACAACAAAAATAGCGTACTCACCGAACTGAAGTGTTCACACACTTACAACACCTGCAGATTGCAACCACGTGCCAACTTAGCTACATTACGAACGAATGGATCAACATCTTTAAAGCTTATCGACTTCCATACGGCTCAAAATTATGCTAATCAATTCAGAAATCCATTATATATTTATTATTAAAGGTGAAACTTATAGATGAAACTGCTTGCTAAAAATTTAAATGAATTATTCTCTATAAAAACGCTATATTGTCATGCTTAGGAACCGTTTTATAGACCTTGTTTATCTTGCTGATTGTCTTCAATAAAAATCTATGCCTTCTTCATACACCAAGAAACGTGTCTCTCCCACGAATCGAATTTTATTCGGTCCATCTTGGTAGGGAAACTTCCTACCACGTTTCTTTTAATATTGGTCTTTAGCTGACTACATCTGATACGAGAATGGAT
Source organism: Platerodrilus igneus (assembly GCA_036346225.1). Taxonomy (NCBI): domain Eukaryota; kingdom Metazoa; phylum Arthropoda; class Insecta; order Coleoptera; family Lycidae; genus Platerodrilus; species Platerodrilus igneus. The sequence continues at coordinate 3,806,374 of JARFIW010001292.1, read as the reverse complement.
CAAGTACATCGGGCAAACGCCTTGAACCCCACGCGCATGACGGCGCGGATCGATAAACATATCGACTACATATTTACGCCTGGATCGCGGCAATGCATCGAACATATAGCAGTTTGGTAGTTGCCTATATATGAAATGTTACAATTTAACTAGTTGTTAAATATCCTGTTGTGTGCCCTATGGCGTGTTTTATCAGAGCTTGCATTGTCCTGGTGCAAAATGATCTTCTTATTTATATTGTATTTTAAAAAGTCGCTGCATCTACATTTCTACAATCATCTATTAGAGTAGTAACCATTTTTAAATATTATATTAGAGCGTGGAGTGTATGGTATTAAAACATACATCGCTTTTATGTATATACCAATTGTAGCATTTCTTTGAAATATTTAAAATCATACTGTAGCGGGCTCCTGTTAACGCGTTTACCAATTAATAACAAGTAATAACAAAAGTCTGTATCATTCAGTATTCACAAGTTTAATTAACAGTATATGCCTTATGTATAGATATTTTCAGTCCAATTAACAATGAAGCACTATCACACTAATGCTATTGACAAGCACTAATATCTTCTTAAACTAAATCCGTAACCATAAGTCTTCTTAACAACACTAACACTGCTATAATTTATTTATTACCCTTTTATCTATTTACGTACAAGCTGGCGGTACAATATGTACGTTCACATAACACAAACTTGTATTTACTATAGGACTTTCAAAACGTAATAACCAACTAACTAGACACGATATGATTTATATACGACATTTGGATATAAACTAACTGATGTACACTTATCATCAATCTTATAAATACCCTAAAATTAACTAAATAATTCATAGTCTGGTGCTTGCTCGAATGTTTTTAACTTTTGTAGAATACACTTCGGTTATGCAATTTGCGTGTTTGACGGTTTGCCTAATAGTTCGTAACACTGCCCTCTCTTTAAAACCATTACGTCCCGTAACAGTAAAAACATTTTGACGCCAATTTAATGATTGATGACGGCATCGGCAGCTATCGCCTCTGGTGCATCCACCACGTCGTTGGAAATAACAGTCAACACCCTTTGCTTGTGCTTGGTAGGCAACCGGTTGATAGCAACAAACAAAGACCTGGATGTTGGTTTTCTGGAAAATTACTTCTAGCATATTTCGAACTATTCTGCAATCTAAGCGATCCAGTCCACAGCCTAGCATGGGCACCGCTACTTTCATAACTCCATTTTCCATCATCTGAGCCTTAAGACTCAGCAAAGCCTTCCATAGATGTCCATAACTAGGTCTCTGCCTTTGGTCACCAGATAGTAAACAATTTCCATCCTGAAAAACCATGGATTTTCCTACAGTTGGTTGCTGTTGCACTAATTTATTCACACATCTATACTTTTTTTTGAAAACATCAGCTATTCCTCTTAATATTTGCAGACCTTGAGCTACGCAATGTGCAAGGGAATACCCTTCTGGTGCTCTAAATAGATCTTGCTGTTTTTCAACAACAACGTCAAATCTCGCCTTAACGGAACCACTATACGCCGTCATTAAACTCTCAAAATCTACATCTGGATCACGATTAATAACTCTTCAAACACTATTTTCATTACTCGAGTCTTACTGGTTGTAGTCAGCATAAGATGTTAAACGGTCAAAGTGTACCATTTTCGGTTTACCACGGGGAAATCTTTTAATCCGGTACACTACATCATTAACTCTTTTTAACACTTCGTACGGACCTTCCCATTGTCTTTGTAATTTTAGCGACAATCCACGCTTTCTTTGTGGATTGTACAACCACATTAAATCTCCAGGTTGAGAACTACCTTCTTGTGCTCTCGTGTCATACTGTGATTTCATTCGATCGCTTGCCGCCTGGATAAACTTTCGGACGTTTTCGTGAATGCTATTTGATCTTTCACGAAGCTTACTAACGTAATCTTTACCTGCAACCTCTTCTCCAGGTTTAAATCCAAACTGAAGATCACATGGTAGCCGCAATTCACGTTCTAACATCACGCAAGCGGGAGAGTATCCTGTGCTGCCGTGTACTGAAGATCGGTACGCCAGTAGCAACAAATGTAAATATTGGTCTCAGTCTCGTTGATGTTCGGAGACAACTTAAGCTAAAAATTTTCCTAAGGTCCTGCTCATTCTTTCAACTATTCCTTCCGATTGAAGATGAAGTGGCGTGGTTCTAGTCTTGCTAATTCCAAGATGCTTGCAGACGTTCTGCAACAGCGCTGATTCGAAGTTTCGATCTTGATCCAAGTGTAATTCCAACGGAACTTCAAAGCGACAAAACAACTCCCTCACTAGTACATCTGCAAACGTCTAAGCTTTTTGGTTAAATATAGCATAAGCCTCCGGCCATTTGGTAAAATAATCCATTGCAACCAAGATGTATTTATTTCCTCTTTCTGATTCAGGAAACAGACCAGCTGATTTTGACTGTGTCAGCCATATTTGGATGGTATACACACCATATTTATTACTATTTAATTTTGTGTTTTGTAGTGCCTCTGTGTTACACATTGTTTATTATTTACTTTGATTAAAACCTCAAAATGTGTGAAAGTTTATACTACCGAACTCTTAGGGGTGATGCAAAGTGCCGTTATTATGAAAAACTTAAAATTATAGACAACATTAATCCCTACACTCTTACATCTAAAGAACTTAACCTTGACCTAGTTGCACTGTCCAATTTAACACTTATGGACATGTTAAATTATTTAATTTTAAGCCATGGTTTTTATACTAGACAGCAGCTAAAGGCTTATAAAAGTTTGCAAGCCTATAAATATTACGAGGCTAATCATGTTTTAGAAGTACTAGCAAATAAGATCAATATTGATGGATTTTTAGCAAGGTAAATAATCGTGTTATTGTTAAATAGAAGTGTAGAAAAGTAGATTAACCACTAACGTTTCTGATGTATATTTTGAATATTTATATTTGTCTTTATTTTAAAGGTTAAACATTCTTAAAAAACAAAGGAGAAGGCAGTATAAGTATGAATTATACTTTTGCAAGATGGAAGTGTGTCTAGTGCTCATTGTACAGTGTGTCCCAAATTGGATGTATTAAATGGGTAACTTAGTTGTTATTAAAGATACAATAAACCTGTGTGCGCAGTCATGTGCCAACTTTTTGAGATCAATTCAATGGTGAAATCACAAATGAGCGATCTTCTTTTGTTTTCGAGTTATAGCCAAAAATTGATATTTTTAACAATTCTATTAATTCGTATAACTCGTTTGGTTGCAAAAATATCCAAAAATACTGTAATAGTTTTTTATACGGTTTTTACGTAGAATACAGTGACGTACGCAAATATTTAATATTTATAATACTTTTGAGGTTATAATATAAACTTGCATTTTTTTAAACGGAAACCACAATTAGTTGTCACTTTATTTAAAAGCTCTTTTCAACAGCTTTTCAAAATATATAGTTTAATATAATTATCTTTTCAAATGGCCGAATTATTCCATGTTTTTGGTATAATAAAATAATTTATTATATATGTAATAATTAGTTGGCCGCGAAACAAAAGTAAACAAAAAAACGACAATTGTTTGTATAACAAACGTCAACGAGCTTCAATCACAGCTATTGCACATGCAATAAATTGTATTGTTAGTTTGTAAGTGAAGCATCAGTCTGTTACTAAATGGCAAAATTTGAAAATTACGAAAAATACGATATGCTAGTTGCATTTATTGAGTCTGCGAGAATTCCTCTATCAGTAAAAACTTTATATTTTAACAGGTAATTGTGTAACTAATAGCAAATAATATTACTATGTCGTTTGTAAATAATACAGATACCCTGAAAGACAACAACCTAATATTAACACGTTTAAAAAGATAGATAGTAATTTACAACAGTTTGGCTGCTTTGAAAAACCTAGAGCGAAACAGTATGCAGTTTTTAATTAAGAGCAAACTCCTGTTTCAACCATAGCATGTGTGGAAACAAACCCAAGAACATCATGTAGGAAAATTGAAAGGGAAATGGGTGTTTCTAAATTAGCAGCTTCAAGAATATTGAAGCGTAATAAATATCGACTCTATAAAAATAAAATTATACATAGTTTGTTTCCCGACGATTTTCAAAAAAGAAGGCGATTTTGTCAATGGTATCTTCGTAAATGTGCTGCTACTAAAAATTTTGGAAATAACATTATATGGTCTGATGAAGCACTTGCTGGTCGAATGAAAATACCTATCAAACATACGAGGCGTCAACAAAGTCGTTATGGTTTGAACATTTGTTGCTGCATTGTTGGTGGCAAATTTCAATACCATATTTTTGAAAACAATCATTCAGCTTGTCGCTATATTGAAATTTTGTATACCAACTTGCACGAATTACTGGAGGACATGCTTCTCGAAAAAAGACAAAAAGTGTGGTTCCAACAAGATGGTGCACCTCCGCACAACGCTATAATTACTCGTGATTATTTAAATAGAGAATATCTCGATAAATGGATGGGTACGTTTGGACCTGTTCAGTGGCCGGCTAGATCTCTTGACTTGTCGATATTGGACTATTTCTTGTGGAATTTTTTGAAAGAGGAAATCTATAAAACCCAGAACCATAGTATTGAAGAGTTGCGGAATTCAATTGAAGCATTATAATTTGAATAAGAGCCGCTATACTTGCGGCCACGTCCCTAATGCTCCACCTGAAGGTACTACATTGGGTTTAAACGCGAAAAATAAACGTGCTTCTAATTTATTCGAACTTCATAATTAATCCACTCTAAATAAAAATCTAACAGACTGAAACAAAAACTAAGAACAGGGTTTAAATAATAGTATTCTTAGCCTTGACTTTGGAGCGCGCCCGATCAACAAGACAAGCAAAAATGAGAGGGGGAGGGATCCGTAATACCGGATAGCAGACGCCGGCTCTGCTTACCAGTGCGACCTGAAGGGTCGACTTAAAACTATCCAAATCTAGCTAGCTAATTTAAAATGGATTCAAACTTCTAAGCATTTGCCAAATGTATTAATAGCGAATCTAGCTATTTTGCCTGCTTTATAAATTTACAAATTCGTCCTCCCTGATCTAAGTATTTTATTCTAAATTTGTCCCTAACGTTCCCTATCATTCCCTAACTGACATGTTATATATACAATCTTCTTTCCTATATATACTGCGACCAAAAATTGGCGACAGAACGTCAAACGAATTAAATCAAGCCACAAAACAATACAATGCAGGCAAAAATATAAGTGTAAAAATAAATATAAATATATAAATATACATATAATAAATATATAAATAAATATTTGAATAAGCAAAAGCATGTAACAGTGCATGTATTAGCAAAAGCATACATTATCAGGTGCACTCGCATAAGCATTAGATCGACTAGCGCCATTACACAAAAACGTGCTTGTTAGATTATTTCAAAATCTGTTTAAAATCACAAATCAATGCTCATGCGAGTACAGCCGCCACAATTTTATTCATACCTCCAATATAAATTTCTCCAGCATCCGAAGATCTGGTCGTCTACCTACATCTATTGGTTTTCTACTTTTATGGGGGAGTTGAATATGCACTGTTAAAGTCCTGGTGGATATGCACTAAACGTTCTGGGGGGATCACAATCACTATCACTTCACTTTTAAGTCCTGGGGGGATGCGCGGTTTCACTCTATTTTATTATTTCTTTATTTATTACACTTATTTAAATTAATGAGGTTTCCTGATTTAGTTTGTTGTTATTTATTTGTTTGGTTTATTCCCGATTTTCCGCGCGCAAAAGATGGGACAGTGATTGTTTTAGTGGTGTATTCGTCGTGTATATTAGAGTTTTTGGTATACTTATTAAATTATTAATATTATTTTTGTTTTTTTTTGCAGGTTTTGGTTATAATGCTCTTATCATGTCAAAATCACGCCAGGTCAAAATCTATAATTTTTCAATCCTCCCACCATCCCCTCCCGATTTACACACGATTATCACCGTCTAATCTAGCAACCCTTCCTGCGAACTCTCTAAAGACTGTCCAGAACGCCTTCTGGTTGACCACTTCCCCGACTTCCTCTAGGCTCTTTGGCCATGCTAGACCTACGATAGCTAATTTCTTATCAGCCAACCCTCGATTTACCGCTTCAAGCGGGCAGTCGAAGAGCACGTGCTCTGCGCTTTCCGCACCCTCACCGCATTCACAGCTGTCGTTGTTGGTTAACCCGAACCTGTGTAAATACGCTTTCTAGGCGCCGTGCCCTGTTATCAACTGAACCATTTTATGATCGAGTTTTACCTCGATCTTGCCTCTAGCTTCTAAGCTCGGTATGAATTTGTGGGTCAACCAGCCCGTGGCAGCGTTGTTCCACCTCTCTTCCCATTGTCTGATTGACTTTACACGCAGCTTTCTTTTAATCAAAGACTTCGGTATCGACGAATGTGATATTCGAAAGTCTCCCGTCGCGGCCTCTTTAGCTAATTCATCAGCCCTATCGTTTCCTACGTTACCATTGTGCGACCTGACCCAACAAAACTTTAAACGTCGAAACTCAAGCGAAGTACGCGCTATTCTCCAGACGTCCGCTTGGAGGTCTGTCGAGGTGTTCATGTTCGTTAAAGCCGTCAGCGCCGATTTACTATCACTGATTATATAATACTCGTCTCTCCCCGTATGGTTTATTACGTAATCGATAGCCTCTCGTATGGCTACCAATTCGCACTGGAAAATTGTGCTCCAGTTCGCGAGTTTGGTTTGAAATTCAATTGAAGCAGCATTTCGTAAAGTTAAGGCGGTTTATTTATTAAATTCTATTAAGTCTTTAATAAGACGATGCGAACTTTGTTTAAGAGAGAATGGAGGCCAGTTTGAACAATATCTCTGAATTATCAGTAAATAAAACTATTGTAGTATTCCCATCTGTGTTCTAGTGTTTTATACATATTATGTGTGAGGGTGTGTGTAGGAGAGGGTGTGGGTGGTTGTGTGCGCATGCGTGCGTGCATGCGTGGGCGCGTGCTTGTGTGTGTGTGTGTTTGTGAGGGTATGAGGTGTGTGAGTATGTGTGTATTTGTGTATCTATATATGGATTATAGACTGTTTAAATGTGGATAGGAAAGTATAATTTTCAATTTAAGATGTAGTTATATTAATTTTTGTAATATATGTAGTTATGATATTGTATTCTTCTAGCTTTCAAACTTTGTTATTTAGAGTGGTGTGGTACAATAATAAACTCTTGTTTTGTGTTTACCTTTTGTTTCGCGGCCAACTATAAATTACCAATACAATAAATTATTTTATTATACCAAAAACATGGAATAAATCGGCCATTTGAAAAAATAATTATATTAAACTATATATTTTTGAAAAGCTGTCAAAAAGAGCTTTTAAATAAAGCAACAAACGATTGTAGTTTCCATTTAAAAAAATGCAAGTTTATATTATAACCTCAAAAGTATTATAAATATTAAATATTTGCGTACGCCACTGTATTCTAAGTAAAAAACCGTATAAAAGACTTCTACAGTATTTTTGGATATTTTTGCAAACAAACGAGTTATGAGAATTAATAGAATTGTAAAAAATATCAATTTTTGGCTATAACTCGAAAACAAAAGAATATCGCTCATTTGTGATTTCTCCATTGAATTGATCTCAAAAAGTTGGCTCATGACTGCGCACACAGTTTTATTGTATCTTTAATAACAACTAAGTTACCCATTTAATACATCCAATTTGGGACACACTGTACATGTATGGCTGTTTGAGAGAAGTATGCACCCATATAGCAACGATGTTATTTTATTTACATGTTCGTCTTACTACCGTAGATGAGAGTCAGGCCAGCACTTCGCAACTTGCAACATGGCCGGTACCTCCAGTGAAAAGTGGTCTTATGATTAGAGTGTGTGGCATGAGTTGGTCTAGAAAAAGAAACAAGCAGTTCTATCGCAAGAACCCCCTGCTCTTAATAAAGATGAAATATTTGAAATATTACAGAAGTTTCAAGTAATGGGAGTATTTTTAGGAATTTACTGCCTGATTGAACCATTTACCTCCCAAGTTGAAGCAAATGTGCCTGAGAATTTACACAAAGGTTTAGATGACTGGTATAATTCAGAATTTGTAAGCAACTTTTATCAGGAACTTTTAAACGTGACCAAAGGAATGCACCTTACTATTACTAAGCAGCAAATCTAAGTGATTGAATTACATACTTGTAAACAATCACAAAATAATGTGATTTAAATATAGAACCGGTATTATACTTTTGGGCGGCATGTAATTCCCCCGCCATTTTATAGCATATGCCGACCAAGCTTTAAGAGTGATGCAACCGCTTTTTAAGTCAATTTGCAAGCACAATTCAAATAAAATCAAATTACTCACGTGGTGGCATCTCGGAACTTAGTCAGGGTCCAGCGATGTTTGCAGGTTGGGTACAGTTACGCCATGTTGAATCAAATTACCATCCGCCATTCCTTTTACTGCACTCGTAGGGGGTCTGAAGGATTAGGTAACAGGTACACAAAGGTAAAAGGTACAAGCAACCTACATACTTAAAAGAAAAACACACACCACACCAAGATAGTTGTTGCTTTCTCGAGGGCTCGTGGCTTAGTCCTGCTTTTGACACTTGCGCGCGCCGGCATTCTCTCTGCGCAGGCGCGACTGCCCGCGACGACGGAAGTTGGCGTTTTTAATTTAAAAATACGCGGGAATTACCTTATGAATTATAACTAAATCTAAAAATGTACATTGCCAATTTTCGCATGTAACAATCGCAACCAAGCCATAAAAGAAAAAAATTTTAAAAAAAGAATAAACCTTTAGCACGGTGGAAACTTAAAGTCTAGAGCCTTACTTACTTACATATAAACTAACTTACATTTTACTAAATGTTTATTTTAGGCGCCACCTGGTTTTTTCAACCGATAACACGAGTTATGTATCCCCCAATTATCTATATGTATTGAATATATTGAATCTACTAGGAATTATTAGAAATTGTTAAATAAAGTATAAGTTCATTGCAACATTGTAATACAAGGATAACCCAGAGAGGTTATCGACAGTTCATGAGAACGGACATGCAACTTTGCATCCGAGAGGGCAGTGATACTGCAGGTGGCAGGTCACAGGCGGTTAACATACCGCAATTACTTAGAATTAAGATTATTACATTGTAACAAAGTGTACAATTAAGAGAAACGCAGACATGAGATCTGCAAGTTCCCACAGCCGTGTGAGGGGCAGGTTATTATAAAAAGCCCGGGAGCTCAAGGCCCGGCAGTCAGTCTTCGAACTCCATACTTCGTTGTTCAAGCTACTCACCTTAGTACAATTATTATTTTTTTGATTAAAGTTATTATGTTATAAGTTATTCAAAATTCCATTGTAATTTCTGTTTCAAGTTAAAATAATTTTGTTAAGTCTTCGGAATTGTTTTTAAAAACACCGCTCCATAGGCCCGAACCTTAACTCGCGTTTTGCGAGTAACCAGGAAACGGAATGTGTAGCCCTAAGATTATCGAACCACATCTATAAATGCACACACGAGTCTTAGATGTGGCGCAGTTATAATCGACAGCACAAATTTGTTGGAGAGCACAAAACACTATTACAACTAAAACAAATGCAACAAGTCGTCTAACATTTCTATAATAACCTAAAGCTAACTTTACAGTTTTTTTGGTGCACACGCACATAAGCATTGCATTTTACCTGTTTCTAATTTGGCAAAAAAAATGTCCAAATTTCAAAATGCCCGAGAGAGCAAGTTACTTTACACTTTAACAAATTTGTATGTGTTGGTACTCTGTCTTAATAAATAGTACACATCAAAACTTTTTAGACATGGTTGTGAATTAACAAATTTACCAACAGTACCATCTTACTTATTTCTTACATTTCTAACCTAACAAATTACATTGCTACCGTCAGGTTAACTTCTTCACCCAATACTCAAAAATTTTCTACTTCTGATCATAAATACCAAACGTTAGGACAACAAAAGAAAGTAAGACAAAGTCTCAAGTTATTATCAAAGGTAATAGGTAAGATAGAGATGTTAAGATAAAACTAGATAACAATAGATGGATTCGAAACGTCCCAGGACGCTAAAGCATTCTACAACTATAAACTTAAAAAATATAGCGTAGAATTCCCCAGCTTACCAAGCCGTTTTGTCCTCCATCGTAAAGATACAAAAGAGAGTGGTTCCTTAAAGCCGTTACGCAGAAAAGTACTCGTACCTCCTAAAGAGAAAAACCTGTGAAGCAGACCCGTTAGATAAAACGATACGAGGGACCGGAAAAAGCATGTGGGTGCATTCCTGCACCCGGCGTTGACCGATACCGATAAGGTATCTACACGTTTCTACATACACTCACACATTCACACACTCATACATACTTTCACTGTCAGCGGCCACGTGCGGCTGACAGCGGCACCCCATGACCTCACGAAAGATTCCCAGAAACGTGGTCCAGGTGTCTATGAAAACCTCCCGCGCGACCACACGGTGACTAACGGAAATAAAAAGACAATAGACATATAGAAAAGGTAAAAAGATGAAGGTACGCATCTTTGGAATGTACTAGTGACTTCCAGGTAGAAGAGAATAGAAGAAGGGCTTGCATTGAGTAATAGCGACAGAAAAAGGTGGATAGAAAAGCACTACTCAACCAGCCAATGTGGTCAGTAGTCCGGAGTGAGGGAAAAATCATTTTTATGTGGTAGACGGGTGTTCCGGGACAAGAACAGGCCTACCGAAAGAAGAATAAGGCGGAAACGGAGACAGCGGGATAAGAAAAAGGTAAAGTTTTGGACAAGTGTTCGAGAGAAGGTAGAGAGTTCTCCCTGTTAAATGCAGATCGGTCTAAAGAACCAGCTGCTGTGTTAATCAGACAAATTAAGACATATAATAAGTTAAAAAATTACTAGACTCTTGATGAGAACTAGTTCAATCATCTTCCTAACGAGCGCATCTACTGCGATAAGAAGATCAGACAAAAGTTGAAACAACCAACTTAAAAGTACCACTGCAGGTACCTTCACACAAAAAACCAAGTGTTCCAAGGTAATTTTCAGAAACGGTATCGCCATAAACACACAGGAATACCTAACTATAAGCAGTTAAATGAAGATACAAACATACTGTCCCAATATGCTAAAAACAACCAAGAATCCAATAAGATATCGATAAAAAGCCATAGTACCTCACCACGAAGTTAAATAGAAACAAAAAAAATGTTTATATTTTCTGATGATTTAACAGAAGAAACATGTAATGATAAAGAATATGGTGTGTGACTGTAATAATTCAGAAAAAAAAAACGCTTGGAATAGAAACTCCTAGTTTTGCAACTGTGAATATGAACTGTTTCTTACAAAGGCATAGGCCGTGGCTCCTATGTGAGTCCAAAGGTAAAAGCATCCACTCAACATCAGCTAAAACCAATCATAACAATTCAATAAGTTACTCCAACCAAAGTTACAACTATCACCATGAAATTAAACAACGTAAGATAAATGCTAAAAAACAAAATAATGTGATGCAGAAAAGGTGTCAGGATCGATTAGGTGAAGCGACAGAGTGACATTGGAAAACCTAGATAACAAACAGACATGTGGCTGACAATCAATTCAAGGAAGAATTAATAGCCAGCAAAAAGATAACTAAAATGAGGTAAATAAGGCAAAAGTGTAGAGGGTAAATGCTGTATGAGAAAAAAAACGAATAGAAATAGGTAACAAATTCAGAACAGGAACAAAAACATTTGGTAGACCATTTAAGAAATAAAATGTAGAAAAATTAATTAGCATTTGGGTCAGCAGAGAACGGTTTAAGGTCTTTGATACGCCACCTTCCTTGACGTTTTCCTTCGGTGCCTTGGAGTTCATAAATAAATGGACTAATAACGCAAGTAATCTGGCATAAAATGAATTTTGGAGCTAATATCGAAGAGAATTTTTTAGTAGCATCAGATAAAACATAATTTCTTTTCCAAACCTGTTCACCTAAAGCACAAGAAATATCTCGTTTTCGCAGATTATAATGATCTTTACTCTCTTCATAGGTTTTTAACAAATTTTTTCTAACATTGTTGAAAATAGAAGGTAATGATTGTTGGTCCTTGTCCCAGCGTACTTTTTCGTCAAATTCAATTACATTAGTATCATCCGAAACTGAACCGTAATAACTACTATCAATTGGCGTGTATCTTCGAAAAACAAGAAACGAGGGAGTGAATTGGGCCGCTTCGTGTTTAGATGTACGCAAAGCTTGAGCGATTTTAAAGATATTTTTATCCCACTGAATCGATAGATGAAGAGATAGCAGTGATTAAGACTCGATTTACTCTTTCGGTAGGGTTTATCCGTGGATGGTATTTGGCGTTGAACCAAATTTTGTGTACTTTATAACTTTTAACGAAATTTTGAAAATCTTCCGAAATAAATTGCGCCCCATTATCACAGAGAACAACCCGAGGGACACCAAAGATAAGAAACACATTTTGTTCTAGAAATTTAATTATAGCGGCAGATGTGGTTTTAGTTAAAGGTTGTACAATAATGAATTTAGAAAACCAGTCGGTGACGACTAAAAGATATTGGTTACCTTTTTTTGATCGAGGGAGGGGTCCTAATAAGTCAAGTGATATTAACTGAAAGGGATAAGATACACGTTTAAGGTTACCCATTAAACCAGAACGAGCTTCTTGAGAACTCTTCTGAGTCCCGCAAAATTTACAGTTTCTAATATAGCGGTAGACAGATTGTTTTAATTTAGGTCAGTAATATAATGCAGATATTTTAGTTAAAGTTTTTGTAACACCCAGGTGAGCAGCTGTAGGGTCGTCGTGACACAATTTAAGAACTTCATTGCGGTTATCGGTAGGAACTACAAGTTTCCATTCAGGGATATTAGAGATTATGTGAGATAAGGAAGGTACAAATTTATATAATCTATTATTTCTCACACGAAAGGTGGAAAATTTATCAGGATTTTCAGAAACTTTCTTTATCATATTAAAATACCAAGCATCAGGAATTAGGTCTGGGAGGTTAAGAGAAGCGACATCACGAGATCAGGCATCAGGTACGATATTTAATTTACCAGATCTATGCCGAACATCAAAGGTAAATTGAGAGATACGTATATTCCATCTTGCCAATCGACCTGCGGGTTGTTTTAAGTTATTTAACCATGTGAGAGTTGCACAATCAGTAATTACTCTAAAATGTGTACCTTCAACATATCCTCTGAATTTTTCAATGCCAAAGATAACCCCTAATAATTCACGTTCGGTAGCTGAATATTTTTGTTCAGCAGAAGTTAAAGCACGACTAGCATAAGCGATAGGGTGTTCTAGTCTATTATTTACTTGAAACAACATTGCGCCAAGACCAGTAAGTGAGGCATCGGTTTGAATATAGAGACTTTCGTCAAAATTTGGGCGAAATTAAGATAAGTGCGGAAGTGATTAACGTTTTGATTTGTTCAAAAGCCTGCTGAGCTTCTAAATTCCATTCGGCAGATTGACTTTTCCTTTTATTTTTAATTAAAGCGGTAATGGGTGTAGATATAGTTGGGAGATTAGGTAGAAAAATGCGATAGTAGCTAATCATTCTATTAAACGTTTAATTTCGGTAACAGTATTTGGCGTTCTAAATTTAGTAGTGGCGTCAACTTTAGCAGGACCTGCCCGAAGACTAGTTCCATCGATAATAAAGTCAAGAAATGTAAGAGAGGAACAGCAAAATTGATACTTCTCTCAATTTATTTTTAAACCTGTTGCATTTAGGCGTTGAGCAACTTCATTAAGTGTAGCGATATGTTCTTCAGAGGAACTTGAGATGACCAATATGTCGCCTAAAAATACAAAGGCACGTTCTTGATGTAAGATAGGACATAACGTTTGATCCATAGTGCGCTGTAAAGTTTGTGGTACATTACAGAGCAAACGGCAAGAAATTATATTCGAACAAGCCCCGACCTGAAACACAAAAAGCAGTCTTTAGACGTGAAGGGAAGTCAAGAGGAATCTGATAAAAAGCTTGTCTAAGATCGATAGATGAGATAAATTTAGCATTGCGGAGCCGATTCAGGATAGAATCAGTACGAGGTAAGGGATAGGCATCAGCCACAGTTACAGAGTTAAGTTTTCTTCGGTCAAAACAAACACGCCATTCATCATTCCTTTTACGAACCAATAACACGGGAAACATCCATGGCGAATTTGAAGGAGAGATAACACGGGATTCAAGCATTTTATCTATTTCGGAATGCAAATGTTTTTGTAATGCAGGCGATAACGGATATTAACGTTGCTTAAGACGAACAGCATCACCCGTAGAGATAGTATGAGTGTAGTAGTGACACAACCAAGTTCAGAGGTATTTAATTTACGAAATTTGTCAATTGTAGAATTAAGAATTGCGTGCTGGCAATCGGTAAGAGAAATTTTATTAGATGTAGTTTAGGGGTAAGTTAAGTCATAGGGTCGTAGAATGAAGAAATACAACTTCCACATTAAGAAAGGCACACAATTTCAGCAATTATAAGAGTAAATCGGTCACCTTACATATTGTTAATTGAGAGCACACTGTATGTAAAATACACGGGATTAAATGCATGAGAACTTAAAAAGGTCTAAGAGTAGTTTACAGGTAAAGATAAGATTTTAAAACGGAACAAATTGCATCAAAATTAAATCACAGGAAAAGCTAGATAAATTGGCATTGCACAGATGCAACAATTGCGTTAAAATATCATCGTACACGCATTCTAAATAATTCATTATTAGAAAATCGTACGTGACTGGAAGAAATCACATTTGTTCAAAAATTCAACATTCTGTAGAAATAAACAAGCACCAGGCGATTCAATTTAGATAATAAAATGTAACAAACATTCGAATACGTGAGTTAATGAAAGGCAAAAGTTGGAATTTCTCAAATAATACCACAATATGCGGGAGGCGTACGTCACAGTCAAGGCAGACATTGAAAGATTTGAACTAAATAATTGGTAAAAATCCCGAAGTATGCAAGATAAAGGTAGAAGTATCGTCCCAGAACGTAAACCGCCAATAAAATCAATAGGAGGTAGGGCTAATATAAACGATAATGACAAAGCGACAAGTGAGTTTATATTCAAACTGAGCTACGATTATGTTCAAAAGTGTTAAGAATTTACGTAACCAGTGAATTAAAAGTCAAAGTAAATAAGAATTAAAAAGTGCGAGAATTTATGCAACGAAAATAAGCCGATCTATAAATAGACGTAAGTAAAACGACTTAATTAAATCCTTTTCTAATATTAATGAAACAGGGCTTTTATTTTAATCTGGATTTTAATATCGACTTTTAATTTCAATCTGGACTTTAATTTTGGCTTTTAATATCGACTTTTCAATTTCGACTTTTAATTGAAGACATATTTTGATTGAGATGGCCCTAATTTGGGATATTTAAGACGTTTTTAATTTGGGACTTTGAACTTTGAACATATTCAAACTGGAGATAGTTTAAAAAATGAAAGTATTTTAATTTGGACATATTTTGACTTGGTACGTTTTTAATTGGAAACAATTTATGGGGCAGGCACAGTAATAAGGAAAGAGGGCACAGAAAGGGGATGCAGATCACAGACTAGGAAGGAACTACAGAACCCATTCCAGGTTAGCAATCTTAATACACTTTATTACTGAAAACTGTTTTTAATTTAATATTTATCACATTGTGTATTTGTAAGAGTCAACAAAAAGGGTCACTTAACAATTTATGACAAGGGAATAGGTATCTTGGAACGTTCGAAAGTCCCTGAATAAGTAAAAGATATTTTTGATGACTTTCAGTAAACCATAAACCTGATATATGTAGATATTCTGTAAAAAGGGAAAATTTTGAGAGTTAAATATTATCAATCATTATATCGTGTAATATAGAATTGAATTATTTGATTTAATAAGATCCATTCGGGGTAGAAACCTAATTTAACATTTCATAACATAAGGCTTTAAAATAATAAAGGAATAAGGGCCGAGTATCACAGCAATTTTATGACGGCCCAACGCTGGGACTAAAATAATCACAGCAATTTTATGGTACGCCCAATCGTTGGACGAATAACACGGCAATATATATATATATATATATATATATATATATATATATATATATATATATATGCGTTTATATGTCGAATTTTATCATAAGATTACTTTTTTAATAATTTGTTATGTTAGTAAATTAATAAAAAGTCTAAAAAAGATAATATATGTACGTCTATTGAAATAAAGATTATTCTCTTTTTATTGTAAATATTTGCAATCTATAAAATAAATTTTTTTGTATTATCTTAGCTGAAGATGGAATTTATATCAAGCTATTATGTTCTATAAGAATGATAATTATGGTATTTAATAAAGTTAATAATGTGCAGATCTGAGTACGATGTATATATAATCATTTATAGATCTTAAGAGTTTTTTAAATATTCCTTATTGCATTTAAATTTTCAATTTGTTCACAAAATAGGCACATAAGTTATTAGAACAGATTTTAAATAAAATATTCTACATTAGTTTTTTTATTTAATCTGAATATTATCAACGCATAGAATTCTTATAGAGTATGATTACTGTTACAATTATGTTCTGGAAAGCGTACCTGTATGTTTTTATAATTAACAAAAGTTAAATTTTAGTGGAAGCTTAATAAATATTAAAATGCAGAATGATGGGATTTATATAAATAAAAATTCGATTTACTGAAGAATATGATATTAGTTCTAAATAACAAAAACGTGTTATCAAACTATAACGATTTATCTTGATTAACAGTGTCTTTTTGTGGATGAAAGCATACCAACAACGTGATCCCTATATGAACAGCTGTTGTTCTAGCAAGAAGTAAGATAGAAACTACGTCAATCCATCAGCATCCAAGTTGCCAATCGAAGATTGCTATATCCATAACTTGGCAATATCACATACCTATAAAGTTACTACTATGATATATTGTTTAAATTGTATAGTATAAAGGGCAGTCCATAGAATTAATTACAAAAAAATATCGTAAGTTAAATCGTAAATTATATCATAATATGAATGTTGCGCATATTGTCCAGTTTACGACACCATTGACGAGGACTCTAACAGAAACATCTTAAACGGTTATGCGGAGGTCGCATTTCAACTTAATAATTCTGAAAGTCATGTTGTTCACATAATGGCCGGAGTAAGACTGATCCTGTGTATGGAAAAGCTATCTATCTGGACTACGAGCGCTAAACACGGCACGTGTAGGTTGATTATTCCAGAAATAACTAGATATGAAAACGTGTATTATAGCCAAACGACGTTTTTTATTTTAATAAATAATTTTGAAGGTGACTTTTTAATGCTTCTAGAATTCTAAAGAAAAGAACTAACGAATGTTAATCTGGAACATTTGGATATGAAAACAAAATTTGTTTTCAACAAATAAAATTTAATGCTTGCTACATACATGGTGAAATACCAATAATTATCAAATTTAACGTTTTATAAATTGCGTAATTGCATTAATAAAATAAAAATGCTTTAGACCTTTGCGTGTTCAGAATATGTAGCCTGATTGAAAACTAAAAATTTCCCTCGCGATTATCAGATAGCAAATTGGACCTCCATATACCATAAACGCCTACCTTACCTGATATCACAAGGTCGAGAGTTTCTTGTTAATGAGGGAAGCCCAAGGTAAAGTTGGATGGAAAACGGCTTGAGGAAAAGAAAAACTCATTAGAGATAAACGACTAGTAGAGTGTTAGCTCTGGGTAGATCATGAGCTTGGGCCATGGGTTGACAAAAATATAGATAAAGAGCGCCACCGTATTTTTCAATACAACAACATACGAAGATACATGTAATTTGTATTAGGGGAATGCGGAAACCTGAAGTCTACACCGCTTGTGTAGCCACAAAACCTAAATATCGACCTTGTAAAGCACTTACCAAAATGTCACTTACCAGATGTATTACAGATGTCTCTGCATATCTTGTGAACAAACAAATGCACAACAGGGACACCCTTGTGTCCTTAAAAATATTCACCAATAAATAACATATTTAATTTTAAGTTCCAAAAATATATACACTCAGGGTACTTGTTATCATTAGACAGAGTTAATCTTTTGCTTATTAAAAACCAAGAAATTTCCTTTGAATTTTTAATAATAAAAGAGTTAAGCAAAAAATTCTATTCAATTAAATTGGTTTAGCTTGTTTCAACATTAATATTTACAATAAAAATTTACATGGAAAGAAACTAATATTGTTCTACCTTCAAAAACACGAACATCTTTAAACTCAATATTTCAACATATCTTTACTGTAAGGTATTTGCTCTCTTAATAATTTAAATCTCAAATTTAAATATAGCCATCAGTAGTACTACAGTCGACTTTACAAGTGAGAAACAAGATTATTTTACGTGATACTAAAATGTAGCATTCGGACAAAGAATAAGCTTTAACTTTAAATCCTACAAAAATTTATCATGTCTTAAAGTTAAATTTTTTAGTGAAGCTAAAACTGTCTGCTTGTGTAACAAATATAATAGGCAACTATGGAGCCATCTTTAAAATTTTGTAAAGTTACGAGAATAAAATGGGATGCTTCTTACAAAATGAATTTCAAAATAACTAAATCAAAGTAGAATATCAACCTTTGATCATACGTAAGACATTTAAATAAATACAAATTAAATTAAGGTTAAAAATCACTCACGTGCTTGAAGTACAGTTCAATCAAAAAAACTTGAACGTTCTTACCAGAACCAAACAACATCAGATGTCGACAAATCTAAGCACATCTGCGATGCACGCAATATAAATAAACATACCATTATGCTGAATTTTACGCTGGAATTTTTTAAGACCTTTAGAGCAAAATATTATCCAACCAAATAAAATCTCCGTTACATATGTCCAATAATTTTCATGTTTTCTAAGTTTTAAACTAAAACTTTATTTTTGTCGTATTGCACTACGGAAGACGAATTAATAAATTTTATCAAATTATTTATACTAACTGTTTTAATGTTGGATTACTTCAATATTCTTTGCATCTGCAGGAATCAACTGACTTTACCGATGGTGGAATACCAAATAAAATTAATCTTTACCAAAAGTTGGCAGGAATCACTTCATGACACGAAGGTATTCGTTATCAACCTCTCTTACGAACGCGGCACCAGGCCATGTGTCTGAATATCATGTTGACTTTTCTATGCTCCGGAGAGCAGCTTACTTCTTCAAGCGCTAATGGAAAAGTGAAGTCGAAATGACAGACAAACGATTAGTGTTGTAACTTAGACATCGAAAGGGGAAGAAGCGCATAATCCATTATACACCTCATAAACTATTTTTTGTGATCAGACAATTATAAATTATGTTTATATATTATCGAAACATGATATTAGATTTATAAGGAATGTGTAACTAACTCGAAAAAAAATACGTTACGTGATGGTTAGTTTGCCGTGTAATGAATTCTCGTACAAAAGACTTTCTTCTTTTCTGTTTCTTTTCGAAACTTTGACGCGATTGTAAACCTTTTTTGGCATCACAAGCAATAATTCAATAATAAAACATAAGCGATTTTCAATCCTAAATTGAAAGTGTATTTTCCACTCCAGTTTAGGTAGTATAAGTAGGTCATGACGCATGAGAATGAGGTTCTGAATTTCCATGTACTCTTAAGGGAATAGTTAATAATTTATTATGTTTTCAGCATTATAAGATATTTCTCATGCTTTGAGGAAGGCGGTAATTGCTTCAACCAATGAGAACGGCGTTATAGTAGAGGTATTTTTCAAGTTGGTGTAAACGGATGCGATGATCGGTTAAGTTGCCTTGGGTTATCTTACTGAGCAGACGAGTGGTAGTTACTGCGTTAAGTTACCAGTGGAAACCCTACCTTATCTGTTAAGTATCGCTTTGTTCCATAATATTGTAGGTTAGCAACAACTTCGATGCGATCCGTTACATAAACTATCGAGCTCAAATAGGACTCTGACGTACCTTGGAGAAACAATATCCGTAACACGAGGATGCAGTAAAATTTCATTATTCATACAAACGATTATTTTTCAACAAATTGTGTCAACCACTTGCCAGTGAATATTGTATGATCCATTGCAATTCATGTAGTTGTGTACACGGTACAAAAACACTGTTTCTTAGTGCAGAACTATAGGCAAACCTTTAACTGGATAAAAATGAACTTCTTATGATAGAAGCACCAACGAATGCCCAGAAAGAAAGAAAGAAATATTTTGAGGAGCATTTAAATTTTGATTCATGGAGACTCAAACAAATGACGAAAAACGATCTCACCGTATTTTAGCGGCGGACAGACTGAAACCCAACAAGCTTAAACGGCATTTGCAAACAGTACATACCGAGTATTTTAAAAAACTAGCTGATCGTAGGTGGTATACTAAAACCTAAAAAAAAGTTTTATCCACAAATGAAAATGTTCTCCTAGCTTTTCACAAAGCTTTGTGTGTAAAAGAAGTAAATGTAAATATCTGAATAACATTGAAGAAGAACAAGTTCTGCTTGTTACCACTCAAATGAGAGAAATGACGCTGGTAAATGATTTTTCTAAGCAACTTCAATGTAGTCCTCTATCAAATGATATTTTAGCTTTCAGAATCGTTGATACACTTAAGATTAGCAATTGAGTTTGATGCGAGTTTAGATACCATCATCGATTATCATTTAATTGCGTATGTTTGATTTTGCGATGAAGTAGCAGTATTTGAAGAGTGGGTTTTCTTCTAATTGATACAAAATAGAGCAACGGTAATCGAGCCATCTAAGATATTGAAATGGAAAAACTGTGTCAGTATATAAATAAATGGTGCACGAAGGATGGGTGGTCGGTTCTAAGATTTTCAAGCCTTTGTGAAACAGAAATCTCCACTGGACACACTGTATGATTAACAGAGAAGCGCTTGTTGGCAAATAATTAAGTCCATTGCTAAACCTCGTGTTAAGGACAATTGTTACGGCAGTTTCTTTCATAGGCGGCTCTGTGGCGTAGTTGGCATGCGTGTGACTACTACGCCCAAGGTCCCGGGTTCGAATCCCGACACAGTCCGCTTGAAAAATGTAAGGTGAGCATTTTTCACAAAAATACGCCCTCGTTCGGATGAGAGGTAAAATGAAGGTCCCGTGTGTGAGTGTTGTCACGCACGTTAAAGATCCCCTACCTTGCTTGGAACAGCAAGGGTTCGGAAAAATTCAAAAATTTCTCAGGTAAAGAAAACTCGCTTCCTGGCCAATGTAGTACCTTTGGGTGGAGCACTGGAAAATCACATGTAAAGTCTCTTTCATAAAGACAAGATCACTGACATTAAAACGTATTCTACACTTTGCAAGGATATGGGCGCGGAAAATTCAGCAATATTATTTTACTGTGAAACAAGATGATTATCAGCTGGTAAATTTTTACAACTTGCTTACAGATTAAAAGAAGAAATAGCAACATTATTAGAAGACGAACGTCACTAGGAAGCAAAGCTGTTTCTAAATCACATATTCGTGATGAAGCTGAGCTACCTAGTTGACGTATTTGAGAAATTAAATCTTCAAATTCAAGGAATTAATGCACATCTTTTGAATATGAAAAATAAAGTCCATACTTTGTAAAAAATTAAGATTATGGAATCAATAATTAAAGCGTCATCATCATTAGGTCTTCAGTCCTAGAACTGGTTAGACGCGTACCATCATTGTTCCCTATTCTGAACTAACCTACAGATTTCCCTGAAATATGCACAGTTTGCATCTATAACTGTCTGATCTAGGTCTACATCTACCTCTTTTTTCCTATCTCTGCTTGTAATATATCACATACTATTCCCCAAAAATGCCTTAGAACGTATTCCGCCCTACTATTTCTTTTTTTCCCCAGATATGCTTGTTCCCATACTATTTCTGTAACTTATTTGTTATTATCTTTGTCTGTCCATGCTATCGTCCTCATACATCTGGAGCATTTCAAAAGACTGCTACCGTTTTTGTGTCTGCATTTCAGCCAACATTTTTTAACATGTTTCTATTTATCCAATTGAGAGGATGGTTATTAAAGAAGTGTGCGATTGCATTATTGAAAGGCTTAAGTAGTCGTTTTTTTTTTTATATATTTATTTTGAGGGGGAAAATTCATTATGATTTAAGTTACCTCTTTGGTAGATTTTAACATGGTTCTGAGGCGACTCTATGGCGGGTTTACACTTGTCAGATACCAATCTTGTTCTATGAAGATTGTATATGGATCTGAGGCGACCCTATGGCGGGTATACACTTGTCAGATACCAATGTTGTTCTATAAAGATTGTATATGGATCTGAGGCGACCCTATGGCGGGTTTACACTTGTCAGATACCAATGTTGTTCTATGAAGATTGTATATGGATCTGAGGCGACCATATGGCGGGTTTACACTTGTCAGATACCAAAGTTGTTCTATGAAGATTGTATATGGATCTGAGGCGACCCTATGGCGGGTTTACACTTGTCAGATACCAATGTTGTTCTATGAAGATTGTATATGGATCTGAGGCGACCCTATGGCGGGTATACACTTGTCAGATACCAATGTTGTTCTATGAAGATTGTATATGGATCTGAGGCGACCCTATGGCGGGTTTACACTTGTCAGATACCAATGTTGTTCTATGAAGATTGTATATGGATGAGGCGACCCTATGGCGGGTTTACACTTGTCAGATACCAATGTTGTTCTATGAAGATTGTATATGGATCTGAGGCGACCCTATGGCGGGTTTACACTTGTCAGATAGCAATACTGTTCAACGGAGATTGTATATGGTTTTGAGTTAACCTTATTGTGGATTTATACTTGTCAGATACCAATGCTGTTTTACAAGGATTGTTAATATGCTTATTTTTATGTAATTAGTTATTTTATGTATAAATAGAAATCATGTATGTAGGCTGTATTTCATGTTAATATTGCAAGGAAAACCCAGGAAAAACTTGCAATGCTACCTAGATATTGTGGGCATTTGATTTTCATTTGTTATTTATTTTGTTATTTCTTTTAGTAATGGAATCCATTGTTTACTGAAAGTCACGGATTCGTTTGCAACGCAGTTATTTTTATGTAGGGTTATATAGGCAGCTTGTTTGATTTTGCGTTTTTGGTGGTTTCCTTCTTTTTCTTCTTTTCTTCTTTTCAGGGAGCATGTGTATTCAGCTCGTTCCCTTTCTATTGTTTTCTAATTTTATACCCTATTTTACCGAGATTCAGTGAAGGAGGTTAAGCAACCTGTGGCTACCAAGATCCCCCAACACTTAGACATTTGCCGAAATAAAGGTTTTCTAGTAAATCCTTTCACACACTTAACATTATTCGAGAATATTGCCCAACCAATTCTTGTAGTTACTTATACTAATCATCATGTTACCGCACAGTTATCTTTTCGTCATTAGTTTATCCATCTTAGGATTGGTTGGATGCGTACCTCCATTGATTTCTATTCTGGGCTAGCCTACACATCTCCCTGAAACCTCTACAGCCTACATCTTTTACTATCTGTGTGCAGTAGTCTTATCTAGGTCTGCCTCTTCTTCTCTTTTTTCCTATCTCTGCTTCTAAAATATTCCGCACTATTCCCTCATGCCGTAGTATGTGGCCTATCATCCTATCTCTCCTATTTTTTACCGTTTTCTACATATTTCTTTCTTCCCCTACCATTTTTAGTACCTCTTCGTTCTTAACTTTGTCTGTCCATGATATCTTCATCATACGCCTGTAACACCACATTTCAAAGGCTTCTACCTTTTCTTGTCCGCTTCTCCTACTGTCCAGGCTTCACAGCCGTACAGTGCTGTGCTCCACACATATGTTTTAAGCAATCTTTTCCTTGTTTCTATGTTTGTGGTCTTTGAGCACAATAGTTGCTTTTCTTGTTAAATGTAGCACGACCTTGTGCTAATCTTTGTTTTATATCTTTTGTGCTTTTCCCATCTTGCGTTATTTGGCTTCCTAGGTAGCAGAAATCCTTAACCTCTTGTAAGTTCGTGTTAAATACTTGTATTCTTGTTTTGATTTATTTTCCCCACCTTTGCAAACTAGAACTTTAGTTTTAGTTTTGTTAATTTTCATACCGTATCTCTCTGTTAGAACCGTTTCCATTTCATTAAGAGCCGCTTCTAACTCTTCCTTGCTAGACGCTAATACCACTATATCATCTGCAAATCTAAGCATATCAATTTTTGTCCCTGCATAGTAATTCCAAATGTCTTTCTGCATTTGACAGTATTCATTGCCTCTTCTATGTACAAGTTAAAATCAATGGGGTAGGGCACATCCCTGTTTCACCCTTTCCTAATGTTTACTTCTCTACGTTCCTGCTCTAATTCTATTACTGCTGTTTGCTCTTTGTATAAGCTATGTACTATTCGTCTATCCCTATAACTCATTCCAATCTTTTGAGTATTTCAAACATTTTTTCCAATTTACATTGTCGAATGCTTTTTCCAGATCTACAAACCCTATATACATGCTTTCCCTTTTCTATTGTTTTCTCCATTATCACTCTCAGAGCTAAAATAGCTTCCCGTGTTCCCCTGTTTCGCCTAAACCCAAATTGGTCTTCTCCTAGTATTTCTTCAGCTCGTTTTTCCATTCGTCTTTGCACAATTCTAGTTAATATTTTTGACACGTGTGCTGTCAAACTTATTGTTCGAAAATTTTCACATCTATCAGCGCCTTTCTTTTTTGGTGTAGTTACTATGATGCTACGTTTGAAATCTTTGGGTATCTCGCCTGTCTCATACATATAGCTTACAAGTTGGAAGAGACGTTCTGTTACTGCTTGTCTAGCGGCTTTTAGAGTTTCTGCTTGCACCTTATCTGTACCCGGCGCCTTACCATTTTTCAGACTCTTTAATGCTAATTCAAACTCGTCTCGAAGTATAGGATATCCCAAGTCATCATTTTCAATGTCTGATCCCTGTTCTAATGCAGTTAGTTCCTCTCCTGCATATAAATTCCCTATATATTCTTGCCATCTACTCACTTTCTCTACGTTTTCTATAATGACGTTTCCTTGTGCGTCCCTTATATTTTTGCTATATGGTTTTATATCCCTAAAATTCATTCTAATTAATTTGTATGCTTCGTCTGTCTTTCCTATTTCCATCTTAGTTTGTACTTCTTTGCACTTTTCATCAATCCGTTGTTCTTTAGCTTTCCTGCATTTTCGAATAATTTCCCATTTTATGGCTTTGTATCTCTGTTTTCCTGTTTCGTCTGATTTATTTTTGTATTTTCGTCTTTCTTCTATTAAATTCACGATATCTTTTGTTATCCATGGTTTCTTATTTTGTTTTTGTGTATACCCCAAAATATCTCTGGCCGCCATGTCTAGGTTGGATTTAATGTTATTCCATTCTGTTTCTACTTCCTTAGTTTCAGATATTTTCCCGATATCATTCAGCAATTCATTTGACTTTTTTTCGAATCTTACTTGAATATCTTTATCTTTTAGTTTCTCTAAGTCCAAGTGCCTTTTTCCGTTCCTTTTTTTCAGATTTTTAAATTTAAGTGCGGCCTTCATAATTACGATGTTGTGGTCAGTATCTATATCTGCTTCTGGGTAGCTTCTACAGTCTTTCACTTGATTCCTAAACCGTTGTCTAACAAGAATGTAATCTATTTGATATCGTCCTATATCTCCTGGCATCTTCCACGTGTATCGTCTTCTAGCATGATGTTGAAATAATGTGTTTGTGATGATTAAATTGTTCTTGTCGCAAAATTCTACCAGCCTATTTCCCCTGTCGTTTCTCGTGCCTAAACCAAATAAACCTACTACCGCTCCTTCCCTACCCTCACCTACCACAGCATTAAAATCTCCCGTAATTATTAAATTTTCATGTCCTTTTACGTATCTTAATATGTCTTTGACATCTTTGTAGATGGCTTCTACCTCTTCGTCACTGTAGCTAGAGGTGGGCATGTATACTTGTATTATTACTGTGTTTACCGGTTTAGATTCTAATCTAACCATGAGTACTCTTTCGTTCTTTTGTAAGTAATTTTCTACACAGTATCCTATCTTTTTCCGCATAACTATCCCCACACCCAAATTTCCGTCCTCTGCTCCTGTATGAATTACCCTGAAGTCTCCACTCCAAAATCCCCGCCTCTGGCCACCGAACTTCGCTGATCCCTACTATGTCTAGTGATAATCTATTCATTTCGATTTTAGGTTCTCTAGCTTACCTACTTGCTTCATACTTCTAACATTCCACGCTCCGACTCGCAGAATGTTCCTGACTCTTATTTTTAACTTTCCGATCGCATCCTCCGAAGTAGTCCCCTCCCGGAGATCCGAATGGGGGACTATTTTAACTCCGGAATCTTTTACCCCAGAGAATGCCATCATTTTATTATAATTTAGGTACGCTGTGTACTTGGGAGATAATGTGGTGGTTTCCCGTTGCCTTCCACATCGCGGTAGTGTGTCTTAGACTGCCATACCGACCCCTATGGTCTCTGCCAATCTAAGTACCGAAAGAGCCGCTGCCCTCTTTCGGGGACCTGTCTTAGTCTGGTTCCTCACTAACGACCCTACTACTTTGGTTGGACCTGTAGTTTGGCTCTTTAGCTCATTAGAACACGCAAGCCATTTCACCTGTTCTAGTAATTTAGAACTTCGGCAAGGTGCAGGTCCATTCGAAATGGAATTAAAGCGTAGAAAAATGGAAATGTTAAAAAATGTTAATGAATTTCTTAAAATCTATAAAATATCATAGTTGTATTTGCTCTAGGGAGAATCACTTAACAACTTCGACAAAGGATTTTAGAAAGTATTTTATAACTCATTACAATATTATAGCGAAATATAAGTTGCTTAGAAATGCATTTGAGAAAATTAAGACCTCTTGGTTCAAGAGAAGAACAATATATAGATTTCACAAAATGTGACTATATTAGAAGATCATTTGCAAATAAATTTCTGTTTGGGTTTTGGTCTGGCCTTATATTGAATTTTTTGCCCAGAAGGCAAGAGCTTTTTGTATGCTTTTACCCTTTCTAACGACTTATCTTTGCGATGCTTGCTTTTGTGCTGTGACTGAATTAAAAACAAATTATAGACTCCTGCTTAATATAAAAAAGAATTCTGTCCGCAACCGACTGTTTATTTGCCCTACTTTAAGAGGTCGCTGCATTAATGTCATAACCAATAAAACATCTATAGTTCATTCCAAATAAGAATAAAGTAGATAACCTTGTACGCAAGGTGGCTTTACACAGCTTAAAAATATTTAAAAATGGGAGAAATTTGAAACTATAGATATTGATTAGAATTTGTTATGCATATTTACACGAGAGATATTTGTTGTAATGCATGGGATCTCGCCTAAATTAAATTAATTCGTAGCACTCCTGCTCCTATAATTGCGTATTTAAATACAACTTCAAAGATTAAAACATACCAAATTGTTTAACATAGGACAATATGGCAATATATGACAAAAAAAGACATAACTCACAATTAGTTAGGGGTCTGGCATGTTGGCAGCGATTCACTGCTTAAGGGCGCGATCGGATGTATGGTTGGCTGCCTAAAATCCATCAAAAAACAGGTTATTCTGTTTGGTAAATAACTTTTGTTGAATTAAAAATATGCAAAATGTAACTTCACCATTAGATTCACAAAACTTTGTACTTTCTAACGAAGGTTTGCTTTTTTTCTAAAGTGCAGTAATAAGCAAGAAATAGCTGTTAAAAGTAATGTTAAAATTCACTTACTTTATTTTAGTTACTACATCTAACATAATCAATTTGTATATAAAAAAAAGCATTCGTTGGATAGCAGAATACATATTTAATCGTTCTGTTAAAAAAAATTTCAAAATTATTGATCATGATAGCCGTAGTGTACTGAATGGATTTTATTGAATTATTACATTAATTGTACGCCATTTTAATAGAAATTGTTCACGACTTCCTCCGAAGATGGCACTGTTAATGATGTGTAAAATAAGGTTTAAAACCAGAATATTTCAAATTGAATTATTTTGGACTTTGTTTTTGTCGCATTGAAATGAAGTAGACTAATAATATATGGTGAATTACCTTTTGATAAGTGTAATATAATAATGGTTGGATTAATTGCGAATATTCATGAAGCCAAAAATGACATAACCTCATCATCCATGGTTGTTTGTAAACTTTCATGTTTATATTTACAAGCGATAAGTAAATTATTACAGCAGTGTTACTTTGTGAAGCTTATACTATGTTATAATAGTTTTTAAAAAAAGGGTAGTGTGCCGTATCCCAAAACATAACTAGATACTCTACAATATTCAATATAAGCAAAATATTGCATCATGTTAGCAAGAGTAATGTTTATTAAAATATCTTAGTGGAACCATTGCAAGGAAATAGGATACATTTTGTTACAAATTAGGTTGCGAGTTTGGTACTCGGCAAAGTGATTTTCAAATTTGAACGATCTGGGGGAGGACGTTCTCAAAAAACGATAATTTTTCCTACATTATTTTACACTTCACTTTGGGGACGTTCATTGTCTTGTGTATCTTCACCAGGGGTCTGTAATGGTAATTATATTTTCAATTTGAAAAGTGTCAAAATCAGCTTTATATATATAGGCAATTTATTAGTGTTCCCATTCTTTACCCCCAAGTAGCAGACTTCCGTCATTTTTTGGTCATACAAAGATCACATGTAACGTCAAATAGATGTGATAACATTTTCTCAAATTGTGCTGCCGGCAAAAAATGATTATAATAAACAATAAATTTCAAAACTCCCACTAATTATGAAATATATTTTAGGCTAAATTAAAAATAAAAATGGAAAAGTTTATTTAGGATTAAACAATTTACGAAACTAGACCTAACTTTAGGCATTAGAAAACCCAAAAAAGAATTCCTTTTTGGTTTATTCTGTCAAAAAATAGCTATTTTGTTACATTAAATCGACTCTGTCAAAAACGACTAAACGTTTATTTCAATAAATATTTCAAACTAATAGAATATTTGGGGTCTTCGGTTTAATATTTTTCATCAAATGCTAATATCGAAAAATGTATTTCCAATACAAAAAAACTTTGAGTTGTTACCTGTAAAGTGTGCTTTATTAAAACAAAATTATTACAAATGTTTTATTTCTAATGAATAACTAAGAAATTAAAAATAGGTTCAATTGTTGTAACATTTACAATGTGTATATAGGTATTTTTGAACAGTAAGTCATTACCAACCAAAAACTTAAGAGGAACACTGTTTTACACAATACGTAGCAATGTAAATGATATAAAACTATTGGTGAAAAGAAGTGAATAACAGGCATTTGTAAATAATATTTTTTAAACCCCACATTTTAAGGTCAATAGATAAACGTTTAGTAATAAATATATGAACAGCTTTCGAATTGAAATTGACTTTATTGTTGTTAATATTACATTAAATATTAGTATATAAGCCATGTTTGTAGGTCCATACAGGCAAAGTTTAGTCATAGACTATTTTACACTTAACCTGCATAAACCACTACATATCTCTACAAGGAAAATGAGTGAAGCAAAAGAATAATTACACAATAATTGAAAAATATACAATTAGGCTATGTTACTACTTATCCAAAATATGCGCCCTGATTGGAACCTTGAATGCAGTAAAAGTAAAAAAGATTTTTATATCCATCTGGAATTGCATTATAAGTAGAAACAGCATTATAGATGAATCTTCTCTGAAACATAGCAGTCAGTTTCTTGGGAATTGTTAAAGTTTTAGTGTGTCTAATATTGATGCAATGCACTTTGGAGCGTGTCATTAATATTTTAGCAATATCCTCTGAAGTCATTTATAATTATTTTATGAACAAAACATAACAAATGATGTTTCCTCCAGTTATCCATATTTAACCAGTGCAACTCTTTTATCTTATGCGATACAGGATCAAATTTTTTTAGTCCAAAAACTAAACGACAACAAGTATTTTGAATCCTTTGTATTTGTGTCATAGAAGTGCTATCAAGGTTTGGACCATATATAAAATCACAATAGTTAAATAATGACAAAACTAGCTTCCGACAACAGTCTTTTCAATTGTAAGGTTAGTATAGTCCGACAAGCATATAGTTGTTTAAGTGCTAAATACGACCTTTTTATTAACCTTGCAACATGTGACTTAAAGCGTACATCATCGTCAAGTATTAAACAGAAATTTCTTGAAGAACTAACTAATGGAAGAGGTATTGTTAATTATGACTTTTATCATATCTTTAACACAATCTCTAATTTTCTCTGTGATCCGAAACAATATCAGCATCAATAGTACCTGCACGAACAAATAATTCATCACTCGATAAATATATGGAATCAATAAAGAGTACTGCTGTTATTTGCTATGCGCGTAGGTTCGTTTATTACTTGGATGAATTCATAAGAATCAATGCAGTGCGTGATAATATTACTTAAATTGAAAAGATTCACATTGACATCACCTAAACATATTATATTATCCATCATTGGTGCTAAATAAGATAATATATTATCTAGTTCGTCAACACGACTAAGCGGATTAGAGTTTGGGGATCTGTATACTGTGCCTACAGTAAAAGTTTTGCGATTTAATTTAAACATTATCCAAAATATATTCAAGTATATGAGTCAATTGCAAACCAAACAAAATAACCTGACATTTAAGTTCCTTCCTTACGTACACACCACCCCCACCCCCTGGACCTTTCCTTGTGGTGGCCAACACACTTGGCCGATTTAAAGTGTCACGTTGGTGGTATTGATGTAATGATTGTATCCTTTTAACTTTTGAAAGCAAACAAGTTTTCTGTAAACGAGTCGATATAAATTTATTGCACAAATAATAATGACAATGAAACTTAAATCTAAATTTCTTGTATAAAAACTCTAGCAGGTCATGAATGGTTAAACATCAATCGCTAAACATTAATAATTTGTTAACATAAATATTGCACAATAAATAATGCAATTTGGTGACCGTTACCATACACTTGTGTATTGTGTTTGTGTTGGTCTCGTGCTAACAAAACCAACTAAAATTACCGTGTAGGTAATACTGGTTATTCTGATCAGTATCACAGCCACTGCTATCACTATTTGTATCACCCACTTTGATAATTAAAGGTTCGACAACATCAAACTGCTGAAATATAGCCCACCATTCCATCATACATTTTTCTGCATGTGTGATACATTTTTGCCAATATGACCCATCTATTCTTTGCAAAGATTCTTGCCATATCAAGTTGACAATTGTGTTATTATAAAGTTGGTTAAGCCGTCCAACATTTTTATTGTAATATTTTTTACAGTTCGCTCATACCAACTCTATAGGATTAAACTTGCAGTGATACGGAGGTAGCCGCAAAACTTTGTGTCCGTACATTTCTACTAGGGTATCTATTTCATAAATTTTTGGTTGTGGATGTTTTTTAATTAATGATAATAGTTCCCTTTTTAACGTGTGACTGCCGCAACTAACATTGTGTTTAATCAAGTAATCAATGATATTTAGCATTGTCTAGAATAATTACACTGGGTTTGCTTAAATTAGGAATTAAACGTTCTTCAAACCATTTTGTAAATAATGCTGCATTCATGTCTCCATGATAGTCAGCACTTGGAGATTTTGTAGAATGCAAAAGTGCTGCATTGGGGATGAATCTAGTTTTGTTGCCTGCATGCACGACTATGAACCTGTAATAAAAAATATTTCTATTGAATGTAATTTTAACTTTAAAAAACTAACCGTTTTCCTTCTCCAGGAGGTTTTCTCTTTACACTGAGCTTGGAACCATTATGCCAACTCTTCTTAACAGAACCTCGACTAAAAATCCACGTCTCATCCAAGAAAACAGGATCATAAAGTTACAATTGTTTGAACATTTTATATGCTGTTAAAAACTTCACTCGTGTAGCAGCAATATGTTCCTGTTCAAGCACAGCCCTTCTACCATCGTTCAATTTAAAAGAAAAACCAATTGTTGATAAAAGTCTCGTCAGACTAGACTGGCTGAAGTTAAAAATTTGAGCGGTTACAATTTCTTGTCGTAAAGATTTAACAGTTACATGGAGCTTTAAAAGCATAATACTAAAAAACACTAAATAAAATTGTTATGAAAACTATATTACATTTGGAATACATTTCGTAAATTTTTCGTTTAACCGCATCTATTACAAAACCATCTACATCAGACGATTTAGACTTGTTGAATTTTTGGTGCTTGCTCGGTGACTCAGGAACTTTATTTTCTTTTCGGGCTTTTAAAACTCTCTTTTTTTAATGGAACGAAGGGAACTTAGTCCTATCCCACAAGCCTCAGATGTTCGCTAACAATAAGCAACAGTTAAAACACAACATATCACTTGAAAATTTGATTATACCTGCAATACTGACTCAAATGGGGCCAAGGTTCCATGATTATCACGTTCTCTTTCAAAAAATGTTAGAACATTCATCACCAACAACTGAGCTTGAAAGTTCAAATGTTTGTTACGAAGCGTGTTCATTTTGATAAGTGTTGATCAAACACTATTCAATGTGTAGAAGGTTCTTAGTTTAAAAAAAACTGTTTGTTGTATATCAGAATTATCTTTAAAAGAAAAGTAGAAAATCGCAAGTGAAATAACAAAGCACAAATTCTAACCTAACCTTAAAAATGTTTGACAATTAATTACAAACGGAAATATTTTATGGACATACGTTCAGAGTGGTTGCATTGAATTATACAGCCGACGAATATTTTTCTAGCTATCCTTTTTAGATGGGGAAGAGCCAGGTAATAAAGTAGCATAACAATATTGTGGCTGTGTTTTATTCATATGCGCAACGATGAGTCATGCTTGACTTTATTTGATTTCAACTATATCTAACGCTTTGCTTGCTGTTCAACAACTTCGAAATTGCTAAAGGTCATTTACGATAAATAGTTACAGGAATGGAGAAAAACCAGCATCGTACCGTATCCTAGCAACCGTTATTTGCCTAACTTGGAAACGAACCACTAAACTACTAAAGTTAAAATAAAGTAGTTCCCTCTATCATGCGAAAGTTATACCACAAAGGCGGCTATTTTAAAATTAGTTCGTGTTATGAAAATAGAGGGATACTATCGCGCCCTTAAGCCTTACCATAGCATATAACTTAATGAACGTCTTCATGACATAACTCACAATTAGTCAACGGTCTGGTATGTTGGCAGCGATGCGCTTATTAACCCTTACCATAATATATAATTTAACACTTTTCCTTTCCTTTCCTTTTAATAATAATAACAAATATAACCAGTTTAACACGTTGGCTGCGGCACCAGATATTTTATAAGCACCACTGGTGCGGTTCGGGACATAGGACTTGTTCGTGTTAATCAGGTAATACTTCATTTCCTTATAAATAGAAATCATGTAGATATGTTAAAGTTCTTTAAAAACCGTCAGGTTGCAAATATCTATGTAGATCTAGGTATATAAGAAAAAGAAGAAGAGTATTGAAGACCTAGACCAAGTTAAATTAGTCAAATTATTAGAAATTTAGGTTGTGAAGCGTATGTTTGAACTTTTTAGATTAGCACAGAATAGAAAAAAATTTAGAGCTGCTTCAAATCGACCTTCAGTAAGGCAGTTTGTTAGTACATCAATCAACTAATAATTTGTCGATAAGTAACATCTATGAGAGTGTAGTTTGAACAGTTGCAGGGCCGATGAAGTCATATAGTTGGTTTACAATTGTCAATTACAAACTATATGAATACACGGTCAAAGATATTTGATATCTCCGCTCAATCTAATTTTAAATTCGTATTTTTAGCTCTTTAAGAAATTTCTTTGCTGTTTGTTTATGGATAAAACCAAACCATCAACAGAAAAAGCTATCATAAGTCTTTGACTATTGCAATTACAGTAAACAAGGAGGGATCAAACTTACTTTGTATAAGTTCATAATTCAATACGACTGAAGGGAATTTGGACTTCCAGCAATGAGGAGGTTAACCATACAAGCTTTTTGAAGTAGACACAAACAACCAGGCACATCACTATGGCCATCAGATAGTTTCATGTAAACTCCTCCTGAAGGTCACAATAAAGGAATGCAGTTTCAATATCAAACTGATTTGTGAAGAAATCAATGAAATTGCATTTTTATTAGAACAAAAACACACAAAACAAATTAATGACAACTTTTGTAAAACAACAGCAATACTGTCAACACTTTTTATCAAATACACATGCAGTGCTAATAGTTTATTACAACATCACAAAGATATATAATGTGTACATCCATACACTACAATATTTCAAAATAAATAATCGATATTCAATAAACGTAAAAATATATTTAGTTCGGTTT
This sequence comes from Platerodrilus igneus, assembly GCA_036346225.1. NCBI lineage: Eukaryota > Metazoa > Arthropoda > Insecta > Coleoptera > Lycidae > Platerodrilus > Platerodrilus igneus. The sequence goes on along the minus strand of JARFIW010001292.1, from coordinate 3,771,928 downwards.
TTGTCTACAATATGTAAAGTCTTGACACATTAAAACGTGTTCAAAATGGTTTAAAATTCTATTTGATATTGGTACATTATCAACACCCATATTTGGTCGCTCAATTCATCATTGGATAATTCATCGCTTGAACTTTCCACTCCTAAATTGATGACAATCTTTTCTACCATTTCTTCTACTATTCCGTCTAAATCCCACATTCGCTTTTCCTCCTTAACTATGTGGTTAATACAATCTTTCCATCGCTCTGCAGTTACTGTAGATATAGCTCGATTGAAAAGCACTTTCACATCAGCAAGTTTATATGTTGTGTTATTAGCTGCTACATAATTTTTTATTTGTGCCCATATCAGCTTGACTGGATTTAAAGTGCAGTGGTAAGGAGGCAAACGTAATATGGTTCTTCCAGTACCCTTTACCAGTTCATCGATAACATATGGTGTTGGATGTGAAAGGGAATGTTGTTTGACTAATTCCAACAACTGTAATTTTAATAAATGCATCTCAGTTGGAATATTTTTACTATGAAGCCAGTCAATAATGTCTTGCTTTTTCCAACTTTGAGTTGGCATTTTCTCTGATTTCATGCTATGATATGGGGCATTATCTATCACAATTACAGAATTTTCCTCTAAAGCAGGTAATACGCCTTCGAGCCACTGTTTAAATACATCACTATTTATGTCTTCATGATAATCACCTAATAAAGATTATTATAGAAACACAAACTATGTATATTATTAATCCTACCAGTTTTCTTTGATTCGAAGATCAATAAACCTCCATCAACAAATCCTGTGTCGCTACCAATATGTACAATTATCATACGCTTTCCTTTGTCTGATGGATCCTTTACACCAGAAGAAACCCCTTCAATTAAAGCTTGCCTTGCAGTTTTAATTGTTGTATCATACCAAACTTTATTTTTTACATGACCTGCATTCAACCATGTCTCATCAGTGTAATAGACTTTTGTCTCTTCGTCGCGATATTTTTTTATTGCGGTTAAGTATTTTCTCCGCCAAAGAACTATTTCAGGTTTTTCAATTAAAATAGGTTTTCTTGTTCTTTTGTCGTATTTAAAGTCTAATTTCTTCAACACTCTGTACAAGGATGTACGACTGAAGTTAGGTAATGAATCATCCCCATTAACAACGGCAAACACCTTCGATACAGTTGGCAATTTGTTGCAAAGGTAGAATGAATGCACATGTCTTCGAATTCCCATTTTCTCAAAATCATCAAGCTTTTCAAAGACCGTTAAGCATTTTCTATTTTTCTTTGGTGAACGTGCGATACCAGAATCTTTAATTTGTTTAATTGAATTCCACACTGTGTTTTGTCCAATGCCTGTATCTATAGCAGTACGTTTCACAGCAGCAGTCTTACTGAGGTTATTAGCAATGTATGTTAAATACGTGTTATATGCCATTAATTTCTGACCACTGTGAATTATCCTTCCCCTTCGATTTTTTAATAATTGCTGCTCTTGCTCGGCCATCTTTCGAATTGGATGCTAAAATAATAATATACGTCTATTTAACCCATAATTAGTGTAAATTAATCGACAACCTCCACAATAATAAAACTCCAAGGAAGTGAGTTCTGACAAGAACTATTCTTACCAGTTTACAAAAAGAAACGAAATTATAAATGAAAATTGAAAATGACTAAGAAAAAACAATAAAGCACAAGGTTGATCAAAAACTTAAAGGATGTCAAACGATGGATATTGATTGAATGTCATTTATTTATCAGGGACAATTAATATTTTTAGAATTACCCACAGCATTGCCAGTTTTAAGTGCAATTCTTATTCTCACCAACACATAATTTAAATTTAGTGGTATCAATCAATTAGCATTTTGTGGTGTTGTTGTAAATACAAATTAATCATAATTTCTATATATATATATATATATATATATATATATATATATACAGAATAATTATTAATTTCATATTTCAGTGATTATACATCGTGACTAGCCTAAATTAATTTCCATAACTCGTTTTTATTGCAAATATGACAACGGCGCATTACATATATTTTAAATACAAATTTTTAGTATTAAGCTGTGTAAATCAGCATCGTGTTTTAACCAATCAAATCGAAGGCTAAACTTTCCCTATACCTTTCATCGCTTTATTCTTAGCTGGAATGGACTATAGTTACACTTTACATATCAAGAATATACAGCAAACTATGCATTAGAATTCTCTTAGAGTGTTTCAAGTATTGATTTTCTTTGTAAGTTAACAAAGAAACCTGCTTACACTATTAATTTAGCTATTTTAACGCGGACTTTTTTGTCTATTTCTTAGTTCTGTCACCAGATGGTAAGCACTACAGCATTATTGATTGTCTACTGCTTACTGTTTCCCATACTAAAAAAACATTTAACTTAATTCTTGTATTAAAAATACGAAATGATCTGCTAAGTATTATTCTAGTTACTTACGGTGGTCAGATTTACTACATTCGGTACATATTACTGTACAATTTTATTTCTATTGCTAGGATATCCACAGTTTTAGAAGAGCTTGGTGTTATGATGAATTAATTAGAGTAGCGTTTTTATAACATAGGTGTAAATGTAACCTGCCATTCACCATATTGTAGCTGATACGCAACTTCAAATAATAATTGTAAATTTAAACGCTTTATAAATTTATGACATATTTTAATCATTAATGACAATTGTGAAACTTTTTATTGTTAACTCTATACGGAAAACTATAGTAGGAGACAAAGAATACAACTATAGTAAGCCTACTTATAGTAAAAAGCGATTAAAAGGCGCAGCAAGGGGCAGCAGCCTTACTGGCTAAAAGAAGAAATATTATCAATAGCACCCGATATATAGCGTTTTATTTATTAAAAAATTCAATAGCGCTACCAAAATTACTATATGTCCTTCGATGCAGCCCATCATGGCATTGTGAAGCGGATCTACAAAATATTGATAATCAGCTACAACAAACTTTGAAAGAAATTACTAATAACAATATTAACGATAGTCAGTGGATGCAAGCCTCTCTTCCAGTATCTAAAGGAGGTTTAGGAATACGTCAAGTTACAGCTCTTGCCCTTCCCGCATTTCTTTCTTCTATACACAGTGTATCGGACTTAGTAGATTCAATTTTAATGCAAAAAAGTCAGCTTTAAATACCTTATTATTATTAGAAGGAGAAAAACTATAGCACAAAAAACCAGCAAGTGTTTGACAGAACATGTAAAAGTTTTTCAGAAGGCATGGGATGAACCACTGACTGACGTTGTGACTAAACAACTGTCTGAAAAAGCTACCACATTACATGATAAGGCTCGTCTCAAAGCAGTCAGTTGTAGAGAATCTGGTGCTTAATTAAATGCCCTCCCACTAGCATGTATGGGAACATTACTAGATGATAATTCATTTATAATTTCTATTGGACTACGTTTGGAAAATAGAATAAGTATGGAACACAAATGCAAGTGCGGTAGAATGGAAGGAACACATGGTTTAAGCTGTATGTTTAGTGGAGGACGTTCTTTACATCACCATGCTGTGAACGACATCATCAAAAGAGCGTTAAACCATGCAAAAGTATCATCAATATTAGAACCGCTTGGAATAAGTCGTTGTGATGGCAAACGACCAGGTGGTATGTCGCTAATCCCTTGGAGTCGTGGAAAATCAGTGTTTGGGACTTTACTTGCGTAGATGCTTTAGCAGCTTCACATTTACAACAAACAAGTCAAAATGCCGGTAGTGCAGCCTTATATGCCGAGAAAAATAAGAATAAAAAATACGACCATTTGGAAAACAATTATATATTCTTTCCAATTGCTATTCAAACACTGGGAGTTTTTGGAAAACAAGGATTAGAGTTTCTTCGTGCTATCGCTGGTAAAATTATGGAAGAAACTCATGACTATCGTGCTTTCAGTTTTCTTTTACAAAGAATTGGAATAGCAATTCAAAGAACTGCATCTGTATTAGGAACTTTACCTACAATAGTGAAACTGGATGAATTCCTTTTATTCCACCACATAAACAATAAAAAAACCAATAGAAGAAACAATAAACCAAGCAAACATAAACCAAATGAAATTTATGATATAAAAATCGACAGTACCGAAAATGACATTGGAAAGATGTTGAATGAATATTACTTAAACAAGCCTTATCATGAGTCTCCCACTACTGTACTATCAAATATGGGCAATACGTGTTTTTTAAACAGCGTACTATACACTTAACGGTTCATACCAAAATTCTTACAGAATTTACATCATTTAACAAACAGTCTAACTTTTGTTCTCAAACGCTTTAACCAAAACAAAAGTAGTTCTTTGGAATATAATGTTAGTGAAATGTCAACTAATACCTCAAGAAATAATAGTAAAAGGTATATATCATCACAAGACAATTTCAACCTGACACTTAAGTCGCGAGTTCATCTCATTACAGAAAAACTACACGAGGTTTATACAACAATGCACAATTTGGAACTTCAAGATAAAAAAATTCGGGTCAACCATCAGCATTTTTACAAGCCATACAGGATGCACACTATATATTTGATGGAAAACATCAACAGGACGCACACGAATTACTTATTTAGTTATTGGATAATATTAAACGAACGAGTGATTTAGTAACGAACAATCTAATTGAAACTGAAAGATTTGTTAATAACAAAATACTGCTGACAAACACAGAAAATCCTCAGAATTCAGTAAAACAGAAGAAAAATAAGGATTACGTGTATTTTAATAAGCATTCATTTGAGAACTTACAAATAAAAAATCAAAAAGAAGAAATATATTATAATTTTGTATTTGAAAATTTTCAAGGTAAACCTTTACAGCTGATAACATGTTTAGAATGCAAAAATATTACAGAATATAAGGAACTGTTCTGTGACATCCAAATACCTATTACTTGCAATCAAGATTATTGTGCAACAAATCCTAGCAAAATTTACAGGCAAGCTTGTGTTACTACCAAAAACCTTTGTGATTCTAACAAATATTTATGTGATAATTGTAAAAAGTATACAAATGCAAATTGCGAAGTTTTCTTTGAAAAATTACCCAATATAATGATCTTACAAATAAAACGTTTTACAGCAACCTCTGAAAAATTTTAAAAATTAAACACATTTTTACCTACTCCATTGACACTAGATTGTTCTTGTCAGAGTTGTTGTGAACATCAACTTGAAACAGCTTCGTCTCAACATGAACATCAACTGTGTGGTATCATAGTACATGCAGGCAGAACAATGATACAAGGTCACTATATGGCGTATGTAAGAGCAACAAAGCAATTAAGTGATCATGCAAACTGTAAACGAGATCTGCCATCAAATAATATTCTATCTACTAACCATGATGAAAAAGCAGCGAATATACTTAAACCTTTAGAACAATACACTTTTAGCACCAATTGTTGTGGTATTACACTAAGTAAAAATACCTTAATTAAAGACATTCAAGAAGATATGTGGTTGGAATGCAACGATGAAAATATGCGTCCAATCACGAATACGGATCTGCAAAATTTACTAAGTTTTAAATCCAACCCTAGAGCGACGCCATATTTATTATTTTATAATAGAAAACCAAATTCGCAGACTACAACAGAAGAAAAGGATAGACTTTCGCAAGAACAATTATCAAAGTTTCCACCAATTATGAAAAACTTATATATTGAAGACCTATATGCCACTAAAATCAACCCCGCAGAAGTTGCAGATTTCCGCAAATGTAACAACATCATTGTGCTTGCAGATAAATCTGATAACAAGCTAATCCTTAATCCAGTAACAACACTTAAACAAGCATTTCATTGTTATCCAATAATTTTAAAAGAAATAGAAAAAAATAAATTTGAAAAACCACAACCATTTCATACTCAAGCTTGGCCAATTTTACTTAGCGGAGAAGATGTAATTGGTATTATCAAAACAGGAATTAGTAACACCCTTGCATATTTGTTTCCTGCAATAGTATATATAGATGGGCAACGAACTCCTAGAGAAGAACGTATAGGGCCGAATTGTTTGATATGTACACCTACAATGAATTTAGCATTGCAGATCGAACGTGAAGTTAAGAAATATACTTATATAGGAATTAAAGCAATTTGTATTTATGGTGAAGAAAATCATAAAGAACAAATCAGCATTTCCACTCAAGGTGTAGACATTGTTATGGCAACACCTGATCATCTAAATGACTTAATGCACGCTGCTTACATATCTGTTGAAAATACTACATATGTCGTTTTGGACGAAGCTGATAAAATGTTAGATATGGGTTTTGAACCACAAATACGCAAGATTTTGTACGATATTATGACTGATAGACAAACAATTATGACTAGTGCAACATGGCGACCGAGTATACAGAGATTAGCCGAACCTTGTATGAAAAATCCTATACCAATATTTGTTGGCTCACTAGATACAGCCACAAATTCTGTCAAAGGTGATTTTAACAAATCTAGTCACTCAGCAGAAATAAGAACGCCAGTGAAAAATTTGTTACCATCAGAATGTTGCCGACGTAATTCCAGGAGAATTGCTGCTAAGAAGGTCGATTAAAAGGAAATTTAGTTGTGATCTATTTACTGTTATTTAAGATTGTATTTTATTGTAATTCTATCAGTTGGACATATTTTGTTTAATTTATAAATGTAGGCAAGTAGAGTTGAAGCTTTCAAAGTAATTTTCAAGTAATATTTTAAATTTGTCAGTGTGATAGTATTTATAACTGTCGAATGTAATAACTACTTGACATTAGTGAAGGAAATTCAAACATTTGTACAACGGTAAATTAGTCTCGTGCGTTATTCAAAATGCAATGTCAGTGTTTTTATTTAAATGTGCGATTGTAAAATTGTCGCAAATATTCATGGCCAGAGTCATAATTAGTAACACGTTTTTCGTGTTTGGTTCGTGTAATTTTAATTACTAATAAAATGACGAATGTTCTCCTGTCTTTAGACGCATCATTAGGACAATACGTAAACTACTTCTTAACGTACAAATTAGCACGCATAGTTAAGTCGAAAGGTGTTTTGCAGCATCCATGAAACCATGAAAGATTATTTTTGAGCAAATAGACTCACTGCCCATCTAAGTGAGAGGGTGACTAGCAGCAAAATAATTCAAAAGTAATGAGAAAATAAAGGTGCATTTCCCTGGAAACCCTACCACAGATTTCTAGGATCAAACTAGAAGTCAGGGTTTGTGCTATGTTTGTGATGGAATGTGCCTAAGCTTTGGTGTCTGTGCAGAAAACCTCAATTTGTAAAAAATTATTTAAAGTAGAGGCGTTTCAAAATTTTTCAGTTTTGATTACGCCTAATCGTATGCGCTACTTATGTACAGGTATGAATAACAAAATTCAAGCACCAACCAATCTTGTAATTGGGGAGTCCTAATTTTTGTGGCGAATAGCAAAGTATACTGGAAAATAAAAATCATTACGCCGTGCAATCTGTTCAAAATCGTGTATCTCGACATATATATATATATATATACAGGGTGAGTTTTTTTTTCATTTTTACTATGAACATCAGAGTTTAGGCACTTTAAATGGATCGACTGTTGGCGCGTTTTAATTTTACCACATCTCTGCAGATGGCGCTGTAGGTTTATTTTTAAGGACAAGTTTATTATATTGCTTAATATTTGCAAGGTTTTGTTGCTAACCTATCTTTTTAGCGTCTTTTTAGTTTGCACTTTTGCAGATTGCTCTTTAATAACATTTGACGTTTTACTTGATATCAAATAATATATTGGTGTTTTAACTGCTTTGAAGAAAACGGTGCATATTTGTATCATTTTTTATATTATTTCTACCACATATATTATAATAAGTATACAACATAATTATTTATGAGATCTAGGGGAACTTTACTCTAAATCTATATATCTGCAAATAGATCTAAAGCTTTGATTTTTTATTAAAAGGTTATATATTGTAGCTACCTCTTTCAAAATGGTTGTTCCATGCAGTGTGCCAGGTTGCGACAATAAAATGTCCACTAGGCATAAATTCCCAAATTCCAATAAAGACAAACTACGTTTTGCGGAATGGTTATATGTATTATGCAACTCTAAGTTGCAAACATTAAACTCAGATCATGTATTTTATAATTATCGTGTCTGCCATGAGCACTTTACAACTGACGACAAATTTTCAAACATGTATTTGAAATGTACAGCTATACCATCAAGAAAGTCACCACATGGCGAAGGTATTGTATTTGTTTGCATTTTCACTTAATGCAACGTTTTAATTTTAGATAAATTGTTAGAGAATAATTTGACTACATCAGCTACGACTCCATTAAATGTGACTAGTCAGGCTACATCTGTTCTTGTTGCGATGGGTATATAGTATTGTGATTTTTTACAATTACAGGGGTATGTTATAAAAACAAAGTCACATAGTTTATCTTGACACCAATCCATTAATTCGTTTAATTGTTTCATAAATTATTTCAACTTTTATTAGTTGGTGCTAGGGATGCTGCAAATTGAATTTTTTAATTTAAATATTAAACTAATAAAAATTAATTAGTGCATGGCATTAAGTTTTAATATGATCCTTATGACACTAGATTATGTACTTCATAAAGAGGTAGCGTATAAACTAGGTGCTTGTTTGAATCTATTGGGACAGTCAATCAAGCAAACGCACAGTTTCAGCAGTTGCAAGTTAGATATTTCTGCATAAAATTTCCATGGTTTGAAACTATTTTATGACTCCGTTACAATGAAATGAAATCATTGCTGAATATTTGTGGCATCTCTAATTGGTGCTACTATATGTGTTTACTAGAAAAAAATTTATGTTGACCATTATGTAGCTAAATATCAAATTTCCATTTTTCACATAAATTCATACAACACACTTTATTATAAAATCTTTGCAAACCTAATGGTAACTGAGAACAAGAATCATAAACTTGTACTACTGTTAGTAATTTACTGAAACAGCCTTGGCTATTACAATAGGAACTTTTCGGTTAACCTACTGGTTCCGTTTCTAATTTATAAGGAAAATGTGTGGCAGTTTATGAGAAATTTCTACTTGTTTACTTTCAATTTCATGAAATGTGATTAATGTGCAATACTGATATTTTTTAATTTATAGCTGATCACACATATGCGTGTGTAGAGGAGACACTTTCAACTCCAACACGAACTAAGAGTAGTACTTCTACTAGTGTTTGTTATAATTGTGTGAATATAATGTTATGTAATACTACTAAGAGCCATTTACGTTCTGTGAATGTTTCCCGAGCTATAACCTTAACGCCCAAGGCTAAAACTTTGAGTAGTGCTAAAAATTTGAAAAATTCAATAGCTGTTTATCGCAAGAGAAACATCTCTTTTAGAAAGAGGCTACAATTGGCAAAAAAAGCTTCATTTTTTCGATTATTCTAATAGCACATTACATCCAGAAGCATGTAATTTTTGTATTCAGCAGTTGAGTCGCAAAGTGACAAAGCCTAGGGGTACGAGATTTACATTAGAAGAGAAAAGGATGTCTTTAGCTCTATATAAAACATCTGGTCCTAGTTATCGCTTTTTAACTAAATGGTTTAAACTTTTTTCTAAAAGAACTTTATCACGATTATTGCATAAGATACTAGTTACTGATGGTAATAATTCGTTTGTGATGGAAAATTTGAAAAATTCAATACAGCACTTCAAACTAAGAGAAAAGTTGTGTAAGGTTCTCTTTGATGAGATTTCTCTATGTCGCATGTTTCATACCAGAAGCATAAAGATGAACTTGTGGGAGTACAAGATGGTCAAATTGTAGATCATGCTCAGGTGTTTATGGCAAGAGGTGTAATAGAAAATGGAAACAAACCATTTGCTACACCTTTTGTAAATCAACATCAACACCTCAAGCTATTAAAGACTTGCTTACGTCACTGATTAAAGAATTACTCGAAGCAGGTAAAAACTGTTGCCAAGACATTCGTGTAATACAAATCATTAATAAATATTGATAGAAGCACATAATTTTATTAAAACGTCTCTTAGATCATATAACTTTCTTATCAAGTAATTTTTTAGGATTGAATGTATTGGCTACCATATGTGATCAATGCACAATCAACAGATCAGTCATAGAGACAATGGTTTAGATGCACGAGCAATATATTTAAAAAACAATTTGGTTCCAAAGCGTCGCATAATTATTAATAACTGTGAAATTATTCCTCCTTATGATGTCCCTCATTTAGTTAAAGATCTCCGTAATAATTTATTAACAAAAAACTTAATCTGGAAGTTGAATGATGGCATATTAACAGCAAAATGGGAAGATATTGTGAACACTTATTTTATTGATGCATGCAGTGGTGATATACGTTGCTAGCCAAAAATAACCGACTGTCATGTGGTTAATAGAAAAATTAAAAAGATAAAGGTTTCACTTGCTACACAAGTACTTAGTCATTCAATGACTGCAATGATGAATATCATGGCTCGAAATGGTAATTATTATTATAATTAATGTACCAAAGCACGAAAACACAGTGTTGTTTAAATTTTTAGTATGTTATGTTATATAAAAATTATACTTGTATGATGAGCATATTATATGTTTTAATTTGTAGGTGAGACTGATGTTATTGGAAAACATAAATTGGACAAACGTGCACAAGAAACAGCTAAAGTGGTTAAATTTTTGGATACACTATTTGATAGTTTGAATGGTGAGACATTTAAATGTAAGCCCGGAAAGCCACTTACTGGAGCAGTTAGCAAATATTTGCAACATATCGAATTTTGGAAGAAGTCAAAGGCCAACCTATTTAATGTGTTTCCGCGTACAGGGCACAAATAAAAATAGTGTGCCACCATCTTTAAAAAATTTTATTCGTACTTTTGAAGGATTTATTGATCTAGCTGATATAATATTTTCAATGGTGCCATATATTTTTTGGCGAGATCATTTAATCAGGATCCATTAGAAAATTACTTTGGTCAAATAAGACAGCATAGTGGACGACACAATAGTCCAACGTGTGAACAGTTTAGAGACTCCTATAAAGCACTGTTAGTGCGAAATGTTGCTGGAGTTCACTCGGTAGGGGCAAATTGTGAAGAAATCTTTGAGTTATCATTGATGCAACTTAAAAATTTCTTTTTTGTAAAAATGTTGATGAAGGATTCTAATCATAATAGTGGTTTGCAAAATTCAGTAATTCAGAGGGGACTATAGATAGTGGGGTGTTAGAAAGACCTATACGTAAAGCTGCAATGGGATCTGTAGCAGGCTTTATAGTGAAAACTGTTATTAAAAAGTTTGCCTGGGAGTTTTCTAAAATTCATATGTTAAAGAACACTAAGGACCACACAAGTTTTACTTCTTTAACAATGGCTAATGAACTAAATGAATAACATTTTAGTCTTTACTATTGTAATGATTTTTTTATCTCATGCATATATAAAACATACAACATAACAAAATTTATACTTTCAAATTTGGCATAAGACAAAAATGTTCGTCAAGTTATTTCTAAGTATGTAAAACAATATGTCTTCTTTAGTTTTGTTTGTGTTCACAAGAATTCAATAATCGATTTTATTATTAGTTTTATAATTAATTTATGTATTTTTAATTTTTGTAAAGCAATTAATGCTATAGTTACTGGTAAGGATAGCAGAATATCTAGCAGTAGTTGCAGATTATATAAGCAAGCTGCAGATATTAATAGGACTAAAACGAAGTTTAAGAAGTAGGCACATTTCAAAATATTGCGAATATTTTGGTTCGCGAATTTAAGCTTTTATAAAAATATTAACATATTATGATTGTCCTTGCCTATTATAATTAATCACTATAAATGTAGGTACCTCAAAAAGTTTTGTACCTTTTCATAGAACATTATATGCTATTAATTTTCCAGAATTAATAGAATATTCTCACTTTTAATTACATTAGCAATACTTCTATTTTCTAAAATTCTATCATTACATATCTAACTGCATTTTGGCTAATATGCATGGTTCGCAACTATACAGTGCTATGCTTCAGACATAGGTTTTCAGTAGTATGTTTTGTAATATCCAGTGCTATCTGTTTAGTATCACGCTCAGCACCTCCATGGTTTTCCTTCTTTGGGCCTTCTACTTTTTACATCTTTTCTTCTATTCTCCTTTGTTATCAAACTTCCTAAGTAGCAAAACTAGTTTTAGGGTTAGGCAAAGTGTATATTTATTTACACTATGGGTTAGGATTGCTCCCTCGCATACCTGATCCTCATAAATCCGAACTGATCCACTAATCTCTTCTCAATTTTACTCTGTACCCTATTATATACATTATTTTAGATAATATTTTAGAGCATTAAAAGCCCTAAAATTTTTGTAACTTTTTGATTCCAATCTTCCCATAAGTACTTTGTTCGATTTAATAAAACATACAAGTTGTGCAGCTACATGTACATGTTTCAACTCTGCACTGGACCCCATAACCTGGCTTAAAAATTCCAATAAACAAAGCTTCATTTAAAAATTGCTTGTAAGTTTAAGAATTAGAATAACGAGGTGTACTTTTAAGTAATATCAAAATTAAAGAAAAGCGATTTTAGACATATTTACAGTAAAAACTAAACAATTAAGCATTTAAGCTTACAGCTCTTCCATGGGGCAAACCTATGGATCCATTCCTACGGCTTAAGTTGCTTTAATGCGTTTTCCAAATTCCCTTCTTAGCATTTTGCATCCTGCTCCTTTTTTTATTTCGAATGCGGTAAATGCACTTCTTTCATATTGTATACATAAATTTTTGAAAGTGCAGTATTAATAGTTTCTATAACAACTAAAGAATTGTATTTACTAAACATTACAAATTTCTCTGAATCTTTATACTCTCCCTATAAATTAAGAATATCTTAGGAACTGCGCATTTTTTAATTGTTACTGTTAGAATTAGTACTTGGAATAAGGTATCTTGTTGAAACACTTTCATAAATAAATGATATAGAATTGATGTACCTGTATTGTGTATAACCAAAAATAAATTTGGTATTACCTAATTTCTATACATCTATTTATTTGTTATAATCAAATTCCAATCTTATATTTTATTTATATTAATGTAGATTATGTTTATAATAAATATGTAGTTTCTGATTTAATAGAAAAATAATATAAATTGAATTCATCCAAGATGAAAAATGCACATCGCCGATTACCCACTACAACATCAGCGGACTTTCAGAGAAAGTATTGTATCCAATATTGATGAAAAAATGGTCGTCCTCAAGCTTATAGAAAATAATTTTGCTTGGAATCTGGCAAGTGTTGTACAAATATAGTAAACAAAAATTAATTTGTTTATTGTTCTCTATGTAAAACAGGTGAGGTTCCGATAGATTTCGAAAAAAATATTATTATCCCAATCCTAAAAAAGTCAGGAGCTGATAGGTGTGAGCATTTTAGAACGGTTAGTTTAACTTCTCATGCTTCCAAAATACTAACAATAATAATTAAAAATAGAGTAGAAGCTTTGACTGAGAATTATTTAGGCGAAGACCAATATGGTTTTCGTAAAGACAGAGGACTAGAGAACCGATACTAATGATTAGGGTAATTATCGAAAAAGGTTACAAAAAAATAAAAAAGACTCATTTCGCGTTTGTAGATTTAGAAAAAGCATTTGATAGGGTTAATTGGATTGTTATGTTTAGGGTTTTGCAAAAAATAGGAATTTCTCATAGGGATAGAAAAATTATTTACAGTCTATATAAAAACCAAAGCGTAGTAATTAGATTTGATGAAATAGAAAAGGAAGCTAAGATTAGAAATGGTGTTAGACAGGGTTGTAAACTGTCTCCCTTAATTTTTAATGTTTATATTGAGGAAGCTTTAAACTTAGCCAGAGAGAGAAAAGAGATAGGTATTAGTGTACAGGGACAGAAAATAGACATGTTACGTTTTGCAGATGATATAGCCATTATAGCAGAGTCTAGAAAAGAGTTAGGATAGTTTTTAAATATTTTAGATGAGATACTACGGAGTTACTATAGTATGAGAATTACCTCAGTAAAGACAAAGATAATGACAAGTGAGTTACAGCCTAGTTTTAAACCAAAATTAAAAATAAGTAATACCGAGTTAGAGGAGGTGGATGAATTTTGCTATTTAGGTAGTATAATTACAAAGGATGGACGTAGCAGAAGGGATATAGTAGCTAGAATAGCTCATAGAAAAATGTTTTTAAAAAAGAAAAACTTACTAATAGTTAATAGTATTAGTTTAAATAATAGAAAAAGTTTCTTAAAGTCGTACGTATGGAGCGTTCTACTATACGGTAGTGAGACTTGGACAATTAAAGAAGTAGATAAGAAAAAGATAGAAGCTTTTGAAACTTGGTGTTATAGGAAAATGTTAAAGATTAGTTGGACAGATAGAGTAACAAACGATGAAGTTTATAGAAGGATAGGTGAGGATCTCTGTATATGGAAACAATTGAAGGTCAGGAGAGATAAAATGATAGGGCACCAGTTAAGACATGAGGGACTATTTAGTAAAGTCTTAGATTATAGACTACCAAATAAAAATAGAGTAGGAAGGCCTAGACAAAGCTATATTAGTCAAATTATTAGAGATGTAGGTTGTGAAGGGTATGTAGACCTTTTTAGATTAGCTCAGAATAGAAAAGAATTTAGAGCTGCGTCAAACCGACTTTAAGTAAGTTCGAAAACAAAACAAAAGAAAAATAAAATCAGTTAACTAAATGTCACCAGGACATGACTCACAATTGGTTAGCGGTCTGGCATGTTGGTAGCGTTTCGTTGCTTAAGCCTTACCATAACATAATTTAATAAACATCACCATGACAAAATTCACAATTAGGTAGCGGTCTGGCATGTTGGTAGCGTTTCGTTGCTTAAGCCTTACCATAACATATAATTTAATAAACGTCACCATGGCATAACTCACAATTAGGTAGCGGTCTGGCATGTTGGCAGCGATTCGTTGCTTAAGTCTTACCATAACATATAATTTAACACTTTTCCTTTTTGAAGAGGATAACCAGGTTATATTTCATTTCCTTATAAAAGGTAATCATGTAAACATGTTAGAGTTCTTTAACAACCATCAGGTTGCTAATATCTATGTAGAGCCAGCTGGATAGGAAAAAGATAGAAAGATATAGGAAGACCTAGACCAAACTATATTAGTCAAATTATTAGAAATTTAGGTTGTGAAGGGTATGTAGAGCTTTTTAGATTAGCACAGTATAGAAAAGAAGTTAGAGCTGCGTCAAACCGACCTTAAGTAAGGTCGATAACAAAATGATGATGATGATGTAAAACGATGAACAAATTAATTGTTATTTATTATGCTAATAGAACACTTGCCTAATACCAGACAAAATTATTTTTATAATAGGAATTTTTAGTTTTATTTAAAACCTTCAGAGAGTCTTGTTCTCAACCTTTTGAATAAAGAAGTCGCAAACCATGGTAGTAGATTTAACGTCGTTTAGTTTTACCCCTACATGTGATTTTCAAATGCTCCACCCGAAGGTACTATATTGGCCAGGAAGCGAGTTTCTTTTACCTGAAAAATTTTGAATTTTGCCGAACCCTTGCTGTTCCAAGCAAGGTAGGGATCTTTAACGTACGTAACAACACACACACGGGACCTCCATTTTTCTTCTCTTCCGAACGAGGGCGTATTTTTGTGAAAAATGCTCGCCTAACATTTTTCAAGCGGACCGTGTTGGGATTCGAACCCAGGACCTTCGACGTAGTAGTCACACACATACCAACTACGCCACGCAGCCGCCGCTCGTTTAGTTTTACCACATTTCAATAGGTGGCGCTAACTTGCCAACAGATTTTGCAAGAAATGGCATATCTATTATAACCTTATCTAACCTATGATGGACATGTTGGAAACCGTTAGAGATAGAGAAGCGTTCAAATGGGAAAAGTAGTGCGGTTTCGTCTGCTAATCTCGCATGTGCTTTTGTTTTTTAGAAAAATCCACGGATATCTAGATACATTGAAAAAACTAAATATTGTAATTTTTTTTTCAAATCCATCTGTCGGCTTTATTGTTGACATTGGAGTAATAATGTAAACAGAAAACTTGTAGAAATTTTTATGACAAATATGAACATGTGGTTTGAAAAATTAATTTATTTTTGTTTCATAGATATGTATATAACCTCAATTTTTTTTTAATTAGAAAGCATAGTTGCCTATGGGCTTGTTTAATAGCTTATGTTGTGCAGATTTTACTGATACAGCACATGATGGAGTTACTTTTGGAAATGACCAAACCAAAATATTGAGGTTTTTTGATTTATTTAATAAAATATCTATGTTTCAATATACAATCAGAAAAGGAGACTTAGCAGCTGTATTACTTTATCATTACAATACTGGATATCTATTTTTAACAACAAACTGGTAATAGAAAAAATTAACTGATAGACAAGATCATTCAAATAACAACAATAACATTTAAATTTATACGGATTGAAAATCATAAAAACCCTTAATGTATAATAAATGGAAACAAAACTAAAGTACGAAATAGCACAAACTGAATAAATATTGCATTAACAAATTACAAATGCTCAAAAAGCTCACCATTTTGTGCAATAAATAGCCTTCACCTTTTAGTAATGAAATGCATTGCTTTCTTTAATGAACGCTTAGTAATGCTTCTATGCGCGTTAATTACAGCTTCACGTAGTTGTGCTTGTATAATAAAGTCTAATATTGAAAATTCCGGGCTACGTGGTGGCCACTGCACTGGACCATTTTTACCAAATCCAAGAATCCGGATATAACCGATTTAAATAGTCAGTAACACTACGGGTGTTGTGCGGTGGTGCGCCATCATGCTGGAACTCCCGCGCACTCGTAAAGGAAGTTCATCTAAAAGATTCTCTACATTTGTTTCCAACATATTTAAATATATCCCTTGTGTTAAACTTCCATTGAATATTATAGGTCCAATAATATTGATGCCCAGAACACCACACCATACATTCAAATAAAATCTTATTTAAGGTCTTTGTTGTTGAACTGCATTCGGATTTTCTTGCATATATAGATGCTTATTGAACCTATTAAAAATACCACAATTTGTGTACCTTGTTTCATCTGACCATAAAACAGTAAATGGAAATTTGTTATCCTGCTGACATTTCTCCATAAACCATCTGCAAAATCTTATCCCCTTAGCTTCGACTCCTGGATACATTGTTTGAGCAATTGATATTTTGTATGGATGGAACTTATGTTTCTTCAGGACCCGATATTCCGCTGGATAAAGCGATTTCTCTTGTATAAGTAGAAGGATTAACCTGAACACTAGCTAATACATTTATTTGTATACTTTCATCAATATTTTGTACATTGTGTTCCTTTCCCTGCATAAAACTACCATAGTCTTTTAAATTTATATACAAGTTACGAAATGTCGGAACAGATGGTTGACGGGTGTTAAAGTAGCGTTCAAAATATAAATCTGCTGCTCTAGTAGAATTTTTATTACACTCAATATAACAAGTTAACATTTCGGACTTTTCGTCGTTACTATATTTCATCTTAGCATAAAAAAACTTAATTATTAGTAATAATATGAACAATAACACCAATGACAGTTACTTCAAAATACAAAGTGCGATTCTATAGGCTTGTTTTATTTTTTTCATAAGTAGTCTGATAGTTATGAACAATAAAAACAAGAAACCTTAATATTTCGATCATTTACAAGAATATTCCCGTCATGTGTTATATCAGTAAAATTTGCACAACATAAGCTATTAAACAAGCCCATAACCAACTATGCTTTCTATTTAAAAAATTGAGGTTATGTACATATCTGAGTAGAGGGTTTTTAGGGATTCTGGGACCACATTTCCACCAGCATCCACATTTCCACACACATCTGGACCAAATAGTTTTCTTCGGCTAGCCATTTCATCTTTCGAGATAAATCTATCTTGTTTGGTATCAATTAATATTAAATTTTTCTCAGCTACCTGAATTTCTAGGATTTTTTTGAATAGCATCATCCCCCAGGGAGCTACCCCAATGTTAAAAATTTTTACCGGTAACATTCCGAACCAAATAGTTTTCTTCGACTAGCCATTTCATCTTTCGCGATAACTATATCTTGTTTGGTATTAATTAATGTTAGATTTTTCTCAGCTACCAGAATTTCTAAGAGTCTTCAGATTGCATCATCCCCCAGGGTGCTACCCTCATTTTAAGAATTTTTACCAGCAGGGATTTCTGACCGTCGTTTTAAATTTTTTAGCCATGCGATACATCAAATTAGTCTAGAATTTTACGCAGAATCCGAATCTGTAAACAGATTTAAAATAGGACCACCCATTACCGTTTTACACATATACCCAATGCGAGATAAATCTTTCTCCACATTTCAACCCACAAGATAAATGTACATTGTTTGGTATCAATTAATATTAGATTATTCTCAGCTATTTGAATTTCTAGGAATTAAGCTACCCCAATTTTAAGATTTGTTTACCAATGTCGATTTCTAATCACCTCTCCTTTTTAATATCTAGAATCCTTCAACCAAACACTTAGAGGCATTAACACAAAGAAATTAAGCACACAGAATATATACATATATATATATATATATATATATATATATATATATATTGCTATGGTATTTGAAGACTCATCATGCCCCTACGTTGGGCCGTTATATTTATTTGCTATGGTATTAGAAGAATTATCATGCCCCTACGTTGAGCTGCATTATTTATTTTGCTATGAATTCTAAATTATTGGACCACCATTTTAATATTCACGATTAAGTGTAATTATCTCCTCCTCCAGCTGTTTTCTTAATATTGCTATCAACTGGACTTTATCATTAAACAACTCTATCTACCAATGGCAAAATTCGATACGTTACCGCCTTGCGGGTTATCACTTTCCTATTCAACTTGTGGCTCCGCCTTTGTACTATTTAAATCTTATGACCTCGGCTAGCAATTATTTGCAATTATAAAATTCAGTAAATTTAGATTTTATATAATGAAACCAATATGTTATGTACAGCTTTTGAAATTATTTGTAATACATTTCTTATAAATTTCATTTATTAACAACCATTTAGTATGTACTCAAAAACCCAAAGTCACCAAAGAAAATTTATTATCTTTACCAACAAAGTGTAGAATATTTTAAACCTGTTTTCTTATTACTCATTCAATACGTATGCAACCTCTTTTGTTGACTTCTTCACAAGCATATTATATTTAGCAAATTCAATATTAAAATAAAATAAAAATTCATGTAGAAAAACAAATGTCTTATAACTAAAAATCTGACCTGGTTTTATCTTTTTCACATCGACGCTTCCAATAAAAATGATCTTCCCCAATTCTGGATTCCATTCAAATTATTACACTATGGACCATCACCATTAAATTATATACCCCAATTTATTTCAATTCCTCAAACTTAGACTCTTATCATTTTTCCCCCAGACTTAAAATTGTAGTTTGTTTCATCCCTGTACTTCAAGATTGTATTATTCTTCCTTTCCCCATGACATTTATATTGTATTACTGTATTTTTTTCTTAAGATCAGAATCCTAGTCCATTTCCCTCAGACCTCGAAACCGTTTAAACGGTAATTGTAATCTTCATATTTGCACTCATTTTATTTTTCACTTTTATACTTATTACGTAATACTTTGTCTAATGGTAATGCACTTCGGCATTCATTGAGTTCAAAACTGACTTTCTTATCAAGGTGCTTGCTAATATAATCTCAAATTCTCACTCCATCCGTGGGTTTGGTCTAGAACTCGTCGCTTGTCTCTGACCAATCAAATAATTTTATTTGGATCAGTTTCTGATGTAATGCTCCACGTTTTCCCATAATCACAACCTGCCCGCAGCTGTCTTTTATTATCAACATGCTGTATTTTGATAGATTACTTGCTTTTCTATAAACAACTGATGCAACCCGACTTTAAATTTCCATGTTTACATGCGATTCACGCAATTTTTAATCATTTCTCTTATCAAAATGGTTAGATCTTTGTACGCATTTATATTAACTACCTGAAACTCTATTTCTATATCCGTATTAATTTAATCGTCTGAAACTCTTCTTCTAAATGCGTGTCTAATTACACTTTATCATTCATTTCCCAATATACGCGTGTTTCCACTGAAAAATATCCTTATTTGTTTTACCTAAACTAACTAAACTTTATCTACAGGGTATTAAATGTTTACTATTTACTTAATACATGTATTTCTCATTCCTACGCCAACCATGCGTCTTCCTATGTTTACTTGCGTCGCCCAAAAACTATTTCTACTTTATATACAGGGTGTTGACTACTTACTATCTACAAACTATGTCTATTTCTTAATTATTTCCTTAAATAAGTGTGGTTTTCTGCTGCCTATTCTAATTACTCCTTCCCGAACGACCTTTACTATAACGTGCACCCTTAAGCAACCCCTTATCACAGCATAATTCCCCCAAATTAAAATATAAAATTTTATATCAATGTCCTTTTTGGCGCCCAACGTGAACTTAAACTCACATTGGTATGAAATTATTATATTTTTATTTCCATTCTGAAATCCAACTTTTTCTTTATTAAACTCATATTTACATTTTATTTATCTCATACCTATGTCCTATTATACTCTACTATTTTTTACCTATACCTATTCTTATATTCACATCCTATTCTATTTTTCTATGTATACTTATTCATAATTTATTTTACATTTCCTTTTATCTATTCATCTGTCTTTGCATGGGTCAATTAAGCTTATTTATTTCTAGCCTCCCCCTTTCTATTCTTAAATCTGGGTCCTTTTAATCTATATTTCTCAATCATGTTTTTATCTATAAATATGCCCTCCGTGCTGATTTGATATCCCAGAAATTTAACTTTATTTTGAAACAATTCGCACTTTTTAAATTTAACCTTAAACCTGCTATATTTAATTCTAATAATATTCTTTCTAAATGAACAAAGTGTTGTTCCACACTATCACTAAATATTAACACGTCATCCACGTAGTGTATACAAAATTCCTCATACGGTCCCAAAATATTCTGCATCGCCTTCACCAATGCAGCCGTACTCGAGGACAAACCAAACGGGACCACCCTAAATTAATATATTCTTCCTTCTACAGAAAAACCCGTATATTTCCTTGATTCTCGCGCTAATGGAATCAACCAAAATAAATTCTTTAAGTCTAATTTGCTATAGGTTTTCTCATTA
Source organism: Platerodrilus igneus (assembly GCA_036346225.1). NCBI lineage: Eukaryota > Metazoa > Arthropoda > Insecta > Coleoptera > Lycidae > Platerodrilus > Platerodrilus igneus. Next base: position 3,750,624 of record JARFIW010001292.1, on the reverse strand, counting down.
CCTATTCTTGCTAATATGCTCTCCATCGTTGGTGGACAATTGTATTGCGGCTTCGTTCGCTTATTTATCTTTCTTGCATCCAAACATAACCTAATGCTATCATCATTTTTCTTCACGACGACTAATGGATTCACAAAATGTGTACTGGAGTTTTCTATAATACCTTTACGTAACATTTCCTCAATTTCTTCCTTCACTCTATTCCTATATGCTACTGGAATAGGATATATTTTATTGTTAAACGGCTCTGTATTCGTTACTTCCAACTTGTGCACATAACCCGTGGCAATTCTCGACTTCGACCCAATTAATTCTGAATGCTTATTCAATAATATATTCACCCTATTTCTCAAATCATCTGGACACTTAATATCTTCATTTTCATTACCCCCATTATTTATCTCATCACTAAACTGATTAATATTTACGCAGTCGTCTTCTATTACTATATTCCCCTCTTCATACCATTTAATATATTTCCCATTACACTCAATCTCTTTGCATTCCGCATTTATCTTCAACTCCAACTTATCTATCATATTCATCCCAAATATAACATCTATCTTCAGTCCAGGTACTACCATAAACTCATTTTCCCATATTTTATTCCCCATTTCACATCTCAGAATTACCATTTCATTTATTACACTAAATCTCTTATTATTTGGTGCCACTAAATTACACCTCGCTATAGCTATCGCTTTATCCCCCAATTTTTCTCGTTTAACAAACTCTTCCGCAACAAGTGATGCTTCTGCTCCAGTATCAATTAACACTTTAGCTATTCTATCTTCCACCTTTAAATTAATTATTGGTAATAAGTTTCTTTCAAATCTTCCTAATTCATTATCCATTTCATATTTAATAAACTCGCGCTGGTGTTCATATCCGTTAATTCGTAGAATTTTTCTTGGTTCGTCCGTACTCAAAAATCCTGATTTCGCGTCGAAGGTCCTGCCTGACTTATTATCTCTGTATCTGTGCAATTCATATTCCTTATTTCCATACTATTAATATTTCTAGCTTGCGTCCGTCGATCATCATTTTCCTGTCTATTTATTACTCTATTGCTTCCCTCATGAATCGTTCTCTCCATTCGTTGCCTTGGTATCTGACCAGTATTCCTGTTTTGCCTAAAATCATTATTAAAGTTTCCATAGTTCCCCCTATTAAAATTTCTTCCGCGATCATAATTATAATTGTTCCTTCGATAATTATTCCGAGTCTCCGTATTCCTTATAAAATTCGTGCGTCGATCCCTAACATTATTTTCAATTCCATAATCATTTTCCAAATCATCATATCTCTGCAAATAATCAATAAACGTATCTCTATCCACTATATTTTGCGTCGTTATGTATCGCTTTACTTCAGCGTTAAAATGACTTGCTAAATACCTTATAATAATTTTATCTTCTAAAGGAGGATCCAATTGCTTCGCCACAGTAAATTTCTCAATCGCATATGATTCTCGCGTTATCCATTTCGCCGAATCGTATCTTCCAATAATTAAGTTACTTCGAATTCGATTTTGCTGATTGTCATTCCAGAATTGACGTAAAACTTTGCTTTCAAACTGTTCAAACGTTTCTATTTCACTCTCAACTAAATTGTACCATCTTTCAGCATTCCCTCTTAATATTGCCCTAATTAAATTTAATTTCAATAATTCATCTGTAGATCCCTGTGTCAACATTTTAAAATTTTTCAGATATATCTTAGGATTTAATTTTCCGTCCCCGTAAAATTTCGTAAACTGTTCAATTGAAAGATTCGTTTGAATTAACCTATTTGATTCTCTATTAAAATTTATTGGATTACCTTTTAAATTATTTATTTCTTGATTTATTGTTCTGAATTCCGTTTCACAATTTTTTTCAATTTCTCCTAATTTAATATTTAAATTCGTAATTTTATTGTTGGACTCGCTTTCGTACTCTTCTCTTTTCGTTTTGATTAAAGAAATATGATCCCATAAACCGTCTATTTCCTCAAAAACTCTCCCAATTTTTACATTCAACTGTGCTTTAATCTCCGCGATAGTGTGTTTCGTCTCTTGCAACCCATTACTAAGAATCTTAATTTCACTCTCCAATTTCTTGCTGTATTCCTCCATTTTTGTTTTAACTGTATTTATGGCTTGTTCACTCTTATCCACTTTTATCATTTAATGCCATTAAGATATCCAACATTTTGGTTTCTTGTGAAATTCGCCTTTCTTCACTCACACTTCTTTCCAACGTTATGTTTTCTTAGGATCCTTTCTCCATTTTGAAATTACTATTTTTACTCTAAACTTTTAAATACTAAATAAATCTATCTAACTTTAAATACTGTACAAATTTCTCTATTTTCCTTTAATTGAAACTTTTCAAATCCCCGGTTTAGTTTAATTAATTTATCTGCAATCTCTGGCAATCGTATTTTAAAATTTATTTTAATTTAATTCGCGCCTCCTAATCTCAGGTTATTTTATTGTGGTTTAATTCATGCCCCAACTTGGGTAGCCATATTTATTTGCTATGGTATTCGAAGACTCATCATGCCCCTACGTTGGGCCGTTATATTTATTTGCAATGGTATTAGAAGAATTATCATGCCCCTACGTTGAGCTGCATTATTTATTTTGCTATGAATTCTAAATTATTGGACAACCATTTTAATATTCACGATTAAGTGTAATTATCTCCTCCTCCAGCTGTTTTCTTAATATTGCTATCAACTGGACTTTATCATTAAACAACTCTATCTACCAATGGCAAAATTCGATACGTTACCGCCTTGCGGGTTATCACTTTCCTATTCAACTTGTGGCTCCGCCTTTGTACTATTTAAATCTTATGATCTCGGCTAGCAATTATTTGCAATTATAAAATTCAGTAAATTTAGATTTTATATAATGAAACCAATATGTTATGTACAGCTTTTGAAATTATTTGTAATACATTTCTTATAAATTTCATTTATTAACAACCATTTAGTATGTACTCAAAAACCCAAGGTCACCAAAGAAAATTTATTATCTTTACCAACAAAGTGTAGAATATTCTAAACCTGTTTTCTTATTACTCATTCAGTACGTATGCAACCTCTTTTGTTGACTTCTTCACAAGCATATCATATTTAGCAAATTCAATATTAAAAATAAAATAAAAATTCATGTAGAAAAACAAATGTCTTATAACTAAAAATCTGACCTGGTTTTGTCTTTTTCACATCGACGCTTCCAATAAAAATGATCTTCCCCAATTCTGGATTCCATTCAAATTATTACACTATGGACCATCACCATTAAATTATATACCCCAATTTATTTCAATTCCTCAAACTTAGACTCTTATCATTTTTCCCCCAGACTTAAAATTGTAGTTTGTTTCATCCCTGTACTTCAAGATTGTATTATTCTTCCTTTCCCCTTGACATTTAAATTGTATTACTGTATTTTTTTCTTAACATCAGAATCCTAGTCTATTTCCCTCAGACCTCAAAACCGTTTAAACGGTAATTGTAATCTTCATATTTGCACTCATTTTATTTTTCACTTTTATACTTATTACGTAATACTTTGTCTAATGGCAATGCACTTCGGCCTTCATTGAGTTCAAAGCTGACTTTCTTATCAAGGTGCTTGCTAATATAATCTCGAATTCCCACTCCATCCGTGGGTTTGGTCTAAAACTCGTCGCTTGTCTCTGACCAATCAAATAATTTTATTTGGATCAGTTTCTGATGTAATGCTCCACGTTTTCCCATAATCACAACCTGCCCGCAGCTGTCTTTTATTATCAACATGCTGTATTTTGATAGATTACTTGCTTTTCTATAAACAACTGATGCAACCCGACTTTAAATTTCCATGTTTACATGCGATTCACGCAATTTTTAATCATTTCTCTTATCAAAATGGTTAGATCTTTGTACGCATTTATATTAACTACCTGAAACTCTATTTCTATATCCGTATTAATTTAATCGTCTGGAACTCTTCTTCTAAATGCGTGTCTAATTACACTTTATCATTCATTTCCCAATATACGCGTGTTTCCACTGAAAAATATCCTTATTTGTTTTACCTAAACTAACTAAACTTTATCTACAGGGTATTTAATGTTTACTATTTACTTAATACATGTATTTCTCATTCCTACGCCAACCATGCGTCTTCCTATGTTTACTTGCGTCGCCCAAAAACTATTTCTACTTTATATACAGGGTGTTGACTACTTACTATCTACAAACTATGTCTATTTCTTAATTATTTCCTTAAATAAGTGTGGTTTTCTGCTGCCTATTCTAATTACTCCTTCCCGAACGACCTTTACTATAACGTGCACCCTTAAGCAACCCCTTATCACAGCATAATATATATATATATATATATATATATATATATATAAGTAACTATATTATATCTTTATGTCCCCATGTGTAGTTTGCTGTACTATTAGGGATGACGTACCATTTGTTATCCTCTTCTGACAAACTAATTTTATTAATTAATTGAGTATAAAGTTGGTGTTTATCACTTCGAATACACACCATGCTATGCATAAGGGCACCAGAATTATTATTTACAATGTTCTTAAAACTATTTACATTAATATTTTTAACTACACTTCGTGAGACCCCTTTAATCTTTTTAATCGTGCCTTTTTCGCTTACAATACAGTAGGACTTAGCTCTACTAATTAAATAACTTCTACGTAATATTTTTGATATTATGTTTTTTTTAGTTTCCAAATGAGCCACCGAGCGAAAGTATATGCTTAGCGGTATTAAAATTAACCATTAGTTTCTCATTTTACAAGCCCGGTTAGTTATAAATTAAAATTTATTTTGTTTTAAATAACAAAATCGCATACTTTACACAGAATTTGTGGTTGTTTCTTACAAGACACTTTAACAACTGGTGGAGCTGAACGTTTACGGTTTAATGACATACCGTGCTGTTTTTCCTTGTGCCGCAACAAGTTACTCATTCTCGTAAAAGCGATACTGCAAGACCCACAGTTTAAGTAATTTGCTGCTGACGGATGTATAAGCTTAACCGTAAACGATGTTACACCACGACATTTGTTCTGGTATAGGAAACACCACAAGAGTTGCAATTAAAAATATTTTCGGGTAACATATTTTTTCGACCTGCTCCCATGGATAGCCCCGTGGTTTATATACATTTTGGAAACAATCGAAGATTGCCGAAGACACTCGAAGAGTGCACAAGCGCGGCCACTAAACGAATTAGCATTAATATTAAGTATTCCTTACTTTCGTAGGTTGCTCATTTTCTAGAACCAAATCTTCTGCATAACGGTCGGTAGCACGTAATTATTTCTAGAGCCGGCAGGTACTCGATACCACCCAAATAGAGAATTAGATGCTCGATGTCTGTTAACTTCCGATTCCCTCGTAAAAAGTAGAAAAACTCGGTCAATCATCCGTCTAATATTCTTAACTACACTTCGTGAGACCCCTTTAATCTTTTTAATCGTGTCTTTTTCGCTTATAATACAGTAGGACTTAGCCCTACTACCAACAAATTCTAATACTAGATCCCCATTAAATTTGTCTTTGAATTTCCCTACAACTTTTTTTGTTGACAAGCGGTATATTGTTTTATTATCCGCGGGGTAGCACTCTTTTGAGATAAATATACCTTGCTTGGTATCAACTAATATTAGATTTTTCTAAGAAGCACAAATCTGCACATAGATTTTAAATTGAACCACCCCTTACAAAATTACGCATTTTAAAGACCCAAACCTCTAATTTTTGCCCATCTTTATTTAACTCCATCTTTAAAACCTTTTTTTTTCGCTACCCAAAACATATGCTTTAACCAAGCATTTCCCGAGAAATCTAAAACTGCTGTGTCCCGCGAACACCACGTGGAAATAACACGTATACTCTGTCCACTAGGATAGAAGCAGAAAGGATTTGGAAGAAGTGAAGGTGGGAGAAAAACTTAAAAATTATGGAATCCTAAAACTAATATACACAATAGATTTACAAAATCTATACAAATATAAACAACTATTTTAGACCTATATTTTTATGCCCCATGCGTAGGTTGATATGCATCCAGGGATGACGTTACGCTTGTCATCTTCGCTCGATAAACTAATTTTATTAATAAGCTGCGTGTACAAATCGTTTTTTTTACTCCGGATACATACACCGGCATGTACTGCATACCACCCAAATAAAGAATTAGATGTTTGGTGACTGTTAGCTTCCGCTTCCCTTGTGTACGTCCAGACACATCCCTACCCATGCGCACCCCTGCCAATGCGCACTACCCATGCGCACTCCTGCCCATGCGCACTGCCCATGCGTACCCCTCTCTGTGCGACTGCTATTTCGTGGTGATTTCATACCCTTATATAAATAAAGACCAATGTAATACTATTTTAAAATTTTTATTCTGACATTATACATAACAAAATTTAAAAATATTTTGTACCAGGCATGGAGCCATTTAAACTTAATTTTAATACAAAGTTATACACAGTCCTTTCTTTATGTTGTTGGAAGTGGTTGTAATTTTGTCTAATTTTGTCTAATTTAAATCGACACCCAAGTCCTCTATCTCTTTTTCTAACCAATAGTTTGAAACACAGAGATCGTCTAGGTTTTCGAATTGCAAAATGTACCGAAGTTGGTCTCTATATTAAAATCTTTGATTCCACCGACAACCAGATTGATTCCTTCGTGTAATTCTTGCAGCTTGTAACAATCTTTTAATCGCAGTTTACCCACTATATCCGGCATACGTATCTTGTTAGCCTGATCGGCTTCTTCTTGTCGGTATTAGAGAAAATCCTTATTCTCTCACTCACTGTTGCGTAGTTGCATGTCCTCTACTTTTGGGAATATATGGTCGTTATAGGTTGTAAGAACCCTCGGTTTTAATGATCCCAAAGGTTCTTTACTAGGCAAATATACAATGTTTAGCGGAACCCTTTGCATGTAGTATACGCCAAGGTTACGAAACCCACATTTCTTAGTTCATCTGTCTATAACAAAGCTGTTCCTAAACAAGAAAATGTAAGCGATATGATGGAAAAGGATGTTTATCCTAAAAAGAAATTTGTGGTGCATTTAACAGCTATCTACGGAGAAAGTTCGATCAATTTGTTTCCGCTAGGCATGGTGTTAAAGCTAAGCTTTATTTTTCTCTGGAGAGTACTAACAAGATGGGCCAGGGAGTAAAAGAAATCATCGAAAAAGAAGACCCCGAAAGCATTAATAAACAATTTCAAAATCCTATATGTGTTTCGTACAAAGTGGCACTAGCAGATGTTAAGTTGGAAACTTTATTGGAAGAACTACCAGATACATTAGACGGACTCAGATTATTACTATCTTTTTGACATGGATGTAACCTAAGATTTTGCAGGCATGTTTAGCCAGATGGAGATGTGTAATTATTTAACTACAAACCATAACTTTTGGTACAAGGACGAATACGAAGAAAACTGCAATATTATAGTTGACAACGATAAAACTTTGGGAATCGATTATTTAACATGGCTAACAAGCAATGCAAGAATTAAGAAATATAACAAATTTGGCGACATTGTTAGGTTAACGGCAATATGTCTTATTGACCGAAAACACGTTTTGCCTAGTAAAGAACCTTTCGAATCATTTAAAACCGAGGGTCCTACAACCGATAACGAGCATATATTCCCAAAACCAAAGGGGGGGGGCATGCAACTGCGCAGTAGCGCGTGGGAAAATAAGGATTCTCTCCAATAAGAAATTAAAGTTTCCATGTACGTAGCACCGGCCATTGGGAAATGGTAAAAATGTTAAACCTATAAAGGTAATTATTAATTGTAGTTTAGAAAAATAGTAGTTTTCTTGGACTAATGTATATGGTTACATATTTCCGTACACATTCGCAAACATCTGCTTACGTCCACATACGGACATGGCGGTGCTGGTGGTTTTTGTTTAACAAATAGTAGGAAAGATACGTTAGGTGTTAGTGTGTGGAAGCCCATCGGATCGTTGGATTAAAAAAGAACGGTGCGATCGTATTGAATGTTTGATTATGCGAAAGTGTAAAAGCCTACATGAGACAAAAAAAGTGCGCGATGTGCTATACTTATAAAGAAAATATAGAATGATGCTTTGCAGCGGTCCTAGCATTAAAAAAGGCGACTGCCTTTTTCAACCAACTACAAGAATAGCAGTAGCGCAGATAAGGAGTGTGCATGTATTATACAGCTCACTGTTACTATAAAATATGTTAATTTACGGGTAGCTCAAACGTGTAGTTGATCACAACTTATTTCTCCATCGGAGGTTTAAAAATTCTGAGACTATTGTCGTTTGAAAAGCGTTTGGAAATTATCAAAATGGGAGCGGGCAGAAGTATAAGTTAGACGAATGATTGACCGAGCTTCTTCTACCTTTTATGAGGGAATCGGAAGTTAACAGACATCGAGCATCTAATTCTCTATTTGGGTGGTATCGAGTACTTGCCAGCTCTAGAAATAATTCCGTGCTACCGACTGTTATGCGGAAGATTTGGTTTTAGGAAATGAGCAACATACGAAATTATGGAATACTTAATATTAATGCTAATTGGTTTAGTGGCCGTGCTTGTGCACTCTTCGAGTGTCTTCGGCAATCTTAGATTGTTTCTAAAATGCATATAAACCATGGCGCTATCCATGGTAGCAAGTCGAAGGAAAATGTCATCCGAAAATATTTTTAATTGCAACTCTTGTGGTGCTTCCTATACCTAGAAAAATGCTCTCAAACGGCACCAGAACAATTTTCGTGGTGTAACATCGTTTACGGTTAAGCTTATACATCCGTCAGCAGCAAAGTATTTAAACTGTGGGTCTTGCGGTATCGCTTTTACGAGAATGGGTAACTTGTTGCGGCACAAGAAAAAACAGCACGGTATGTTATTAAACCGTAAACGTTCAACTCCGCCAGCTGTTAAATGGTCTTGTACGAAATAGCCACAAATTCTGTGTAAAGTATGCGATTTCGTTATTTAAAACAAATTAAATTTTAATTTATAACTAACCGGGCTTGTAAAATGAGAAACTAATGGTTAATTTTAATACCGCTAAGCATATACTTTCGCTCGGTGGTTCATTTGGAAACTAAAAAAATCATAATATCAAAAATATTACGTAGAAGTTATTTAATTAGTAGAGCTAAGTCCTACTGTATTGTAAGCGAAAAAGACACGATTAAAAAGATTAAAGGAGTTTCACGAAGTGTAGTTAAGAATATTAATGTAAATAGTTTTAAGGACATTGTACATAATAATTCTGGTGCCCTTATGCATAGCATAGTGTGTATTCGAAGTTATAAACACCAACTTTATACTCAATTAATTAATAAAATTAGTGTGTCAGGCGAGGATAACAAAAGGTACGTCATCCCTAATAATACAGCAACCTATACATGGGGACATAAAGATATAAAATAGTTACTTATGTATGTATATATTTTATTGTGTATGTATATAGTAGCATGTAAGTTAGTTATAACACATACCCACCATCCCCATCCTTAACAATCCCTTTGCTGCTGGCGATATGTGTTTACCTCCACGCGGTCTCGCTGGACGGTAAAACATATTGTTAGATTAACGGCAATATGTCTTATTGATCGAAAACATGTTTCCTATTTTTTTAAACACATTAATTGTTTTTTGTTATAGGTTACTTTCAGCTGCTTGGATTCGGCTACACGAAAATAATAAAATAATGTTATGCTTTGTAATGTAAAAATTGGATTCTATTAGTTTTTTAAACTGTCAATCGGATAAAATAAATTATTAAACTTTTGTGTGCCTAATTTCTTTGTGTTAATACCTCTAAGTGTTTGGTTAAAGGATTCTAGATATTAAAAAGGAAAGGTGATTAGAAATCGACATTGGTAAAAAAATTTAAAAATTGGGGTAGCTCCCTGGGGGATGATGCAATCTAAACAATTCCTTGAAATTCGAATAGCTGAGAATAATCTAATATTAATTGATACTAAACAAGATATATTAATCTTGAAAGATGAAATGGCTGGTCGAAGAAAGCTATTTGGTTCAGAATGTTACCGGAAAAAATTCTTAAAATTGGGGTAGCTCCCTGGGGGATGATGCTATTTAAAAAAATCCTAGAAATTTAGGTAGCTGAGAAAAATTTAATATTAATTGATACCAAACAAGATAGATTTATCTCGAAAGATGAAATGGCTAGCCGAAGAAAACTATTTGGTCCAGATGTGTGTGGAAATGTGGATGCTGGTGGAAATGTGGTCCCTGGATCCCCAAAAACCCTCTACTTATCTGTAAAACAAAGAAAAATTAAATTATTCGAACTACTCGTTCTTATTCGGTATAAACATATCTGCAAGTTTTCTATTTACATTATTACTCTAATGTCAAGAATAAAGCCAACAGATTGATTTGAAAAAAATTGCAATATTTAGTTTTTTCTATAAATCTAGATATTTGTGGTTTTTTCTAAAAAAGAGAAGCGCATACGAGGTTAGCATACGCACCGCATTACTTTTCCCAGTTGAGCGTCTCTCTATCTTTAACGGTTTCCAAGATGTCCATAGTGAAAATGAAAAAACTCACCCTATATATATATATATATATATATATATATATATATATATATATATATATATATATATAATGCGATTTTAATTTAGAAAGGAAAAACGTAGATGCTATTGCCACAAAAAATGTTTTTATGTGCTATATACTTTAATGAAAGTACCTATAGCATAGTCGTGTGAAAAATGTATTTACTAATGTTAAACCACATAGCATAATACAATAGAAATTTTTCAGGGTTTTTATGTGGATAGATGTTACAATGATTTTTATATAAAGCTTGTAGGTCGTAGAACAATTTAGAAGGTACAATGCATTTAGTCACTAAGTTGATAAATTAATATCCAACTGCTTCTGAAAAGTTTCACTTTACGGTAATAAAAAACTATGTGCAAAGCATATTTCAGTCTTTGTTAGGGATCCCTCTATTTATAATACAACTACAGGAAAAGAACACTCATTCGTTTCTAATTTCTTTTTGTAACTACAAATCCTCTGACTGTACTTCAAATCGATAAGGGTTATTACACGGCTGTATCTCCATAGCGACGGCATTGGCGAGGGTTATATCAATGGGTATTATGCCCCTCCATAAAGATTCTTCTAAACAAGTATTTTATGAGTATATATTTACAGAAAAGCAATTATCACCGTCAAACCGATATTGTTCCTTCTCTTGTAAGGTTATTTGTATTGGTTGACCTACTGCGTCCTGTGACTAATGTATCATTTAATACGTAATTAAAACTCCTTAACACTATTTAATAATTTGATACAAATTTGTTCAATAAATTTAATATTAAAACAACCATAATAATAGTAATCTGTTACGAAATCCAAATAGCTAAAATGCTTTTCATTCTATATTGACGAAACCATTAATTACGCAGCCAGCGCAATTAAATGTGAATATGTTCTTCCTGCCCCTGAAATATGCACTTCAATGCGAAATGCACTCTATTAATAAACCGCAGCATTTTTTTATTAAAACCGTACCGTGATATTATAGGAAACGTAATCATTAAACTAACAATAATTTTATGGTTTTGTATTTTTTTCTGAGGCGAATATTTTGCTAAAAACTCGTTGTTACAATTCATCTCGTAGTTAGAATACTTTCTGCATTTTTATACTTTATAACCTGGTTTAATAAATGTTTGATTTTACGTTTGGAAAATTGCTCAATTGCACAAACCGTCCAATAGTGGGTTAGTAATCAATAATTATTGTAGACCTAGTTTAATTGTAGTTAGATAAAGCCAATGTGTTAAGTTTGAATGCTATAAATATGCTCAATATTGTTACCATTCTATATTAAGCTTTCAGTGATTATTTTTCAGAAAATAATTTTATAATGCGTTCGTTAAACTAGTTCATTGTATTTCTAGTGTTGGTTTGTAAAATTTTCTTTGTAATAAACATTATAAATACAACTGGGCAGTTACAAAAGCTTTATGGTGAAGACTTGCTTTCTTAATACAGATACCTTACTATGTCGTTGTCATGCACTTCGTTTGGCTGTTGTTTGAACGTAGATTGAGTTACGATGAGATGGGTGCATTACAATTATAAATACGTCTTAAAAACCTACCCAAGGGAATATCAGAAAAGTCAACAAGCAGTGATTGCATTATTCGCCTATAGTAAGTGAGTTTTACTTGTAGCATAGGAATATTAAGAATTGAATGAGCAAGCCCTTGTTAATTATTCATTATTGTTATTATTAGAACAAGGATTTCAGTGTAGGTTTTGTGTGATTTTTTATTTTTGTATTCTTGAATAACCGCGTTAATTGGTTTTGAAATTACGTGAAACTTGATAATTATGTATCAGCTGTGATAGTTGTTTGGTTATTGGTGCTGGTCTCTTGGTTGCGCTTAAGGTCACTATTGTAAATACTTATTTTGTTTCTTATGTTTAGAAGATTCTTTGAGGTGAACTCCTTGTAGTCAACGTAATAAGTAGGTAAGATTCTGGTCAGATTTATATTTATATGTATATGCGATATTTTTAATTTATACGTGCTACGTTATAAATATGTATAAACATATAGAAATAATTCCTAAGATCATTTTGTTTATTTTTCTGTTACCAATTTAGTGTTGCGCTTTATTGTTTTTTACTGACTAGTGGTCGGTCCGCTGGTATATATTGTGTATATACTGGTAATTTCTTTTTTATGGCGAATAGGGTTGTGTGTTCTTTTGTTTAGTTCTTTAGGCTCCCAAACCTCCGACTGTGTTAGTATAGCATTTATGGAGAGAGAATACATCCTGTTTTGATGTAAAAAGGTTGTTGTACCAAAATAATATAAGAATACGCGGCCATGTGCAATGTGTTACTACTAAGACAAATGCATATACATACATAGGGAATAAGGGTGCAGCAAATACACAAAGATCAGAAGGACACACTACCTGCTCTTCTAGAAACACAAAATAAGGTAAACGGTTTCGTCTGAAGGACAACTAGATAAACATGTTCCTTAAAGCCATTATACAGGGAGTTTATAAAAAAACTCCTCGACTTAAGAAAATCATAATTAAAAAACGAAACCAGTAATAAACTTTTGGGTTTTGATCTTGAGTTCAGTATATTGTCAGGATTGTTTTGCTAATATACGATCGCAGTGCGTGGCCTTGGAGCGAGCGTCGTGGGAGACGAGTGCTACTGCTTCTGCCAGACGGCAGTCGTCACTCACCAGCCATGGCCACGCCTCAACAGAAAGCTCAGCGCGTGATTTGGTTTATTCAATCGAGTTCAGTGATTACAGTTCAGCGTAATTATCGACGTGAATATAGCGGTGATGCACCTACTAACATAAAATATTTTGCAGTGGTATAATCACTTTCAGGAAACAGGTAGTGTCTTAAAAATTAAGTCACTGAATAGTCCTTCAGTCTCTGAACAAAATGTGGAACGGATACGTACATCTTGTATTCGTAGCCCTAACGAGTCATTGGCAAGACGAAGTTTGAAGTTGGGAATACCTAAGTCCACCGTGTACAAACTGATGCGAAAAACGCTTAAATTACGTGGGTATAAGATTCAACTTCTGCATGAAATCAAGCCCAATGAGAAACTAAAAAAATTCGATTTAGCAGTCTACATTTTGAACAGGATTGAAGAATAATCAAAACTTCCTAGAAAATGTTATGTTTTTAGATGAGGCGACTTTTCTCGTAAGTGGGTCTGTCAACCGACACAACTGTAGGATTTGGGGGTCTGAGTTACCACATGAATTTATAGAACATCAGCGAGACTCTCTCAAAGTCAATGTTTGTTGTGGATTGATGCATGATCGTATCGTAGGACCTTTCATCTTCGCAAAGAAGGCAATTAATGGGGATATTTATTGTGAAAGGCTTAAACTATACGTTTCCCCACAGATAGATGATGTCGAACTAGAAAAGGGACCGATTGTCTTCCAACAAGACGGCGCGCCACTTCACTATAGCAACCGTGTCCGTGATGCGTTGAACTTGAGTCTCTCTGACAGGTGAATTGGTAGACGTGGGACAATTGCATGGCCACCAAGGAGCCCAAAACTGACTCCACTAGACTTCTTTTTTTGGAGACATGTAGAAAACATTGTTTATTTCGAGAAGATCCGTGACATTGCTAATTTGAGGGAGAGGATTGTTGCAGCTGTAGCATCCGTCACGCATACGGCGCTCGAGTTTCAACGTTTAAAGTTCTGTTGGGTTAGGTCGCACGATGGCAACGTAGGAAACGATAGGGCTGATGAATTACCTAAAGAGGCTGCGACGAGCGACTTTCGGATGTCACATTCGTCGATACCGAGGTCTCTAATTAAAAGAAAGCTGCGCGAAAAGTCAATCCGACAATGGGAAGAGAGGTGGAACAACGCTACCACGGGCAGGTTGACCCAGAAATTCATACCGAGCATTGTAGCTAGAGATAATATCGTGGTGAAGCTCGACCATAAAATGGTACAGCTGATGACAGGGCACGGCGCCCAGGCGTTCTGAACAGCCTTTAAAGAATTTGCGGGAAGGATCGCAAGATTGGACGGTGATAACCGCGCGTAACTCGAAGGGTGGGGGGAGGATTGAAAAATTTTAGATTTCGACTTGGCGTGAAAATGATATGATGAGCACGATATAACCAAAACATGTACATTAATTAAAAAAAAATTAAAAAAAAAATAAAAAAGAAAAAAAAATTATAATTATAACAATATAACAGTCTAGTCTAATATGCACGACCAACTTCCTCACCACTAAAACAATCACTAACAAACCTTAAACGCGCGGAATATTGGGAATAAATCAAAACATAAATAAATAATAATAAATTAAATCAGAAAACCCTCAATAATTTAAATCAGTAAAATAAATAGAGTAAAACCACGCATCCCCTAGTACCTTTAAAGTGATAGTGGTTGTGAAACCCCTCCCAGAACGTTTAGTGCATGCCCACTAGTACTTTAACAGTAAATATTGAACTCCCTTTAGAAGTAAGAAATAAATAGATGCAGGCAGACGACCACATCCTCGGATGCTGGGGAAATTTATAACGAAGGTAAGAATAAAATTGTAGCGGCTGTACTCGCATAAGCATTGATTTGTAGTAATAAGCAGATTTTGAAATAATTTAACTAGCACGTTCTGTGTGTAATGACTGTAGTCGATATAATGCTCATGTGAGCGCGCCTGATAGTTTCTTTGGGTGATGCTTCTGCTAAATGCACTGTTACAAGCTTATGCTTTTAGATGGTTATATATATATATATATATATATATATATTTACTTTATATTTATTTATATTTATATTTTATAATTATTTGCTTGTATTATATTATTTTGTGGCTTGAATTGTTTTCAGACGTTCTGCCGCCATTTTTGGTGGCAGCATATATATAGGAAGAAAGATTGAAATTGAGAAGATTGCAATAATAATATAAATCAGTTAGGAAATGATAGGAAAAGCAAGGAACGGATTTAGGCTAAATTACTTAGACCAGGGAGGACGAATTTGTGGATATATAGAGCAGGCAAATAGCTGGATTCACTATTAAAATATTTGGCGAATGCTTAGAAATTTGAATCCATTTTTAAATTAGTTAACTAGTTTTGGATAATTTCAAGTCGACCCTTTAGGTCGCTCCGGTAAGCAGAGCTGGCAACTGCTATCTTTTTCTTGTGTCTCGTTGATCGGACACACTCCAAAATCAACGTTAGGGATACCATTACTCTACCTGGACCAGATGGAATTCTTGCAGAGATTGGCATAGCGCTACAAGGTAAATTAACACCGACGTTAACAGCACTGTACAATGAATGCATACGACAAGCTGTTTTTCCGAACATCTGGAAACAGGCGAATGTCGTGATTAGCCCCAAACGGAAAGGTAAAGATCCAAAACAACCAGGCTCTTACTGACCCATATGTCTTTTGAACACGCTAAGGAAAACGTATAAAAAACTACTATGTAAACGAATGCAGGACCACAGACAAACCACAGGAGTACACCCAAGACAATACGGCTTCACAGAAAACAAATCGACCGAGGACGCAATAAACCAAGCAATACAAACCATCAAGCAATCACACAAAAAATACGTCCTATTAATATTAGTGGACATAGAAGGCACATTTAATAACCTTTGGTGGCCTTCACTTTTTATAAGACTTACGACCATAAACTGCCATCACAACTATACCATTCTTTCAGGAGCTACTGCAGGGACAGGTACGTAACCCTACAAGGTACGGAGAGCATTACCAAACATATAAACAAAGGATACCTGCAGGGGTCCCATATGCGTGCCCCTATTTTAGAATATTCTAATGGATGAACTCCTGGAAAAGCTAGACACCGTTGACGAAGTGTTGTCGACGATTGCATACGCCGACGACATCTTACTGGTGGTTGAAGGCAATTCCAAAAGGGAAATCAAACGTAAAGCTAACATCGCCCTAACCCAAACACAAAGTTGGTGCAAAACCAACAAAATGACCATCACCACAAAAACTACATACCTGGCAAGGGACCTCACCATCAAACTAGACAGTGTAAATATAAGTAGAACACAAAACACAAAATATCTGGGTTTAACATTAGACGAAAAACAGAATTACTCTACACATATAAACACCGTGTGTGCAAGTGCAACCTCTGCAATGCAGAACATCGCAACGCTGGCTCAAAGGAGTTATAAGATACCCCTTAATTGCGTAAGGCTATACCTCAACAGTGTGCTCGGTGCTATGGTATCATACACAGATAGCGCATGGGGACATCGCCTTAACACAATTAAGCCTAGACAAAAAATTAACAGTACACAAGAGGTGTTTTACTGCGACTGACGGGTGCTTATGGGACTACCGCACATTATGCACTTTATGTACTGGTGGGAACTATGCCCTTGGACCTAGTAGTGAAACAGCGAGCTGCAATGTTCAATCTTACACACAATGACAACCAACAACTACAACGCATCTTAAACACAAACCAACTGCCCACGACAAAGACGGAAATAAAGAACTACATACTTGCAGAATGACAGACAAGATGGAATCAAAGCACAACCGGTAGAAGGGTATACGCAATGATCCCTAATACCAAAGACCGCCTAAAGGCCAAATACCTAATGCCCGGTCTAGGAATTATACATTACCTAACTGGCCACGGACCCTATCCAACATACAGAGAACGCATAAACTTAGTTGACAACAACATATGCACGTGCGGAGAAATAGGAACACCCGAACATGTAGTATTCGAGTGTAATGACTTACAACCGTACCTATACGCACATAGACAAACATTATTAAATAAAACCCTACACCAGATGAATAGGAACGAAAACCTTTTTCACACTTAAATGCACTCACACACAACGTTATCTTGACGGATAAAACACACAAACAAAACTACCCGGACGGAGACATAAAAGTACCACCTCTCCTCGGACTGAGGCTCTGCCCCGGAGTCCGGAGACCTATCTCCTGGAATTCCAAGAGCTCCGCCATTGACGACCAGAAGCAACAAGATCAAAGCATCAACCCGACTTTGAAACAATCCAACCCCTTAATATGCAGAATTTGCATGCTTCTACATAATAGCAACCCTGTCTCTAACAAATAATAACTAACAGTAGCATAAGATAATTTTAAGTAGTAGTAATATAAGTTAATCTTAAGTAGTAGAATAGGGAATTTCTTTTCTTTTTTACTAACGCTAAATTTTAAGAACCAAACTTACACATACCTGAGGCAAATAATACAGCAAACAAATCCTTTCCTCTGAAAGAACCTAATTTTTTATGTAATAGTATAAGTTCAAATATGTACAAAATTATACCAAGTCAATTCAACTTTTTGGTAACCTGGGCAAACACAAACACAAATTAACGTTTCAAACACTTCACACACACACACACACACACACACACACACACACACACACACACACACACACACACACACACACACACACACACACACACACACACACACACACACACACACACACACACACACACACACACACATACACACGTAAACACGTAAACACACAAAACACCTCTCAAACACTGTACAAAAACAAAACACCATTCACACACTTAAATTGCCTTTTCAACATCTGATTTTCCGGCCGTCGATGGTCCCGACTGATAAGGCAAATCCGTTGAGCGTTTTTCTTTGACGACTAGGATATCCGGCTGCCGATGGACCTGGTTCTAGAGGGGAAACGTAACACGGACATTAACATCACAAATACAACACACATATACACAACCCTCACACACACACACACACACACACACACACACACATACACACACACACACACACACACATATATATATATATATATATATATATATATATATACACAACACCCTCAAGACCGCGCACATACACACACACACTTTACAAACACAACCTATTCCCACATTTACATTGCCTTTTCAACATCTGGATTTCTGACTGCCGATGGTCCGGACTGATAAAGCAATATCCGTTGAGTGTTCCTTTTGAGGACTGGGATTTCCGGCTTCCGATGGTCCTGGTCCTAAAGGGGGAACGTAACACGGACATCAACATCACACACATACACACAACCCTCACACACACATGCACATACACACACATAACACATACCCTCAAGCGCGTGCCCACACACACACACACACACACACACACACACACACACACACACACACACACACACACACACACACACACGCCTTACTGAAGGTTACTTTCTGTGGGGAAGCCAGATCTGCTAAAATTTCAGGTAGCAGACTACTGAAACGTTGGAACAAATAAATAATAAAAAAAAAATAAAACACCATTACTCAAACCCCATTTTTAGTTTTGTTTTAGTTTGTTAGATTTTTTAATTAGAATCGATTAATTTTGTAGTACGATTACATTTGAAGCACGTTAATTTCGCGTTTAAGCCTAATGTAGTACCTTCGGGTGGAGCATTGGGGTCGTGGCCGCACGCATAGCGGGCCTTATTCAAATTATAATGCTGAATACCTGGGAAGAAACTGATTAGACGTAGCCAGGGCAACAAATGGTGCACATACAGAACTTCATTAAGTATAAAAAAGATTTGAGAAGATTCTCTTTAATACTATATGTATAGGTTTAATGACTATTATTTTAACTTTACTGTGTACAAATAAAACTTTAACTCAAGAAGTTCTTTTATAAATTCCTTGTACTACTATAAAGTGTAAAACTTGAATACCTGTTTTAACATTATGCTATTCAGTAGTACATGGTGTGATGGTTCTTAGCGTTGAAACATCTGGAAGTGATATCTAGAAATTTTATGTTAGACTAATGGGTAAGGGATAGATCCTTTAAAATTAGGATGACTAAGACGTAGACTGCTAGCAACTCATCGTTAGCGTAGACGTTAATGATTGCCCGCAATAGCGAGCAGCAAGAGCAACATCAATGAAAAACTATTGCAATTACACACTAATTAAACGACTTTAACATTTGCTTCTTACAATTGTTTTCCATTTGCGAAAGCAATACTTATCTAGAATAGTCTCGAATTCAATTAAATCAACAGACACCCCATCCGAGATGGCATTCAAAAAGCAAAACGATCATATTATCGTTAACAATCCCTGCAATTCGTACTGTGTTAACTACTAAAAAACGTAAACCGATAAAGTACATTGGGATACGGTTTCTGTGATTTGAGTCTCAATCCCACTAGAATTATTTTCTTACTATGCTTATCTTAATAAATAATAAAACGCATCGCCTTTCCCTACTTCCTTAATGTGTATCCTCCAGTGAATGAACAAACACAGTTAATGCACTCAAATATTTTGATTGCTATTTTCATTGGAGTCTGTAATTAAGATAAAGTAACAAGCGCTTCCTAGCGTCCTTGGAAATATCTTTTTAAAAAGCTTCATTCAAGAACTACAACTATCAAAACTAATTTTACAATTTGAATTACCAACAGACTTGTTTCATTCATAAACAACTCTAACATTTATAATCTTTAAGTACAAATTAAAAATTTTACAAGTTACTATTTTCAATAATTAATGACAGGTAGCTTGAATTCCAACTACGCGAAAGTTATGAGATTCGAGGTCTAACTGACTAGGAGAGCTTCTTTCATTTAACACGAAGCCTTAAGTTTCACATCCTTATGTGGGAAATTGCAAAATTGTTTTTATTTTGTTTCTTGATAACATACAATGCCTTTATTTCCAGGTAATTATAAATAAGTTTGTTTGGTAGTAGCTCATTGTTCTTTATCTATTTTATCAACTTGCGTCGGCGTAAAAAAATAACTGTATCTTATTCTATTTCTCATATAAACTCGGTGACCCTTATTACCTTACATTCCATAATACAATGTATCTTTGTATTTCTATAAAATAATTATTACATTTAATTTTTAATACATATTAGTATAAAGGATATTAGACTTCCCCCCTTGTAGATCAAAAATTAAGGGTTGATTACATAATTTTTAAATTGATTGCCCCTAAGGTATTAACTGTTGTTGATTTAGTCTTATGTCTAATGTACAGTTTGCGTACTGAGTATACAACTATTAACAGGATTAAAATTATCAATACAATTGTCCAGACACTAATATTGTCTTAGTGTAATTTTCCCACTTTTGGTGTGTTCAAATGTTCCTTATAGTTGTCCATTAATTTTACTGCGTGATTGAGGTCATCTAAATCCAGATGTTGTAGTTGCATCGGCGTCTGTATAATTTCGTTATCTCCGGTTGTGAGAACCTTAATCTATATTTCGGGTAGATTTGCACATTTCTTCGTCACTGCTGGGCTTTGATACACCCCTATGATTTCATTTTTTAATTTTAAATAGCAATCTTCCTTGATGGAGATGACTTTGCTTCCAATAGGGGCTAGTCTATTTTCGTCGTTGTCGCAGTTGGCGGTTGCTATCACCTACTGCGAAAACACTGCAATCCATTTGTTATCCGTAACTTTTTGAATTTTTATTTCTGTAATCTGTACTGATTTTGGCACACAGTTTTTGTATTAATTCGAGAACCGCAGTGATTATACTTCGCAAGGGCTATCTGCTTGAATAGTTGTTGTTGTGATTAATTGACATAAGTAATCGGCGGATGCCACTTTTTTGCATTTTTTATTTGGGAATTTATACCCAAGTTCACTTAAGGAAAGGAACTTGTTCTTAGGGATGATAAATCGGTATTGACTGTCAACTTTCATAGGAAAAGCTAATAAATAATAATAATTATAGGGGTTAATTTCTACAATTCGACATTTTTTTCAGAAATGTAAGTTTCTGATTTTTTACATAGTCTTTTAATGTGGCTATGTTTCCAACACAAGTAAGTTGGATTCTGTTACTTTGAAAGGTAGTTTCCTATAAATTATAAATTATTTGATGCCTATTAATTTTTTAATAAATCCAACGGTTTGACAATACTAGCATGCAAGGTGTTAATTTAGCAAACGCTACAGCATTTCCAACGTGGTGAAAATCTGCAGAATTACGGTGACTATCATTTGGTTAAATATTGTGTTAAAAGTTATTAAATTACGTATCCTTAATGTTGTGATTTGCAAACTATTTTCAAGTGTTAATATTTTATTTGTTATACTGTCCTGGTTATTTACTAGTTTTTGGAGGTTATCATTAAATTTTACTATTGTTTGGGTGAAGTTAATTTGGCTCTTAACGAAAATTCTTATGTCATTTTGGTTGTCGATCAATTGTTGTATCGCATTGTCATATCGTTCAGCATCTTGGTTATCTGAGTTACTTGTGATAACTTTTACAATGTTACTTAATCCATTTATGTCCTATTTTCTGTCTTGTAGTTTGATCTGTCGGAACTAATCTATCGAAATTTTTATATAAGGTCTTTATAATATTTCTATTATACTTTTATAGTTAAGCATTTCTATCGGGTAATTGTTTCCAAATCTATTCGTATTCATTGATATTTTCAGTCTGTCGTAATTGTAATTGTAATAAACACCATTTGAGCCAGGATTGCTTTAACTAGGAAGTGGTCGTGTTATGTACGTAAATATAATGCTGCCTTGAACACTGACCCGAACTTACTTCTAGCTGGGTTTTCACCTTTTTTGTCGAACAACACATCACTTTAAGGTCTAAAGCACTTTAGTCAGTAACAGTAAGGGCGTTGTTGCAAGCGGATACAGCGAGTGAACAATTCATTCACTACAGGAATAACGACGTTAGTTATACTATCAGAGCTATGGAAACACCTTACATTTGATTTTTTAATGGTCCACCCGAAGGTACTATACTAGGCAAGAAGTGAGTGTTTTCTACCTTGAAAATTTTAAATTTTGCGTAGAGATCTTTAACGTGCGTGACAACACTCACATATGGAACCTCCATTTTACCTCTCATACGAACGGTGGCGTATTTTTGTGAAAAATGCTCGCCTAATATTTTTCAAGCGGACCGCATCGGGTTTTGAACCGAGGACCTTAGGCATAGTAGTCTCACCCATACCAACTACGCCACGGAGCCACCGCTATGGAGACACCACGGGCAGAGTGGTGAATTATGTTTTTAATAATTGTTTAAATTTGTATATTATTAACTTTTTATAATCCATTTTAGTTTCATTGTGTTAAGTTTTTTAAACTGTGAGTAGAGGTAAAAGGCTATTCCAACTGACAAAACTAAAACCTGCAGAAACTTAATATGAGGGTAATGTATTTTATTTTAGTATTTTGAACATTACGACAAAGTGTGTTATAGCCAAGAAAAGTTTATAAATGCCTTCCTTGAAAAGTTGCATTAAAACCCATGCATAAACAAATAAACACTGTGTATCTTGATCTTTTTGCTTAAGAGCCGGTATTGAAACAATGTTGCAAGCATTTATAGTTTTCAGTAAAAACAACCTGCGGAAATAACAAATAACCCGCTATAACATTAACGGACCTTCTAAAAATGTACTACACCTTAGGCTACAAGGGGTCTTAGTCGACAGAAGCTATTGTGCATCTAGCTTAATGGTAACAAAAAATTTTGTCTGGAGACGAGTAGTTCAAGCATAGTGAACGAAAATTAATTTGTTGGTTATTTTACAAAGAGAAAAGCCAATGACCGGTTTTGTTGTGGTTGCAGCTCATTAGACTGGGGCACCTGTTTTTGCAAAACAACCTACAATGATTTTGAGGTATAATGGAATCATAGTGTATTAATATATGCAAAACATTTCCCATACGCCTTCTATACTCGAATGTAAGCAACTAACTATCTGAAACTTCTTCAAATCTCCGATATTTTAGTGAAGATGGTATTGCAATACAAAATTTAATAATATTAACTAGTCTGTAACAACTAAGGCGGATACAACAAATGATCTATTACGCACTATAACATTAGCAAAATTTCTAAGGAAATACTACACCTAATGTTACTGGGGCTCTCAGTCAATAGAAGCTAACGCGCTTCTAGCTTAATTAAGCTTACAAATTCATAAAAACTGTGATTGTGAGAAAATTTAATAACGAAAGGATTGCCTATCAGATAGCTCGATACGTACAAGTGCATTAAAAGAAATTTCCGTCTTAATTGAGCAATCAAAAGCTTCATTCGCATTTTATTATTAAAACCGTGTGTATAAATTACGTGTAAATGCATGGGCGTATTCCATAAGATTTTCATTATGCAATTAATAAAAGGATTGTGTTTGAAGTTTTAGTAGAAAGGCGTATTTAAATTTCATAAAAACATTTTTAAATGAAATTTACAGGCATATTTTTACGCGAAACCGCGTGTATATTATTTTAATTCTTGTGGAAAAGAAATTTTCATTTAATAACAAACGTACATTAGTAATTCGATGAAAGTTTTAAAAATCAATCATTGTAGTTGTAGGTAGTGAGGAGCGTATTTTTTGACCTATGTTCTAAAACAATTGCTCCGTCCATGTAAATAATTTATAGTTAGGATTTAATATTACGTTGGGCTTGTTGCTTATTCTAAATTCGACGCGGTAGATTAAATTTTTGTTAGTCCAAATTTCCCCAATGCGTGTATTTATGCACGTTAACCTGTGTGAATGGTGAACGTTCTGTCAGTGCGCGGACGCAACAATTATCAATTGGAATATCCAAGAAACTTGCTCAACAATTGCAGAGAAGCAAGTCGCTCAGCGAGTGTCGTAGAAATCATAGTCGCAGGCAGTCGCTTATACAAGTCACTCAACGAGTGTCGTAGAAATCGCCGTCGCTTATACAAGTCGCTTGGAATAGTATCGTGTAAACCGCAGTGGCAGAGAGTAGTATAGCGTCGTCTCGTGAATTGTTCACACCGCCTTGTGTATCACCGCCTTATGTATGAACCGCTTTGTGTATGTGCCGCGTCGAGTTTTGACACGTGCTGCATGCCGCTAATTGGATGATCCGCTTTGATAAACCGCCCTTGTTACTTGTGCTGCAAGCTGTTAATTGGTTCCAACATTCATTCATTCTTAATGCCGCATCATTCAGGTGAGTGCTAATAATAAACGCTGCTTTGTTTGTTTGTGTTGTTGAAGAACATTAATTATTTTGCTTGTTAAAGCAACACTTAAAAAAATACAGTCCACTCTAAATCTCGCCTTTGAGTTATCAAAATTACGCCGCATTTTACAACAATCAAATGCTAAAATAAAAAAATAAACGACGATAATAGCTGGGAGCAGTAATATAACCGTAGAGAAACGAGGAAATTAAAATTCGTGAAAGTGATAAGATAAGATAACGCAAAGGTAAACGTTTATCCAATTATAGTATATCCTAAGGCGGAAATAAAAGACCAGTAGAAGCAATCAATTCACGGAAGTTGACGCCGACGTGTACGACACACCTACTTCTAGAGTCAATTCGCACATGGAAACGACTAGATTTACGGCGAAATTTCTAGATGCTTACATCAGAGAGGTTTGCTGTTATATAAGCCAATCGATGTTGAATAGGAAGACAGTCTTGAATCAAACGTCAACCTGCAGTCGGAGTAATCAGGTAATACGATTTTGAAAACGGTATTAAGGGGAGTGTTACTAAACAGCTGACGGTTAAGTATGGATTCATGCACTAACGGGAGTAGATTACTTGGCGTACATATAATGGTGTTAAAAATGAAAAATAAATGATTAAAAATAATTGAAACTACCGTAAGAAGGCATTTTTAATTGAAATAAAGCATATATGGTTGGAATGGTTTATTATATGGTACGTGGATCAATTTGCATGGAAAGGTTTACTTTGCAAAACGATTTAACAATTTTGGAGAATTAATTGATAACTATGTTCTGGAAAATGCCGGCAACGAGTAGAGCCGTAGCGCTAAAATAAAAATATATTGTTTAACATTTTTTAAAACGACATTTATCGATCAATTAAGTTGTATGATAAGATTTTTTGTGTGCCAATATTTTGAATTTAGAAGGGCGTGTGTCAAAGTCACTATAATTTAATTTTATAGAAGATTGGCCAACCTAAAACATATGAGATAAGTTTTAAATGGTTTAAAAGAAAGGATATTAAATTATAGGACTTATTTGGATAAATTTTGTACATATCAAGGAAAATTTAGTTAGAGAGTTGTTTATGAATGAAAATTACGAGATTAAGATCCGTACGTAATCAATCCACTTTTAATGAGATATTTTTAGACTTTATTTTTAGTATATAAGATTTGTGTAGAACAAGTGAGTGCTTATCCGAAGTTATATATATATATATATATATATATATATATATATATATATATTATAAGTAGTTTTTTACACAAGGTAAGTTGATATATACTAACGTATTGAAATTAATAAGATGAAATAATAACTTAGACTTTTTAAGTAAAGCCCAAATGATCATTTCAAATCGAGCTAGTAATTGAAAGAAGGAAAATATAAGGCCTTGGACAGGATTTGAACCTGCATCTCAGTTTTGCCGGAACTGTGATATATATATATATATATATATATATATATATATATACAGGGTGCCCACATTCTATCTCCGTATATGGGTAACTTTTTTATTATAGAAGATACAATGTTGGTTAAATTAGCAAAGTTGAAGAGAAATTTACGAGTAGTATGATGCTTTTTTGAAAACTCACCTAGATGCTCAACTTTTTTAGATATTTGAAAAAAACTGAAGTTTGCCATTTTCTTCAAACGCTAATAACTTTTTAACGGTTTAACCTATAGAGAAAATAAAAACTGCTTGTAAGGTAACTTTTTACGTAGAATTCAATAGCGTATATGACAATTTTAATTGGAAATGGGTTTTCAAGCTACAAACATAACCTCACTTTTTTTAAATGGAAACCATAGTTCAATATAACCCAAATGGAAAGGTTTTTCTTTTCTGATTACCCTGATGTAAGGGTTGATGTACTTATTTTCAGTAGTTTCTTCATAATAAAGAAAAAACGATTTATTTATTTGCGGACATCAAATGTGTAAAAATCAATAATGGAAATACAAGTTTATTGTAACTAAATTTATTATAAACTAAGAAAAATAAAATACTTAAAAAATAAACTATCCATACAATACAAATAACTTAATCAAAGGAAACAAAAATTAATTAATGCGAATATGCCCTCCTACATTAACATATGCTCAAAATGACCTCCATTAGCTTGCAAACACATTTCGCACCTGTTAATTAGGTTTTGGTGCACCTTATTTAACGTTTGTGGTTTTATACTTGTAATAGCTGCTGTAATACTATCTTTGAGTTGCTCAATGTTATTGGATTTTTTAGCATACACTACATCCTTTACAGTACCCCAAAGAAAAAAATCCAGTGGCGATAGTTCTGGTGACCTTGCCGGCCATGGAACAGGACCTGCATTGCCAATCCAATTTGGAAAACTATTATCAAGATATTCAGAAACGGCTTGAGCATTGTGAGCAGGTGCACCGTCATGCTGAAAATATTTTAAGTTTTGCAGTAAATGAAGTGGCAAATTATCTAGCATTTCTTGTAATTCGTTTTGTAGAAAATTCAAATAGTGTACACCATTTAAATTATAATTATAGAAGAAAGGCCCAAGTATTTTATTACCAAAATGGCACACCACACATTTATCGAAAATTGATGTTGATCCCGCCTTTCTTCTGTTAAATGGGGATTTTCCTGACTCCAGTAGACTGTATTTTTTCTGTTAAACATGCCTTTGTTAGTAAATTTTGCTTCGTCGGTAAATATAATAGTGTGACTAAAACCAGGATTATTATTTGTTTCATTAAGAAACCACCTACAAAACTGTAGTCTTCTCTCACAATCCCCATGATACAGTGTATTGCTAACATGGGTTTTGTATGGTTTGTAGCGGTTTTGTTTTAAAATTAGGCGAGCTTTTTCTGTAGAAGTAGCGCACTCAATTGCAGTTTCTCGGGTGGACGCTGTTGGCTTAAAATTTATGTAGGCTAACACACGTTCTTCATCATCAGTTTTGAATTTTCTTTTATCAGTACTGGGTTTTGTAAAAGCACCAAACCTTTTTAAATTGTTTTCTAATTTAGAAAACAATCGTTTATCTGGCTGCCTTCTTTCCAAATATCTTTCATAATATATATCACCAGCAGCATCACAATTTCTGTTACAGGCATAGTAACAAAAGAGCATGTCATTTTTGTCGTCGTTTGTATACATTCTCTATTATAATCAAATAAATTTAAAAGTCTTCTACACAAAATTTGCAACCCAGAGCAAATAAACACTTTAACTAATAATATCTGACAAACGCCAGTTGTTTTTTGTTTATTTAAAATATGTATCCATGGACTCCTTGATGCCTGCAAATAAATAAATCGTTTTTTCTTTATTATGAAGAAACTACTGAAAATAAGTACATCAACCCTTACATCAGGGTAATCAGAAAAGAAAAACCTTTCCATTTGGGTTATATTGAACTATGGTTTCCATTTAAAAAGTGAGGTTATGTTTGTAGCTTGAAAACCCATTTCCAATTAAAATTGTCATATACGCTATTGAATTCTACGTAAAAGTTACCTTACAAGCAGTTTTATTTTCTCTATAGGTTAAACCGTTAAAAGTTATTAGCGTTTGAAGAAAATGGCAAACTTCAGTTTTTCAAATATCTAAAAAGTTGAGCATCTAGGTGAGTTTTCAAAAAAGCATCATACTACTCGTAAATTTCTCTTCAACTTTGCTAATTTAACCAACATTGTATCTTCTATAATAAAAAAGTTACCCATATACGGAGATAGAATGTGGGCACCCTGTATATATATATATATATATATATATATATATATATATATATTTTGAATGTTATATTTAAGATATTATTCCTAAGAGAAAGCTGTTGTAGAGGTTTTGCATTTTATTTTTAGTATGTAAGATTTGCGTTGAGAGGAAGTTCTATCTTTATCGATGTTATATTTTTTCGTAAGAGAAAGCTGTTGTGGATGGATGTATTAATTGTTTCTAAAAGGATATTTCGTACCATTATAAATCTTACGTGTGACTGCAATGGTTTTATTAATCAAAGTGCCTGTAGAAAACAAAGTTAGACAGTTCCAGAGTAGGTCCGGAGCATTTATGACAACACAAATTTTAAGGGGCTTTCCAGGGGAAGCGTTCACAACAATATATATATATATATATATATATATATATATATATATTGCTGTGAATAGCCGCACGATTAGATGTCGTATTAATTTTGCTGTAATCTCTGCTCACAATTATTTCGTTATACAACTTTGCTATGTCATAGCCCCTAACGTTGCTGTCGCCTTTTACAACTTCACTGTTGTGTTCCTACTCGCCCTCTTTCGTCTGCGTCTCTAAATCCTGTAATTCCTAGAATTTGTATACCTCGGCTAGCTCAATCTATTAAACACAGAGTCTTTATGTTACGACAATAGAAAATTGTTTAACCCCTTTTCTCTCTATTACTTATCTGTTAAAATAATGTAAATGAAAATGAAAAATAAAGCAATCCAAAATATACAATATAATAATCGATAATATGCACACCTTTATGTCAATAACTTATTAATTTGTTTAATATTTAAAAATTAGCCCCTTAATAGAATATTGATATTTATCTGACTCCATCAAAATTTATGTTCCCTGAAAACCATCAAAAATATCACAGTAATTACTTTTAAGTACTTTTTGAACGTTTAAAATGATCCTTTCTCTATTTTTCAAATTTTCAAATGATTTTTGATGACCTTTACAGATATTTGATATAGCAAATATTAAATGTTAATATTGAAAAACAGTCTTATACTAATAATGAATAAAATCTCTGATCTGTGTTTTCTCTGCGTGTCTCTAGGAACTGCCTCTGAATATCGATGGATTGTTACAGCTTGACTCGTTAGCGTAGTTTCTTCACTCGTTGACCAGAATGATTAATTAATTGTTGCTTGAATTTTTCCCTCGGATTCTAGGAATGACTTGGAGTTTACTTACGGTTTAATTTGAGTATCTTGACGTTTATCTTATGTTTCATTGTACGTTAATTTAGAATTTTCTTGAAATCTCTTTGTAGCTATTTATTTAGACGGATATTTAGATCTGGAGGTTTGTTTAGAGGTACCTTCAGCAGTACATTCAAATGGATATTCAGAATCTTAATTCTTCAATATTAGAATAAAATTTAATAAACAGTTTACCTTACGTTTTAAGATCATAACAGCTACTACTCGTTGTATAAATTGGCACTTTTAATTTTCACTATTTAAATAAATTATTAATTTTTACTAATTTCACTTTTATGTAATATTTCACTTTCAATTGACGTGGTTAGTGCCTTGATTGAACAGATACTGAATGTTTATGAGGCTTCCATAGTGTTTATAGACTCCTCCTATCTATATTTCTTATTGGTGTTCATCGTGTGTTTGTTGATGAAGGCGTCGTACCTTGCGTTTATCTCTGCAAAATTCGGTATTTCTACAAATTCCCTGTTCCGATTCTTGTTCAGACGCTTCATTTCACACGTAGACGTTTAACTTTGTGTAGCATATTTTGCAGATAGTCCAAATTTTATTGAATTTTGGTCACGTCTTTATGTTTGTGTCGACTATAGTCTAAACTTTGTCAAATCGCGGACCGCCTGTTATTTATTGTTTGTTACTCCAAATTTGTTGGATTTTATGCACTACAATGTCTCTGGTCACGTCTTCATATTTTTAATAATGACGTATTTGAACGCGTTTACTTATTTATGCGTTGATATTTTAATGATTTTATTAAATAGCTAGTATGCCAGTTTGTTTATCTTCACCGATTACGTGTTTATTTTGATGAAACTTGATGCGTTTAAGAACCCTATTGTTGCTCGTTTCTTTCCAATCCTGGACTTGTATATTTAACTTAGAACGTATTATACGACGTACAAATTATTATTTTTTGCTAAATAGTATTTAATTATTGAATAATAAGCTTCTTTCTTATAAATTACATTGGTTATGATTTATATGCAGTGTGCTCGCTATTGACTTTATATAAAATAGTCAATTTACTCCTATTTAATGGTGGAATTGTTTGGTTTTCTTAACGTTACTAATACTTACATTAATCTTACGACCCCTATGACTTAATATACCCCTAAACTACCCTCTTATCATAGCAATGTATATATATATATATATATATATATATATTTATTGATGTGAATTTTAATGAAAAATGACTTTGTGCAGCAGTATATTTATGTATATTGTAAGAAAATAGCATTTGTAATAAAAATTTTTAACATTTAAAATAAATCAAGAAATTTATTTAACTCAAAGTTACAAAGTGTATGAATTCGGTAAAATATTAAATAAAATATACGAATCATTCGAATTATAGTATTAGGATTAACATCTGTAGGTTAATAAAGCTTATTTCAGGGAATTAGAACGCAATCGTACAATAAAATTTATTAATTTGTAAACGTCCATTGGAAACACCTATTCATTAAATAATACAATATATTGATGGGAAAGGCTCAAATAATGTCAAATACAAAACAACACTGATGAAAGTCTTAATCTATCCTAATTTGCCTGTAATCGATAAAGGTTATGCAATCAAAACGTGGAGTTAAACTATGTTATCAGAGGAAAAGTTCAAACATTCTGCTATTTTGCAAAGTAGGTGTGTTCAAATCGGTCTCGATCTTGTTATTTCAATATGAGGTTAATAAAGGCGGGAAATAGTCAAAACTTATGCGTTATAGCCGTTAAAAGGGTACCCAAATTTTTTATTTGTTGGGAAATTCGAAAAAACACAAGTGTTGGGAAAGTTTCAATGCGATTGACAAATCCATTATCACACAATTAAAAATCGTGCTTTGCTATCCAACGTTTTTTCTATCGCTTTTGCTCAATGCGAGCCTTCTTCTTCTAATTTCTATCTGGCTGTTATAAGCATGCCATCTCCCTCTTGTTTAAATTTTTTTCTGTATGTTCCTTTACTTTCTAAGTGGTTGAATAGTTAGAAGATTCTTACCTCATGACATTTGGCCGTGCGTGTGGGGACTTCCGTCTAGCTTAGTATCGACACTGTCTTTCCTGGGTCAAAGTTGATGCCATCGACAGTGAATTTCTTATTGATTTGACCTACGGGATGATCCTCTTTTAATCAAAGCAGGCGCAGAGTTTGCATTCACATTCTTTTCTGGTCTCTCATGCAGTTTTTATGAACGGGTATTGCTTCACGGGCCTTCTCCATTGGGAGGGCATGAGAAAAGTCCATTTTCAGGGTCGTACGCGATTAGTCTACTCTTTTGAAGGTCCCTTTATGTTACGTATATTTATAGAAGGGGCGGTGTGCATTGTCACGAGTAGGACCACCAAACAAAATTAAATGTTATCTGTTATCTTTCTCTCTTAAGATCTAATCTTATCTTATCAACAGTTAAATCACAGATGGTTTGTTATTTATCTTTCTCTTTGAAAATATCTTCGACATATTATTTTATCAAATTAATATATGAAACCAATAATAGTTAGTTAGTTAAATATTTCCTGGAAAATATCTTAAAGGTTTTACCTTTATCTAATTAATACCATAAATAGTTACGTACCTATCTTTCTCTTTAAAATAATCCTTGAGGTACTACAGTTTTTAATTAACACCATTAAACCATAAATGCTCATTTTTCGTTCTAAAATTATTTTTGAGGTGTTACATAATCTTACCGTTGCAAATACTATCTATGTATCTTCCCCTGAAATTATTTTTGAAAATTTATTTTATCTACTTGATATTCCGAACCTTTGGTACTTATGATCAAATTCTTGTATAATCCAAAAGAGCTAACCTGTTTCTTGCTTTGTGTTAAGTAGGTCTGGATTAAGAACGCTACATACCGTTAATGCAGTAGTACTGGATTGTTTGTTAATTTGAGGTTTTTATTGATGCAATACATTATGTATTTATCTTGTTAGTGTTCAATGTTTTAATTTGTCTGATCTAATTAAGCACCTCAAAGGTGTATTTAGTTCTATAATGTAATTAAGTGCTAGTTTTAAGTACCTGAGGCTCTTATTCGCCGACTAGTTTTGTACGATGCGTGTGGCGCCAAATAAGTCCTTGGGTGTTCAGATGACGTAGTCTGATGATCGGGTGGGTACTTATTTTCGTTTCCTAGTGTCGCAAGGATTGCTACGGGTTAAAACTACGTGGCGTCTAAAAACATTGTTTAATATGTTTTCCGTGTATCTGAGTTCTCGTGCAACTTTCCTTTTTTGTTTTTCATTTTAAATCTTTGGCCTGATTGTCACTCTTTTATGTCGTCACAAGTCTTATTTTAAATAAATAAAAGGAATTTTCAATTCCAAATTGAATGCGTATTTCTCATAATAATTGAGCTATAATAAGTAGGACATGACGCATTAGAATTCTATTTTGAACGAAATATATTAAACGTATTTTGCTGCATAAGATGCTTTTCACGCTTTGAAGAAGGTGCGTCATTGCTTCAACCAATGAGAACGGCGGTATAGTAAAAGGACTTTATAAGTTAGTGTGAATGGACGAGATAATCGGTCAGATTATCTTGGGGTGTCTTACTGAACAGACTATTACCTGTTAACTATCTCTTTGTTCCATAATGTTGTAGGTTACCGGCAACTTTGTTGCAACTCGTTAAATAGGCCATCGACCTCTAATAGGACCCGGACGCACGTTTGGGGGAACAACATACGTAATACCCGGAAGCAGTATCTAGTACTACTTAAAATATCTATAAGTAAGCTATTTCATGCTGCTAATTATTATTTATTTTTGTATTGAAAATCTATGCAATGTTAGTCCTCCGTAGAACCATGCTTGAACCTAACGTACGTTTACGCTAACTGTCACTTGTTTATGATACATTACATGTGATTTTCCAATGCTCCACTCGAAGGTACTACATTGGCCAGGAAGCGAGTTTTTTTTTTACCTGGAAAATTTGAAATTTTGCGGAACCCTTGCTGTTCTAAACAAGGTAGGGATCTTTAACGTGCGTGACAACACTCGCACACGAGACCACCATTTTACGTCATAGCGAAACGAGGGCCTATTTTTGTAAAAAATGCTCGCTTAACATTTTTCAAGCGGACCGTGTCGGGATTCGAACCCGGGACCTTGGGCGTAGTAGTCACATGCATACTAACTACAGTGCATTTATATTTCCAATGCTCCACCAGAAGGTACTACATTGGCCAGGAGGCGAGTTTTTTGTTGCCTGGAAATTTAGAATTTTTTCGAACCCTTGCCGTTCCAGGCAAGGTAGGGATCTTTAACGTGCGTGACAACACTCACGCACGGGACCTCCATTTAACCTCTCATCCGAACGAGGGCGTAATTTTTGTGAAAAATGCTCACCTGTCATTTTTCAAGCAGTCGGCCGTGTCGGGATTTGAACCCAGGACCTTGGGATCCGTAGTCTTACGCTTACTACATTGATCCACGGCGACGCCGCATACTAACTACACCACGGAGCCCCCCCCACCTTTACATACCACTGAATACAGCAAACATAAAAACAGGAAGAAAAAAAAAAAAAAAGCTGAAAGCATATGTGTGGAGCACAACACAGTACGTCTATGAAATAGGGAAAGTAGGTAAAGCAGACAGAAGGGGTTAGAATCCTTCTGGAATGTTGTTCTTAAGATGTAATAAGATGATAGAATGGACAGACAAAGTTAATAACAAATAGGTTATAAAAATAGTAGGGAAATAAAGATATCTGTGGAGAACAAAAAAGAAATAGGAGAAATAGAAGGAATAGATACATTCTAACGCATTTTAGGCAATAGTACGGGATATATTACAAGCAGAGGTAGAAAAAAAGAGGTAAAGGTAGACCTAGATCAGAATATCGCACGCAGATAGTGATGGATGCAGACTGCAAATTTTAGAGAAATGTGTAGGTTAGTTCAGAATTGGAAACAATGAGAGTAAGTGTTTAATCAGTTTCATGACTAAAAACCTAATGATGAATGATGATGATTCACATAAAATAACAATTAAAAAATATATATATATATATATATATATAGTTACATCGTGCTCACAAACACTTCTTTAAAAGTAAAGCTTGACAAGTAAAAAACAAAGGAAATAATGTAACAGTAGACAACAGCAATAAGAAAACGAAACCATCTCCCAGACGAAATGCATTTTGCAGCAGTGGTATAGAATTTTGTAAAAACGTTGCACCTAAGCAATAATGTGACCCTAAATTTTTATACCAAAATTTTATGAACAGTCAATGCAAATTTTATTTTATAATTAATACCCAACCCATAAAAGTTATTGTCAATAGCATATTCATAACCTTAAATCAAAGCAATGAAAATTTGCTAAATGGTTTCTACACATTTTATATACCTAACCTATACTTTATAACTAGAACTTAATTATGCAACGTTTCTCACACAATGAAACCAGATGTAAACAACATATTTTTTACCTAATTTTTAGTCCAAAAAATTTAAAATGTTTGTCTTGTAAATATTAATGTGACCTAAATAGGTAAAGCCAACTAGGTGAGCTGACTTACAAAAAATTAAAATTTTAATACACAGAAAGAAAATATATACATACACTGCTGAGATGATGCTTTCAAAGGGTGCACCTCCAGACGTCCCTAAGAAATTCTGCGACAATGGAACCATATTCAAAGAAATTCAACAAAATTAACTCCACCGCCTCTTACCATATGGCCGCCCAGATTCTACCATATGTTAGGAAAACGTTATTGACGATACGTACAAAGACAGATTTAAAATGTGTAGCTGCAGAAGAAACAATCGTCGTGTTCTAAGTCATTAATAAAATCAAACAGTCTGTGATGATTAATTATCGGATAATTTCTGTATAGCTATATTTGCGTTCACTCATCATTGCGTTAACTATATTTAAATCCGTATTAGAATTTGCAAAAATAATTGCTTTTAAAAATTGTAGAAGTTCAAGACGTCTTTTCTCAGATTCTTCAATAATTTCTATTGTTCCAATACCTTCCACTAAAATAGTAATAACGCTACGTTGACTAATAATAATTGTTAGTCAACTTTTCTAACAAAAGTCATAAACTTAGTGGCTTGACTTCATACTACTCCCATATGTATTAATCCATAATCGCTGATGTGTACAAGGACGGTTGTTCTTTCATGAAGTTGAATGCTAACAATAATGAACTTAACAGTTTTATTAATTAAACGCGTTTACGGAAACGAAGTTAATATAAGTAAGTGAGTTAAAACCTACAACACTATATTGCCCAAAAGACTTCGAAACAACACGCATTTTCATAACGAAAAACAATTCTATTTTTCGTAGTAAAGTAGGTACAATAATAATATAATAATCAAATCGTAACATTCCTCGAAAACATATGTCTGTAGATAATCAAATCAATAGTATTTTTCTCAAAAACATTTATCGATTTATAAGTTAACCAGAAAACTAACTGCATTGCATTTGACTTTGAAAGTCCTTCGGCAAACTCGCACATCAACACGTATTATTTGATTTTAATAAAAGACACTATTATCGATAATGGAAAAACCCGATAAACGGCGTGTAGAAAAAGTTGCTTAACTTTTCCCATAAAAACTATAAAAACTTATTAATAAATATTTTCTATTAAATACGGAGTAAAGATAAGCGAGCCAGAAATAACATTGTAGAAAATACGTACATAATTCATTGTAATATTTCCGAAAACAAATGTTACTGATAATCGAATACTACATTTTCAACGCTGTATCAAAATACAATAGATTGAAACATTTTTAAATTACAACTAAATATTGTAATAAAATCCTACAGGGTGATGAATAAGCAATGGTTTAGGCTGAAACAGCAGTCAGAATCGTTAATAAATATTCAGATGCAGAAACTGCACCTAACATCTTCTATCAAATGATATTTTAGCTCTAAGAATCGTTGATGTATTTGAGATTACAATACAACAATTTTTGCTCCAACTGCGTAATAAATTATTCACAATTCCGCTTGACACGGGTACAGATACTAATAGCCATTACCATACATGTACGATTTCGTTATGAAGTAGTAGCATTTGAAGAGTTGGTTCTCTGCAAATTGATACAAAATGAGAGCAACGGCAAGCGAATTATCTAATATATCCCAAAGATGTTTTAAACAAAGCAAGTATTAAACAGAAAAACTGTGTCAGTATACGAACAGTTGGTGCACAAAGGATAGGTGGTAGATTCTAAAATTTTCAAGCCCTTATGAAACAAAGATCTTTACTGATTTTTACTACAGCACGCGTTAAAAACAATTGTTACTGCAGTCCTTTCTTTATAAAAACGAGATTGCTGAAATTAATACCTCGT
This sequence comes from Platerodrilus igneus, assembly GCA_036346225.1. Lineage (NCBI taxonomy): Eukaryota > Metazoa > Arthropoda > Insecta > Coleoptera > Lycidae > Platerodrilus > Platerodrilus igneus. Next base: position 3,713,691 of record JARFIW010001292.1, on the reverse strand, counting down.
TTGCAGTTTGCAGGGATATGGGGATGAAGAAAATTCAGCATTATTATATTATTGTAAAACAAATGATTATGAAACGGTAAATTTTTACAACGGGCTTACAGATTAAAAGAAGAAATTGCATCATTATTAGAAGCGGAACGTAACCTAGAAGTAAAGTTGTCTCGAAATAACTTATTAGCAGGGTATGTAATCTGGCATACCAACCAAGAAACTGTCATAGCCGCCGTGCACTGCTTTTCTTCCTTGTAGATAGATACCACCAGTAGATATAAGTAACGTTTAAGGCCATTATCTTTGCATAAATACGGTAATTTGTATAAATCAAAGAATGCGCCATATTGAATACGCTAACCTTATATTCAGCTGCCTCGCGTGTTTATTGTTATTTATCAGATATATATATATATATATATATATATATATATATATATATATTATCGAGTTTTCTTTTAGATTTAATTTAGAATTTAGAGCGTGTTTATTCTAGTTTTTCAATTATTGTTATAGTTTTCTTTTTGAATTAATTTTAGTATAGTTTGTTTTTCGTATGCATCAATTATAAAAAGTAGTTTAATTCTTTTGGTTTACATATCAATTCACTTCTGATTTAATTAGGTACGTATAGTAGCAGTACTACCTATAGCAGGTGCATTCTAGAAAAAACTATTACTCATGTACAAGTTTATACAACTTAATATCTACTGTGTTAACAGTATTTTAAAATATGTATGCAACTGAAATTGCTATCAACTCAAATTTGTTCGATATTGTAGCAATGGGAAAATCTGACTGTTGCTTTTCTGACTGTCAACCACTCAAGGAGCATAATCGTCATCGTATAGCCAACCCAAAAAATCGCCATGAAATATTTCAAAAGTGGCTGAGAATTATTAACAATTTACGCTTGAATGATTTACCCGAAAAAGAGATATACGACGATTTAAGGATTTGTTCAAAGCATTTCATTGCAAAGGACTTTGAACCAAATAGAATTTAAAAAAAAATGCATATCGTACTCTTTTTAGCAAGTTGAGTACTTTATTATTATTATATTTGTTTCTTGCAGCATAGTTTAAATAATAGGTTTTAAAATTGAAGTACTGACTGTTAATGTAGCAATTAACTGTAGTTTCTTGTTTGTGGAGGTGTTAAATATGTAGGATATTCCTATATTACCTATACCTTATTTGTATTTATAATTTCAGAACAGTTGCGTTTTGCTAGTTATGCTTTCTAAGATAGTGCTACTTGTAGTCGTCCCAATAGTAATATTTACGAGAAACATAGCTATTCCGTGTTGTTTTCCACTGCAGAACATGGACATCAATTGCCTGCTATTACAGAAAGAGAAAATGTTTATGTGACTCCAGTGTCATCACCTGCTATTGATACTGGCTGCTTAAAAGTCTACAGAGTTAAAAACGTGTCCGCTTTGACACCAAAGAAGAAGTTTCTCCATAAGCAGATCACAGTGTTTAAAAGACAAGCTATGTTAATGCAAAGAAAGAATCTTAAACTTACATCAAGACTAAAGTTAGCTGATCAATTTACAGAAACTAAATGGTTTGAAAAATACACCAGAAATTTGAATGAAGTAGCCAAAAACTTTTTTAAAAGTCAATTGCACTGTTTTAATAAGAAACCTAAAGAGCGTAGGTTTATCGTTGATGATAAAATTATGGCTCTCGCATTGTTTAAACTAAGTGGACCAGGTTATAGATTGGTATCTCGACTTCTTTCACTTCCATCACGAGTAACGTTGATGAAATTACTGTATAGTATTCCGATTAAACCTGGAATAAACATATATTTTGAGCCTTAGAAGAAACAGGAAAAACATTGAAATCAATTGAAAAACATTGCTTGTTACTCTTTGACGAGATGAACCTTTCTGCCAAATTAAAATATAATGCTCACCTTGAGATGGTAGAAAGATTTGAAGACTTTGGTGACCACAAAAGTACTAAAATAGCAGATCATGCACAGGTAAATATTAATGTATCAATTCATACTTAATTAGTATTACTCTTTTGACATAATATGTGAATATCTTATATTATAATTTTGTTAATTGTAGGTGTTTTTTCTCAGAGGACTATACAGAAAATGGAAACAACCTATTTTGTATCAATTTGTGAAGGCAGCTGCCAGTTCACTAGAAACAACAAAAACCATAAAAAAATATTGTGAGGGCAGTAGAACAAGCTGGATTTAATGTAATAGCAGCTATCTGCGATCAAGGGACAAAAAATATGGCAGCAGTTAATCGACTGGTGAATGATACTCGGACAAGATATTTGCGACAGGGTAAAGAACTTTGACACCATGTTTTTGAAATTGACCAGAGACAAATTATTCCATTGTATGATACACCGCATCTACTAAAGGGAATTCCGAACAATATGCTATCAAAGTAAATTTTTTACACTATGAATAATAAATGTTAAGAAGCGAGTTGGGAAGACATTGAAGAAGCATGGTTTTGGATAACTTCAGTGGAGAATTGAGGGTTATGCTAAGACTAACTACAAATCATGTAGAGAAAACTAAAATGAGGAAAATGAAAGTGTCTGCTTGCTCTCAGGTCTTCAGTCACACTGTATCATCAGCTATAAACCTCATGGCAAAAAGTAGTTAGTTGTTTGTATTATTAACATATTTTTGTAACGTATAGCATTTCTGGCATATTGGACAACAGAACTTGATCAAGTTCTGTTGTCCTGAAACATATTATGGTTTTGTGATTATAATTTGAATTGCATGTACTCTTTTTCAGAGTACACTGTTGACAATATTCAAATGGAGGAGAGCGCTAATTTTCAAAAATTTTGTGATATGTTATTTGATAGTGTCAATGGATATGCCACTTTCAGTAAAGGTGGAAAAATATTTAGAACTGGCATAGTAGAGTATTTGTACCGGTTCTGGAACCACATTTCCTCCAGAATCCCTCATTTTCCTCACACATCTGGACCAAATAGTTTTCTTCGACTAGCCATTTTCATCTTTCGAGATAAATATATCTTACATTTTCATCTTTCGAGTTAAATGAGCAGCCTCATTTCCTCCCACATCTGGACCAAATAGTTTTCTTCGACTATCCATTTTTTCATCTTTCGAGATAAACCTATCTTGTTTGATATTAATTAATATTAGAATTCTTTCAGCTACCCGAATATCTAGGAATTTTTTAGATAACATCATCCCACAGGGAGCTACCCTCATTTTAAGATTTTTTTTGCCTTTATAAATTTTTTAGTTATGCAATACATCAAATTAGTCTAGAATTTTATGCAGAATCTGAATCTGCAAACAGATTTAAAATCGGACCACTCTTTGCAAAGTTACATTTTTAAGGACTTGAACCTCTAAATTTTGCTCTTTTCTCTATAAACAAACCTTAGCAAATAGTTTTCTCCGACTAGCCATTGCATCTTTCGAGATAAATCTATATTGTTTCATATCAATTAATATTAGAATTTTGTTAGCTACCCGAATTTCTAGGAATTTTTTAGATAGCATCATCTCCCAGGGGGCTACCCTCATTTTAAGGTTTTTCGCTGCTAGCGATTTCTGACCGTCCTTATAAATTTTTTAGACATACGACACATCAAACTAACCTAGAATTTTATGCAGAATCCGAATCCGCAAACAGATTTAAAATCCGACCACTCCTTACAAAGTTACACTTTTAAAGACTCACAAACCTAAAAATTTTTGCATGCTTTAAACAACCATTTCCCGAGAAATCTAAAACCGCGGGGATTTTAGAAATTAATTCTTTATAAACCATAAGTGTTTAATATTTAAAACCATTTTCAAACAGTAATGTACTGTTTTTTAGAATATTCAAAACCGCGGTTTTTTAAAATTTTAAACAGTTATCAATTTCTGGTTTAACATTTTACTAATTACTAAGTACGTCACAAATAATTATATGCTCATTGCTAAATATGTACTTTGGAAAAAATACATTTCGCTTCCAAAACTAATTGCTTTACGATTATGTGAAGTACACGTGAAAGCAGTATAGACCTTTCTCTTTATTAATTATATTATTGACTATATGTTTAAGAAATACAAGAAATATATTTCAATGTCGTGCATTAGAAAATTCACATATAATTGCTTAAAGATTATTAATAACACAATGTACTTTCTAGTACGTCCTCGACTACGTATTTAGGGAAATGCAAACTTCATTTGTAATACAGATCAATTAACGGTTAGTTATTTCAAACCGTATATAACGCGGTCTGATTAGTAAAGCCTATGGTTCTAACCATTTCTACGCCATCTTCGCCAGTAGCGGTAACTGTGGCATTTTTATGTCTGTTGCTTTTCAAGTGTGCGGCATAAGTAGTCTTTTCCATTTCGAAATCGCATACTTTACACATAATTCGTGGTTGTTTCGTACAAGGCCCTTTAACAGCTGGCTGAGTTGAACGTTTACGGCTTAATGACATACCATGTTGTTTTTCCTTGTGTCGCTGTAAGCTGTCCATTTTGGTAAAAGCGATACCGCAAGACATACAGTTTAAGTACTTTGCTGCTGACGGATGTATAAGCTTAACCCTGGACGATGTTACACCACGACATTTGTTCTGATGCCGTTTGAGAGCACCCCTCTTGATAAAGTAGACGTGACAGAGCTCGCATTTAAAAACGAAATCAGGTACCATTTTAGTACAAAACAAAATCCGCACTATAGGACTTTGGTGAAACTTGTAAGCGAACTAACTTATAAACTAAAAAGTTTACTCTTGCGTAGCTGCTTTATGCTCCCAAACCGAAGGTTTCCGAAGACAGCCGAACGATATTAAGGATTCAGCGGGGAACTAAATGACGTCATCTTTGGCCAATCCTTGCTGCTCGTCCAGTACATTTAGCACCAATGCATGCGCTCGGTTCGCTTCGTCCATGCTGCGAATGCAGTTAATGGAACCACCGAAAACGTCTTCCATGTTATACGGGCATCGCGTGCATATTAAAAATCCAAAAGGGTGGTAGCACACGCACACAAATTCGCTGCAAGTCGTGCGGTAGAAGATGCAGTGCTACTATAAACAAAAGCTTAATAAAACACTTTAAACTTTTACTAAGGGAATACCAAACTTGTTGTCTACAGAATACTTACTAATAAAGCAATTTAATTTTAAATAACTTCTACGTCATATTTTCGGAAATGGCAGGCTTGAATATTTTCTTTGGAAACAATTGAAGATTGCCGAAGACACTCGAAAAATGCACAAACGCGGTTACTAACCAATTAGCATTAATACCTTTTGTAGGTTGCTCATTTCCTAGAACCAAATCTTCCGCATAGCGGTCGGTAGCACGTAATGATTTCTCGAACCGGTAAGTTCTCGATATCGCCCAAATAGAGAATTAGATGCTCGATGTCTGTCAACTTCCAATTCCCTCGTAAAAAGTAGAAAAACTTGGTCAATCATCCATCTAACTTATACTTCGACCCGCTCCCATTCTGATAATTTCCAAACATTTTTCAAACGACAATGGTCTCAGAATTTTAAACCTTTGAAGGATCTATAAGTCGTGATCAATTACACGTTTGAGTTACCGGTAGGCTAACATATTTTATAGTAACAGTGCGCTGTATCATACATGCATACCCCTTCTCTGCGCTACTGCTATTATTGTAGTTGCTTTTAAAAAGTCAGTCGTCTTTTTTACTGCTAGGACCGCTGCAAAGCACCATTCTATATATTTTTTAAAAGTATAGCTAATCGCGCACTTTTTGTCTGATAATTAAATTTTGCTTATGTAGGCTTTTACACTTTCGCATATTTAAACATCTAATACGATCGATTAACTACTTTCGATTATACTAACGTGGACCACCATACATTCCGCCGCACCGTTTTTTTTAAATACAAAGATCCTATGGGCCTCCACACACTAACACCTAACGTATTTTTCCTACTATTTGTTAAACAAAAACTACCGGCATCGCCATGTACGTATGCAGACGTAAGCAGATGTTTGTGGATGTGTACGAGAATATGTAACCATATACAATAATCAGTCTAAGCTATTTTATTTAATCTACGAAAGCCACTATTTTTCTAAACCACAATTAATAATCACCTTTATAGGTTTAATATTTCTACCATTTCCTAATGACTGGTGCTACGTACATAGAAACTTTGAACTCTTATTGGAGAGAATCCTTATTCTCCCACGCACTGTTGCGTAGTTGCATGCCCACGCTTTTTGGGAATATATGCTCGTTATAGGTTGTAGGACCCTCGGTTTTACTTAACTACACTTCGTGAGACCTTTTTAATCTTTTTAATCGTGTCTTTTTCGCTTATAATGCGGTAGGACGTGGCTTCTGTACTAACGAATTCTAATACTAGATCCCCATTAAATTCGTCTTTGAATTTCCCTACAACTTTTTTGTTGACAAGCTGCATATTGTACTTATTATCTGCGGGGTAGTCACTCTTTTAAGATAAATATATCTTTTTTGGTATCAACTAATATTAGATTTTTCTAGGGAGCCCAAACCTGTAAATAGATTTTCAATAGAATCACCCCTTACAAAATTACGTCTTTTAAAGACCCAAACCTCTAATTTTTACCCATCTTTATTTAACTACATCTTTACAACTCTTTTTTCGCTACTCAAGACATATGCATATGGCAATCATATACTAGACTTTTACGTTGTCCAGATGTACGTTTGAGGGAAACATTTGCGTCTACTTTGGCCAAAGAACATGGTATTACGCGATTGGAAGCGACAATATACAACTGTACAATTGGAAGCTATGTCAGTGCGGAACGGGTGTATAATACCTTATAAGACTGTTTAACCTTATTGAAAGATAGTAAGTTATACTTCCTAAAGGCTACAATGTACTCGGTACCACTTGCCAAAATGTGAAGTAAGCTATCGGACAAACTACAAAATAGCCGCTGTTTAGTGTATAATAACCTGCTACAGTACGTGTATTGGGGGAATGGCAATACAAAAAAATTGACGGGCTTGCATATTAAGTTGTCCGAAAAAATCAGAGGAAAGGAAAAAATTGATAAAGTATGTGCTTACGGCTTTTAGTTTTAACTATTTACCTGTAAATTATTTGGAGATAGTAGGGGAGAAAGACAGCTAAGATAAAATAAAAATTTTACACAAGTGCTACATTAAAGCAGGTAGTACATATTTTAATAATCTGCAACACCATATTCTACAAATCTAAATAAAAAAGTCATTTCGGGATTGAGATTGATAAATACGCCTAACATTCGCCCAGAGGTTGTACGACAACGCGTAAATATTGGAGGTAAACTCTATCCGTTTACGCTAAAGGAAATTACTCCATTATGCATGCCATACGCTGTAAGTGAAAAAAAAAGACACCTGGAATTAGAGGAAATTGATGTAAAAAAGGCAAAAATTGGAATACATGGAAAACACTGCGACAATACGCGAACCTTACAAAGATGTGTTAGACAAAAAACATCTTATTAAAGAAAATGAGGAAGAATTAAAAGATTATTTTATGTGCCGATGGACTGACTTAGATGCATCCGGGTTCTACAAGCTATATGCATTTGTGGTGTAAAAAAGACTCCTTTAGTTATGTAGGCGTCCTTGCGGAAAAGGATGGTACTAAATCCGTATACTTTTAAAAGGTAATTCTAAAAAGGTATTTATCAAAATGACAGATAACAAAGACGAACTAAGAAATGCGGGTTTCGTAACCTTGGCGTACACGACACGCAAAGGGGTTTGCCTATTAAGAACCTTTTGGATCATTTAAAACCGGGGCCTCTACAACCTATAACGACCATATATTCCCAAAACTGGTGGACATGCAACTACGTAATAGTGAGTGGGAGAATAAGAATTTCTTCCAATACAGACAAGAAGAAGTCGCTCAAGCTAACAAGATACGTATGCAGGATATAGTGGGAAAGCTGCGATTAAAAGATTGTCACAAGCTGCAAGAATTACACGAAGGAATAGATCTAGTTGTCGGTGGAATAAAAGACTTTATATATAGATGCAAACTTCGGTACATTTTACAATTCGAAAACCTAGACGGTCTCTATGTATCAAACTATTGGCTAGAAAAGGAGATAAAGGGCTTGGGTGTCGATATAAATTTTAAGCTGCGAATAAAAGTAGATAAAATTATAACCACTCCAAACAAACATAAAGAAAGGACAGTTTTCTGTGTATAACTTTGTATTAAAATTTAGTTTAAATGACTCCATGCTTGGTATTAAATATTTTTAACTTTTGTTATGTATGTCAGAATAAAAATTTTATAATAGTATTACATTGCTCTTTATTTGCAAAAGGCTGTGACGTTACTACAAAATAGCAGTCGCACAGAGACGGGTGCGCATGGGCAGTGCTCATTGGCAGGGGTGCCCACGCGCAGGGGTGCGCACGGGCAGGGGTGCGCACGCGCAAGGATGCACATAGGCAGGGGTGCGCATGGGGAGGGAGTGCACATGGGCTGGGATGTGTCTAGGCATACACGAGGGAAGCGGATGCTAACAGTCACCAAGTATCTAATTCTTGATTTGGATGGTATCGAGTACTTGCCGGCGTATGTATCCGGAGTAAAAAATACGATTTGTACACGCAGCTTATTAATAAAATTAGTTTATCGAGCAAAGATGACAAGCGTAACGTCATTCTGGGAGCACATCAACATACGCATGTGGGGCATACAGATATAAATCTAAGATAGTTGTATAGATATTGTAAATCTATTGTATATATTAGTTTTAAGAATCCATAATTTTTAAGTTCTTCGTCCACCTTCCAAATCCTTCCTGTTTCTATCCTGGTTGACAGAGTATACGTGTTATCTCCACGTGGTATTCGCGGGACACGACGATTTTAAATTTCTCGGAAAATGGTTGTTTAAAGCATATGTCTTGGGTAGAGAAAAAACGGTTTTAAAGGTGCAGTTTAATAAAGATGGGTGAAAATTAGAGGTTTGGGTCTTTAAAAAGCGTGACTTTGTAAAGGGTGGTCCTATTTAAAATCTATTTACAGGTTTGGGCTCCCTAGAAAAATCTAATATTAGTTGATACCAAAAAAGATATATTTATCTTAAAAGAGTGACTACCCCGCAGATAATAAATACAATATACCGCTTGTCAACAAAAAAGTTGTAGGGAAATTCAAAGACAACTTTAATGTGGGTCTAGTATTAGAATTCGTTGGTACAAAGGCCAAGTCCTACTGTATTGTAGGCGAGAAAGACACGATTAAAAAGATTAAAGGGGTCTCACGAAGTGTAGTTAAGTAAAACCGAGGGTCCTACAACCTATAACGAGCATATATTCCCAGAAGGGGTGGGCATGCAACTACGCAACAGTGCGTGGGAGAATAAAGATTCTCTCCAATAAGAGTTCAAAGTTTCCATGTACGTAGCACCAGTCATTGGGAAATGGTAGAAATGTTAAACCTATAAAGGCGATTATTGTGGTTTATAAAATAGTAGTTTTCGTGGAGTAAATAAAATAGCTTAGACTGATTAATGTATATGGTTACATATTCTCGTACACATCCACAAACATCTGCTTACCTCCGCATACGGACATGGCGATGCCGGTAGTGTTTGTTTAACAAATAGTAGGAAAGATACGTTAGGTGTTAGTGTGTGGAAGCTCATTGGATCGTTGTATTCAAAAAGAACACTGCGGCGGAATGTATGGCGGGTCACGTTAGAATAATCGAAAGTGGTTAATCGATTGTATTATATGTTTAAATATGCGAAAGTGTAAAAGCCTGCATAAGCAAAATTTAATTATCAGACAAAAAAGTGCGCGATGTGCAATACTTTTAAAGAAAGTATAGAATGGTGCTTTGCAGCGGTCCTAGTAGTAAGAAGGGCGACTGACTTTTTCAAGCAACTACAAGAATAGCAGTAGCGCAGAGAAGGGGTATGCATGTATTATACAGCGCACTGTTACTGTAAAATATGTTAGTTTACTGGTAGCTCGAACGTGTAATTGATCACGACTTATAGATCCCTCGAAGGTTTAAAATTCTGAGACCATTGTCGTTTGAAAAATGTTTGGAAATTATCAGAACGGGAGCGGGTTGAAGAATAAGCTAGATGGATAATTGACCGAGTTTTTATACCTTTTACGAGGGAATCGGAAGTTGACAGACATCGAGCATCTAATTCTCTATTTGGGCGATATCGAGTACTTCCCGGTTCTAGAAATCATTACGTAGCTACCGACCGCTATGCGGAACGTTTGGTTCTAGGAAACGAGCAACCTTGGAAAGCACAAAATACTCGGTATTAATGCTAATTGATTAGTGACCGCATTTGTGCAAGAAAATATTCAAACCTGCCATTTCCGAAAATATGATGTAGAAGTTACTTAAAATTAAATTGCTTTATTAGTAAGTACCATTTCGAATGGACCTGCACCTTGTCGAAGTTCTAAATTACTAGAACAGGTGAAATGGCTTGCGTGTTCTAATGAGCTAAAGAGCCAAACTACAGGTCCAACCAAAGTAGTAGGGCCATTAGTGAGGAACCAGACTAAGACAGGTCCCCGAAAAAGGGCAGCGGCTTTTTCGGTACTTAGATTGGCAGAGACCATAGGGGTCGGTATGGCAGTCTAAGACACACATCCGCGATGTGGAAGGCAACGGGAAACCACCAAATTATCTCCCAAGTACACAGCGTACTTAAATTGTAACAAACATGATAGCATTCTCTGGGGTAAAAGATTCCGGAGTTAAAATAGTCCCCCATTCGGATCTCCGGGAGGGGACTACTTCGGAGGATGCGATCGGAAAGTTAAAAATGAGAGTCAGGAACATTCTGCGAGTCGGAGCGTGGAATGTTAGAAGTATGAAGCAAGTAGGTAAGCTAGAGAACCTAAAAATCGAAATGAATAGGTTACCACTAGACATAGTAGGGATCAGCGAAGTTCGGTGGCCAGAGGCGGGGGATTTTTGGAGTGGAGACTTCAGGGTAATTCATACAGGGGCAGAGGAAGGAAATTTGGGTGTGGGGATAGTTATGCGGAAAAAGATAGGATACTGTGTAGAAAATTACTTACAACAGAACGAAAGAGTACTCATGGTTAGATTAGAATCTAAACCGGTAAACACAGTAATAATACAAGTATACATGCCCACCTCTAGCTACAGTGACGAAGAGGTAGTAGCCATCTACAAAGATATCGAAGACATATTAAGATACGTAAAAGGACATGAAAACTTAATAATTACGGGGGATTTTAATGCCGTGGTAGGTGAGGGTAGGGAAGGAGCGGTAGTAGGTTTATTTGGTTTAGGCACGAGAAATGACAGGGGAAATATGTTGATAGATTTTTGCGACAAGAACAATTTAATCATCACAAACACGTTATTTCAACATCATGCTAGAAGACGATTTACGTGGAAGATGCCAGGAGATATAGGAAGATATCAAATAGATTACATTCTTGTTAGACAACGGTTTGGGAATCAAGTAAAAGACTGTAGAAGCTACCCAGAAGCAGATATAGATACTGACCACAACATCGTAATTATGAAGGCCGCACTTAAATTTAAGAATGTGAAAAAAAGAAACGGAAAAAGGCACTTGGACTTAGAGAAACTAAAAGATAAAGATATTCAAGAAAGATTCGAAAAAAAGTCAAATAAATTGCTCACAGATATCGGAAAAATATCTGATACTAAGGAAGTAGAAACAGAATGGAATAACATTAAATCCAGCCTAGACATGGCGGCCAGAGATATTCTGGGGTATACACAAAAAGAAAATAAGAAACCATGGATAACAAAGGATATTCTGAATTTAATAGAAGAAAGACGAAAATACAAAAATAAATCAGACAAAACAGGAAAACAGAGATACAAAGCCATAAAATGGGAAATTATTCGAAAATGCAGGAAAGCTAAAGAACAATGGATTGATGAAAAGTGCAAAGAGGTACAAACGAAGATGGAAATAGGAAAGACAGACGAAGCATACAAATTAATTAGAATGAATTTTAGGGATATAAAACCGTATAGCAAAAATATAAGGGACGCACAAGGAAACGTCATCATAGAAAATGTAGAGAAAGTGGGTAGATGGCAAGAATATATAGGGAATTTATATGCAGGAGAGGAACTAACTGCATTAGAACAGGAATCAGACATTGAAAATGAATACTTGGGATATCCTATACTTAGAGATGAGTTTGAATTAGCATTAAAGGGTCTAAAAAATGGTAAGGCGCCGGGTACAGATAAGGTGCAAGCAGAAACTCTAAAAGCCGCTGGACAAGCAGTAACAGAACGTCTCTTCCAACTTGTAAGCTATATGTATGAGACAGGCGAGATACCCAAAGATTTCAAACGTAATATCATAGTAACTATACCAAAAAAGAAAGGTGCGGATAGATGTGAAAATTTTCGAACAATAAGTTTGACAGCACACGTGTCAAAAATATTAACTAGAATTGTGCAAAAACGAATGGAAAAACGGGGGGAAGAAATACTAGGAGAAGACCAATTTGGGTTTAGGCGAAACAGGGGAACACGGGAGGCTATTTTAGCTCTGAGAGTGATAATGGAGAAAACAATAGCAAAAGGGGAAAGCGTGTATATAGGGTTTGTAGATCTGGAAAAAGCATTTGACAATGTAAAATGGAAAAAAATGTTTGAAATACTCAAAAAGATTGGAATGAATTATAGGGATAGAAGAATAGTACATAGCTTATACAAAGAGCAAACAGCAGTAATAGAATTAGAGCAGGAACGTAGAGAAGTAAACATTAGGAAAGGGGTGAGACAGGGATGTGCCCTATCCCCATTGATTTTTAACTTGTATATAGAAGAGGCAATGAATAAGGTCAAATGCAGAAAGACATTTGGAATTACTATGCAGGGACAAAAAATTGATATGCTTAGATTTGCAGATGATATAGCGGTATTAGCATCTAGCAAGGAAGAGTTAGAAGCTGCTCTTAATGAAATGGAAACGGTTCTAACAGAGGGATGCGGTATGAAAATTAACAAAACTAAAACTAAAGTTCTAGTATGCAAAGGTGGGGAAAATAAATCAAAAACAAGAATACAAGTATGTAACACGAACTTACAAGAGGTTAAGGATTTCTGCTACCTAGGAAGCCAAATAACGCAAGATGGGAAAAGCACAAAAGATATAAAACAAAGATTAGCACAAGGGCGTGCTACATTTAACAAGAAAAAGCAACTACTGTGCTCAAAGACCACAAACATAGAAACAAGGAAAAGATTGCTTAAAACATATGTGTGGAGCACACCACTGTACGGCTGTGAAGCCTGGACAATAGGAGAAGCGGACAAGAAAAAGGTAGAAGCTTTTGAAATGTGGTGCTACAGACGTATGATGAAGATATCATGGACAGACAAAGTTAAGAACGAAGAGGTACTAGAAATGGTAGGGGAAGAAAAAAATATGTGGAAAATGGTAAAAAAGAGGAGAGATAGGATGATAGGCCACATACTACGGCATGAGGGAATAGTGCGGAATATATTAGAAGCAGAAATAGGAAAAAAGAGAAGAAGAGGCAGACCTAGGTTAGACTACTGCACACAGATAGTAAAAGATGTAGGCTGTAGGGGTTTCAAGGAAATGTGTAGGCTAGCCCAGAATAGAAATCAATGGAGGTATGCATCCAACCAATCCCAAGATGGATAAACTAATGACGAAAAAATAACTGCTTAAACATGATGATTATTATAAGTAACTACAAGAATTGGTTGGGCAATATTCTCGAATAATGTTAAGTGTGTGAAAGGATTTACTGGAAAACCATTACTTCGGCAAATGTCTAAGTGTTGGGGGATCTTGGTAGCCACAGGTTGCTTAACCCCCTTCACGGAATCTCGGTGAAATAGGGCATAAAATTAGAAAACAATAGAAGGGGAACGAGCTGTATACACATGTCGTGTGAGAATTTCAGGGAACTAGGTAGGCTAGCTCAGAATATAAATAAGTGCAGGTACGTGTTCAACCAGTTTTGAGACGGAAAACCTAATGACGATAAAATTAGCGCAGATAAATCTGATTATTAGTATAAACAACTAGTTGGTGGTTGCGAAATATCTGCAACTAATGATGACTGTGCGAAAAGATATACTGGCAAATATATTAAATCGGTATATGGTTAAGTGTTGGGGGAACCTGACAGCCACAGGCTACTTACCTCCCTTCACAACCACTGAAGGTCGGAGAATTAGGGTATATAATTGTAAAACAATAGAAGGTGATTGAACTGCATCTAACAAGAAGGAACAGCGCCTGTGAGGAAAGACAACAAACAGAACAAAAAGAAAATTGTTGAAAGCATATGTGTGGAGCACAGCACAGTATGCCTATGAAATACGGGCAGTCTGAAACGCAGACAGAAAAACGGTAGCAGCCTTTTGAAATGCTGTGCTTCAGATGTATGAGGACGATAGCATGAACAGACAAAGATAATAACAAATAATTTATAGAAATATTAGGGGAACAAGGATATCTGGGGAAAAAGATAAGAGAAATAGAAGGGCAGAATACGTTCTAAGACATTTTTGGGGAATAGTATGGGATATATTACAAGCGGAGATAGGAAAAAAGAGGTAGATGTAGACCTAAATCAGATAGTTATAGATGCAGACTGTGCAAATTTGAGGGAAATCTGTAGGTTAGTTCAGAATAGGAAACAATGATAGTACGCGTCTAACCAGTTCCAGGACTGAAGACCTAATGATGATGAGTAAGTATTCTGTAGACGACAAGTTTGGTATTCCCTTAGTAAAGGTTTAAAGTGTTTTATTAAGGTTTTGGTTATAGCAGCACTTCATCTTCTACCGCACGACTTGCAGCGAATTTGTGTGCGTGTGCTACCACCCTTTTGGATTTTTAATATGCACGCGATGCCCGTATAACATGGAAGACGTTTTTGGTGGTTTCACTAACTACATTCGCAGCATGAACGAAGCGAACCGGGCGCATGCATTGGTGCTAAATGTACTGGACGATCAGCAAGGATTGGCAAAAGATGACGTCATTTAGTTCCCCGCTGAATCCTTAATATCGTTCGGCTGTCTTCAAAAACCTTCGGTTTGCATTCTATAGGGAGCATAAAGCAGCTACGCAAGAGTAAACTTTTTAGTTTATAAGTTAGTTCGCTTACAAGTTTTACCAAAGTCCTATAGTGCGGATTTTGTTTTGTACTAAAATGGTAGCTGCAAACGTTTTTAAATGCGAGCTCTGTCACGTTTACTTT
The DNA here is from genome assembly GCA_036346225.1 of Platerodrilus igneus. Lineage (NCBI taxonomy): Eukaryota > Metazoa > Arthropoda > Insecta > Coleoptera > Lycidae > Platerodrilus > Platerodrilus igneus. The sequence continues at coordinate 3,698,427 of JARFIW010001292.1, read as the reverse complement.
ACCAGGAGGGATGCTCTTAAACGGTATCAGAACAAATGTCGTGGTGTAACATTGTCCAGGGTTAAGCTTATACATCCGTCAGCAGCAAAGTACTTAAACTGTATGTCTTGCGGTATCGCTTTTACCAAAATGGACAGCTTACAGCGACACAAGGAAAAACAACATGGTATGTCATTAAGCCGTAAACGTTCAACTCAGCCAGCTGTTAAAGGACCTTGTACGAAACAACCACGAATTATGTGTAAAGTATGCGATTTCGTATGGAAAAGACTACTTATTCCGCACACTTGAGAAGCAACAGACATAAAAATGCCACAGTTAACGCTACTGGCGAAGATGGCGTAGAAATGGTTCGAACCATAGGCTTTATTAATCAGACCGCGTTATATACGGTTTGAAATAATTAACCGTTAATTGATCTGTATTACAAGTGAAGTTTGCATTTCCCTAAATACGTAGTCGAGGACGTACTAGAAAGTACATTGTGTTATTAATAATCTTTAAACAATTATATGTGAATTTTCTAATGCACGACATTGAAATATATTTCTTGTATTTCTCAAACGTATATTCAATAATATAATTCATAAAGAGAAAGGTACTGCTTTTACGTGTACTTCACATAATCGTAAAGCAATTAGTTTTGGAAGCGAAATGTATTTTCCAAAATACATATTTAGCATTGAGCATATAATTATTTGTGACGTACTTAGTAATTAAGAAAATGTTAAATCAGAAATTGATAACTGTTTAAAATTTTAAAAAACCGCGGTTTTGAATATTCTAAAAAACAGTACATTACTGTTTAAAAAAGGTTTTAAATATTAAACACTTATGGCTTATAAGGAACTAATTTCTAAAACCCCCGCAGTTTTAAATTTCTCGGGAAATGGTTGTTTAAAGCATGCAAAAATTTTGAGGTTCGTGAGTCTTTAAAAGTGTAACTTTATAAGAAGTGGTTGGATTCTAAATCTGTTTGCGGATTCGGATTTTGCGTAAAATTCTAGGTTAGTTTGATGTGTCGTATGTCTAAAAAATTTATAAGGACGGTCAGAAATCGTTAGCAGCAAAAAATCTTAAAATGAGGGTAGCTCCATGGGGGATGATGCTATCTAAAAAATTCTTAGAAATTCGGGTAGCTGAGAAAGTTCTAATATTAATTGATATGAAACAAGATAGGTTTATCTTGAAAGATGAAAAAATGGATAGTCGAAGAAAACTATTTGGTTCAGATGTGGGAGGAAATGAGGATGCTCATTTATCTCGAAAGATGAAAATGTAAGATATATTTATCGCGAAAGGTGAAAATGGTTAGTCAAAGAAAACTATTTAGTCCAGATGTGTGAGGAAAATGTGGGATTCTGTAGGAAATGTGGTTCCAGAACCGGTACAAATACTCTACTTGGCATTGACCTCACTACAGAAGAAACCTGCCACACAAAACTGAGGAATGAAGCAATCGCTCTCTTTAAAACTATGGAGTGCGTGAGTCCGGAACGAAAAAAATCTGCACACCAACATTTAAAAATTGGATTGTCACTTTGAGAAATTTAGGTCTCTGCGAACCAAGTTACAAAAATTTGGCTTAAAAATGATTATGAGGAATATCAATCAAAATTCTCCTGAGAATTTTTTTGGAACTGTTAGGCAATGAGGACATCGATTTATAAACCCATCAATAATATCGTTTGAACATTTCTACAAATCCCTACTTGTCAATTCCATGATGTCCACAAAATCAATTAATGTTAATTGCGAAGATGATATTTCGTCAATTTTGCTGGGACTGAAACATTTTATTTCCGTGATTCAGGTTATTATTATCTTTTATTTGTAATTATACAGAAATACTTACCGTATTGTAGGTTGTACATAAATGATTTTTATATTACAGGACATCCACAAACCTACTGAAACTGATGAATTGCATTCTGTAATACTGCCTGAAAATTTTCATATGTTGAAGCCCTTGGAATTATTTGCAGTATCGTATCTAATTGGCTACATTATACAAATACGATCTAAAGTTGGTACATGCATCACATGTAAATATAATGTTCTACTAAGAGATAATGAAGATGTAAATGATCTCCATAGTTTAATCGTTTAGAAGGACTTTGGTGGACAAAAAACTAAAGGACTACAATATTGTAATATTTAATTTTTAGAAAATATTGTTAGTGTATATAATATTGCAAGATATATTTTAAACAAGCAACTGTTTTTGCAAGATCTATTGAAACTATACTTGCAACTGTTAAACTGAATATAAGCTTCAAATTTATTGAATGTGAACATTCTAAAAAGCTGATCGATTTCATATTGGTTAACTTTATTAAACTGTTAATTTTTAATTATTTTAATGGGGTAAATAATTTGATTAACGGTAAGGATAATCGACCACTGCCCAGGAATTGTTCAATACTGCACAAACAGGCAAGAACAATATACGAATCTGCTAGACATTATAGAAACACGAAATAATTAAGATTACCAAACTTACCCATAAAATGAGTTCATAGATTAACAATTTTATTTGAATTTATAGAAATAATTAGATCAAAAGAAGTAGTGGAAACGGGTATTGAAGTTAAAAATTTTAATGGTCTGACTTTAGGACAAAATTTTCAGAAAACTGTGTGAGATATGGCACTTCTCTTTACGGAGCATAGTCATATATCAACATAATCAGGAATAAAAGATCAATTGTTCAAAATATAATCTCTTCAGTTAATAAATTAGAAGTTGGTAAAGTTTTATTTTCCCGAATAAAGTAAAGAACCTCATGACATAAACCTTACTTGGTAGGTGTGGGTACAGTTCAAGTGGTACCAAGAATTTACTAGTAGGTATATGTTCTCTTTACCCTGCAAAATTGAATGCACTTGAACAAACCACTATTACGTGTAAAAATTTTTTTACTAATTAAAACATTGTAATGCAAAGCACAGTAAACATTGAGTAATGTAACGAGTACTGTCATTAATAATAATAAATATTTCTTAAAAACATTTTAGCTTTGCTTAAGTAACATTTGTAAGTAAATGGTCGTATATTTAGACTTTGTTTGCCCTTAATTCTTTGCAACAGGTTTATTTATTTCTAGGAATAATGGCTAAACTTTGGCTAGCAACTGCTCTGATCTGTTTTTTCAGTACCTAGATTTCTGGCTTTGCAGACAAAAACTTGAGTTCAAAAATTATCTGAAAGGTATTTTTATACCAAAGTATTTATCTTCCCTAGTGCATGGTACTTGTACAATAAGTATATTCAATTAAACGATTCTTTCAAAAATATTATTTCTAATTATTATGTTGAGTGTTTATCTAGTTTCTGGCTTGTTCAATAATTTTGTGACTGTATTTAAACTTGAATGTAGAATTCTTTGGCTGCGAAGTACAGCTTTTTTTATATGTATGAGCTTAACATTATTGGAGCCATCATTCATCATTGCCACCAGCATAGCAGTGGCAGAAATATATAAGAACTTCGGAAAATACTATTAAAGCCTGCTTTTTGCTGCTTGTATCAATTTAGCAGTATTATATTGGGAGAGACTTGATGTTCTAGAGACTATATAGAGTTACAAAAACCCAAGTTAAGTTTTTAGTATAACAAATATTTTTAACTGTAAATGTTATATGATGACAAATGTAAAAACTAAACTTTAAGACATGTTAAATATATATTCTGCTCCACATTAAAGTTTGGGCTATTTGGTGGCGTGTTGTAATGTACCTAGGTACGCAAATACCTTTTAAGGTATTCAAAAATAAAACAAGTTGAAAATGCAAGACATTGTCGCAACGAACTTCCAAATTTAGACTTACTTTAAAACAAATTAAAGAAATTAAAATTATTATGTTGTAATAATTATAAGTATTCAGATAAAAACAAAAATTTATAAACAACAAAAGAGACATTTTAATATATTTTATTTTATTGAATAAATATTTTAAAAGCTATATATTAGTTCTCATCGATAAGATAAGAAATTATTTTTTTTTTATATGAATCTAATTATTTTCGGTAATCAAAATTTAAGTTTAAACAATGCCTATAATATTGGAATAATTGGCATGAAATGCCATAAATTGTTCAAATATGTGTCGCATATTGATTTTAAACTTATTTAAAATTTTAATTATCCTGTGGATTTTCCTGGGGCTCGGCGTCCCCGTGGCCCGATTTTAACTGACATCAAAACTTAAGCTCTGGACACCGAGCTGAATCGATTGATGTATCACACATTGATGTCCGACCATTAAAAAGGCCTCGGACATACAGACAGACAGACACACAGACAAATAGATTTCATAAACGAACGAAGTTCGTTGAAAATACCAGTAAATATAGCCCCTTTTTTATAGATACCTTAAACCTAAATTATGACTTGGATACCAGGTAGTTACTATAATGTGTTAATTTCATCTTACTGTGAATTACATAATAAAATCACCTGACTTTTGTTGAACAGAAGCACTTTTCATTAAAGTGAATGTAACTCTAAAAGTGTGTAAACATTCTGAGTGGGGGGTATATTTGAGAGACATAAATCTGCGTGCTCTAATTCCTTTTTTGTAAGAAATGGCTTGTTGTTATGGTATGGTTTTATGGATTTCTCTTTTCAGAATTTGGAATGATATAGATTCGGGAACTTCAATAGCATGAACTGCTGATCTTATTGTGTCTCTTCTGCTAAGCAGAATATGTCCTAAATTTTTCTCCATACTCTGTCTCCTTCTGCAATTTTTCTCTTGTTGCATCAAAAAATGGACAATTCGCAATTCGATCTTTGTTTGAAAAACTTCTTAATTGAAATAAAGCAATGGATTTTGACCAAAAGGTAAAATAAAAAAATTGTTATAATTCTTAATAATTATATCAGTCAATTAAGAATTGACATCTGTTTAAACAAATGTCATATACCATTGATTTTAATTGAGGGCATTCTAATTTTGCGCTACAACATAATGTATACTTGCATTTACCAATAATTCCGATTAAAATGTTCACTTGTTACTATTATTACGGGACAGCAGGAGTATAATACTTATAATTCATTTAAAATTGCACAGAGACAGATAATTTTGCATATAAGATGATTGAATTGGGCAGGGCAGAATATCTATTGACAACAAAGAGCTTGCGCTTTAGTTTATGTTTAGGTGTAGGGCCTTTGTGTATGTACTGTTATTTTGTAGTGTTTGATGTTTTTGAAATTTATTGTTGAATATTTATTCATATTATAATTTTCTTTATTGCCAACCGTCAATATAAGCATGCATCACCAAAGTGATTTTCGGAAGTAAGCAAACGCTTTATTTTACTCTAAAATCAAACATTTTACCCGTCACAAATATTTTCGACATCAATGGCTGTAAGACATTAATCAGATGTTTGCTATTTTGTGTATCTATTTACTTTTTTGTAATAAAACGTCATAATTCATGCTTATAATATCTCCATTTCTAAAATTGTATGTTTATACAGTTGGCGATAGATTGTATGCACCATGTCAGTAAAGTGTCTTTTTTAAACTCGCCTCGCTCGCTCGGCTCATTATCTCAGACTCATTCAATAAAGAATCACTACTGACTTAGTACATAAGTAACTATTATTATACATTACATTGTTAATACTAGAATTCTAAATGAAATAAAATCATGTACGATGTTTCAATACAATAATGATGCCAAAGTTGTATTTATGTCATCTCAAGTGTTAAGTAGCCTATGTTACACATGAAAAAGATAGTATTTATTAATTAGTGGTACAAACCTAATTTCTTTTTGTTCAGATGAAATACTATTCACGAAATGGTCAAGTTTCACGCTTCATAACTTATTTTACTATATTTTGAATATTAAATGATTTTATAGTTCAGAATAAACTTATATAAGTAACTTCAGTATTTGAACTTGATCAATTTTGTGATTGTATTTCATTTGAAACTGTAATTTTTAAATGTATAATATTTAAAATTAGCGCCGCCATATCCGCCATCTTTGATTTACCTTTCTTCCTAGACGTGTAGATGGTGCTTTGCGCTGTCATTCTTATTAACATGGAAGATTACAGTATTTCCCGTGGGTTAAATATTCTATGCTTTCTAGTGATCAAGTTGAGCTATTTAGTTGACACATTTGTGAAGCTAAATCATCAAATTTGATAAACAAATGCATATTTCTTGCAAATGAAAAACAACGTCGACTCTTGTAAAAAATTAGGATTATAGAATAAACAAGTTGAAAATGCAAGGCATTGTCGCAACAAACTTCCAAATGTAGACTTACTTTAAAACAAATTAAAGAAATTAAAATTATTATGTTGTAATAATTATAAGTATTCAGATAAAAACAAAAATTTATAAACAACAAAAGAGACATTTTAATATATTTTATTTTATTGAATAAATATTTTAAAAGCTATATATTAGTTCTCATCAATAAGATAAGAAATTTTTTTATATGAATCTAATTATTTTCGGTAATCAAAATTTAAGTTTAAACAATGTCTATAATATTGGAATAATTGGCATGAAATGCCATAAATTGTTCAAATATGTGTCGCATATTGATTTTAAACTTATTTAAAATTTTAATTATCCCTGTCGATTTTCCCGGGGGCTCGGCGTCCCCGTGGCCCGATTTTAACTGACATCAAAACTTAAGCTCTGGACACCGAGCTGAATCGATTGATGTATCACACATTGATGTCCGACCATTAAAAAGGCCTCGGACACACAGACAGACAGACACACAGACAAATAGATTTCATAAACGAACGAAGTTCGTTGAAAAATTAAAGCGTTGCAACATGGAAATGTTTAAAAGTATTAATAAATTTCTTAAAATCTGCAAAACGTCAAAGTTGTATTTACAATTATGAAGAAACATTTAACATTCTTGACGAAGGGTTTTAAAAAGTATTTTCTGCCCCTTGACAACTTTATAGCAAAATACGAGTGGTTTAAAAATGCATTTGAGAAAACTAAGACTCCATCGTTCAAGAAGAACAATATACAGACTTCACAGGCGACTAGATTAGAAGACGGTTTGCTAACCAACTTCTATTTGGTTTTAGGTCTGGCATGATATTGAATTTTTCGCCTAGAAGTCAAAAGCTTTTTGTATACTTCTCCGCTGTGGCTGAATTAAAGACAAACTAGATTACGGCGTAATACAGATAAATCAATAGTACATTCGGTTGCATGTTATATCTCCAGGATATATAGAAAACTTCCATACTTTAAAATACTATACATAAGAATATCTTTGAAGTGTTGTAGATATTGATTTTCGTTGTGAGACGACAAAAAAACCTACTAATACTAGTAAATGTGCTACTGTAACGTAGAATCCTTTATGTAGCTCATAAATCTATCATCAGATGGCAAGCAATGCAGCATTATTCGTTATCGACTGCTTTATGGCAACTCGTACAAAACAATTTTACTTAATTTTTTCATTAAAAATACGAACTGATCTGCTGAGTCTTAATCTAGTTATTTGCGGTGGTCAGATTCGCTACATTCGGATACAGATTATTGTTATATGTCCGTTTCCAATGCTAGGATACACACTACACTAGGAGAGCTTGGTGTTATGACGAATTATCTAGCATAACCGATTGTTTATAACAAAGGCATAAATATAATCTGTACTATACCAGTTTGTAGCTCATACAGAATTTTCAATATTAATTGTGTTATTCAAAACGCAATGGAACGCTTTATGTACGGTTCTACAGTTGTAAGTATCACGGCTACAGTCATAATCAATAACACGTTTTTGTGTTTTATGATCGGCGTTATTTTAATTACTACTAAGCAGAACCTGTGTGAAGTTGGCAGCCAAAACTTGCAGCCATTTTACCGAAACCACCGGAATGTTCATGGACGTAGGTGTTATATGGGAAACTTAATACCATAATCAATTATTATACCTATTTTAATATAAATTTAAAATAATAATGCAAAACTTTAACTTTTAGAGAAAAGATTCGATAGTTCATAACCCTATCCATTCAAATTATATTTTGAGCTCTTTCACGAACTACAGTAAATCACTCAAATCTAAATCCGATCTCAACTATAAATGTTAAATGAACAAAGATAGCAGTTCACACAATAGCGTTGGTTTTTTCCAATGCTGTCTTGCGAGGTTTCTATTATAAAACGCGTAATACTTTCCGCCCCGTCCAAGGGATCATCATGATATCTCGATTTTCAGATCAACCTATTATAATTTATTTCGCTCCGAAAAATATGGAGTGCCAACTTCAAATTTTGCAAGGGGTTGACGAATAATAGCAGTTGCTTACTGTAAAACGCGCAATCTCTTCGGCCCCGTCCAAAGGTACTTTTTGCTACCTTGATTGTTCAGACCTACTATACCTTATTTCATACCGAAAACAATAGAGCGCAAACTTGAAATTTTGCTAGGGGTTGAGGAATAATAGCCGTTACGCACTGTAAAACGCGCAATCTCTTCGGCCCCGTCCAAGGGTACTTTTTGGTACCTAGATTGTTTAGACCTACTATTCCTTATTTCATACCGAAAAAAATAGTATGTTAACTTGAAATTTTGCAAGGGGTTGTGGAGTAATAGCAGTTACGTACTGTCAGACGCACAATCTCTTCAGCACTATCCAAGGGCACTTTTTGGTACTTTGAGTGTTCAGACCTACTATTCCTTATTTAATACCAAAAAAATGGAGCGCTAACTTAAAATTTTGCAAGAGGTTGATGAATAATAGCAGCTACTTACTGTAAAACGCGCAACCTGTTCGGTCCCATCCAAGGGTACTTTTTGGTACCTTGATTGTACCCTACTATACCTCATTTCAAACCGAAAAAAAATGGAGTGCTAACTTGAAATTTTGCAAGGGGTTAAAGAATAATAGCAGCTACTTACTGTAAAACGCACGATCTCTTCGGCCCCGTCCAAGGGTACTTTTTGGTACCTTAATTGTTCAGACCTACACTACCTTACTTCATACCGAAAAAATGGAATGTAAACTTGAAATTTTGCAAGGGATTGAAGAATAATAGCAGTAAGGTACTGTAAAACTCGCAATCTCTTCGGCCCCGTCCAAGGGTACTTTTTGGTACCTTAATTGTTCAGACCTACATTACCTTATTTCATACCAAAAAAATTGAGTGCCAACTTGAGATTTTGCAAGGGATGGATGAATAATGGCAGTTACGTACTGTAAAACGCGCAATCTATTCGGCCCCGTCTAAGGGTACTTTTTGGTATCTTAATTGTTCAGACCTACATTACCTTATTTCATACCGAAAAAATGGAGTGTAAAATTGAAATTTTGCAAGGGATTGAAGAATAATAGCAGTAAGGTACTGTAAAACTCGCAATCTCTTCGGCCTCGTCCAAGGGTATTTTTTGGCACCTTAATTGTTCAGACCTACATTACCTTATTTCATACCGAAAAAATGGAGTGCCAACTTGAGATTTTGCAAGGGATGGAGGAATAATGGCAGTTACGTACTGTAAACTGCGCAATCTCTTCGGCCCCGTCCAAGGGCACTTTTTGGTACCTTGATTGTTCAGACTTACTATAACTCATTTCATACCGAAAGAAATGGAGTGCCAACTTGAAATTTTGCAAGTAGTTGAGGAATAATAGCAGCTACTTACTGTAAAACGCGCAACCTGTTCGGCCCCATCCAAGGAAACTTTTTGGTAGCTTGATTGTACCCTACTATTCCTCATTTCATACCGAAAAAAATGGAGTGTCAACTTGAAATTTTGCAAAGGGTTAAGGAATAATAGCAGTTACTTACTGTAAAACGCGCAATCTCTTCGGTCTCGGACAAGGGTACTTTTTGGTACCTTGATTGTTCGGACCTACTATACCTCATTTCATAGCAGAAAACAGAATTAGGCAAAATTGTCTATTTTCAAAGAATTAAGATTTTTTATATAAAATACAAAAAGAAAACATGTGAAAAATCGTTAACAATCGCTAAAAAAATACTAACACAATAGAAGAAAAAAGACGAATTATACAACAAACCCAAGCCTGTATCAAAAATGGATAAGTTCACTGTTAAATAAGTTTAATTATAAGGTATTTATGGTAATCCTTAACAGTAAAAAGTAGCTACTATATACAACACAAATACTCTTAAAACATAATTACAACAATAAACATAAAATAAATGAAATTTAATAAGCATAACAATTTAACATTTACGTTAATCAATTTATTATACAGTCAGTAAAATATTTTGACTAATTATGTGTGAAATTTCAATTATGCACAATATCATCATCAGTTCATATAGTGTATGCGTAATTTTTCTAAACGCAATAATATCCGGACGCTTTTCTATTAATGCTGTTGACACTAATAGTTATGTGGGGAATTAATAAAGTCAACAGCAATACAAAGCTGTTCGGCAAAAGTTTGCTAACAAGCAGTAAATAGACAGCGGTAAATTGTATTCTGCGAAAAACCAGTCCTCAATTCCTTACAAAATTTCAAGTTGGTACTCCATTTTTTTTGGTATGAAATGAGGTATAGTAGGTCTGAACAATCAAGGTACCAAAAAGTACCCTTGGACGGGGCCGAAGAGATTGCGCAGTTTACAGTACATAACTGCCATTATTCCTCAATCCCTTGCAAAATCTCTAGTTGGCACTCCATTTTTTTCGGGATGAAATAAGGTATAACAGTTCTGAACAATCTAGGTACCAAAAAGTACCCTTGAATGGGGCCAAAAAGATTGCGCGTTTTACAGTAAGTAACTGCTACTATTCCTCAACCACTTACAAAATTTCAAGTTGGCAATCCATTTTTTTCGGTATGAAATAAGGTATAGTAGGTCAGAACAATCAAGGTACCAAAAAGTACCCTTGGATGGGGCCGAAGAGATTGCGTGGTTTACAGTAAGTAACTGCTATTATTCCTCAACCCCTTGCAAAATTTCAAGATGGCACTCTATTTTTTTCGGTATGAATTAAGGTATAGTACGTCTGAACAATCAAGGTACCAAAAGTACATTGCGCGGTTTACAGTACGTAACTGACATTATTCCTCAATCCCTTGCAAAATCTCAAGTTGGCACTCCATTTTTTTCGGTATGAAATAAGGTATAGTAGTTCTGAACAATCTAGGTACCAAAAAGTACTCTTGGACGGGGCCGAAAAGATTGAGCGTTTTACAGTAAGCAACTGCTATTATTCGTCAACCCCTTGCAAAATTTGAAGTTGGCACTCCATATTTTTCGGAGCGAAATAAATTATAATAGGCTGATCTGAAAATTCAGATATCATAATGATCCCTTGGACGGGGCGGTAAGTATTACGTGTTTTATAATAGTAACCTCGCAAGACAACATTGGAAAAAACCAACGCTATTGCGTGAACTGCTATCTTTGTTCATATAACATTTATAGTTGGGATCGGATTTAGATTTGTGTGATTTACTGTAGTCCACGAAAGAGCTCAAAATATAATTTGAATGGATAGGGTTATGAACTATCGAATCTTTTCTCTAAAAGTTAAAGTTTTGCATTATTATTTTAAATTTATATTAAAATAGATTTAATAATTAATTATGGTATTAAGTTTTCCATATAACACCTACGCCCATGTACATTCGGGTGGTTTCGGTAAAATGGCTGCTAAGTTTTGGCTGCCAACATCACACAGGTATAAGCAGACGCCATACCTACTTTCTTCAAAGGCATCATTAGAACAATACTTGAATAACTACTTCCTAGCTAGCAGATTAGCGCGCATAGTTAAACCCAAAGGCGTTTCGCAGCAGTCATGAATAATAAAAAAATTATTTTTAAGCGAATACTCACACGTTACTCTAGGTGAAAGGAAGACTTGCAGTAAAGTAATTAAAAAACAAAAGAAAGTAAAGGTGCATTTCCCTGTGAGTGGGGACTTCCGTCTAGCTTATTATCAACAGTGTCTTCCGCTGGGTATACGTTTATGCCATCGGCAGTGAATTTGTTTTTTATTTGACTTGCGAACTGATCCTCTCTTAATCAACGCTGGTGCAGGGTTTGCATTCACATTCTTTCCTGGTCTCTCATGCTGTTCAAATGAACGGGTATTGCTTCAAGGGCTTTCTCCTTTGGGAGGGCATGAGAAAAAATCCTTTTTCAGGGTCGTACGTGATCACTCTGCTCCTTTGAGGATCCTTTCATGTTACATATATTTATAGGAGGAGCGGTGTGCCTTGTCACGAGTAGGGCCACCGAACAAAAATAAATGTTATCTGTTCTCCTTTTCACTGAAATTTTCTCTTAAGATCGTATCTTATCTTTTCAACAGTTAAACCACAAGTGGTTTGTTATTTATTTTTCATTTTGAAATATCTTTGAGATCTTATTTTATCTAATTAATATATGCAACCAATAATAGTTAGTTGGTTAACTCTTTCTTGGAAAATATATTAAAGGTTTCACCTTTATCTAATTAATACCATAAATAGTTACGTACCTATCTTTCTCTTTAAAATAATACTTCATATAGTACCCCTTTTTTGTCACTCTTAAACCATAAATGCTCATATATTGTTTTTTGTTTTGAAATTACCTTTGAGATGTTACATTATCTTACGGTTGTAAATACTACCTATGTATCTTCTTCTAGAATTATTTTTGATAATTTATTTTATTTTTTTTATGTTCTGAACCATTGGAAATTATGATCAAATTCTTGTACAAACGAAACAAGCAAACCTGTTTCTTAACTGTGTGTTTGGTAGGGTATGATTAAGAACGCTACATACCGTTAATGCAGTGGTGCTGACTTATTTGTTAATTTAAGGTTTTTATTGCTACAATGCATTTTGTCTTTATCTTGCTAGTAGCCAATGTTTTAATTTGTGTGATCTAATAAAGTAGCTTAAAGCTGTATTTAGTTCTATAGTGTAATTAGGAGCTAGTTTTAAGTACCTGAGCTTCTAACTGGCCGACTAGTTTTGTGCGTTTTGTGTGGCGGAAAACAAGCCTCTAGGATGTTCAAATGATGTAGCCTGATGATCGGGTGTGTACTTATTTCCGTTTCCTAGTGTCGCAAGGATTGCTATGGTTTAAAACTACGTGGCGTTTAAAGACATTGTTTAATATAAGTTTTCTGTGTATATGAGCTCTCGGGCAGAGAGACACTCCTTTTTTGTTTTTTCATTGTAAATCTTTGACCAAATTGATGTGTCTTTCCCATAATAATTTAGCTACTATAAGTAGGTCATGACGCATTAGAATACTGTTTTGAATTTCCATACACTGTTAGGGGAATAACTTAAATTGTATTAAACGTATTTTGCTGCATAAGATGTATATCACGCTTTACAGAAGGTGCGTCATTGCTTCTACCAATAAGAATGGCGATATAGTAGAGGGATTTTTATAAGTTGTTGCGAATGGACGAGATAATCGGTCAGATTATGTTCGGCTGTCTTACTGAACAGACTATTACCTGTTAACTATCTCTTTGTTCCATAATGTTGTAGGTTACCAACAACTTTGTTGTAACTCGTTAAATAGGCCATCGATCTCTAATAGGACCCGGACGCATGTTTGGAGGAACAACATTCGTAATACCTGGATGCAGTATGTACGAGATAATCGATAAAGTTATCTTGGGCTATCATACTGAACAGACAAGTGGCGGTTAATGCATTAAATTCAGTGTAGCTACTTCTAGAACTTTTGCATCTCATATTACCGGTTAATTGTCTCTTTGTTCGATAATGTTGTAGGTTAACAGCAACTTGTGGCAATTCGTTAAATAGGTCATCGATCACAATTAGGATCCAAACGCATGTTTGCAGGAACAATATACGTGATACAAAGATGCAGTGTGCAGTACTACCTTAAATATCTATATGTAAGCTATTTCATGCTGCTAATTATTATTTACCTTTGTATTGAAAATCTGTACAATGTTACGCCCTCTGTAGAACCATGCTTGGAACTAAAGTACGTTTACCTTAACTGTTTCTTGTTTATAATACAGCGACTTTAGGAGAAAAATTGAACAACCTTAAATATATTAGAATGTGATAGTATTGCTTCATTTATATGAACGAAGCATTCCATGATGTTTTTCACTACACCGAGTCAACCACATACCAATGAATATTGAATGGCGCATTGCTTTTATGTAGCTGTGTGCACGGCACAAGAACATTGTTTTCTAGTTCAGAGCTATGGACATTCAACTGGATACAAATAAGCGTCTTATGATTAAAACATCATGTGCCCCAGAAATCACAGTACAAGAGATATTATGAAGAACATGTAAATTTTGGTTTCATGGGAACTGAAAAAGATGACGTTCAAAAATTTTAGCGGCGGACACACTAAAACCCAACAAGCTTAAACCATATTTGTAAAGAGTTTACATTAAGTATGCTCAAAAAATTAGCTGAGGAAAGTTGGTAAACTAAAAACTAATGAATACTAAGATTTATTTTAAAAAATTGTTTTAGCTGTGAATGAAAATGCTCTCGTAGTTTCTTACACAGTTTTATAAAATAGCAAAGTGTAAAGATCTGAATATCAATAGCGGCGAACATGTTCCGTTAGTTCCTACTCAAATGATAAAAAATAGTGCTGATAAATGATCCAAGCAACTACAACGTATTTTCTGTTACGGTATTCCGTCCGTGAGGATAAGAGAAACTGTAACCTAAGCAAAGAAAATAGCCAGCACAGAATATTGTAATAAAAAAAGAAATCCTAAGAATGCCGTGATAGCTAGAAAGACGTAGATGGGAGCGAGTCACAAAAGTGAAGAAGAAACGAAGTCCTTAAAAGAGAACATTTATTTACAACACCTTTAATAAAAAGCATCCTATAAAAAAACTAATCCGTAAGGAAAACAATATTTACTCAATATATCCCGGAGGATTCACACAATATAAAAATCAACGCAAAAGTAATTAATAAATTCCTCGCCTACCTCACATTAATTTTTACCCTCAATCCTAGTATTTACATAAACCATATAAAGAATAGTCACAAGAAGAATATAGCCCTCAATACTAATATTTACGAGACCAAAATTAAACAAGACAACAAAAAATATATAGTCGATTGTTTTCAACTACATGTCTACCATAATTCGTTAATATTTGATATTCACATAAATCAACAATTAAAAAAATAAAATATACATACTTACATCATGTCCACAAGCACTTCTTTAGAAGCAACCCTTAATAATTAAAAAAACAAAGAAAATTATGAAATAGTAGACAACAGCAATAAGGGACAAAACCATCTACCAGAGGAAATGCACTTTATAGCAGCGTTATAGAATTTTATAATAACATCACACCTAAACAATAATGCAACCCTAAATTTTTATACCCAAGTCTTATGGACAGTCATCGCTAATTTTATTTTATACTTAATACCCAACCCATAAAAGCTGCTGTCAATAGCATATTCATAACATTAAACCAAAGCAATTAAAATTTACCAAATGGTTTCTACACATTTTATATACCTAACTCATACTTTATAATTAGAATCTAATTGTGCAACATTTTCCACACAGATGTAAACAACATATTTTTTACCTAATTTTTATCCCAAAAAATTAAATATGTTGTCTTGTCTTTTCTAATGTGACCTACATAGATAAAGCCAACTAGGTGAGATGAGTTACAGAAAATCAAAATATCAATACACAGAAAGAAAATCTATACATACACTGGTGGGATGATGATTTCAAAGGGTGCACTTCCAGAAGACCTGGCTGTCCCTGGAAAATTCAACGACAATGAAACCATATCAAAAGGAATTCAACAAAACCAACTACACCGGCTACTACCATGGTCGCACAATTCTACTATATGTTAAGATAACGCGATCGACGATGTGTACAAAAACAAATTTAAAATTTGTAGCTGCAGAAGAAACAATCGTCGTGCCTCTAAGCCATCAATAAAATCAAACAGTTAGTGATGATTAGATTACCGAATAATTTGTGTATAACTATATTCACGTTAACTTACCATCGCCTCAACTATATTCAAACCGGTATAAGAATATCCCAAAATAATTGCTTCTTAAAATTGTAGAAGTTATTAACGTCTTTTCTTATAATGATCAATAATTTCTTTTGTTCCAATACGTTCCACCAAAATAGTAAAAATGTACATTGAGTAATAATCATTTTTAGTCAACTTTTCTAACAAAAGGAATTCATGAACCTAATGGCTTGACTTCGTACTACTTCTATATGTTTTAACTCATGATGGCCAATGTGTACAAAGCCAGCTGTTTTTCCATGAAGTTGAATGCAAACAGTAATGGACTTAACAGTTTTATTGTATAATAGTGTTCGCGGAAACGAAGGTAATATAAGTAAGTCACTTGAAAACAACAACACTATATCGCCCAACAGACTTCCAAACAACACGAATTTTCATAAAGAAAAGCAATTCCATTTTTCATCCAAGTAAGGAAGGTAAGTACGATAATAATTCAATAATCAAATCGAATATACCTCAGAAACATATATTAGTAAATAATTAAGCCACACGAATAGTATTTTTCTCAAAAACATCCATCTATTTATAAGATATCCAGAAAACTAACTGCATTGCACTTGATTTTGAAGTTGCCTAACTTTTCGTATAAAAACTATGGAAATGCAATTTACTAATAAATACTTTATATTAGATACGGAGTAAGGATAAGCGAGCCAGAAATAACATTGTAGAAAACACGTACACAACTCATTGTAATATTTCCGAAAACAAATGTTACTGATAATAGAGTACCACATTTTTAGCGCTGTATCAAAATAGAATAGATCGAAGCATTTTATATTATAATTAAATATTTTAATAAAATCATACAGGGTGTTGAATAAGCAATGGTTTAGACTGAAAAGGCAGTCGGAATCGTTAATAAATATTCAGATGCAGAAATTGCACGTAACATTTTTAATCAAATAATATTTTGGCTCTTGGAATCCTTGGTATATTTGAGATTACAATGCAACAATTCTTGTTCAAGCTGCGTAATAAATTATTCACAATTCTGCTTGACGCGGCCACAGATACTAATAACGATTACCATGGATGTTCGATTTCGTTTTGAAGTAGCAGTATTTGAAGAGTTGGTTCTCTGCAAATTAAAACAAAATGAGAGCAACGGCAAGCGAATTATCTAATATATTCCTAAATTTTTTTAAACTAAGCAAGTATAAAACAGGAAAAATGTATCGGTATATGAACAGATAGTGCACAAAAGATGAGTGGCAGGTTCTAAAATTTTTAAGACCTTATAAAACAGAAATCTTCACTGGAATCACTGTATGAATAAACGAGAAGCGCTTGTTATGAAATAAATAACATTTTTACTAAAGCCCGTGTTAAGGACAATCGTTACTGCAATCCTTTTTTATAAAGGCGAGATTACTGAAATTAATACCTCTTTTGCACTTTGCAGGGATATGGGGTGTACATAATTCAGCATTATTATATTCTTGTGAAACAAGTGACTATGAAGTGGTAAACTTTTACAACGTGCATACAGATTAAAAGAAGAAATTGCATCATTATTAAAAGAGGAACGTAACCTAGAAGTAAAGTTGTCTCGAAATAACTTATTCCTGATCAAGCTGAGCTATTTAGTTGACATATTTGTGAAGATAAATCTTCAAATTCGTGAAACAAATGCACATTTCTTGCATATGAAAAACAACGTCTACCCTTTTTAGAAAATTAGGATTATAGAATAAAAACTTAAAGCGTTGCAACATAGAAATGTTTAAAAGTGTTAATGAATTTCTTAAAATCTGCAAAACGTCAAAGTTGTATTTACACTTACGAAGAAACATTTAACATCCTTGACGAAGGGTTTTAGAAAGTATTTTCGAACCCATGACAACTTTATAGCAAAATACGAGTGGTTTATAAATGCATTTGAGAAAACTAAGACCTTATGGTTCAAGATGAAGAACAATATGCAGATTTCACAGGTGATTAAATTAGAAGACGGTTTGCCAACAAACTTCTATTTGGGTGTAGGTCTGGCATGATATTGAACTTTCCGTCTAGAAAACAAAAGCTTCTTGTATGCTTTTGTCCGTTCCAACAACTTAACTTTACGAAAAATGCTTCTCAGCTTTGGTTGAATTAAAGACACACTAGACTCCAGCTTAATACAGATAAATCAATAATGCAATCGGTTACACGTTATATCTCCAGGGTATATACAAAACTATGATACTATTCATAAGAATATCAGTGCTGGAGATATTGATTTTTCTGAGATAACAAAGAAACTGGTACTAGGAAATGAGCTACTGTAATGTAGAATCCTTTATGTAGCTCTTAGATCTTTCATCAGATGGCGAGCAATGCAGCATTATTCGTTATTGATTGCTTTGTGGCAACTCGTACAAAACCCATTTAACTGAATTTTTGTATTAAAAATACGAACTAATCTGCTAAATATTCATCTAGTTACTTACGGTGGTCAGATTCACTACATTCGGATACAGATTATTGTTACAAGTCCGTTTCTAATGCTAGGATACACAATACACTAGAAGAGCTTGGTGTTATGATGAATTATGTAGCATAGCGGATTTATAACAAAGGCATAAATATAATCTGTACTATACCAGTTTGTAGCTCATACGGAATTTTCAATATTAATTGTGTGTTATTCAAAATGCAATAGAGCGCTTTATGTTCGGTTCTACAGTTGTAAGTATCATTGCTACAGTAGTAATCAATAATACGTTTTTCATGTTTTATGGTCGGCGTCATTTTAATTACTAATAAGCAGACTCCATACCTACTTTCTTCAGAGGCATTATTAGAATAATACTTGAATAAGTACTTCCTAACGAGCAGATTAGCGCGCATAGTTAAGCCCAAAAGCGTTTCGCAGCAGTCATGAATAATAAAAAATTATTTTTAAGCGAATATTCACACGTCTCTCTGGGTGAAAGGGAGACTTGCATCAAAGTAATTAAAGAAAATGGGAAAGTAAAGGTGCATTTTCCTGTTACGTCCACCATTGGAATGCAGGACCAAGCTGGAAGTCATGGTTTGTGCTATGTTTGTGCGGAAATGTGACAAAGCTCTGGTCCTTTTAAAGAATTAATTAAAATAGGGTGCCATGGAAATGAAAACAGCCCCACCTCAAAATTTTACAGTTTTGATAACGTCAACTCGTTTGTGCTACGTTTGTGCGGGTTAGTGTCCGAATTAAAACTTTGTGCAGTAAACACTAATCCTCAATAGCTATTCCAAGGCGGGGTGCCGCGGAATTGACAACACTCCCCTTTAAAATTTTGCAGTCTCGATAAGGTCTTTTGTTTGTGATACGATTGTCTAGGTTTTAGTCCTATTCTAAGCGTATGCGTAGCAAACCTTAATCCGCACCAGCAAGTGTAAAATGACATTGCCACGAAAACAAAGCACCCTTACCTCAACATTTTTCAAATCTGATTATGTCAATCACAACATTTAAATATGACTCATCACACGTCAAACTATGATGAAGTTCGAATTTTAGATTCTGAAACTAATCATAAGTTTAGGCTTTTTTTGGAGGCGTATTAATAAGAAATGAAGTTAATTTATTGAACTTTAGGCAGGACGCCCAACATTTACATCCAATATATACAAATCTGTACAGAATTCCAAGGTCAAATTTTAATTTTCAACAATGATGTGATGGCCAGAGCGCTTCCTATTTACCTAATAATAGTAGAAAATGTGGAACACGCGCTCTCATTCTTATCAGCCTGGTTTTATATTTTTTCATTCGTAGTTGGTCGTTTACTCTATGAACATGTAATTTTATTAATTAAATTTAAATAATCCCTTTTTGGATGCTCCAATATTTTTATTTTAAGCAGTTATGACTAATAACAACCCTGATGTGTAAGGTTGTTTTTATAATTTTTATAACTGTAATATTTATGCATTAACAATTAAGTAAGTAATGTTGAAAAAAACTTTTGATGACTGTAATAATGTTTTTCCTGTTGTAGAATCTTGATAAAGGCAACTACCCTTGCCGAAACGCGATTTATAATAAAATAGATGAAAAGTATTATTTTGTTTTAATTTTTCTGGACTAAAATATCCCAATTGTACCGTAACATTTTATCCTAAATAATATATGTATATATATATATATAAATATATAATATATATTTATATATATTAACGAGATAAGGGGTTACGAGAGGTCATTAAACCCAAAATTCTACAAATAAATCCCACTAAAATATAATAAAATTTGAAATAATGAAAATTTTCGTAAATTTATGGTTACACCCTGTGTAATACAAGAAGCGTACCTTTATTCATTAAAGTGTCATGCAAAAACGCAAATTTGTATATGTAAAAATAATTAATTGTAAGATACCGTGAAACGCATTTCAATGCGAACGCAAATTGATGCAAATAAAAATACTTTACATTTGCTGTAAATAACAGAATAGTATTGGCTTTACGCATTTAACTTATGAAACTACAATCAACGTGTATTTAAAAACCTCAATTTTTATATTAATTCTATGTACTGAAACACGTTTTGATGTTAAAAGCAAATATGTCTATAAAATGCAACCCCTTTCGCATCAACAAGCAATTAAAGTTTAAATTAATTACCCTGTGAATTGCATAAATTTATTTTAAATAGAGACGTATGAACTCATTAATCTAATAAAACAATTATTCCTAGAAGCGGTCGGAACAAGAAAAGCCTGCAAAATCCCGGAAATAACTAATAAAAGTTATTTATGGTTTTCGCATTTACTGGTGGAGAGAACTATATGTGACAGCAGGACGAACAGCACGCGTCACGAATAACTGTAACCAGATAACAAGGTGATAAATGCCACAATTTAAAAAGCTAATTGGTTTTTCCAAGAACCTTGCATCATAGTGTTTCTGGTAACTTCTAGATATACATAATTTAGATATATAAGGAAGCAGCCAGTCATCCGAAATTCATTCATTAGATCGCGAAATGTTAGTTTAAAGCGCAAGCTGTTGCTATACAAAGATAGTAATAGGAGTATGTAGTAAACATAATGTAATTTAATAGTTGCGAAGTTGCAATAAATATAGAAGTGATGTTTTTAAACGCAAATTACATACAAAAATAGATTTATTAATTAATAGAGAGGCAAAACTCTTCAATATAAAAGTATTTTTAAAATTTTATTAAATAATCCAAAGGAAGATTTAACTAAAAATGTACTTTAGGAACTGCTGATTGAAACATGGATTTTAATCTTGTAACCTGATTTGGATATCAATTTAAAAATAAGATTTTAATTACGAGAAGCGTTTTTGTAGATTCTGCAAATACTAATTTAGATTTATTTTTAACTGATATTAAAGTATTTGTATATAGTTCAAAATAGTCCCAATAATTTTTTTTGCGTAAAGAATTTTTTTTTTACCAAGAGTTTGTGTTTAGAGTTAGAAATATTCGATCTTTTAAAGATTATATGTCAAAAAGTTTGTTAGCCAAAACAAATCTTACAAGCATGGAAATAATCATAACCAGATAAACCATCCTCAAAAAAAGAAATTTAATTGTGTAAATTTAAAATAAAATAAGCAACACTTTTTTTGTTGTAATAAATACTTATTAGAAATTATTTTATGTTTGAAAGAAAAAATGTTGTAAATGTTCTAAATGCTTTTGTATGAAAGAAAATATTTAATACTGTATAAATGCTTTATAATATTGCTGTTTGATTTCATTTTGAAAATTCCGTCAGTTCCGTTGAGCTAGCCAGGCAAAGTTAAAAATAAAAGTAGGTGAACAATTTTGTTAACGCTCTAAAGCGAGCCACTGTCACAGCATTCTTTTAGTAGCTCCTAACGCGAGGTCATTATCGTATCACGCTTTCAGCGACGCTCTCAAAGCGAGCCCTCATTACAGCACCTTTTTAGCGGCACCTTAATGTGCGGTTTTTCAAATCACCTTTTTAGTAACGCCCCAAAGCGAGGTGTTGTCACAGCACTTTCAGTGGCTTTCAACACGGGGCTTATCACATTAATATATATATATATATATATATATATTATATATAATATATATATATATATATATATATATATATATTAATGTAACAGAGGCCGGAGTTAGGCGTTGCTAAAAGAGTGTTATGATACAGATACAGCAAATTGTAAAATTTAAAATTATGACTTACGTTCTGTTCTAACTTTACTTTGTCTGGCTAGCTCAACGAAAATGCTAAAGTTTACAAAATGAAACCAAACACAGCAATATCATAAAGCATCTATACAGTCAAAAATATTTTCTCTCATACAAAATCATATAAAACATTTACAATATAGTTTCTTGCAAATATCAAATAATTTTTGACAAGTACCTATTTAGTTAATCAAAATGCCTCTTATCTTATTTAGGTTTAAATTTACATAACAAAATCTCTTCTCTTATGGATAGTTTACCTGGCTTTGCTTCCCACACACACTTGTAAAGTTTATTTAGCCAAAAAAATCCATGACAGGTAATCTATAAAAAAAGTGTTTCGAACGCTGACTACAAAATTTTTGTTAAATATGCCCTTACAAAAATAAAATAATTAGGACCTATTCAAGCTTAAATTTAAGTGACAAATATTTAAATATTAGTTGCAAACAATATGTCAAAAGTAATACTTGCAAAATCCACAAAGCGCTTCTCCAATTCTTAATTAACAATATTCTTCGGCTTCCATTCCTTAATTGACGTCTAATCCCAGTTTACAAAATCATTCATAAAATCTCCATTTAAAAACCAATGTGCATCCTCGACTTAATTATTTAAGTCAATTTTTAAATAGCTTTTTATTTTGAAGAATTTTCCATGTTCATTACATTTAATAACTTCTATTTATATGGAAGTTACGTTTAACGTTATCATCAACATAACATTTTAATTATTAATTACGATATGCATATCGCATACTCAAAATATCACCTTCGAAAAGCAGCAAGCTCGCGCCTTAATAACATTTTCGCTATCGAATTCATGAATGAATCTTTTTAATCAAAGTTTCGGTTTATATACAATTTATCTTGATTACGTCATGCCTTCTACATTGCTTTAGTTTGGTATGGAATCTGGTACACCACAATGATGTAAGATTTCCCAGAAAAATTTTTTAGCGTTCACTCGCGTGATTGATTTATAATAATGACGCGAGATAGATTGTGGGTCATTGGGAGCTTCTTTTGAAAGAGTCTATTTCCAAAAAACACAACTATCAAATTTATTTTAAATCAATAGTTACACAAATGATTTGTTTCCTTTACAACACTTATGTTCATTAAACGCAAAGTAAATGAATTGAAAAGTATTACAAGTTAATATTTTAATAAATCAATAATTAATAATTAAGAATGAGTAGCTTGAACACCTAACAATGTTAAAGTTATGATGTTCGAAGACTGACGCGAGCAGGGCTTTTTACATTCAACATGAAGCTTCTGGTCACACATCGTTCTGTGGGAAACTGCAGATCTTGTTTTTCAGCAGTTTCTTGATAAATCATGCGTTATTCTAAGTAATTATAAATAAGTTTGCTTGATTGCAGTTCATTGTTTCTTAAGTTGTGGTATCAAGTTATGTCTGGGTTACAAAGGGGTCGTTTCTTGTTCTTATTTTTGATATAAACTCTGTTGACACTTAATATCTTATACTCTTTAATATAACGTATCATGCTATTTCTAAAACATAATTATTACATTTAATATTAACTACATATTAATTTAGGGGATATGTAACTCCTCCCGACTTAGATGAAAATTATGGGTTGATACTTAATTTTTAAAAACTCATTGTTCCTAAAGATTTAATAGAGGTTTTTTAATTTTTAACTTCTGTTTCCTTAATCTTATATCTAGTGTACATTTTGTGTAATAAGTACACAGCTATAAATAATAATAAAATTGTCAATAAAATTGTCCATATACTAATATTTTCATAGTGTAACTTTGGCACTCATGCAAATGTTCTTTGTAATTGTTCAACTGCGTGGTTAGGATCATCAAGATCCACATGTTCTGGATGCATCGACTTCTGAATAACTTCGTTGTTATCGGTTTGAGGAATCTTGAATTGTAGTTCGGGTAGGTTTGCAAATTTCTTCGTCACTGCTGGGTTTTGATTTATTCAAATAATTTAATTTTTTAATTTTAAATACCAATCTTCCTTTATAGTGATCATTTTGCTTTCAATTGGGGCCGAACTGTTTGCGCTTTGCTGCAATTGACGGTTGCTATCACTTCTTAGGGAAATACAGCAATCCACTTGTCCGTAACTTTCTGAATTTTCATGTCAGTAATTTGTATTGATTTTGGCACACAATTCTTATAGTTATTAAAGAATCATAATAGTTGCAATTTGCAAGTGCTACCTGTTTAAATAGCTGTTGTCGTTATTGATTGACATAAGTATTGGCCGAGTGCCACTTCTTTGCATTTCTCATTTGTGAATCCATATCTAAGTTCATTTAGGCAAAGGAACTTGGTCTTATGAATAATAACTTGATACTGATCATTAAATTTCATGCAGAAAGTAAATATATGATAATAATTACAAGGCTTAATTTCTACATTTGGAATTTCTATTAAAAATGTAATTTTATGATTCTTTACATAACTCTTTTTCAAATAC
Organism: Platerodrilus igneus; assembly: GCA_036346225.1. Taxonomy (NCBI): domain Eukaryota; kingdom Metazoa; phylum Arthropoda; class Insecta; order Coleoptera; family Lycidae; genus Platerodrilus; species Platerodrilus igneus. The sequence continues at coordinate 3,673,751 of JARFIW010001292.1, read as the reverse complement.
AAGTATGTTAGATTCTGTTACTTCAAAAGGTAATTTACCGTGAGTTTTAAAAATTTGATTCCTAATAATTCATTCAATAGATCAAGCGGTTCTATAATAAAGTATTAATTTAGCAAATATTACGGTATTTTCTAATGTAGCTAAAATCTGTTAAATTACAGTGAGGGTGGCTATCATTTGATTAAATATTGTGTTAAAACTTATTAAATTTTGCATTCCTAATATTGTGGTTTTCATGCTACTTTCAAAAATTAATATTTTATTTGTTATACTATCCTGGTGCTTTACTAATTTTCGGAGAGTATTATGAAATTTTCCTTTAGTTGATTGAGTTAAGGAAATTTGGTTTTTAACAGCGGCTTTTATGTCATTCTAGTTGTCAATCAATTCTTGTATGGTATTGTCGTATCGTTTAGCATCTTGGTTATATAAATTACCGGTGATAGCTTATACAATATTACCTAATCCATTAATAAGTCCTCTTTTTTGTCTTGTGGTTTGATCTATAGGTATTAATCGATTGGATTGGTCGGCCGTGTTCTTTAAGATATTTTCCATTATATTTTTATAGTTAAACATTTCTATCACATAATCGTTTCCAAATTAGGCTGTGTGCATTGATTATTTCAGTTTGTCATAATTGTCTTAAACTATACAAAATTCTGGTTAAATCACATTTCTGTTCAAAAGCGCAATAGTCTACCGTGTTCTGCATACCTCCCAATTTTACTGGTAGTATACCGGGGCTGTTTTTATGTATTCTGCAACTATTTCTTTGTTGTATGTTCTATCTGGGTGGAGGTTGACAACAAGGCCGATGGCTGTCCATCTGAAATTAACGCCTTTATTCAGCATAGATTGAAATTATGCATTGTAGTACCACATACCGACTGCAATTAAAATGACTTAATGGTGGGGGAAAATAACCATAGTTAGACCCGACGGAAAACAATTAAATTAATTATACATCAATAGTTAATCAAAAAACGTCAAGTTGTAGTAATACAACTAATAAGTTAGAGCAGTTGGAAGTTGAAGTGTGAAAAAAACGCAGTTTTAAGACGAGAATATAGATTCCTTCTCAGGGAAAAACGCAGCGTGCGACTAAATTTATTTCAGCTTACGCTAGCACAGACAAAGTAAGATGTTTCAGTATACGGATTTGTGAAGTGATTGTCGTTGTGACCGGTCAAAAAGAGGTTAGCGCTTAAAGAGTTTAGCTCTTTATTAATGTGGAAATCTGCGATGTGTTAAGAAAATCGTATTAGCTGTAAAGAATGCAAGAAATAGACATACTAATGGCGTGTGAAAATCCTTAAACATTTTTAAAATGATGAAAATTAAAAAGTAAGTAATGCTAGGAGCTTTGTGCTTATACTTTGTAATAATTTACATATGAATTTTAAATGTCAATTGGTTGGCAATCCTGTTCCGAATGGACCTGCACCTTGAAGAAGTTCTAGATTACTAGAACGGGCGAAATAGCTTCTGCGTTCCAGTGATCTAAAAAGCCACACTACGGTCCAACTAAAGCTTTAGGGTCTTTAGTGAGGAACCAGACTAAGACAGGTCCCCAAAAGAGGTCAACAGTTTTTCGGTACTTAGAGTGGCAGAGACAATAGGGGTCGGTATGGCATTCTAAGAAGCACTATTGCGATGTGGAAGGCAATGGAATTCACCACCGAAGTACACATCATACATGTGATTTTTCCAATGCTCCACCTGAAGGTACTACATTGGCCAGGAAGCGAGTTTTTTTTACCTGGAAAATTTGGAATTTTGCGAACCCTTGCTGTTCCAAGCAAGGTAGGGATCTTTAACGTGCGTGACAACACTCACACACGGAACCTCCATTTTACCTCTCATTTGAACGAGGGTGTATTTTTGTGAAAAATATTGGCCTAATCTTTTTCAAGCGGACCGTGTCGGGATTCGAACCCAGGACCTTGGGCGTAGCAGTCACACATATACCACTACGCAACGGAGCCGCCCTCCCAAGTACACAGCGTACTTAAATTGTAATTAACATGATGGCATCTTCTGGGGTAAAAAATTCCGGAGTTAAAATAGTCCCCCATTCGGATCTCCGGGAAGGAACTACTTCGGGGAGGATGAGATTAGAATGTTTAACGAAAGAGCAGGGAACATTTTGCGAGTAGGAGCATGGAATCTCAGAAGTATGAAGCAAGTAAGTAAGTTAGAGAACTTGAAAATAGAAATGGATAAGTTAGCACTAGACATAATAGAGATCAGCGAAGTTCGCGGGTCAGAGGTGGGGGATTATTGGAGTGGAAACTTTAGGGTATTCATACAGGATTAGACGAAGAAGATTCTGGTGTGCGGATAGTTATACAAAAAAGGATAGGACAACGTGTAGAAAACTACTTACAAAAGAACGAAAGAGTAATTACGTTTAGATTAGAATCTCAACCGGTAAATACAGTAATAATACAAGTATACATGCCCACCTCCAGCTACAGTGAGGAAGAGGTTGAGGCGATCTACCAATATATCAAAGACATATTAAGATACGTAAAAGGACCTGAAAATTTAATAATTACGGGGGATTTTAATGCAGTAATGGGTGAGGGTAGGGAAGGAGCGTTAGTAGGTTTATTTGGTTTAGATGCGAGGAATGACAAGGGAAATAGGCTGTTAGAATTTTGAGAAAACAACAAATTAACCATCACAAACACATTATTTCAACATTATGCCAGAAGACGATACACGTGGAATATGTCAGGAGATATAGGAAGGTATCAAATAGATTACATTCTTGTTAGACAATGGTTTAGGAATTAAATAAAAGACTGTAGAAACTACCCAGAGGCAGATATAGACACTGAACACAACATCGTAATTATGAAGACGGATCTTAAATTTAAAATTTGGAAAAAAGAAACGAAAAAAGGCACTTTGACTTTGAGACACTGAAAAATAGAGATATACCCTATTCACGTTAAATATGGGATGACGTCATAAACAGTAATAAAGTGCTAGCGATTGTAAAATGTGAACGTAACTAGGAACGTAGGTTTAATGATGTTAGAATTTAGTGTGCAGCAGTTTGCAGTTCTGTTCGGTGTTGCAACATTTTTCACTACTATTACCTTGACATTTCTCATGTTATTGTCATTGTTTAGTTTTGTAGTAAATCGTTTGTGCTTTATATTTGTTAAACAAAACAGTTTTTTTCAGTACTAAAACACTTTATACATTGGAAGTTTCGAGTATTTGACATTTAGAAAGCCTAAACATTTGGATTCGTGTGCACAAGAAATGGTTACTCTGATCATAAAACAATATTAAGTATGACAACGCAACATTTATTTGAATTCTGACGTCATCCCATATTTAACGTGAATAGGGTATATCTACGAAATATTTGGAGAAAAAGTAAAATGAATTGCTGAATGATATTGGGAAAATTTCATATTCTAAGGAAGTAGAAACAGAATGGAATAACATTAGATCCAGCTTAGACTTGGCGGCCAGAGATATTCTGGGGTATACACAAAAAGATAATAAGAAACCATGGATAACAAATGATATCCTGAATCTAATAGAAGAAACACGAAAATACAAAAATACATAAGATGAAACAGGAAAAAAGAGATACCAAGCCATAAAATAGGAAATTATTCACAATTGCAGGAAAACTAAAGAACAATGGATTGATAAAAGGTGCAAAGAAGTACAACCTAAGATGGAAATAGAAAAAGCAGATAAAGCATACAAACTACTTAGATTGAATTTTAGGGATACAAAACTGTATAGCAAAAATATAAGGGACGCGGTAAGAAACGTCATTGTAGAAAATGTAGAGAAAGTGAATAGATGGCATGAATACATAGGAAATTTATATGCAGGAGAGCAATTAACAGCATTAACTAGAACAGGAATCCAGATATTGAAGATGGTGACTTGGGATATCCTATACTTAGAGATGAGTTTGAACTAGCATTAAAGGGTCTGAAAAATCGTAAGGCTCCTGGTACAGAGAAGGTGTGAGCAGGAACTCTAAAAGCCGCTGTCAAGCAGTAACAGAACATCTCTTTCAACTTGTAAACTATATGTGTATGAGACAGGCCAGATACCCAAAGATTTCAAACGTAACATAATAATCACTGTACTAAAAAAGAGAGGCTCGGATTGATGTGAAATTTTCGAACAATAAGGTTGACAGCACACGTGTCAAAAATATTAACTAAAATTGTACAAAGCCGAATGGAAAAACGAGCTGAAGAAATACTAGGAGAAGATCAATTTGGGTTTAGGTGAAACTGGTGAACACGGTATGCTATTTTAGCTCTGAGGGTGATAATGGAGAAAATATTAGAAAAAGAAGAAAGCGTGTATATAGAGTTTGGAAAATGCATTCGACAATGTAAAATGGAAAGAACTGTTCGAAATACACAAAAAGATTGGAATGAGTTTTAGGGATAGACGAATAGTACATTGCTTATACAAACAGCAAACAGCGGTAATAGAATTAGAGCAGGAACGTAGAGATGTAAATATTAGGAAAGGTATGAGACAGGGATGTGCCTTAACCCATTAATTTTTAACTTGTACATCAAAGAGGCAATGAATACCGTCAAATGCAAGACCACATTTTGAATTATTATGCAGGGACAAAGGATTGATATAGCTTAGATTTGCAGATGATATAGCGGTATTAGCATTTAGCAAGAAAGAGTTAGAAGCTGCTCTTAATAAAATGGAAACAGTTCTATAGAGAGATGCCGTATGAAAATTAACAAAAATAAAACTAAAATACTAGTATGCAAAGGAGGGGAAAATGAAAGCTAGAATACAAATAGGTAACGAGAACTTACAAGAGGTTAAGGACTTCTGCTGCCTAGGAAGTCAAATAGCGCAAGATGTGAAGAGCGCAAAAGATATAAAACAAAGATTAGCACAAGGTCGTGTTACATTTAATGAGAAAAAAACAACTTCTGTGTTCAAAGACAACAAATATAGAAACATGTGAAATCTGAAGAGTGGGAGAAGCGGACAGGAAAAAGATAGAAAGAAGCCTTAAAATGTGGTGTTACAGACGTATGATAGAGAACAAAGAGGTACTAGAAATGGTAGGGGAAGAAAGAAGTGTGTGGAAAACAGTTAAAAATAGAAGAGATAGGATGATAGGCCACATACTAAAGTATGAGGGAATAGTGCGCAATATATTAGAAGCAGATATAAGAAAAAGAGAGGGAGACATAAACCTAGGTTAGACTATTGCACACAGATAGTGAAAGATGTGGGCTGTGGGAGTTTCAGGGAAATGTGCAGGCTAGTTCAGAATAAAAATCACTGGAATTAAGAGTTCAACCAATTCCAAGATGAAAAACCTAATGACGAAAAAATAACTGTACTTAAATCTGATCATTATTATAAGCAACTACAGGTATTGGTTTTGAAATACTCTCAACTAATGTTAATTGTGCGAAAGGATTTACTGGAAAACTATTAATTCGGCAAATATCAAAGTGTTGGGGGATCCTTGGTAGCCACAGGCTGCTTAACCCCCTTCACACACCACTGAATCTTGTTGAAATAGAACATATAATTAGGAAACAACAGAAGGGAAACCGAGCTGTATCTCGATTGTGCAAATTTTAGGGAACGGCGTAGGCTGGCTCAGAATGGAAAAAAGTAAGTGTACGCGTCTAACCAATTTCAAGACAAAAAACCTAATGACGAAAAGAATAATTGCACTTAAATCTCTTGGTTAGTATAAACAACTACAGGTGTTGGTTTTTAAATATTGAAATAATGTTGATTGTGCGAAAGGATATATTGGAAAACTATTAATTCGGCAAATGTTCAATTGTTGGTGGATCTTCGTAGCCGCAGGCTGCTTAAACCCCTTCACATACTACTGAATATCAGGGAAATAGGGTATATATTTGTAAACAATACACCGGAAACCGAACTACATCTAACAAGAAAGAGCAGCAGCTATGTTCGAAGAATGCAAACATAGAAAGAAGGAGAAAATTGTTGAAAATTGATGGTTGGTATTCATATAATAGAAAACGACGCGAACAAGAAAGCTTACTTACAAAAAGCAATAAACGAAAAAGGTATGCAAGAGCAGAAGGAAAATATGAAGGAAATGAAAGAGAATATAAGGGAATGGGTTAAAAATGTATCATGGAAATGACTGAAAGATCTGATAAAAATACTCAAGAGTTACTAGCAGAATTCGGGAAGAATATAGCAAAATTGGGGAAAAGTTTAAGGTTAGAAAGTGAGAAGAATGAAAGAAAATTTAAAGAGATTAGCAAAAGGCTAACTACGAGTTTAAAGGAAACTAACAAAACCATTAAGGAAATAAAATTTGAAATTGGAGGAGAAGTAGTACAAATTGTAGAAGATATGGATAATGTTAGAGAAGGAACTTTTCAAATTTCTTTGTACATTAGTTCTATTTTTCCTTCCTTGGATACGGTATACATTATTCTTCCTTCCCCCGTCTCTCCTAATGGCAATTCCCCTACTACAATTATTTCTCTGCATATTCCCTCTTTCAAATGATCTGCCTTGATATCTCTCGTGTTCATTATTCCTCTGAAATCTAAATGTGTCCATGGGCTGGCTCCTTGGCCTGGTCTCCATCCTCCTTGGTTGACCCATATTATCATAACCTTGAAGAGTTTTTAAAAATACATCTCTATCAACAATATTTTGTAAGACTATGCATTGTTTTACTTCAGTTTTGAATTTGCTTCTTCTCTAAAGAAGGATCAAGTTGTTTAACAACGCTAAATTTCTTAATCGCATACAGCTACCTTGTCATGTTTGAATCGCTACTATGTTTGCCCATTAATAAGTTATCTCTAACTTTAAATTGCTAGTTGTCTTCCAGTAATATTTAAAAATTTTAATTGCTAAGTCCTTAAAAGAGCTCAACTTACTTTCAATCAGTCGAAACCAAATCTCTACACTCCCTTTCAACACAGACCTTACAATATTTAACTTCGTTTGCTTATCGCAGCTGCCTTGTATTCAAGTTTTTAAGGTATTTAATGATATTATAGAGTTAAGTTTATTATACCCATAAAATTTCGAATGTTGTTCCAATGGAACACAGGTTGGACTCCATCTCATCGGTTCCCAACATAAATATTTTTAACTCTTCTAAACTCTCAACCTTATTCCCTAAGCCTGTTTTAAAATTTCCCAGCATTTCTAAATATTTTAAAACCAGCTTGGCAGCTTCCTTTTATTTCATTTACCTTTTTATTTAAACTTATAATTTTCTCATTAGTTTTACTTTCATTTGCTTCCTGATTTGCTTTTATTTGAACTATTTCTACTTTAACATCATCCATATCCTCTAAAATTTGTACTACCTTTTCTCTAATTACAAATTTCATTTCTTTAATGGCTTTGTTTGTTTTATTTACACTGGGAGTTAGTCTTTCACTAATCTTTTTATATTTCCTTTCATTCTATTCACTTTCTAATTTTAAACTTTCCCCCAATTTTGCTATCTTTTCTCTAAATTCCGCTCGTAACTCTTGAGTATTTTTATCCAATTTGTCTCCCATTGCTTTTAAACCTTTCTCATCCTTTTCACTCATTTCTTTCATATTCTTCTCATTCTTTTCACTTATTTCCTTCATATTCTCTTTTTGTTCCTGCATACTCTGATTTAGACTTAATAAGAGAGCTCATTTTTAATTCCTAGGTCTTTCCTACACTCTTGGCCTCTAGATTCTCGATTTTTGCTTTCTCCACATAAACGCTTTCATGAGAATCAATTTCTACTCCCTCAGCTATTTAACTCTCACAAAAAGAAAGCTCCAAAAAATAAATCCTACGAAACAAGAAACTCTAATTTACAGACGAATTAATACAGCGCCACATTTAGCGCTACTAAAAGAATGCTGTGACAAACTCCGCGTTGGAGCGTCACTAAAAGGGTGGTGTGATAACGGTCTCGCTTTGATGCGCCGCTAAAAGGGTACTGTGATACAGATACATCAAATTGTAAAATTTGAAATTGTTGACATTTTCCTTTCTAACTTTACTTTGCCTGGCTAGCTCAATGCAATTGACGGAGTTTTCAAAATGAAATCAAAACACAGCAATATCATATAGCATTTATACAGTTTAAAATATTTTCTCTCATACAAAAGCTTATAGAACATTTACAACATCCTTTCTTTTAAACTAAACTTATTCCTAACAAGTGCTTATTTACTTAAAAATGTTTCTCACCTTATGTTGCTTAAAATTTACAGAACTGAAATCTTTTCTCTTGTGGATAGTTTACCTGGCTTTTATTCCTACGCTTGTAAGGTTCGTTTGGCCAAAAAAATCCTTGACAATTTATCTACAAAAATAAAGTGTTTCGAACTCTGAGCACACTTTTCTTGGTAAATACTCTTACAAAAACAAAAAAAAATATTAATGATTTGGACTTATTCTGGCTTATATTAAATGACAAAATTTAAACATCAGTTACAAACAATATAAATCTAAAAGTAATACTTGCAAAATCCCAAAAAAGAGTGCTTTTCCAATTAGCAATTAACAGTATTAAATATGTTATACTTCTTGGTTTTATTTTAAAGTGACGTCCAAATCACAGTTTACAAAATCATGCACATTCTAAATCTTCCTTCTTTGATTAATTTTAAGTTGATTTAAATTAGCATTGTATTGAAGAATTTTCCCTCTCTATTGTTAGAATTACAATTAATAATTTCCATATTTATTCAGTTTACGTTTATTCCCTATTACATCGTAATAATCAATTATGGTATGCATGCTGCATACTTCAAAATAACATCTTCACGACTTAAGTGAATTGAATCGAATTTCTTTACATGTTGCTTATTTTACGCGAATTTATCAATTAAATTACTTTTATAAAAGCTTCCGTTTATATACAAAAATTATCTCTTTTCTAGAATGTACCAGTTTTGTATGGAATTCCATTCTAATTACAACACGCCTATCTGAAGTAAGGATTTTAAGAATTCCTAATTAGCGGTCAAAATTGCAGCGTTTTACTACCACGTTAGTGTTTATTTAGTTGCGCCGTCCGTTCAACTCCCTACTCTCAAGGTTATTGTGGCGCATCGGATATCTCCTACAGTGATTGCAAAAGCTAATAAATAATTCTTATCAATTTTATGGGTTTGTTAATGTTTTGGCCGCTTCTTGGAATAAACATTTTCTTATTAATTTCGCATTCGAAATTGATGTACTTCTGCTCATTCCTCTCGAGATTTTAAAGACATTTTTTATTTAAAATGTTTCAATGCTATACACTGGGTAATTAATTTAAGCCCTAGCTGTTTTATTCACAGGTTTTGTATATGCAGATAGACCCGCATCTTCATAATTGTAAAAAAAGATTGGTTTTCGCCTCAAAATGTGTTTTAGTACACATAAGTAGAACTAAAGCGTTATTTTTAACAAGATTGATTTAGTTTTTACGTTAATTATAACGAATGTTTTATATGCAATGGGAAATGTATTTTTATGCTAATAAGTGAATCTAAATCGCTTTGTAAATACAAATACCTTAGAGTGATTATTTATAAGCACGGCTTAATTTTGTGTTTTCGCTATTTTACATTAATGGCTATGTATATACAATACACTTACTATACAGGGTGTTTTTATATGCATGGGCTTGCGTTTTTCGCTTAGCAAAAGGTATGCATGTATTATACTAGGTGTAACCTTAGGTTTTTAGAAATTTATATTTCTTCCGGATTCATTTATATCTGGGTGAGATTTATTTGTAGAATTTGGGTTTCAATGACCTCTCGTGGCCCCTTATTACGTCAATATATATTGGATAAGGTGTAAATAGTTAGTTATGATCCAAAGTTTGATAATCGCAGTTGTTAAGGATTATATTGTAAATAAACGCAACCTTTGGCTGATGCAGTATGCTGTACGAAAAAAGTTTGTAGAGTACAAAAAAAGGTACACCACATCTCATCATAAATTTAAAAAAACGAACAAACAATTAATCGAACCTTTGCAAGCCACCGCATCCCATTCACAAGATATTACGAAAAAAATACCACTTGTAAACAAAGTTAAAGTCGAAGACACCGACTTACCTTTTAACAAAATTAAACAACTTATTCTCGAGTACCCGATACATCTTTATTGTGCAGATCTGTTGACCCGAATTCAAAACAAAAATATAGACAAATCCGTTTATGGAGTAAATTATAGCTCTCAAACCGATACATTGAGTTTGGCAAAAAGTGTGCTCGAAATTGATCCAGAAAACAGTAACAACCTTAAATAATAGTGTATATCACGGCATTAGTGGTCTACAAGCTGCTAACCTTTAAAAACATCAACCCCGAAGATGGCGATTTCAGTATACAAAAAGATTTACCAAAATACTTGGACATGATCAGATCAGCTTCGATTATGAAAAGAAAGGTTAATCCATATACAACCAAGATTTAACAGGATTCCCAACAAATAACAAGAAGTTTGAGAAATATATGCTAAAACATTCCTTAGATTTTCGGAGGAAGTCTAAAAGCGTGCACACGAGTAAACGTTTGGGATTCCATGAACGGTTTTACAAAAAATTGAATGCGAGTCGTGTTGGGTACGTATATTGGAACGACATTCGCAAATTAATCAACCGGTCAAAATTATTGAATGCATTCAACCAGACTGGAAATACAAGCAAGGAAAACAAACAAAATGGAGTTTATAATAAAAGATTTAAGAGAGGAGGGTATAAGAGAATAAGCGTAATAAAACAATTGCTTAGTTTCAAAAAGTCTATAAATCGCTTTGAACGTTCTGCACGTGAGCGCTTGCAATTTGGTCAGCGAGGACTTCCTGGACGTGGTTTTATAATAACTGCAGATGGTGAAGTTACAAAATGCAGCAGAAACGTTTTGTCAATGTATCAGAACCGAAAGATGATAATGATTGTGTTTCTAAAAAGTTTGCTGTTAATCTCGTTAATCGAACATTTACTCACTATCTAAAGAGTATGGAAGATATTCAGTGCAAGCCTGTAGTTAATGCAAGAATTCAACGTATTACATCCTCTTGAAAAATCAAGCGCAGCAGCCAAACTATATTTAGACGAGAAACTTGATTAGCTTGTATCCTATGTGAGAGCATCTGTACAGTTGTTTATAAATTTGAATACCACATCTGCAACAAACGATCAAGAACTTAGCCTCACATCTTCATCAATTTATAATGCATCATTAAAGAATGTTAGAGATAAATATCATAAGTCGAAACTAGAATTTACCCCAAAGGTACAACTACAAGCTGATGAATCGCTTAGTATAGCTTCGGTGTTACCCAGAAATGGGTAAGGAAATCATCGTAAAAGAAGTAAAAAGATTGTTTAAACCGGTTCGCAAAAATTTTCAGCGTCGGCATACTATTCTTAAACCCATAAAAAAAGATCCCTTGCAATTTAACTTGGCGGAATTTCAACTTTACGCTTACGTTAATAAAGGTTAAAAATATATGCTTATTGGTTGGGATTGCTTTACAAAATACGCTTTCGCTAGACCTCTTAAAAATAAAACTGCACAGGAAGTTACGAATGCGATGAAAGATATTTTGAAAATGCTGTTACAGGAAGAGAAGAGTATTGCAGCAAAAGTCAATTAGCAAACAGATTTGGGTAAAGAATTTTACAATAAATGGTTAAAAAAATTATGCAAAATTATAAGATAAACCATTATTCTTCATATTCTGTAAATAAAGCCAGTATGGCAAAACGACTTATCAAAACAATTAAAGGTATGTTGTACAGGAAATTCTCTTTCCAAGGAAGTTATAAATGGCTTAAAGTTTTGCAGAAAATAATTGGGGAATACAACAATAGTAAACACCAATAGATAGAGATGACACCTGAAAAAGCAGAAAAACATCCAGAAAAGGTTAAATCTCTTGCAGATAGCGGTGCTGCAAGTCAAAGGAACTTGCTTAGAATTGGAAATGCAGTGCGAATATCTAAATAAAGGGTTTTTGCCCAATTGGACTACGAAATTATTTAAAGTTGCGCAAGTAGATAGTTGGCAGGGTTTCTGGGCCCACATTTGCTCCAGCATCCACATTTGCTCCCACATCTGGATCAAATTTACATGTAAATTCCCATAAAAAGGAAATGTGGAGGTGAATTTTCTCTTTGCTCCTCCTTGCTCTCCTCCTTGCTCGGACACCCCCACGACCATTTTCATTACGTCACACCCGCATTCTTTCCACCCGCGAGATATATCTTTCTCCACATTTCCACCCACGAGATAAATCTATATTGTTTGGTATCAATTAATATTAGATTTTTCTCAGCTACCCAAATTTCTAGGAATTTTTTAGATAGAATCACTCCCCCAGGGAGCTACCCCAATTTTAAGGTTTTTTGTTACCGCTAATATTCTAAACCAAATAGTTTTCTTCGACTAGCCATTGCATCTTTCGAGATAAACTTATCTTGTTTAGTATCAATCAATATTAGATTTTTCTCAGCTACCCAAATCTCTTTAAATTTTTTAGATTGCATTATCTCCCAGAGAGCTGCCCTCATTTTAAGATTTTTTGCTGGTAGCGATTTCTGACTATCCTTATAAATTTTTTAGCCATGCGATACATCAATTAGTCTAGAATTTTACGCAGAATTCGAATCTGTAAACAGATTTAAAATCCGACCACCCCTTACAAAGTTATACCCTTTAAAGTCATGAACTTCTAAATTTTTCTCTTTGCTCTATAAGCAATCCTTACAAATAGCTTTCCCCGACTAGCCATTGCATCTTTTGAGATAAACCTATCTTGTTCGGTATCAATTAATATTAAAATTTTCTCAGCTACCCGAATCTCTAGGAATTTTTAGATAGCATTACCCCCAGGAAGCTACCAAAATTTTAAGATGTTTCTGCTGGTAGCGATTTCTGACCGTCCTTATAAATTTTTTAGTCATTCATTACATCAAATTAGTGTAGAATCTTATGCAGAATCCGAATCTGTAAACAGATTTGCAATAGGATCACTCCCTGCAAAGTTATACCCCTATAAAGTCCTAAACCTCTGAATTTTGCTCTTTGCTCTATAAGCAAACCTAACAAATAGATTTCTTCGACTAGCCATTGCATCTTTCGAGATAAATATATATTGTTTGGTATTAATTAATATTAGATTTTTCTCAGCTACTCGAATTTCTAGAAATTTTTTAGATAGCATTATCCCCCAGGGAGCTACCCTCATTTTAAGATTTTTTACCAGCAACGATTTTTGAACGTCCTTATAAATTTTTTAGTCATGCAATACATCAAATTAGTCTAGAATTTTATGCAGAATCCGAATCTGTAAATAGATTTAAAATTGAACCACCCCTTACTGTTTTACACACCTTCTAAATTATAACTTTGCTGCAGCGCATACCTAAAGGAAAATCTAAAAACCATTCTTAAAACTTTTTATTACAGACAATTTTTACTAATACAGTTTAAATTTTGTAAACCACATTTCTAAATCCATATTTACAATTTCTTATTCTTAACCTAGAACTCCTCATATCGGCTTATATTTATTTACATTATTTTATTTATATTTATTTCTAAATAGAGCACCTTTTCTAAAGACCAACCGGACCCACATGTTTTAAATTCCTCTAATTTTGTTCTCATGGTTTTGCTTAAGACCTCGTACCTATTTTCCAGACTACTGAAAGACGTTAGAACCATATTTTTTGTGTTAAAAGATTTCACATCGGTAGTCTCTTCTCCCATTTTGGTGTAAACGCCGTAGAGTTCGCAATAGACTTTTATTGCTGTATGTTGTGTTCTTTTATCATCAAGTATTCGAATAAACCGTTCTTTCTGCTTCCAAAGAAACTCGGACACTTCATCGTCGACACTGGCGTTCTTGATGCGATAGCTATCCATACGGTTGTTACACGCTGTGCTAACCATTTTTACGCCATCTTCGCCAGTAACGGTAACTGTGGCATTTTTATGTTTGTTGCTTCTCAAGTGTGCGGCATAGGTAGTCTTTTCCATTTCGAAATCGCATACTTTACACATAATTCGTGGTTGTTTCCTACAAGCCCCTTTAACAGCCGGCGGAGACGAACGTTTACGGCTTAATGACATACCGTGCTGTTTTATCTTGTGTCGCTGTAAGTTGTCCATTCTCGTAAAAGCGATACCGCAAGACATACAGTTTAAGTACTTTGCTGCTGACGGATGTATAAGCTTAACCGTGGACGATGTTACACCACAACATTTGTTCTGGTGCCGTTTAAGAGCATTTTTCCAGGTATAGGAAGCACCGCAAGAGTTGCATTTAAAAACGTTTGCAGGTATCATTTTAGTACAAAACAAAATCAACGCTATAGGACTTTGGTTAAACTTGTAAGCGAACTAAGTACAAAACAAATTCCGCGCTATAGGACTTTGGTTAAACTTGTAAGCAAACTAACTTATATCTAAAAGCTTACTCTAGCGTACCTGATTTATGTACCCTATAGAATGCAAACCGAGAGTTTCCAAACACAGCCGAACAAAATTGAGGATTCAGCGGGGAACTAAATAACGTCATCTTTTGCCAATTCTTGGTGCTCGTCCAGTACATTTAGCGCCAATGCATGCACCCGGTTCGCTTCGTCCATGCTGCGAATTCAGTTAGTAGAAACATCGGAAACGTCTTCCATGTTATACGGATCAACAATCGCATCGCGTGCATATTAAAAATCCAATAGGGTGGTAGCACACGCACACAAAATAGCTGCAAGTCTTGCGGTAGAAGAAGCAGTGCTACTATAAACAAAAACTTATTAAAAAACTTTAAACCTTTACTAAGGGAATACCAAACTTGTTGTCTACAGGATACTTACTAATAAAGCAATTTAATTTTAAATAACTACTACGTCATATTTTCGGAAATGGTAAGTTTGAATATTTTCTTTGGAAACAATCGAAGATTGCCGAAGACACTCAAAGAGTGCACAAACGCGATCACTAAACCAATTAACATTAATACCAAGTATTCCGTACTTTCGTAGGTTGCTCATTTCCTAGAACCAAATCTTCGGCTTAACGGTCGGTAGCACGTAATTATTTCTAGAACCGGTAAGTACTCGATATTGCCAAAATAGAGAATTAGATGCTTAATGTCTGTCAACTTCCGATTCCTTCGTAAAAGGTAGAAAAAACTCGGTCAATCATCCATCTAACTTATACTTCGACACGCCCTCGTTCTGATAATTTCCAAACATTTTTCAAACGACAATGGTCTCGGAATTTTTAAATCTCCGAGAGATCTATAAGTCGTGATCAATTACACGTTCGAGCTACCGGTAAACTAACATATATTTTATAGTAACAATGTTCTGTATAATATATGCATACCCCTTCTCTGCGCTACTGCTATTCTTGTAGTTGCTTGAAAAAGTTAGTCGTCTCTTTTTTTACTGCTAGGACCGCTGCAAAGCACCATTCTATACTTTCTTTAAAAATATAGCACATCGCGCACTTTTTGTTTGATAATTAAATTTTGCTTATGTAAGTTTTTACACTTTCGCATATTTAAACATCTAATACGATCGATTAACCACTTTTGATTATTCTAACGGGAACCACCATACATTCCGCCGCACCGTTCTTTTTGAATCCAACGATCCGATGGGCTTCCACACTAACACCTAACGTATCTTTCCTACTATTTGTTAAACAAAAACTACCGGCATCGCCATGTCCGTATGTGGACGTAAGCAGATGTTTGTGGATGTGTACGAGAATATGTAACCATATACATTAATCAGTCTAAACTATTTTATTTAGTCCAAGAAAACTACTATTTTTCTAAACCACAATTACTAATCGCCTTTATAGGTTTAACATTTCTACCATTTCCCAATGACTGGTGCTACGTACATGGAAGCTTTAATTTCTTATTGGAGAGAATCCTTATTCTCCCATGCACTGTTGCGTAGTTGCATGCCCACTCTTTTTGGAAATATATGCTTGTTATAGATTGTAGCATCCGCGGTTTTACTTAACTACACTTCGTGAAACCCTTTTAATCTTTTTAATCGTGTCTTTCTCGCTTACAATGCGGTAGGACTTGGCTTTTGTACTAACGAATTCTAATACTAGATCCTTATTAAATTCGTCTTTGAATTTCAACTTTTCTGTTGACAGGTGGTGTATTGTATTTATTATTCGCGGGGTAGTCACTATTTTAGTACTAATATTAGATCTTTTTAGGGAACCCAAATCTGCAAATAGATTTTAAATAGAACCACTACTTACAAAGTCACGCCTTTTAGAGACCCAAACCTCTAATTTTTACCCATCTTTATTAAACTCCATCTTTAAAACCCTTTTTTCGCTACCCAAGGCATATGCTTTGACCAACCATTTCTCTAGAAATCTAAAACCGCTGTGTCCCGCGAACACTACGTGGAGATAACACGCATACTCTGTCAACCAGGATAGAAGCAGGGAGGATTTAAAAATTATGGAATTTGAAAACTAATATATACAATAGATTTACAAAATCTATACAAATATAAACAACTATTTTAGACCTATATTTTTGTGCCCCTCATGCGTAGATTGCTGAACTATTAGGAATGACATTACGCTTGTCATCTTCGCTCAATAAACTAATTTTATTAATAAACTGCGTGTACAAATCGCGGTTTTTACTCCGGATACATACACCGGCAAGTACTCCATATCACCCAAAATAAAGAATTAGATGCTTGGTGACTGTTAACTTCTGCTTCCCTCGTGTAAGCCCAGACACATCCCAGCCCATGCGCACCCTTGCGCGCGCACCCCCTGCCCATACGCACCCCTGCCCGTGCACACCCCTACCCATGCGCGCCCATACCCATGCGCACCCCTCTCTGTGCGACTGCTATTTCGTGGTGACGTCATAGCCTTTTATAAATAAAGAACAATGTAATACTATTTTAAAATGATTATTCTGACATTATACATAACAAAATTTAAAAATATTTAATACCAAGCATGGAGTCATTTAAACTTAATTTTAATTCAATGTTATACACAGAAAACAATCCATTCTTTATGTTTTTTTGGAGTGGTTTTAATTTTATCTAATTTTATTCGCAGTTTAGAATTTAAATCAACACCCAAGTCCTCTATCTCCTTTTTTAGCAATAGTTTGATACATAGAGACCGTCTAGGTTTTCGAATTGCAAAATGTACCAAAGTTTGCCTCTATATATAAAGTATTTGATTCCACTGACAACCAGGCTTTCCCACTATATCCTGCATACGTATCTTGTTAGCTTGATCGACTTCTTCTTGTCGGTATTGGAGGAAATCCTTATTCTCCCACACACTGTTGCATAGTTGCATGTTCACCACTTTTGGAAATATATGGTTGTTATAGGTTGTAAGAGCTTCGATTTTAAATGATCCGAAAGGTTCATTACTAGGCAAATATACAATGTTTAACGGAACCCCTTTGCGTGTGGTGTACGCAAAGTTTACGAAACCCACATTCCTTAGTTCGTCTTTGTTATCTGCCATTTCGATAAATACGTTTTTAGAATAACCTTTTAAAAATATACGGATTTAGTACCATCCTTTTCCGCAAGGACGCCTACATAACTAAAAGAGCCTTTTTTACTAACCACAAATGCATACAGCTTGTAGAAACCGGATGTATCTAAGTCAGTCCATCGGCACATAAAATAATCTTTTAATTCTTCTTCATTTTCTCTATTAAGATGTTCTTTATCTAACACATCTTTGTACTGTTCGCGTATTGTCGCAGTGTTTTCCATGTAGTCCAACTTTCGCTTTTTTGCATCCATTTCCTCTAATTCCAGTTGTCTTTTTCTTCCACTTACAGCGTATGGCGTGCATAATGGGGCAATTTCCTTTAGTGTAAACGGATAGAGTTTACTGCCAATATTTACGCGTTGTCGTACAACCTCTGGACGAATGTTAGGCGTATCTATCAACCCCAATTCCGAAATGACTATTTCTTTTGGAATTGTAGAATATGGTGTTGCAGATTGTGTAAAATACGTACTACCTGCTTTAATGTAGCACTTGTTTAAGATTTTTATTCTATCTTGGCTATCTTCCTCCTCTACTATCTCTAAATAATTTACAGGTAAATAGTTAAAACTAAAAGCCGAAAGCACATACTTTATAAATTTTTTCCTTTCCTCTAGTTTTTCCAACAACTTAATTTGCAAGCCCGTCAATTTCTCTGTATTGCTATTCCCCCAATACACGTACTGTAGCAGGTTATTAAACACAAAACAGCAGTTATTTTGTAGCTTGTCCGATAGCTTACTCCACATTTTGGTAAGTGGTACCGAGTACATTGGCGCCTTTAGGAAGTATAACTTACTATCTTCCAATAAGGTTAAACAGTCTTTTAAGGATTTATACACCCGTTCCGCACTGACATAGCTTCCAATTGTACAGTTGTATATTGTCGCTTCCAATCGCGTAATACCATGTTCTTTGGCCAAAGTAGACGCAAATGTTTCCCTTAAACGTACATCCGGACAACGTAAAAAATCTAGTATATGATTGCCAAGTTGTTTATTAACACCAGGACTTGTTATCTGACACACAAATTTGTTGTATATCTTAATTCTTGCATTGGTTGTTAGCCATGTTAAACAATCAATTCCCGCAGTTTTTCATTGTCAACTGTAATATTACACTTTCCTTCGTATTCTACCTTATAGCAAAAGTTATGGTTTGTAGTTAAATAATTTCCATCTTGCTAAATATGCCAGCAAAATCTTGGGTTACATCCATGTCAAAAAAATGGAAATAATCTTTTTCGAGTTCGTCTAATAAAGTTTCCAACTTAACATCTGCTAGTTCCACTTTGTATGGAACACATATACGATTTTGGAATTTTTTATTAATGCATTCGAGGTCTTCTTTTCCGATAATTTCTTTTACTCTCTGGCCCATCTTGTTAGTGCTTTCCAGAGAAAGCGGAAGCTTAGCTTTAACACCATGCCAAGCGGAAACAAATCGGTCGAACTTTCTTCGTAGATAGCTGTTAAATGCACCACAAATTTCTTTTTTTAGGATAAACATCCTTTTGTTTGCAAATGTTTGTTCGGCGTCAGAAAGGTCGCACATTTTAACCAACAATATATTGTCACAAAATGGTTCTGTAATTGGTGTATGTAGTCCGCCAGTCAGCATCTGTCCGCCTTCGACATAACAAATATTACCAATATCTGTCACCAGATTATTGTTGCACATATTTTCTGCCAACAGCCATAATCCAAATCGCTCATTTGTCGGTTTCACTTTATCCCCAAGAAGTTGAGAAACGTTAATCACCTTGGAGACTACAGAGTGGGGGCGTATATTGCCGAAGATAGTCGAATATGTCGGACACCACCATATCGCTTACATTCTCTGGTTTAGAAACTGTTATGTTATCCGACCTAAGTCGGCAGGGATGCGCATCGACATATGTCCGGATATATGTAGGTTGTTAGGTTAGGATGAAATTGCCTCATAGGGCGAAATTGCCCCATAGGGTGAAATTGCCCCATAGGGTGAAATTGCCTTATAGGGTGAAATTACTCCATAGGGTAAAATTGCCCCATAGAGTGAAATTGCCCCATAGGGTAAAATTGCCCCATAGGGTGAAATTACCCTATAGGGTGAAATTGCCTCCGACCTAGGTTGGATGTGGACTTGTCAGGAGTTAGGTTAGCTAGTGTTGTCCGGAGTTAGATTAGGTTAGTTGGACTTGTGTGAACTTAGGTTAGATAAAAGAAAAAATTGATAGGTTAGGTCAGCGTAACGCCATTCCTAATAGTACAGCAATCTACACATGGGAGGCATAAAAATATAGGTCTAAGATAGTTGTTTATATTTGAATAGATTTTGTAAATCTATTGTATATATTAGTTTTGAAATTCTATAATTTTTGGAGTTCCTCTCCTACCTTCCAAATCTTTCCTGCTTCTATCCTGGTTGACAGAGTATGCGTGTTATCTCCACATGGTGTTCGCGAGACACAGCGGTTTTAGATTTCTAAGGAAATGGTTGGTTAAAGCATATGTCTTGGGTAGCGAAAAAAGGGTTTTAAAGATGGAGTTTAATAAAGATGGGTAAAAATTAGAGGTTTGGGTCTTTAAAAGGCGTGACTTTGTAAGGGGTGGTTTTATTTAAAATCTATTTTCAGATTTGGGTTCTCTAGAAAAATCTCATATTAGTTGATACCAAAAAAGATATATTTATCCAAAAAGAGTGACTACCCCGCGGATAATAAATACAATATACCACCGGTCAACAAAAAAGTTGTAGGGAAATTCAAAGACGAATTTAATGGGGATCTAGTATTAAAATTCGCTGGTACAAAAGCCAAGTCCTACCGCATTGTAAGCGAGAAAAACACGATTAAAAAGATTAAAGGGGTCTCACGAAGTGTAGTTAAGTAAAACCGCGGATGCTACATTTTATAACGAGTGTATATTTCCAAAAGGGGTGGGCATGCAACTACGCAACAGTGCGTGGGAGAATAAGGATTCTCTCCAATAAGAAATTAAAGCTTTCATGTACGTAGCACCAGTCATTGGGAAATGGTAGAAATGTTAAACCTATAAAGGCGATTAGTAATTGTGGTTTAGAAAAATAGTAGTTTTCTTGGACTAAATAAAATAGTTTAGACTGATTAATGTATTTTTAAATTGTGCAAAGCAGAAAGTATGTTTATTAAAGTACTGTATCTTTTAAATAGATTGTTATATTGATTTGATTCTTTTAATTAATTTTTTTTTATTAAAATGTGTATTTATAGCGGGTATGTACAGAAAAATTAGAAAAGAGTTAATTTATTTAAACCCTACAGGTGTCTTGTGGGCAAAGTAACTGAATAACAATAGAAAATTATAGTTTAAACATGCAAGCTTTAAAAAATATTTTACCTGCCTTAAATTTTCAAGCGTTGAAAATTCTGCAACGCTATACACTTTGCACGACTTTGCGTTTTGACAAATAAATTTAAAATCAACTTTCAGTATTATTTTTTTCCTATCTATGCACGTGCAGTGATGGTTTTACGTTCACTTAATTTAAAACTATTTTTGTTAATTACATGTTTGAGCTATTACATTTTAGGAAAATACCCTAAAATATACCATTAATAGGTTAAACCTCATTTAGTAACGAGTGTAATATTTCTTTCGTATCTACACACATAGGGAAAGCATGAGTAATGGTTTTTACATTTACTTGATTTATTTAGAAACGCCTTAGGCGGTAGAAGTTAGTCGGCATTAAGGCAATATACCTTCAAAACCATAATGTTTATTATATTCAATATTCAAAAAATACGTCTTAATGCTACTGGTATTATGAATACCAAGTTTAACTTTAAAATGCTGCTAAAGAATTAAATTTTGACCTCGCCATGTATTTGAACAATATTTATAAACTTAATATCGCTTCGCTTTCTTGCATTAGCAATAATTAATCCGCTGTTGCAAAATGATTAATTTATTTGAATTGAAACGCTTTTAGACAAGTTTTTAATTTTGAATTTATTATTGATTCCAAACCATAGGAGGTTATTTAAAATAAATTATAATTTCTGCATTGATAAAAATAGCTTTAATGAATATTCTCGCAGTGGCCAAGGTTAAGGATCAGTTGTAAAAATTGTTTTCCAGGTTATTTTATATTAGTTTTTGGAATTCGGTTATGAAGTATTGCGGACTGCTTAACCTAGGTTAAGAGAGACGTTAGGAGGCGCCGCGAGATACCTTCTTTTATCAATTTTATTGAGTTAAATCTAAATAAAAATGCAGGGGCGTTTTGCTGTTATATTTTGAATATTAAACAGTATGCAGGTCTTTGTTGTTGCTAATTTTAAAAGATGGGTTAATTAAGAAAGGTCTTAAGAAAGTTTCTGGAATAAAATTAAAATACAATATGTTTATCAGATAGGGTAATGGGAACAGTGTATATGTTTTTATTGTGACCTTCATAATTATTTTGTAAATTCCTGTGTAATTTAATAGGTTGAATAATGGATTTATTTTTAAGTTTCTCTAACAATAGCTTTTGGCAAAAATCAAAAAAAGGAGTAGCAGCTAGAGAGTTGCACCGATTTAAAAATTTTTTACAGATTATGATTTCCCGGAATATTTTATACCAATTTGATAAATTTCATGATGGAGTTATCCCAAAAGACAGAGCAATCCTGTTTAGAAATAGACTAAAGATGAACACCGTATGCTTTGTAAAGGTTGATCTCTAACTTAGTAAGGGGTAATCCGATTTGAAAAATGGCAAGGGATTTGAGTATCTGAGAGAAAACAATATTAGTTAACATATTACACAATGGATTTATATTAAAAATATCGCTAACAATGACTTTTGGCAAAAAATTTAAAATAGGGGTGGCGGTTAGGGGGATGATTCGATTTAAATTTTTTTACAGACTGAGTAGCTAAGAAAGTTCTAAACCAGCTTGATAGATTATATTAGTGGAAAATATATACATGGTGGGTAGAAAATGCAAATAAGGGTAAGTGTAGGAAAAAGAATTAGCTGTTTAAAAATTCATAAATAGGAATGCTATGAAATTCAGCGTTTTTCAAGTTTTACAATTTAAGATGAAATCTGTAAGATGTTTCTTCGGACTCTTACCCTAAAATTTCTTAATATTTAAAGGTAAGACGTAAAATGGGTCCTATGTTATTGCTGCAATACTGAAATATAAATACATATTTATTTTGATTAACTTGATAGTGCAGTGGTTAAGGTATCGTTTGCTTTGCATTCAGGCAGTACAGGATCAAATCCCGCGTCAAATACAAATTTTTCTCTAACAATTTGCGGTAAAATGTATATACAGGATAGAGCAAAAGAAGATATATACAGAGTAAGACAAAAATCGTAACGTAAGAAAAATGTCGGATGACAGATGTGACGTAAGAAAAATGGCGGATGACATGTAACGTAAGAAACTTGGCGAATAACAGATGTGACGTAAGAAAAAATGGCGGGTTTAGATGTGACGTAAGAAAAAGTGCTATTATCCTTAATGAGTTTTCCTATTAAAAAATGATTAGAAACGATTAGTGCTAATGAGTTTTCCCATTAAAAACGATTAGTGTTAATGAGCTTTTCCATTACTGAACGATTAGTGGCGTGGCGACGTAGCGGCGGTGCTGCTGTGCTTGGATTGGCCCATTCCTCTACTGAGTTATAATGGAAAAGCCTGCCACTTCAAACAAAGTTTTTTTTAAATTACTTTGAAAATATCCAAATAAAATTGATTCTTAATATAGTTGTTGAAGTACATTCTTAGAGGGTCTTTGAACAAGATGTTCCAAAGAAAAATTGTTATTTAAAAATGAGGTACGGTTGCGTCGAGTTATTATAGTGAGGCGAACAGATACTGCTTCCTCCGGCATTTCCTTGAAACTGTTTAGGTCGGTTTGCGGTATGACAATTATAGCAACTGGAAACTTTTTGTATAAAATAAATTTATTAAAATTTATACGGCAATTTGCATTTGCAGATTTTAAGCCAGTCAAACGAAATAATATTTTTTGAATCGCAGTA
Source organism: Platerodrilus igneus (assembly GCA_036346225.1). Lineage (NCBI taxonomy): Eukaryota > Metazoa > Arthropoda > Insecta > Coleoptera > Lycidae > Platerodrilus > Platerodrilus igneus. The sequence continues at coordinate 3,650,172 of JARFIW010001292.1, read as the reverse complement.
ACTTGCTTCACTACATCAAGGCTAAAGAGCTGAACTTTCATTAAGGTTGAATAAAGTAAACGATAAGACAACGTTTAGCTTTTGTAATCTTGCTGCGTATCTTCGCTTTACAATTTTTACAAAATTCAAAGGATTTTAAAAAGAAATATCTCAGGCATGTTAATTAATATATTAGTTGACACCATTTAATTGTTTACCATTTTAGGATTGAAATAAAATAACCTTATTTTTATTTCTGTTGACTTATACGAGTAGCATGGTGGTTGTTCCGGAAAGTCCAGACAAATTTCGTAGGTGCTTTTCAAAACTATTCTACTAATAACTAAATAGCAACAACATAATAGTTATGTTTAATATCAAAAATTTTCTACGACAGCAGCAACTCTGGGTTTGAAAAATTAAGAAGTCTCTTTCGATTAAGTCGTTCGCGTGTAACTATTAATCTAATAGTCCTTGTTCGATTCCCGACACGGACCGTTTAAAAATGATAGACCAGCATTTTACAGAAAAATTAACCGTCGCTTTGAGTAAGACATTAAATGGAAGGTCTAGCGTGTGGGTGTTGTCAAACACGTTAAGGAGTCTACTTAATTCTAAGTTTTCTGGAAGTGAAATTGGAAATTCAAATAAGCAGTGTTAACAAATTTAATCTATTAGAGTTTATTAGCAACAAGTTTATTAAATTTCCTTTAAAAATTATTCAAAAGAATAAAAACAAAGCGCTTTCTGTAAACCGTCATGGTACATTTGCTTTCGGTAAACTTTGCTAAAAATATAAAATACCGGATGTACATTACATTTAAAATTACTACTTTACATGCTAGACTAAACATCGCAGTTTAAATCACTGAATTAGAGTTTTTAATCTTGTAATTGAGATTGTGAGATTTCCTTAAAACATGCGAATTAGTAATTTGGAATGCAACTGCTTCACATCAAATTTATAAAACTCTGGAAATTTACTCAGAGCAAATACACAGAGGATTATAATTAACTTAAACCTGCTCGTTTACAATTATGAATTCAATTATGCAAGAAGTTTTTTCTAATTAAAAATTTTAATGCTTTGTTATTGTTTCGAGTTAAGAACCTTAATCCACATACAACTAAGTCTTCGAATTCTATCGGCGATGGGCAGTCATTAACTTCTGTCTGAAAGACTTGACCGAACTCTAGCAAGCTCTAGCAATTTCACATTTCAGTTGTTTATTGATTTTCGCTGTAAGGCTGACAAAAGGAAGCGACTTTAGTGACCGATATATTTCACTTCGAGTACACTATAAAAAGAATAAGGATATTTTGTGGCTGAATGATGAACGTTTTAAGTAATTTTAAATATTTTCTGTAACGCTTCATATTGTAAGAAATTTTTTAATTGTCCTTTGGCTTTTATTTTCAATAAATACAAGTCTAATATTAATACTTTGCAATCTCAAACATTTACAAAGTCTTGTATACATTAGCACTAACTTAACCACTATATGTAGATACTAATTTAATCTTTTAAATACGATCTAGCACTACCCTTTCTGGCAATTTATTTATCTAACACATTTATACCACATAGACGAATTTATATTTACATTACTTTATGTACAGCGGACGTTTATTAAGACAGAATTCAGATAAAAACTTAAATATCCTAACGGGGTGGCTCTTATATAAAATAATCTTTTGTTCAGAAAAATACAAAAAAATCTAGAACCTGAGTCATCAAAGTTTCGAGAATAAACCTATTGCATTACAATATTAATTATTCATTCTTATCGTTAGACCTATATGATTGTGTTACGATACCTATTAATTATCTTTTACTATCGCTAAACAGATACGAAGCCGCCTTAGTAAAAACCGAATAAGCGCAGTTTTAAGTGTGTTGTTTATATTTCTTAATTACTGTTACACGGCTCTCTTCATAAAACTTATCTGTACCAACATTTTGCCTGCCTAAGTCTGGACGTCCCTGTGACGATAAGCACAACTGCAGCCTTTCATACGTTTTCTATACTGATAGAAGTGGCAATCTACACTCTTAATAGCAGGTGCCGTCCCATGCCGGTTAAAGCCACATACAAAGATTTGGACTCCGTCCCTCTAGAACAGTATTTTCAGCATGTTTTGTACTATCCTCCAGTCCAATCTATCGAACCCACAATCAATCTTCGGTATGACCAACTTCTTGTCCCCAAACTCCATGATTTCGTCTTTGAGATTTAATAATGTCCTCCACAGGTCCTGATAAATGAATTTACTAAAAGACACTTACTTTGACGCTAGGCAAAAACCTTTCTAAGGTCAATAGTTTCGCATACCTCTGGTTGTTGTAGTGAAGCTGGTCCATACCGGCAAATTTAATGTTGAACACCGTAGCAATTCCTTGGATCATATTGAGAACCGCCGCTACGCAATGTGTAAGGGCGTATTTTTTTAGCACACCAAATAGATCTCCGTAGGCTTTTTTGGTAGTCCCCAAACCTAGCCTTACCAGTGTCGCTGTACATAGACATGATCAATTTAATATTCGGACCAGGTCTTGGTTCTTCTTCCTGGCTCTCTACTCGTCTTATTTTATTATTTCCTTTGGCGTGTCGTAGATGTCACTGTCCTAAAGTGCCAGTTTGTTAATGTGCATCACTATTTTTATGCTTTATGGGAGTTTTACGAATCCTATATACTACATCGTTGATTAGTTTTAGAACTTTGTAAGGGCGCTCCCAATTACTTTGTAACTTTGGCGACAATCCACGCCTACGTCTGCAATTATACAATCATACGCGGTTTGCGTTTGAAAACCAGAATCTTGCGCCTCGAAACCATACCTGGTTTTCAGCCGGTCACTTGCTGTCGGAATAATCTTTTAAAAGTCTACGTGGATGTCATGTGTTTTTTACCCGAGTCTGTCCACATAACCTTCGCCCAAAACGCTTTCTCCAGGTCTACTACCGAACACAAGGTGACATGGTAAACGTATCTTGCGTTCTAGCATATCATATGCAGGGATTCGTTCAGTTGTCTCGTGAATCACAAATCGGTAGGACAATAAAAGTGTTTGTGTATGTACATGTACCATTTTCTTTGATTATCAAAGACTACATTGGAGAGACACTTTCCAAAAATGCAGTTCATGCGCTCTAGTATACCATCTGATTGAAAGTGCAACGGTGTCTTTGCCTTTCTCATTCCCAGTAACCGCCAAATTTTTTGAAACAGCACCGAATCAAAATTTTTACCCTGGTCAACGTGTAGTTTTAAAGGTATTCCAAAACGGCAGAAAAAGTTTTTAACTATTACGTCAGCGACGGTTGCTGCTTCCTGGTTGGATATGTCATTTACCTCAGTCCATTTTGTAAACTAGTCCAATGCCATCAAGATGTATTTAATTCCAGAGTTGGTTTCAGGGAACAGTCCTGCGATGTCAACTGCCATTCTCTCAAACGGACTTTCTACATTGTATTGCTTTATAGGCGCTACTCGTTTATACAACGTCGCATATAACTGACACCTTCTACACTATTTCCTGAAGTTGTCCTTGAAGCCTACCCAGAAAACTCCGTTACGGACTTCCTCTGGAATTTTCTTAACGATAAAGTGCCATCACGACGTCATATTATGTAGATGCCCTAACACCTCGGGAAGCCGGTTCTTGGGAATCGCCACGTAAATGTATATCTTCCTTTTCAGGGTTCGCACCAAGATCCCGTCCTTTAACTTCAAAGAATCCTACCGTGCCTAGTACCATTTTGGCGTATGTTACTTAGTGGGTTAAGATTTTGCCACGATTGACGCTCTACACTGATTTTGCAATCCATAGTAGTGCCGAGGATCTAACTGTACGCTACTCAGTTGCTGTGGCTATTAATCGTCGTTAATCATAGTTGTCCAACAAAGAAGATCAAATTTAGTCTTCAGCCTTGAAAAATTGTTTCAATCGCCAGGACAAGGTCGTTTCGCTATCTTTCTTGCTTTCTTTTGACGTTCTCAGGTTGCTTACACTGCCGCTGAATCTGCCTAAATTCTCCATATTTTCAGCACTTCGGTCCTTTCTACTTTGAACGCTGGTGACGAAAAACTAGTCGTATCATTGCCTCAATGCTATGCTGTCTTTGCTATTGCACAGAGCATCTAACTTTGACACCACTACAATGCGATGCTTGTTTTACCTCTTCAAACTTTAAAGAAAGAGTCAGTGCATCATCCAGGATCATAGACCGAACCAGTCGTATTTTTGGTGGACCTCTCCATCCCGCATTCAATCGGCGAAAGTCTGTACTGCCAGATGTCCAGGGAACCTTCCGGTGCTATTGCATAGACATGTCTCACCAGGCGCGCAATATCCGTTGCAAACTCTGATAAATTATCGTTAGTCTTTTAGTACGGTTCTTTATTTGTGCGTCGCATACTTGTTGCACGTGGGGATCCCCGTACCTCATTTCCAGCCTTGATGTTAAGGGCTCGTGTTTTACTCGATCATGGTCCGGTCTAGTATATAGGATTCTTAAAGCTTCATCCAGTAGCTGCTTCTCACAGTCATTCAATTTGTTTGAAATACGCCTCTGAAGGTGACCTTCTGTCAAAGGTAGGTGATTCTACTTTGAACTTGGATGACAACAATTTCCTTTTCTCGGCATTTTTAAATTCTGAGACGAACTGTGGTATTAACGTGGTTGGTGCTTGTACTCTTAGGAAATTAATTTGTTCTCCAATCTCCATGTTTTCTTTCATTTCTGGCGAAGTCTTTAAAAGTTTCTCCGAAAATCTCGTTTCTAGCTCCTGCGAGCTTTCTAATAAATACTCAGATATTTTGTTTTTTCCTGCAGATTTTCTTATAGTTCTGCTTTCCATTGTTTCGCGGATTTAGCACTTTACCATACAAACACTGCTAATCTTTCTGTAAAGTTGGGGTTACTTTCTACTAATTTTGTTGCGGTTTAATTCAGTATTTCTGCCAGGGTTGCAGCATTTTGCTCTTGTTTTACTGCATATTCTTGTATGCCTGACTTGAAGTTCTTTACAAAAAAATTTTACTGTTCATCTTTGTTGCTGACTAGGAGTTATGGGCATGCAAAACAAAATCGTTTAAATGTCCATTTCAGTACAACCCCACCACTGACACCAATGTAACGAAGCATCTAATTGGTCTTTTGACCTTTACTTTTAATAAATACAAGCTTAGCACTTATTTTTAAACTTATAAAACACGCTTACCTTAAGGTACTCTAGATAGATGATAGTTCATGCACATTCGAATAGACTCAGTCGACATATTATTTTACATTGTTTATTTATAAATACTACTTTGGTTGCTAATTATCTTATATTGCTAAATTACTTAACTATGTCAAATAAAGTTATTATAATTATTATTATATTACGCTTTACAACCACAAATACTTAGAAAGTTTTGTTTACATTAGCAATAGCTTAATCACTGTATGTAGGCACTAACTTAATCTTATAAATACAATAAATTCCACCATATTGTAGCACTAACCTTACTAGTAATTTATTTATCTAGCACGTTTATGTTTTGTAAGCGAAGTTATATTTACATTAATTTATGTACATCGTAAATATATTCGGACGGAACTCAAATCAATACTGAACTATCAAATCGGAGTTTCCCTTATATACAATAACTTTTTGTGCAAGAAATCTAGAATCTGAATCATCATTACAGTATTAACGATTCATTTATATCGCTAGACCGATATAATTGTGTTACGATATATATATAAATCATCCTTTCTTATCGTTAACAATATGAGGTTTATTAAAAACAGAATAAACATAATTTTCAATGTGTCCTATATACTTTTTAATTACTGTTCCACTATCATCACCTACCTCGCGCTGCTGCGTGGAATTTGAAGCATTTCAAATCACATAGCATTACCAACTCCTTTCCACTTTGTTTTATGTTACTTGCAAAGTACTACACGTTGTTCGGTTACCTGCAGGTAGCTCAAAATTACCTCAAATATTTTCTATATCGATTCACGGTATTTCTAAATCCGAATAGGTCATGAAATATTAGTATTGCGTTTATATGTTAAACTGGGATATTTACAACGTATTATGTATTGGTCTTTGTTATTTACAACCATTGCTGGAGTTTGCTTGCGAACTTGACTACTTGCACTTGCAGTTCGATTTGATCAATATTTTTTCTGAGGGTTTCAAAAACCAGAAAGTTTTGTAAGTCTATACATCATGCCTTCAAAGAAGAATTCAACACATACCCATATGAATCGGTTCAATATGGCAAAAATTTTTTGAGATTTGGGTCTGATACATTCAATGTCTCTTGTTACGTGTACTTAACCGGCATTCAGCAATGAAGCGTTTTAAAGAACTTCAACATAACATATTTGTAACCGAACAACTCGTACTACTAATTTTCTACTAATGTCAGATAGCGCTTTACAATAAATATTATAGGCATTTTTCGGATGCAGGAGACTGCCCTACAAATAGTTGGTATAGTAGAAACCACAAAGGAAGATATCTGCGTCATGACTTGTAACCGTATGTATTAAGTTAAAAATTTCAAATCAATGTAGCATCTTGTTCATAAATACCAAATGAATATCAGTTGTGAAAAATATTTTATTTTCACACAAGTAGTTGCTTTTACTACTTTATAATTATCGTCTTAATACTTTAAGGGTTTAATAAATTCAATTAATATAAATGCAAGTACATTAAAATAATATATATCAAATAAATATATCGATTCGGCAGTTTCCGTCGCCCGTCGCTGATCTAGAAACCGCAATGAGCGAGGTTGCAAATAGTATTTTATTTTCAAACAGGTCGTTGGTTTTAGTACGTTATAATTATCGTCCTAATAATTTACGAGTTTAATAAATTCAATCAATATAAAATGCCTCCTCAAAAATTGAATTACACCTACTAATCTGAATAGAGAGGTGAAATAACAGAAATAATAAGTGTTACTGGCACTTACAATTGAAATCTGTCTTGTTACGTTAACTTTGGCAACCGTGCTGTAAGGCAAAATCAAGAATTTGGTTTGTTGAGATTCGGGTGTTTTGTGTTGACATTTTAATAAAATGACATCTTTACCAAACATATGATTTCATTATGCATTTAAAACTTTAAACGATATTTCGGTTGCGAAAAACTAAGAACGATAATACTACTCTAAAGAAGAGGTGTGCGTGTGCCGTATAAATTTTATACCAAAAGTAAGGTTGTGATTGATATGAAAATTTCATGAAATTAACATTAGCCAAGGTAGAATTAAAAATTAACATAGGAATAAATTACTAAAGATTTTATTACAAATTTGCTGTAAAAACAATAAAATTACATCAATTATTAACATGAGAAAGAAAGTTGATTAATGATTAAACAGAATAGTAAAAAGCCTTTTATTTATTCTTCGCCAGCTTCAGAACTTGATTCTGTATCTTCACCAAGTTGAATTATAAGGTTATATCAAGTACTTTTTTTCTTTCGTACCACTTATCTATAACGGCATTAGTATGATGGATACACTCTTTCCAAACATCTGCGGTATACTGATTTAGTGCTTTAATCTTACTCACAGTAAGCATGCTAATCTTCAAGGCGTTTGCAATTCGCAATATAGATTTTATTAATATGAAAAATTGTTTCTATAATATACTCTACCTCATGCACTAAATGTAAAGAAGTTAGAGATCCACCATTATTCTGTTCGTGCTGGAAGTACTCCAACAAATTCATAACTAATTGTTGGGCTTGTAGACCCAATGTTTTCCCTTTGCCGACATGATACAGCTATTAGTTCTAATAAGAACTGTTGTAATCAATATTCGCTAATTCGATTCAATTAACAATAAAAATACGTAAATATAAAAGCGGGAACGCAGAAGTAAGCAATCTAGCCAAAACCAAACAAACAAACGAGGTTATGAAAAATTAATTGGATTGGATTACCGCCCTAGTAAAATCATGTCCATTTTTATATTAGGATACAAACATACGTCCACATAACTACCTCTGTCATTTTCTGAAATAAACCTGCTCACGTATGTCGTTACTTAAAAACACATAGAAATCATATTGCTATCTTTCTCGTATCCATTGGTAAAGCTTTAAAAAAATCTTAAACGTATGTTGGAATTGCACTAGACGCCTGTGACGTAGATAGCTTCTTTCGTGGTTTCTACACAAGTATAGGAACTATTACATAACTATAGTCAAGTAGCAGAACGACAAATACAAAACAAAGTGCAATATCTAAAGAGTGTTACTTTTGACAAGAACTATGTTCCAATATCAACAAAGTTATAGTAATATATTCTATAACCAATCACTTTTAAAAGGCTATATCTTTAGTCATTTTCGGGAGATGTGATTGGTATTTCAATGAAACTACAAAATCGTCTGTTTTTTCCACTGCAAATTCTCCATAGCGATAGGGCTGGCTCACCGCCCATCCGTACTGAATATTGACGTCGCAATACATAAGATACACATCAGGTTTCGAAGAATTATAAGAGGGTAGATGTTTATTGTTTGCCGTTGCACGCCGTTACAAACACACTTGACTAAGTCCTTCCCTTACACCCTTTTTTATAAACAATAGCTGATCGATGTCGGTCAACAACTCAAGTTCCTAATGAGTATGCTTTAACATTCAATCCCAAGTGTATCCTGGAAGGGTGTAATAGTGGGCAAGGTCTAGTCCATAAGTTAAATGACAACTTGAACGGAATTGTTCAAATACTTCAGCCAAAAGCATCACATCGGTCTTGAGATATAAGTCAGAGTACTGCCCCAGGTTTTGAATATTAAATGCCTCCCACACTTTCTGAGCATGCGCGTACAGTTTGTTTGTAATTCCTTTACCTTCCAGCTTATTGTAAAATTCCTGATTAGGTAATGACGTGTAATTCAGCTTTTCAAACGAATCTATAAAATCATATGGGTATACGCCTTTTTCAGTTAATAATTCAAACTTCTCAATTGTCAAACCAGAAAATTCATTTTTTAATAATGGATATGCATTTAGGTAGGAAGTCAATGTTTCTAAGGATGAACTCATAAAGCGGAAGCTATCGATGAATCTATAGTTGATTAAGTTCTAAGGAATATATTTTGTAAAGGAGATATATTTTACCTTTGTTACCGGTAGTACTTCTACACAACCATCCAAATCAACGGCAATACTTTTAATTATGAAATGGCTATCGTAACCACTCAAGTTGTGGACAACTATCGAGTAGGGTAAAATCAAGAATCCTGTGACCTCATTTCCCCCAGAATCCCTCATTTCCCCACACATCTGGACCAAAAAGTTTTCTTCGACTAACCATTTTTCATCTTTCGAGATAAACCTATCTTAAATTTTTTATGTTTCGAGATAAATGAGCATCCACATTTCCTCACACATTTACATGTAAATTCCCATAAGGCGGAAATGAGGAGAATCCCTCATTTGCTCCCACATCTGAACCGAATAGTTTTCTTCGTCTAACCAATGCATCTTTCGAGATAAACCTATCTTGTTTGGTATCAATCAATATTAGATTTTTCTCAGCTACCCGAATTTCTAGGAATTTTTTAGATATCATCACCCCCAAGGGAGCTACCCCAATTTTAAGATTTTGTACCAAGATCAATTCCTAATCACCTCTCCTTTTTAATATCTACAGTCCTTTAACCAACACAAAAGAAAATAAGAACACAAAAGTTTAATAATTTATTTTATCCGATTTACAGTTTAATAAACTAATTACAATTTTTACAAAGTATAACATTATTTTGTTTGTGTAGCCGAATCCAAGCAGGTTAACCTGTAACAAAAAAGAGATTAATGTGTTGTTTAAATAGACCTATAACAAAAAAGAGATTAAAGTAAAAGAGAGGAAACGTGTTTTCAGTCAATAAGACATATTGTTGTTAATCCAACAATATGTTTTACCGTCCGGCGAGACCACGTGGAGGTAAACACATATCGCCGGGAATGAAGGAAATTTTAAGGATGGGGGAGGGTAGATATGCTTATAACTAACTTACATACTATATCTATATATATATACACTAAAATAAATACAAATATGAGCAACTATCTAATATCCTTATGCCCCCATGCATATGTGGAAGTACTACCAGGGATGACGTACCTTTTATCGTCATCTGCCGATAAACTAATTTTATTAATTAATTGGGTGTACAAATCGTGTTTTTTACTACGAATACATACCATGCTATGCATAAGGGCACCAGAATTATTATGCACAATGTCCTTAAAACTATCCACACTAATCCCCGCCACCACACCACGCGATACCCCCTTGATCTTTTTAATTACATCTTTCTCACTAATGATGCAATACGACTTGGCCCTAGTTCTAACAAATTGTAACACCAAGTCGCCGTTGAACTCGTCTTTAAACTTGCCGGGGATCTTTTTGTTCACAAGAAGCATATTGTATTTGTTGTCTCGAGGGTAGTCACTAGTGTCGAAATTGTTAATGTTTGCACTAATATCACTATACAAGTCTTTTGTTTCTATACTATACACTAAAGAGTCAGTGTCTGTATAAAGTAGTGAGAGTTTGGTTCCATACAAATGTTTCATGGTGTTATAATGAAATTCATACATGAGGGTCTTTGAAATATCTAAAACTGAAAAACCTGCATATATAGGCTTCTTGTAAGTGACTTTTACCCTATCCATCTGTATAATAACCAAATCCTCTCCTAGCACTAAACTACTGTTAAAGTTCGGGCGGGCGATAAGTCCACTCGCGCACAATTTTTGTCCATCGTGTCCCCACCGTGGCACGATCTTCACATCCACCCTCTTGTCGACATTCTCCATCGTTTTTCCAAAGACGGCATTGTTCATCAATTTAAAAAAGTCTTTTTCAAACGCATTTCTAGCGGATGTCCTAAGGGTGGTGTTCAAATCGATGTAGGGTTTTAACCAAGGCGATTGGTCGAATTCCAATACTCGATGGATGCCGGTGAGTCTAAGACCATTACGTAGCGCCTGCTGCAGGTTTCTGTAATGTATAATGTAACGACTCTTGTTGAGCAACGTGGCGAGTAGCTTCGGAGTCTTGGAGGATGGTGTTGGGGGTACCATGGTCTGCGGACAAAACGGTAAATCGTTATGAGAACCGTGTAGGTTTTCTGGATACTCCAGATCTACTTCCAGGATGTACCCCTTGTCCCCTGTTACAGATATGTCATTGATGTGGGCTTTCAGGAGGTTAAGCTCTTTCTCTTTCAACCACCTGAATCCGCTTATCGGTAGCGGTTGTGACATGGCCCATCCATACAAATTATTAGCATCGTAGTAAGCCAAGTATATGGAGGGTTTGCTGGGAATGTAATTCTCCATATACTTATTATTGGCTTCGGCATACCGAGCGCTGCATTGGGTTAACCCACCGCGAATACCTTTTTTCACAAGGTGATGCATTTCTACATCGGTGAATAGATCCAGTTTAACCCCAGTATGTTTCAGCATGGCGTCCCAGCTTAGACTAGGTGCTGTCATATATTGGCAGGGATCCAAGTCGTAGGTTTTCAAGCACACACCCCGGAAATTTTCGAACACGTCGGCTAATAATAAAACATCGGTCTTCAAGTAGAGATCACTATATTCGCCGAGTGTGCATATGTGGAAAGCGTTCCATACATTCTGAGCGTGATCGTATTCAGACAACGAAATCACAGTACTCGTGAGATCATTATAGAATTCCTCTCGGGGTGGTAGACTTGACCTATTTAACGCTGAAGCGTCTGTCACATACCTGTACGGGAACACACCCTTTCTGCGTAGAAAAGAAAACTGTTTGTCGTCGGGGAAACACTTCCTCATCTCAACAAACTGCTCGCATTCCAAATTTTTCACCAACTTGTCCAGGGAATATGCCATGAAACGCAGCGAATCGATGAATCGCAGCTGTACTGTGGAATTGTTAGATTCATCATCATCATCATCTTCTTCTACGTCTGGTTCTTCGCCATATAACCTCACATGCTTTGTGAACGATACGAACCGCTCCTTATTATTTGGGATCACTGTAACACGCTCCTTATCGCACCCCAATTCCTTCACAATAAAATGGGAATCATACCCACTTAAATTGTGGAATACGACCGGTATGAAATTTGGCATCCGGTATTGGATGTTGCATTGGCGATGTGCTGCGAAGCGGAATTTCCCCGTAAGATGGCAGTGATCCCTCACTCGATCATTTCCCAATGGTTTCTTGCAGATGCCGCAATCGTCAACCATGTGGAACAACAACTTATCTAGGGGTTCCATTGGAAGCATGGGGGTGTTTGTTTTTAAAATTTTTCCCAATCGTTGGGCTTCCTCCTTCAACTTTTCCATAAAAACTTTAGCAGCTTCAGGCCCCCTGTACAATTCAAACTTATCCAGATTCTCATCATAACAACACTTAACATAATATGCAAAACTGTATGGTTCGTGTTGGTGGGTACTGTTAGTAAAGGAGCCGGAGCGATCCTGTGCTGCCGAAGAAATAGGCTTCAACACGCTTTCAAAGTCCGCGTACACAACAAACGGTACCCTCATTTGCTTGTGCACGTTCGTAAACTCCAATATGTTGTTAAAGTGGTTGGGCATCTTTGTCGTAACGTGGTTGCAGTCGTTTGTTGAGTGTTGGTGTAATTTGTCTTCGGATGGGAAAAAGACAAGACATCCATCGCAAATCCATTTACGGGCGTGGTCATGAGTTAGCTGCTTACCCACTAGCTTCCCCAAATCCTTGATCCAGCAGTAGTGTGTGTTATTCTCATTCTGGATGTAAAGGAGGTTGACGTGCCGATCCCTTTTATTAGCGGTGAAATGTAGCGGTCCCACAATCGACTTGCCTTCTATACCGAAAACATTAATGCTTATAGCATTCTGCTCCTCGAACTTGGCTATGTCCTTTATGGGCATCGGGAACTGCACTCCTGTTACGTCGAGTACAGTCGAGTAGTGCGGATCGTAGGGGGTTTCCGTTTTCTGTGGGGTGTAGGGCTGCCACAACACACCACGCAAAGCATGCGTCATCGTTATTCTGCACGTTAACAACGGCATGTTTCTTCCTTACCCATTTGGGAAGTTCGATGTAGGACCCCCCACGAAGAGGTTTATACTTGTTTATATTCACCTCCAAGTATAATGCATTTTTCAGAGTCCATCCTAAAATTTAAAAATTAGAAAAAATTAATAATTTTCAAAACTTACCAGAATCTCGTTCTTGGAACTCATCTGACTTAGCTGACATCCTTTCCACAAAGGAGTTGTATACCTCCCCCAGATCGCTGGATGAGGTGACCACAACATTTCGGGTGTTGAAGGATTTCACGTCCTCAACACCCTCTGCCGCAGCCATCTAGGTGTATCCACCAAACACCTCCAGGTTCACCTTTAGGGAGGTGTGGATTGCCCGCTGTTTCCCGACTAAGCTTACAAATCGTTCCCGTTGATTTTGCAAGAATTCCAACAGACCTAAAAAATACAAACTAAGCAAACACAAAATACTTATAAAAAAATACATACTTGTAGAGTCGACATTATTAATTCTGTATGTAGCGATTCGACTTTTAAATGCGGTCGCTACAACCTCTACGTCTCCATCCAAGACACGGCTAGCATTAACTTTGTGCGCGTTCGTGCGTTGGTGGGCTACCAAGTTGGTGACGTCCACATCGCACTCAACGCATCTCCGCAATCTCTTGGGGGTAGGCTCCTCAACCGTGGACGCAGCAGGTCGTTTGACTCCAGAGGTTTCGGCAACTGGTTCCACCACACCATGCTTGGCATCCTTGTGCCGTTTCAAGTTGTCCCTCCGCGAGAAGGATGCCGAGCACATATCGCAGGTGAACAAGCCCTTTTTGGTTTCAGAGACTAACCCATGTTGCTGGAGCAGATGTCTCTTCAAATGATCGTTTCTGGAAAAACCACCCCCACAGACATCACAAGTAAAGGAAGCCATTTTTCTATAAGAAAATTAAAAACTGATTAAAGACTTTTTAGCTGTTATAACTAGTCAAAGACTAAACAGATACTGAATTATATTGCATTGCACGGTGCTTTTATACCCGGTTGGTATAATTAGCTAGTTTACTTTTAAATTAGGTGAAACCCAGCGTCGTTTAACCTTGAGTAACATTCCAAACTAGTCTAATCACACCAGTAAAACCTAATATTCTTAACTAACCTTGAATCGGATTACAAACTAGTTCATGCCTGTCTGTAAAATACTGCAAGTGATAATGAGGAGCATGCGCAACAACAACCCTGAAACATTTAAAAGGATGAGCTGTATAGGATTCCTTCTCAGTCGTCTCAGTGAAATCAGTGCATAGCAATGGGGTCTGTAGATGTTAATGATGCACAAGTTTCGTATACCGAAAATCTGATTAATAAGTTTACGTATAGTTTAAGTGAATTGGACGAACACCCTCATAATGTGGAAATTGGGTTTGTTATAAACCAGAGAATAAAACCCGTATTACGATTGGTGTGTAGCAAGAAATATTGTGGCAACCATGTTCTGGAATTGACATACGAAAATTGGTTAGCATTTACAAATTTTCAAGTGGAATTTCAAATTCGCCAATTTTCTCGTGACGTGCTAAACACTCGATTAAATGGTGTACCCGAAATAGAAGATCTACACATACAACTAGGAGCTCCGTTCTTTATCACTCTGTCGCCAGTGTATGGAACAACCGAGGACGAAACGTTCCAGTTAAAAATAATAATGGGTGATAGCTCGATAGTTATAAACGAATTGGAGTGCCGTAAACTATTCCATATGCGGGAGCTGTTTGAGTATCAATTTAAACAGTTGGAAAGTCGTGACTTCCCAGCATTATATAGCGAATTAGTAGGGTTTGTTGCTAATTCTAATTTAAATGATTGCGATGGGTTTAATACTCTGACAGAAGGGGAGAAACGAATTAAAATCTTGATTGAAGGCGAATTTCGAATTAGCAATATTTTATTCTACAACGAATTGAATCAGAGCGCCCTAAATGCATTGGAGCTGGTTATATGTTTTCCGGATATATTTGTGCAAGACGTGATACGTACAAGAACATTAGTGGAAATGTTTAGACGTTTAAATTTGTCGGAATCTGAAGATTCTGGGTATGGTGATAACTAGAAAGAGTATTTTATAAAAGACAGTCTAAGAGACGTGGATGTAAATGTATTGTTATTGTAAATATATTGTAAATTTTTTTGAAAAAGTATAAATAGACTCGTTGTTGTTTATTTATTTAGTATAGTTTGAGATTTTTTTGAGTAAACACATGATTATCTGTTCTGGAGAAGGTTTAATCAACAGCGCTATAAACAGGTTACCGTTTGAGCTGCATATTCCAGGTTATCAGTACTGCGGTCCTGGTACAAAGTTGGATGAGCGCTTAGCAAGAGGTGATCCTGGAATAAACGAATTAGATAAATTGTGTAAAGACCACGACATTGCATACTCCAAGTACCCCGACGATCTTCCGGCCAGACACCGAGCAGATAAAATTTTAGAAGAAGAAGCCTGGAAGAGAGTTAAATCTAAAAACGCAAAGTTTGGGGAAAAAGCCGCAGCTTGGTTTGTGACAAACGCTATGAAAGCGAAGAGAAAAATGGGTATGGGCTTAAAGAAGAAAATAAGTTTCAAAGGTGGATTTTTGAAGAAAATACGATCCGCAGTAGACCGAGTTGGCTCGGACAACTTGAAAAAGCTGTTAGATGTTGGTATTCTAATTGGTAAAAAAATCATAAAAGGAGCCGGTGGGAAAAGCAAAATTAAAGTCCCACGTATTATACCCGTTCCACAGAAAGGAGGTTTTCTACCATTGATTCCGATATTCGCGGGACTAAGTGCTCTAGGAGCGCTAACAGGTGGTGCTGCGGGGATAGCTAAAGCGGTAAATGATGTCAAGACAGCCAATGAACAGCTTAAGGAGAGCGAACGGCATAACAGATCTATGGAAGCCATTACCGTTGGGAAAAAAGGAAATGGAATGTTTCTAAAACCATACAAAAAAGGCACAGCATTATTCTTGAAACCGTACAAACAGGGGCGCGGCATTTGTAAAAAAGTATCAAAAAACTAAGCAAGTTAACTCGAAGAGCTCTCACCGATGTAGATATAAGGAAACACGCATCTAACATTCCTCATTTTCGCAACGTCTTTTCTAGAGATCAGTTACATAAGATTAGACCGCATGTCAACGAATCGGGAGTGATTAATTTGGATACCACCAAAGGTTCGGGTACACATTGGGTGGGGTACCGAAAACGTGGAAATAGCGTGTATTACTACGATTCGTTTGGAGACTTGAGACCGCCGGAAGAAGTAAAGAGATATTTTCGAGGTTGTAAAATTTACTACAACAGTGTAACGGAGCAGACTTACAACACATACAATTGTGGACATTTAGTGTTAAAGTTTCTTAGTGACAATGGCTAAAACAGTGAGGGTGTTCGGGTATGGTAATGTCATATCGACAGGATCCATTTACCCACCAATTAAATTGAAACAAGACGGTGAATATGCTTTGGGTCTAGTGGGACTGTACACTTGTAACACTGTGCAAAACATACATCCAGGAAACAATAACTTATACTTTAACGATCCAGAGCATCGCAAAATAACCATTGAACCTGGATCATACGAATTAGAAGAAATAAATGCATATATACAGGACGTCTTCAGAAAATGGTTCAGTCAAAAGCCGGACATCAACGAAAACATTGAAAAATATTTTAAACTGAGTGCCAACAATAATACATTAAAGTGTTCTATACGAAGCAGTATACCGATAGATTTTGGGGCAAACCGTAAAAACAATATTGGAAGCATCTTGGGGTTTACCAACAGCAAATTGGCTGCAGATACCGTACATATCGCTAATCAGCAAGTGAAGATAATATCGGTCTCAAACATTTTTGTGGAAACCAATATCACCAGCGGATCGTTCAGAAACAATTTTCTTACGCACAGCATATTCGAATTCAGTCTATCTGTACCACCCGGGTATAATCTGGAAAAGGAACCTAACCACGTCATATATTATCTGCTGAGCGTGACAGAAATTGATAATATTACAATCAGACTAGTCGATCATTTGGGTGAATTGGTAAACTTTTCACCGGAAACATACACCTGTGTGAAACTGGAAATAAAAAGTAGCTGAAAATGCCTATCGATTTTGTATATAAAGCACGCTACAACACCCCCAGACGACCAATAGTGAATACGACGTCAAAGCGTCAAGTTGTCGAAAGACTTACAGCAGAAGAAATACGTTTCTTAAAGTCTTTGGGGTTAGAAGTTATAAATGATGGGAGGCAGAAGTAAACGCAGCTTAGATCTCCACGGTGATGAAAACGTTATACTTGGAAGGCTTAAATATGAGGACGTACCCAAATTGGATGTGTTTGGAGGTTATAAATTAGACGAGACCATAATAAAGGAAGATTATTATACATATCTTCCCTTTACATTGAATGCAGAAAACAACGATCGAATTTCAATTGAAATCCAGAGCAGTGACAACATCACATACCCCCATGAAAGTTTCATATTTATAAGGGGTACCTATAAGCCTACGGAAACATTAAGAGAAGCGTCAACAACTGGAGACCCGATTAGAGCAGCAGAACCAGATCCTAAAGCTTACGAATTTACTAGAAATGCGCCATATTTTCTGTTTGAGGAAATTCAATACAAATTGGGTAATAATCAAATAATAGATGTCTGTCGAATCCCTGGAATTACAAGAACTATTAAAGGTTTAGTATCCATGGAAGAATCAGAAACAAAATCTATTAAACATACCGGGTGGAAGCCCGATACCATATTCCAAGATGGACGGTTTAGTTGTGCTATACCGTTAAAAATCATTTTTGGGTTTTTTGAAGATTATAAGAAAACTATCGTCAACATGCCTCAAGAGCTGATTTTAATCAGATCCAAGTCGGACGTAAATTGCTACAAGTCGATTGGAAATACAGTAACGTTCAAAATACAACGTATTTCCTGGGAGGTTCCGCATATAACATTAAGTGACTTTGCCAAGGCGTCGCTGCTTTCGGAAATGCAAAATCAATCATCTATAATGGTTGCATTCAGAAAATGGGAACTACACGAATTACCGTCTCTAACACAATCAAAGTCACAAGTATGGAGAATTAAAGTATCGAACGAAACAGAGAAGGCTCGGTGGATATTACTGGCGCTGCAAAATGGGAAGTACGACAGGAAAGAAGAAAATGCTACAAGCTTTACGAATGCCAACATAACCAATGTCAAAGTGTTTTTAAACTCTCAGATGTTCCCTCAAGGTCGATTAAATTTGAACTTCGAGCAGAATGACTACTTGCCAGCGTACCTGTCTTATGCATCTTTTATGGAAAAATACTATCCGAACAAATCGTCAAATAAATGTTTAATGGACTACAACAGGTTTAAGGAATCACCTGTCTTTGTAATCGACTGTCGTCATCAATTTGAAAGCATCAAGGATGCAACGGTTGATGTAAGAATGGAATTAGAAGCTTCAAGAAATTTTGAACCGTCGATAAAGGCTTATGCTTTAATTATACATGACTCTATGTTTGAATATAATCCGTTTACAGAAATTGTTAATAGATTTATTCACAATTAAATATTTTGTATATATTTTTTAATAAAATAGTATAAAATCTATGTTGTTTTAATATTAATAAGATTTTTTGGTGATCCAACGCAGTTTCACACGTACTCCGGTGTACGCCTAAGCACGCCTGTACCCATGCGCACCCCTGCGCACCCCTGCCCATGCGCACCCCTGCGCGTGCGCACACCTGCCCATGCGCGCCCCCTGCGCGTGCACACCCCTGCCCATGCTGGTATATAAGGGAATATTATTTTCAATTTGAATCAGTTTAAACTTATATTTGAAAGATGTACACCAAGGAATCTTTAGAGAAAGCAGTTAGTGAAATACAAAAGGGTATAAGTGTTAAGTCTACAAGTAGGTTATATGGTATACCCAGAAGAACGTTAAGCAGGCATTTGGATCTCCGTAAACCTCAAAAGAATAATGGTGCTCCTAGGTCGGAAAATGTGAGAGACACGGGTGATGCTATACAAGAAGTTAAAATACCTATAGAGAATTATGATAACTTTGCTATTGCTAGTGCAAGAGAGGATGGTAAACATGGTTCATTGTTCCCGTCTAACATACGAGCTATCTTCGCGGGACCATCGAGTTGTGGGAAGACTAACGCTTTAATATCGCTGATCCTGCACGAGAACGGTCTTAGATTCCAAAATGTGTATGTATTTTCGAAAAGTTTATATCAACCGAAATACGAATTGTTAAGAAACGTTTTTACACCATTAAAAGAAGAAATTGGGCACCATGAGTTTGAAAATTACGATGATTTGATCGAACCCGGAGATACCAAAGAAGATTCAATTATGGTTTTCGATGATATACCTGTAAACGAGCAAAGTAAAATCACTCAATTTTTCTCGTTCGGCCGTCATAAAGCAATAGATTCGTTCTATCTATGTCAAACTTACGCTAGTGCCTTAAAACATAGACTCAGAGATAACACCAATGTAATCGCATTATGGAAACAGGATGATACAAACCTTCGTCATATCTTTTCGGATCATATAAGTGGTGACATGACATATCCGAAATTTAAAGAAATGTGTTTACAGTGTTGGGGTGACTCAAAACATAATTTTATAACTGTTGTGAAAGATTTTGATTTGGATAAGGGGCGGTATCGGAAGAATTTCGACGAGTATATAAATATTTGACATTATTCAAAAAAAAGTTAGTTCTCATCCAAAGTTTCATGATGACGGACGTTAACAATTTTATTGCGAATAAACGCAGTCTTCATCTTATGCAGGATGCTATACGAAAAAAGTTTGTAGCGTACAAAAAGGGAGACGCTACATCTCAGCAAAAATTCAAAGAGGTGCACAAACAATTGATCGATCCCCTGCAAATAACCGCTTCCCAGTTACAATCGATCACCGAAAAAATTCCCATACCTACGACAAAGGTTAAAGTCGAAGACATGGACGTACCTATAAAGAAAATTAAGCAACTCGTTCCAGAAGAACCGTTCCATCTTTACTATGCGGATGTATTAGCTAGAGACGAAGACGAAAATATTGACAAATCAATTTATGGAGTAAAGTATAATGCGGAAACCGACTCATGGAGTTTGTGGAAAAGTGTATTGATAATTAACCCGGAAACTAGCGATATAACATTAAATAATGTGATATATCCAGGTACGAGGGGTTTATACAATCTGCTGGTTTACAAAGACATCAGCCCCGAAGATGGTGATTTCAATTTGCATGAAGATTTGCCGAATTACTTGGAAATGATCAAATCTGCCTCGATTTTGAGAAGAAAGTTTAACCCATTTGCGGTGCACGATTTAAGCGGATTCCCAACAAATAACAAAAAGTTTAACAAATATGTGCAAAAATATCTCACCGAATTTCGGAGGAATCCGGAAAGAAAACAGCCAAAGAGAAGAAAACAGTCTAAGGGAGCGGGTTTAGGCTTTTCTAATCGGTTTTACAAAAGTTTAAATTCAAAGCCGGTGCAATATGTCTACTGGAATAATGTACATGAACTTGTGGATCGACTGAGATTGTTGAACGCATCCAACCGAGCTGGAAATACAAGCGAGGAAAACATTAACGAGATGGTGTCCATAATAGAAGAGTTGAGAGAAGAAGGTATAATACAGTGAGCTCAGTAAATAATTACACAGTTTTAAAATGCCTATCGACCGCTTCGGACGTTCAGAGCGTAAAGATGCTGATATTCGACGCGGTCCTCCAGGTCGAGGATTTGTGCTAACGTTGGATGGTGATGGGTACGATATGCAGCAAAGAAGGTTAGTGAATTCATCAGACCCGAAAGAAGATAGTGATTGTGTTAATCAGAGAAGCACTATAGTATTCAAGTCTGGAGAAGAAACAATTAGTTTCCGTAAAAGAAGGCTAGTGGATGTAATGGATCCTAAAGACGATAGTGATTGTGTTAATAAGAAATCTGTAATCAAGCTCGTGAATCAAGCCTTTTCATACTGTCTAAAAAGTTCTGATGATATACAGCGTAAAGATAAAGCCTTCAATGCAAGAAACCAGCGTATCGCAATGCTTGCTCAACCAGTTGAGTCATCTGATGCAGTTAATAAACAATATGTAAATGAAAAATTGGATAAGCTTGTATCTGACTTTAAAACGTTTATACAGTTTTTATTAATTTGACTGCAACTTCTGAGACAAATGAGAAGGAGCTCGGTCTTGCAATAGCATCGATTTACGAAGCGTCACCAGCAGCTATAAAAAACAAATACTACAAACCAAAGCTTCAGTTTATGTCAAAGGTGCAATTGGATAAAGATAACCCTATTAGTTTAGCAACAGTGTTAAGCAAAAATGAGTAAAGAAATCATCGTTAAGGAATTATTTAAACCTGCAAGAAAAAATTTTCAGCGTCGTCATACAAATCTGAAACATGTGAAACGTGAACTTATCCAATCGGACTTGTGCGAAATGCAGCCTTACTCGCGTGTGAACAATGGGTACAGATATATTGTAATAGCAGTGGACTGTTTCACAAAATATGCCTTAGCTGAACCCTTAAAAAATAAAACCGGATCAGAAGCCACAAATGCTATGAAAAAAATATTGGACAAAGTGCTGCAAGGAGAAAATAACGTAAAACTCAATCTGCAAACAGATTTTGGGAAAGAGTACTACAACCGCTGGTTTAAAAATCTTATGCAAAAATATAAGATAAACCATTACTCTACGTATTCCGCAATCAAAGCTAGCATGGTTGAGCGGTTGATTAGAACAATCAAAAACAAATTGTACAGAAGATTTTACTTGCAAGGCAGTCATAAATGGGTGAATATTTTGCCTAAGGTTATGGAAGAATACAATAATACACCGCATCGGGCTATTAACATGACACCTATGGAGGCAGAAGAACATCCGGAAAGAATAAAACTTTACACCGCTAACAGCGTTTCTAAAAGTCGCAAGAAGTTGTATAAGGTTGGAGACATTGTGCGTATATCAAAATATAAAGCAGTATTCGATCGAGGATTTCACCCAAACTGGAGTACAGAACTATTCAAAATTGTTAAAGCACAACAAACGAGACCGACAACCTATCTGCTACAAGATTTGGAAGGTCGGCCAATTCTAGGTGCTTTTTACGGTGATGAAATTCAGCTTACAGCAGCACCCGACACGTACTTAGTGGAAAAAGTTTTACGGAAACGGAAGCACGGGCGCGAATTATTAGTGTCGTGGTTGGGGGATGGTAAAAGTTGGATTAAGAAAACAGACTTGCTTTAGTATCATCCAGATAATTACCTGGATGAAAAAATCATAAATGGCGGGAGTAAAGTCCCTTAACTGGATATATAGGAGAGATTTGCTTAGAATCCCATTCCCATCTGTGATTTGAAGCAGGAAGCATGTGTTTCATAATCGATTTACAAGGATATCAATACAAAACTAGTAATTTCTATTGCAAGGAGATTGCCATTTTGGATGTAGCGAATAATGTAATATGGCATGAGATACTGGACATGGCTGTGGAGTATAACACCCTAAGTGATGATTTCAAAAAGCAAGTTCGGTGGTTAAAGCAAAGAATCCATGGGCTTAGCTGGGATGGACAGTCCACAAGTGGATATACAAATGTAGGTGATTTGCTGAAAGAAGTCATACCACCCGATGCTACTATCTATGTTAAAGGCGAACAGAAAAGACAGTTACTATCAAAATATTTATCAAACAACATTTTAAACATGGAAAGTGTATTCTCACTTCCAAGGCTCAAAGAATTAAGAAGATTCGGTGATAGGTACAATCACTGTTTAAACCATTGTTTGAATAATTTAAGCTGTTCTAAAGAAAACGTATTGCTATTGAGGCCTTTTTGTTAATGTATTAAATTTTTAATAAAATATTTTGTAAGAATTGTTTTTTATCTTAGCTAAAAAGCATACCTTTAAAATTTGGAAAAATATATCTGTAAAACAGCGCATTACTTTGGAAAAATTAATGTTTTAAAATACAAATAAGAACCAATAACAGAATACATAATAATTGGTGTTTGCAAATAAATTCAGTTCTACTTTAATAATATTTTAATAATACTTACCCTTAAACCTTCAAAACTTTCCACAAAAGAACTACACGAAACGATTGTTTAAAATTTCGACGGGCTTTACACAAAGCGTGTGAAACTAATAGAATTTTTTCTAATTACACCGCGTTATATACGTTTGAAATCCGTTAATTATACTACTAAATGACGTTTGTATTTTCCCCAATCGAGGCCAAAATAGAGCGCTCATTGTATGATTAATAAACCCTCCAGCAATGATGCGTTGATTTTAATGGGTGGCATTGAGCATATCTATTGTATTTTTCAAATCACATAGCTGCTAATTAATAAAAAGAAAGGCTACTTTCACTATACGTCACATAATTGTAAAGCAATTAGTTTGTCCTCTATGCTACTTTCATTATACGTCACATAATTGTAAAGCGATTAGTTTGTCCTCTATGCTACTTTCACTATACGTCACATAATTGTAAAGCGATTACGTATTTTTCAACAATTTAGCATTGTGCATGTAATTATGTTAAAACCAGAAAAATTTTAAGTCATGGGTTTTTGCGACATTTTGAAAAAAGCACATTACTGTTTGAAAAAATGATTTTAAATACTAAGCACTTATGGCTTATAAAGAACTCATTTCTAAAATCTCCACGGTTTTTGATTTTTGGTTTAAGCATATGTTATTGATGAGCAAAACAATTTAAAGAGGTTTGGGAGCTTTAAAGGGGTAACTTTGCAGGGCGTGGTTCGATTTTAAATCTGTTTGCAGATTCGGATTCTGCGTAAAATTCTAAGCTAATTTAATGTATCGCATGACTAAAAAAATTTATAAGAACGCTCAAAAGTCGCAACAGGTGAGAAATCTTAAAATGAGGGTAGCTCCCTTGGGGGTAATGATATCTAAAAAATTCTTAAAGATTCAGGTAGCTGAGAAAATTCTAATATTGATTATTACCAAACAAGATAGGTTTATCTCGAAAGATGCAATGGCTAGAAGAAGAAAACTATTTGTTAGTTTTGCTTATAGAGCAAAGAGCAAAATTTAGAGGTTTGAGAGCTTAAAGTGTAACTTTGTAAGGGATGGTCCGATTTTAAATTTGTTTGCAGATTCGGATTCTGCGTAAAATTCTAAGCTAATTTAATGTATCGCATGACTAAAAAAATTTATAAGAACGCTCAAAAGTCGCAACAGGTAAGAAATTTTAAAATTGGGGTAGCTCCCTTGGGGGTAATGATATCTAAAAAACTCCTAGAAATTCGGGTAGCTGAGAAAAATCTAATATTGATTGATACCAAACAAGATAGGTTTATCTCGAAAGATGCATTGGTTAGACGAAGAAAACTATTCGGTTCAGATGTGGGAGCAAATGAGGGATTCTCCTCATTTCCGCCTTATGGGAATTTACATGTAAATGTGTGAGGAAATGTGGATGCTCATTTATCTCGAAACATAAAAAATTTAAGATAGGTTTATCTCGAAAGATGAAAAATGGTTAGTCGAAGAAAACTTTTTGGTCCAGATGTGTGGGGAAATGAGGGATTCCGGGGGAAAT
This sequence comes from Platerodrilus igneus, assembly GCA_036346225.1. Taxonomy (NCBI): domain Eukaryota; kingdom Metazoa; phylum Arthropoda; class Insecta; order Coleoptera; family Lycidae; genus Platerodrilus; species Platerodrilus igneus. The sequence goes on along the minus strand of JARFIW010001292.1, from coordinate 3,625,447 downwards.
GAGGTCACAGGATTCTTGATTTTACCCTACTCTATCGGAATAGTATGAGAATCGTGATATTTGATATTACAGCTCTCATACGCCGGTTCTCTGTAATTATTAGTCGGCACTAAATGATCATGATCTCGAACTTTTTTATCTTCTGAACTGAACGGCTCCTCGCAAATATAATAATGTGTTGCGGCTTTGAAAGAAGCTCCCTGTTCTTGTGTCAATGGATTCATACCTTATGGACATAAAAATACCGTTTCAACACCTTTCGCAAACTGCCAAAGCTCCATTGTAAATCATTTTATACATTCTTTACCTCGATATGATCGGCAAAACGATGATGAATCATCATAATCACACTTCACATAATATCCAACACTATACGGCACATGTTTGTGATACTTTTACATGTATCCATTAGACTTCAGTATACATTCAAGAATATATAATGAACGGGACTTTCACTTTATTCTTAAAATTCTTGAAACGAAGATTATTGTCTTCTTCTGTAGGCAGTCCAGGGAAACATAACTGTTTCATTTTGCAGTCGTAAATATGATTACACAATTTTTCTTCTATACTAAAGTAATGTAGACATCGATGACAAAAGAGTTTTTTGGTTGTTTTATCACTGATCTGCGATGAAACCAGCTGACTCAAGTTTTTTATCCATACATAATAGTTGTTGTATGTATAAAGCATTCCATATCTTCATCATAATATTGGTTATGAATCATTAGCAGATTCACATGTCTATTTTTTCTGTTCTCCGATATTGACAGCGGAACAGTAATAAACTTATGCTTCTTTAGATTCAAAGTGTAGATATTAACGGAGATATCATTTTGCGATTCAAAGTTCTTGATCTGATTAAGAGTCATTGGAAACGGAATTCCTTTTAGGTCCAAAACTAAAAAGTAGTGTGGGTAATTGGACAGTTTTTGGGGGTTTTGATCAGCAGGACATAAAGCAACTATACTATACCCGGCAAAACATGACAGGTCGTCATTTTTCAATTTCACACATGCCTGCTTTCGTTCAATATAGGAAGATCCACGCATAGGATTATATTAGTTAATGTTAACCCCAAATTAATTATATTTTTCAAACACCAGCCGCTATCTCGCTCTTGAAACTTCTCCAACTGTGTCACTAATGGTTCCATAACATTTGCCTTGAACCATCTGTCTAGATCGGTGTTACTGAAGATGCCCACGTTAGATGTAGTAAAATATTTATATTCTTGCATAAGCTTGGCAGCATTTGCAATTTCAAACTCCCCACAGAATGTCGTGTTAACATTTATAGCTTCATCCATTTTCATTGCATTCTGGATTTTTCTTTTGAAATACTTTTACAGTCTACTAGAAAATTTTCCATATCCTTATGCTTTAGATTGCTTATTAATCCAGTCCTAATATGTCCTTTAAAGGTCGAGATCAAATCTTCCAGTACTCTACTTTTAACAGTTTTTATAGTTTTAAGTCCTGCTCCTTTTTTTCTGGGCTACTTTGAATTGCGAACGCATAGATTTAATGTTCGCCAACGAAGCCAATAGCCTTTGCTTTTTACCAACCGATTTTGCTTGTTTCATCGCCCTATTTATACGACGAATTCCAATATTACACTCATGTAAGCCATCTATTATCACTTTTTCGTCATTTGAAGATTTAACTACTGCAAACGGAGCAGCTATATACTGCACTAAATCATCAAAGAGAGACATGTTACTCGTTCAACTTTTTGTAACGGCATGACTGATGTTAGCACACGCTTCAGTATTTATACTGTTTCCCCCACCTCAAATAGTGAACTTAAGGTCATCTAATACATGCAAGTCATTAAACAAACTAAATTGTGATTAATTAAAAAACAATCACACACCGTGACGGGTATACCAAGAACATATTGCAGCAATTTAACCGTATGGTAAACATACAGCGATAGACTCATTCTATCTATGTCAAACTTATGCAAGCGCCTTAAAACATAGACTTAAAAATAACGCTAATGTTATTTCAATATGGAAGCAGGATGATGCAAATCTTTGGCATATCTTTTTTGATCGTATTGGTAGTGACATGCCATATCCAAAATTTAAAGGAATGTGCATACAGTGCTAGAATGGAGATGATACAAACTCGAAACATGATTTTGTGACTATTGTCAATGATTTTGACATAAATAAAGGACAATACAGGTAGAATTTAGACCAATATATAAATATCGAAACTGATTAAATGATTAGTTATACCCCCAGAGTGGATGAATATAAGTTGTGAAAGCAGATACCTTATAGAAGATATAATATCCGGGTAAATAGCTCTTGCAGACTATACATACTGTACTATTATGGAAAAAAGGACCTCTTACTAAATCAGTAAAGAAAAGTACTTCGTTATGGATTTTATAGAGTGGAACTCTAGATTACCGAAGATACCAGACAACCAAAGATGTATGCGCAGCCTTAGGCAATTCGCTTTTACGTCACACCTCTGAGCAGCGCATCAACAACGTCACTTGTTTTGTGGTTGGAGAAGAACACGACCAAGGTCCCGGGTTCGAATCCCCACACGGTCGCTTGAAAAATATTAGGCGAGCATTTTTCACAAAAATACACCCTCGTTCGGATGAGAGGTAAAATGGAGGTCCCGTGTGTGAGTGTTGTCACGCAAGTTAAAGATTCTTACCTTGCTTAGAACAGCAAGAGTTCGGCAAAATTCAAAATTTTTTCGGTAAAAAAATACTCGCTTCTTGGCCACTGTAGTACCTTCGGGTGAAGCATTAGAAAATCACATGTAAGGTTGGAAAAGAACGATTTACCTAGCTAGTAGGCATGAAACCTATATAATTTGTATCTACATAGTGTTTTTAAAATAAAGTTTATATAAAGTTGATAGGTTTGGTCAGCGCCGGTGGCGCTGCTATCAATTTTTCGTACTAAGTAGTAGATTTATGTAAATATAATCATCTAGTGTTATCTATTAAATATTATTGCAACTATTATATTTAATACTTGCATTGTAAGTGATTGCATTTGGAACAAAAGATGGGCGAGATATTCCCTTTGCATACTATATATTAGCGAAATATACACAAAAGAAGCGTAAAGTGGCTTTATCCTCAGTTTAATTTTTAGAGTGCGCTAAAAATTGTGATTGTAATTGCCTTATCGTATAATAGGCGGTTCAATATAGTAAGTGCCTAAGGCGTTTTGGGTAAGTTTTAAAAACTAGCTATATGATGTAACACGTATGCTTAAAACCCATTTGAAAATGTTCAAATAATTACCTTTGCAAAATTTAGCTATATCTAACGGTTTTCAAATTATCATCAAATAATCATTTTTTCACCATAGGGTCTTAAAACTAAGTTTTTCGAAAAGCAAGCAAAATTTTGAAAAATAAACTTAAAAATCTCTCTTTAAAAAACACTGGTTCTGATTGAGTGATCTTGACTCATATAAAAAATTTCATAGCAATATCTTTATAAACAAAGAATTTGAAAATGACCTTAAATATGCATTCAGAGCTAATGTTTCTACTTACACAAAAACGCTTTAGGTACTTTATGATAGATATATTAACCACTTTGTATACTATTGCACAATTAAACTTGCACGTTTTAACACGACCGTTAACTGAATAGAATGGCATCACGTCAGGCTTTTTCTGAATATTCATTATCAGATGGAGAGCGATTGAACTCATTTTGTCCATCTGATGGTGCTTGCAGAAAACATTAACATAATGTTTAATACGAAGTAGGGATCAAATTATAATGGCTACATTAATTACCACTAGATGAAGATAGGTTGTTAGGTTTGGTCAGTGATGCTATGTGGAGTGATGTGGTGGGATGTAGAGTGATGTGGAGGGATGTGGAGTGATGTAGAGTGATGTGGAGTGATGTAGAGGTATGTGGAAGGATTGAGGAATCTCCTCTTCTCCCCTCCATTCTCCTCTTTCTCACTCCACATCCCACCACATCCCACAACATTACTCCACATCACTTCACATCACTCCACATCACTCTAGCTAAAATCTTACATTGACTTAATACTGAACTTCGGAAACGAGCAAGGATTGAATTTAAAAAGAACTTGTTCAAGCTAATGAATAATGCAGTCTTTGAGAAAACGATGGAAAATATACGCAAACATTGTAATGTGAAACTTGTGCAAAACTGGGACGGCAGATATGGAACCGAACAAAATATCTAACCCTCTATTTAAAAATATCACAATCTTTGATGAAAACCTTGTAGCAGTGAAACTTCCTAAATTTAAAATATATTTTAATAAGCCTGTATATGTTGGTATGTGTATCCTCGATATAGCCAAGTTGACAATCTACGATTTTTACTATGGATATATGAACGCCGCCTTTGGAGATGGGTGCCGAGTTCTTTACCCAGATACAGATAGTCTAATTTATAAAATAGTAAATCTGGATCCTTACGAAACTGTAAAGCGGGACTATTTTTTCAACAACATTTATGGAATTCCGCTAATTAACAAAAAAGTATAGGGGATGACTAAAGACGAAAATAATGGGCGACTTATGACAGATTCTATTGGGTTACGATCAAAGATATATGCGACGAGGATTTTTAAGACTGTTATGGGGATTTCAATGTATGGTACAAAAAAGTGCAAAACAGACCTTAGATTTTTCCATAACAAAATACATGGAAAAATTGCACTTTTTCAGGTCGTACGCCCCTTGCATATCTACTTCTCTGCTATCCATAAGCCTAAAAGGTATACTTTACATCTATTCTAAGACATTTTTGAGTTGCTATTAGAGTTAAAAAAAGTTTACTTTCTGTGTTGTCACCACATCATGGATACTGGAGTGGCAAGTAAAAATTGTTGATTTATATTTGTTTCTATTTTAAATACAAAACTGAAACGAAAAGCTTCTAGTACGAATATTTAAACAACAACTGTATAAAAGAATGTAAACACAGATTTGGGCCAATATCAAAATATTGTAACTCAAATAGCTTTATCTGTAATTCAAATGTTGAGTTGGTATAACTTACTGCACCTGCTATCAGAAATAAAAACTTTGAACTTTTTTTGTGCCTAATTCAACCCAAGAGCAAAAACTTCAACTGTGTATAGTTTTTTCCTTAGTATATAGTCAAACTCAAGTTTTAAAACAAAACAGTGGTGCGAAAATTACTGAAGATCACACTTGTACGCACAGATAGTATAATTCGAACTGAAATGATTGAGAATATATAAATGATTGCTTTTAAATTGAAATCTACCTACGTAGTACGAATTTGCGAGTTTTGCGCTCTACAGAAGCTACCGTCACATAGTCGTTAATTGCAATAATATAAACTAACCTTAGCAATTTATCTTCCAGTAATATACCTACCCTACAGTTACTAAACTGTCCTTGTTTCTTGAACGTAATCAGAAATATCTCATAGGCCTATTAGACAACATTCAAGGATGGATTTATTGCAAGTCGATGTCATACACGCGTCAATGTTACTGTGCAAATAAACAAGTTGACTTTTTTATAAGGTAACTGCAGTTTTCTCCGCTTCAGTGACATTGACGGATAAATCATCATGTTGGAGTTTCCATTACCGCAATACGTTAGACAAATACAACGGTAAACCCCTCCAGTGAATTACCTATAGTCATATAGTATTGGTCATTACATAATTTACTTTTCCCGGCAACTTACTTCTATCAAAATTATGTTGTACATACACGGTTAGGTAATTCTGGTTAAATAGAACTACTAAGGCTATGTGATATTTAAGAATATTTGAAAAAAGCTGTTTTAGAAAATATAATTATCGGGAGTAATAAATACTGATATTTAAACTTGCGTTTGTTGTACCATGTGTGTCTAAATTACCCATAGGTACTGAAGAAATTGTTTTTAACCTGGCGTTTGTCGCTATATGAGCATTTTGCTCATGCTTTTGTGCATGAATATAATAGTTTTATAATTCCAGTACGCGTCACCACCCCCTTCACTCTAGCAGAGTTTTAGAATGTTATTAGTGGGAGTATTTACTTGATCCCCAACTTAGGGTTGACGTTCAGGTACTAGAGCAGTGTAAGAAAGAAAAGCATTTCCTCACTAAGCGGCAATCTGCGTATGTAAATTGTAGGACAGCTAGTAGAACACTTTTGATAATTTATTGTTTGTATTGTTTAGTTAATTATTAAGCCGTATATTACAGTTCTGTGTGTGAGTAAAATATAATGAACCGCGGAAAAAGAATTGTACAACTTGCTTTACAACAGCTTGAAGAAGCAAAAGGTACCAGCTTTATTCTTTGTTACCTAAATATTATATTTACAGCAAATTTCTTCCTTTAGGGAATATTCCATGGCTTCTAGAACCGGCTACAACAGACCTTGACGTTTCAACTACTAAAGAGGTGCTGGATGGGTCAGAATCTGACGCGTCGTCGGCGCACAGTGATCACGTTACAGACTCTGAGCAGTCAAATGTAAGCACCTCGGACTGTGAGTATGAGAAATGGCGGTTGATGAAGTAGACCATATCCGTCTGAGTTACATTGGTAAAAACAATACTAGCGTATGGTCGATGTATCCACAACGCCATAATGTTCGAAAAGGCAAACAAAAAAAATTACTATAAAGCTTCCTGGTGTGAAACCGGCTGCAAAATTTACTGAAACAGTATTAGATGCATGGAAGTTATTCTTTACCGATGATACTATAATGCATATTACTAATTGCACTAACGCGTATTTTCAGAAGATGCGCGAAAATTATACTCGCGCTAGAGATTGCCCCAACACCACTCCCCAGGAGTAAAAAAAATCATCACATCTCAACGTCCAGGAGTTGTGGGCAGATGAGAAAACGACTTCTGAGTACTTTCGGGCAGTTATATCAAATCGAAAATTTTATAACCTTTTAGAAGCTCTTCGTTTTGATGATATGAATGATAGGACTCGGCAAAAAGCAATGGGCAATCTAGCGCCTATTCGGCAAATAATTGATGATTTTGTTGCAAAATGTTTGAGTATCGAGTAGGGGAATATGCTACAATAGATGAAATGTGGCCGGCATTCTGCGGTAGATGCAAGTTCCGCCAATATATCGCCAATAAACCGTCAAAATACGGTATTAAGATTTACGGTCTCGTAGATTCTAAAATGTATTACGTTTTGAATATGGAAATCTATCCAGGTAGACAGAAGGAAGAAAGAAGATACCAACTTGACAACAAAACTGCTAGTGTTGTTATGAGGCTAGTTAATCCTATTTTGAATAGCGACAAAAACATAACTGTTGACAATTATTTTACATCAATTCTATTAGCTCTAAATTTGCTAGAAAGGAAGACGACTTTAGTTGGGACTATTAGAAAAAACAAAAAACAGCTCCCTCAAACGTTGCTACAGACTAAAGGGAGACCAGTGTGCAGTAGTATATTTGCTTTTTTAAAAACCGGAAGGTTAGTGTCATACATACCTGAAAAGTACAACAACGTCGTACTATTTTAAAATATTGTAAAACGACGATAAAATTGATGAAAATAGCTTTGATAAATATAAACCGGAAATGATAACGTTCTACAATATGACAAAAGGCGGTGTTGATATTGTCGATGAGCTCATAGCTCGGTATCCAGAACAAGTGGTAGATGACCCTTAACCACTTTCTTTTGTCTGCTAAATATTGCTGGAATAAACTTTCAAATTATATATACCGCCAATACCGCAAACAAATTGCCACATCGTATTTTTTTAAAAGACTTATCTCTCCAACTTATGATGTCTAATGCACAGGTAAGACTGTCCATTCCAAATTTGTCAGCAAAATTTGTAACTTTGGTAAAAAAGATGTACGGTGAAAATAGCGTCCCACAAGCAAGTACAAGTACGGCTGGTATGCGTTCATTGTGCCCGCGTGGCAAAAACAGAAAAACAAAGAAACAGTGGTGTAAGTATTCTACATATCTTTGTAATAAACAATCCAATTTTTATTTTTCAGCGGTGTCTGGAGATAGAAAGTTCTTCCTCTTCCTAATTGGGCATTATTTTTGAATCATGCGACTTACATTTTTTATTTTGATTATGTATGATTATGTTTCAATTATTTAATAAATATCTAAAGTTCTTTATTAAATTTACATTTTCTGTCTGATTTAAGTTTGTTTATTATTATTATTATTATTATATATATATATATATATATATAAAATACAGGCAGTTTATAAAAAAACTCCTTGATTTAAAAAAATCATAATTAAGAAACGAAACCAGTAATAAACTTTCGGGTTTTGAACCTGAGTTCAGTATATTGTCAAGATTGTTTTCCTAGTATTCGATCGAAGTGCGTGGCCTTCGAGCGAGCGTGGTTGGGGGAAAAGTGCTACTGCTTCCGCCGGCCGGCAGTCGCCACTCACCAGTCTGGCTACGCCACAGCGGAGAGCTCAGTGTGTGATTTGGTTTATTTAATCGAGTTCAATGATTACAGTTCAGCGTAATGATCGACGTGAATATGGCGGTGATGCAAAATCATTCTGCAGTGGTATAATCACTTTCGGGAAACAGGTAGTGTCTTAAAAATTAAGCCACCGGGTAGCCCTTTAGTCTCTAAACAGAATGGGGTACGGATTTATCCATCTTGTATTTGTAGTACTAAAAAGTCATTAGCAAGGTTAAGTTTGGAGTTGAGAATACCTAAGTCTCATTCATTTAATTACTAAATTTCCTTAATTACTTAAATTAGTAATAATACTTTAACCGTCTATATTAAAGGGTTAAAACCCCATCAAAAATTATATTTTACAATAATATATATATATATATATATATATATATATATATATATATAGAATGATATTAGCAGATTGTAGGTCAGCTGGTTAGTCAAGCGTACTCTTGATTATATTCTAAGCTTTCGGTTTATTTCAAACCTTTATCAAAGAAACTACAAAAACGTCATTATAGGCATCAAGCAATATACAAGAATTATATAAAACTTAAAGTATACATCAAATTCAAAATTGAACAATAAAACATTTAAAATGGTGAACTATAAACTATTTGCCTTGTGAACATGTTAACTGTGAATGACCTTAATCGATAATTGTTTTATAATTTTGATAATACCTGATCTTCTTATCAGGTCATTTGTAGTTTAAACCTGACTTGATTTGGTGTGGGTGTGTTGTGCTATGTTCAGCGACGTAGTCTAAAAAAAAATAAAACGAGGAAGAAAAAGAAGAAATTGATCGGGTTCAAACGGCGAGTGGGCGGGGTATTATACTTACAAAAAAAATTTAAGGGAGGCTTGAAATAAAAATATACTTACTCACACACAATCAAATATTTACAAACTAAAAACCTCTAATTTAAAAAAACAAAACAAAATTATATACAAAACACAATAGTACCAAAAATGAGCAATTCGTAGGTACACAACATACATATTTACGAAAAAAAAATCATTTTTAACATGGCAAGCTGCAGCTTTTAGGTCACTTCCTATATTAATCTTCAAACAAGAAAAGGAACAAAATTACCTCACTAAAAACCACATCTCGAAATCAGCATTGGTAGTACGGAATTCTATACATAAAATTATCCTAACAAAGAAATCAGTAAACATTATAATATCCTCGCACATATAAACAACTAGTCATTTTACCACCAACAAGGTGATGCATTCGTAGACCCGTGTACATATGTTGTTTCCAACAACTAACGGGTATCCATATAAGAAAATTTGTCTATAAACACTTACCCTCGAGTCACCACCGTCGGGTTGGCTCCTACCGTCTGTAGAAACGGTGCAACTCAGAGGGGCGCGTGATCCCGCCTTGGGGTAGTCTTCCCATTACAACAAGGGGCGACTATTCATTGTGGCTTTAAGGGCCACCGAAAGGAGCTATAGCAATTATAAATAAAATTAATTTATTGTCGTCCAAAAGTACAATTTTATAAATAAGCACCACTCTGTAAGGCGTGCGCAAACTTTTTATACAGAAAAACGGAAACAACTAACCATTCTACACGTATTTTCGCGGTGTAGATTGAAAAGCAAATGAATATTAATTTTGTTTCACTAATGACCAGAGCTCAAAGTAATATTATTGTTAAGGAAATAAAACTGGAAAAACACGGTTTATTGGGATAATACGCGGCTTCAATTCGACGATGCTTTCAATGGATAACACATAAGAAGCAATTATCGCCTGTTTAATTTTAGTATAAACTTTACGTTGAGGTATTCTTAGAAGGAGTATTTATTATTAATTAGGCTCTAGGATGTAACAATAGGAATCAAATTTGTACAAACAGATAACGAATTAACACGTGAGAGGGTTATTTTAATTTACTGAATTAATTTCTGATTTAAACGCTACAAGGGTTTGAGTTGACAATATTAAATTGCGTAATTCTTATTAACAGAAGAAAATGTACGGGGTGTTCAGAATAAACGTAACAGTTAAATGCGCATGGATGTGTGTTGGTGTGTGTGAATGTGTGTGTGTGTTGTGTGTGTTTGTGTGTGTGTGTTTGTGTGTGTGTGTGTGTGTTTATAGTATTTATAGTTCACAGGTTTAAATGCTTTATTGTTCAATTTTGAAATTGATGTATACTTTAAGTTTTATATAGTTCAATGATATTGATGTGCATTGAACCTCAATTTAGTAAGTACCAATTGTATATTGCTTGATGCTCATAATGACGTTTTTGTAGTTTCATTGATAAAGGTTTGAAATAAACTGAAATTAGAATATAATAAAGAGTACGCTTGACTAACCAGCTGACCTACAACCTTCTAATATCATTCAATATATTCAAACCAGCAAGGTCGTTATACTACATAACATATATATATATATATATATATATATATATATATATATATATACAGGGTGAATGGTATCGTTCGTGCAAAAATGAACTGGGAGATAGTACACTTAATTTGCAACAAGAATTGTTAATATGACCCCTGTCCTATCTCGATTGGTTTAGGAGATATGGGTTTTTTTAGTCTGTTTCTTAATAACGCGACTTCTTGCAGTAAAAGTTAAATTTCTAGGCATCTGCTGCAAATAACTAGATAAACAATCAGATTTTCATAAACTACATTAAATTTCCTACAAAAAACAACTACTCCGAGTTTTTTAATTTTAAAAGAAACATTTGTTATAAAGCATTAAAAAATAAAAAATTACAAAGGAAATTTTTTTAACAAAGTTTAAAGTAATATTACAGCGAAATTATTTTATCTACAAATGAGCAAATGTCACAAAAATAACCTCACTTCATAAGGTTTCCAGCAGTGCGAAACACTTTCTATTTGATTTTTAATTTATCAAGTATGGAAATATGGAAACAAATATTTGTTTCCAATTCGCATTAAAATTTGCCCACTGCCTTGATTATCTAATGACCCCACAACGTTTTTCCGGTATTACGGAGGCAATAATTTGATAAATTAAATTTTATTTGTATTGTTCAAAATGTTGACCACCGCACCTGATACAGGTCCTTGCTCTTTTCCGCATACCTACTACGGTCACGCTCATAGATAGCTTCTCTCTTAAGAGTTGACATCCATTTTCAAGCCTTTGTCTCAAATTTTCCAAACTGACTACCTCTGTGCTGTATACGTATTCTTTCAATGTAGTACCTACATGTGGAGCATTGGAAATTTAAATGAACTGTATACGTATTCTTTTAAAAAGCCCCATACAAAGTAATCCATGGGATTCAAGTCAGGCGATCTTGCTGGCCACGGAATCGGTCTTCCTCTACCAATCCACCTTGCGTACTGTTCGTTTAAAAACTGGCGGACACCAACGTGTGTAATGAGGAAGAGCCCCGTCATGTTGAAAAATGATATCTCTACGAACTTCTAAAGGGACATCTGCCAACAATAGGGGTACTTGATTTTGAAGAAAGTCCAAATACACTTCTCCATTGAGGTTTCATTCGAAAATATAAGGGCCAATAAGGGTGTTTCCTATCACAGCCACCCACACATTTAGGCTGAATCTGCGTTGGAACGATTTCTGTTTTATTGCATGAGGGTTTTCATCGGCATAATAGTGGTAATTGTGGAGATTTAGAACACCAGCGTGCGTAAAGACGGACTCATTAGACCACAGTATTTTTCAAAAGAAATGGCGCTCTTCAATATTCCGTGCTAATACCAACGGCAGAACATCAACCTTCGTTGGAAATCTTCGCCTCCGCCTTTCAGAGCTTGAACATGTGTAAAGTGGAAAGGACGAATATTATTCTTGTGCAGAACATCTACTCCTTTCCATTGCGAATCTACAACCTCTCTTGCAATTTGACGTGTAGAAGTTGTAGGGTATTGTTCCACTCGATCCAAGACAAACTCGTCAATTTCTAGGTTCAGATCTTGCCCCCTTTCATTAGGTACTTGAAATGCTCCTCCACCAAGGAGCCATTGGTGCGTTCTTGCAAACACGTTGCGACTGGGAATCGGAAGATTTGGGAACCGACTTTGATATTCCTCCCGTGCTCTTGTAGCATTACCATTACAAAAACCATAAATGAAATGCATATCTGCATATTCTCTATTGCTATAACGAGCAGGCATCTTAGATAGTAATTTAGTACGTATCAAAAATTTATACGAATACAACTGTCTAATCAGTGACAATGCTTCACACTGTCAATGTGACAACTACATGCCATGAACGTATCTGTGCTTTTAAAATTACTGTACATTTTTGTTTTCAATTCTCACTGCCTTGATTATCTTATAATCGAACAATGTTTTTCCGGCATTACGAAGGCAATAATTTAATAAATTAAAAATCAAATAGAAAGTGTTTCGCACAGCTGGAAACCTTATGAAGTGAGGTTATTTTTGTGACATTTGCTCATTTGTAGATAAAATAATTTCGCTGTAATATTACTTTAAACTTTGTTAAAAAAATTTCCTTTGTAATTTTTTATTTTTTAATGCTTTATAACAAATGTTTCTTTTAAAATTAAAAAATCGAAATAGTTGTTTTTTATAGGAAATTTAATGTAGTTTATGAAAATCTGATTGTTTATCTAGTTATTTGCAGCAGAAGCCGAGAAATTTAACTTTTACTGCAAGAAGTCGCGTTATTAAGAAACAGACTAAAAAAAACATATCTCCTAAACCAATCGAGATAGGTCAGGGGTCATATTAACAATTTTTGTTGCAAATTAAGTGTACTATCTTCCAGTTCATTTTTGCACGAACGATACCATTCACCCTGTATATAGCTCATAAACCGCCCACAAAAATATTTAATACTAATGAATAATTTGTTCACGAAATTGATACACATTTGTCATTCTTTATTAATAAATTTCTTGTAAAAAGTTATCCAGTTCGAATGGAACTGCTCCTTGCCGAAGTTCTAGATTACTAGAACAGGTGAAATGGCTTGCGTGTTCTAATGAGCTTGATGCTGTTTTTCTTCTCTAACTACACAAGCCTCACGTTAAGAGCAAGTGTAATGAAGTCTTCCGACATAACTAGGGGTCTATTCCTTGGGTAGAGCTATGAGAAATGGGGGGGTAAATCGAAATCTGATTGTAGGTCAAACTTAATCTAAAACAAATAGGCGCCACCAAGTCCTGACTTATTTATGATAATTGCGTGGCATGTTTCTAGGGGCGGACGTGGAAACCCAAAGAAAAAAAATCGCCTTCGATGACAAAAACCTGTCTTAACAAAATAAGACGCTGTTCGTGCAAGAAATTGTAATAATTAGATTAATAGAAAAGTGGAACACTATTTGTGTCCCGCAAACATACCTAAAGAAATATTAAAAAGATATTATCTATATAAAATTGGCATCAAAATTCTACTCTTAAAGATATTAGTTTCCTGTAGTTAGGTTTGATCATACTTGATCAAAATAAAAGACTTTAATCTTGAACCAATAATTTACTCAAAAGAATCTCTTTTAAAACAAAATGCAATGCAACAAAATTTAATAAATAATTGAATGACTTCGTGAATTTTAAATTAAGGTTTATCAAAATTATTCATAATCAAACATTTTACAGCTTAGTGTAAACTTGTTACACAAAAAAAGGTCCGACCCGTGCAGATCTGTTCAGGAGGGTTACATTTAAAAATGTTGCTACTCAAGTTTTCCATTTCTAAATTACTTGTATTAGTTTTAATTTCTAAAAAAGCAGATCACAAAAATATTCTTGTTTACTCAACTTGGACTAACGCTGTTCGAAGCATTCGCTTTCTGGAACACATCTGTCAGCAGTACACTGCAGACAAACAAGTGACGTCAGTAACACCTGTTGCTGTTACTAACGGTACATAATGAACCACGTGTGGTGTTTCTTAAACCATCAAAATAGTGAATTATAATTTTAACACTGGAAAATTCCAGCTCAACAAATAATTGAAATTTTCATAATATTCGTACTTTTACACAATCAAACAAATTAAAGTGTTTCTAATGTGTAACACCAAAAAAAAAAATTCTTAAAGCTAACTACGAACCAAAACTGCTTTTCTAGCCTTGATGAGGTACTTGTTATATCAAGCGGAGTTTACTGCTTGTTGTGTGGACCCAGCTCATCCTCAACAGCTTCCACCACATGGAATTGTTCCAGGTGTCGAATTAAATGCAGTCACAATACATTCGTCAGCTGCTGCAATATGTTGTATCACGCTGCCTTACCAAATAGCATCTATACGCTGTACACTAAAATGGTCTTCTATAAATTGGTTAAACTTTCCATCTCCTAAGTTGCTTTTTACACGTCGTAAAACAAAGTGGTTTTAACAAAAAGGATTGAATTTTTTATCTTCTAAGTTGCATTTTATACGTCGTAATACAAAGTGGTTTTAACAAAAGTGATTGGATTTCCTATTTTCAAAGTTGCATTTTTAATGTTGTTCTTGCGCTAAATAAAATATCTCAATTAGACAATTTAATAACGTTCATAGGATACCAACCGCTATTCAAAGATGTGTCCCGACTGCTCAAAATTTATACGCAAATTGGCGGCCTGCGTTTTTTCGTACATCTTGACTCTTCTACCACGCATGGCCGACTGATTATCAAACTCGCTCGGACGAACGGAGTGTCCCAGGAGGGGGCTGTCAACCAAAACGCGCCTGCAAACCGCTATAGAAAACACAGATATTCGACTATACATAGAATGCCACATAAAGATGCCGCTTTAGCGTATTACCAAAGTTGTTAAATGTATTTTACTTATTATTTTAATAAAAGTGTTTTATAATTCTTGCACTTTTATGAATGGATTTATTAACCAAAAATAAAATTGTTACACTACCCTTTCCTAAAAGAAAAAATCTTTTTATAACAAAGAAAAATTTAAGTATAACAAATACAAAAGATTTTTTTTTATATATATACTAGCCTCTTCCACATTCTTAATTATCAATACAAATCCTTATGAACCTATTAAAACGAGGGGGACAATTATCTACAAATTTGGGTGTGTCGGTAACTACGTGTACCTAACGTCCATAGGGAGACAAAATCGGGGAGTCACAATCGGTGTAGGTCAAAATTGGGAGGGGTCAAAGTAAAAAGTCAAACACTCCATGGGACAAAAAAATTAAACAAAAGCTAAATTCAAAGTAACCCTTTAACTAGAGTTTCCTTACTCCTACTGAGGCTAGTATTTACTAACTATAACCAAACATATTACAAATTATCTTAATTTCCGCAAATAAAAACACCACTTCCTGGAGCTCAAGCAGCTCTATATACAAAAAAGGAACGCTACAC
Source organism: Platerodrilus igneus (assembly GCA_036346225.1). Taxonomy (NCBI): domain Eukaryota; kingdom Metazoa; phylum Arthropoda; class Insecta; order Coleoptera; family Lycidae; genus Platerodrilus; species Platerodrilus igneus. The sequence continues at coordinate 3,609,680 of JARFIW010001292.1, read as the reverse complement.
ATCAAAATAGCATAACTATTCAAAATGTTATCACTATAAGGTGATAATTAAAAAGGTAGCCTAACTAATAGGTCTAAATTCAAAATACCATTATCACAAGGTGACAATCAAAACAAAGGTAACCTAACCAAAAGGTTACTTACAAAATTCGAATGCAAATTATTATTATCACAAAGTGATAATCAAAACAAAGGTAACCTAACCAAAAGGTTACTTACAAAATTCGAATGCAAATTATTACCAGTCAGGGCTGTAATAACCTACACCCTACTGACTATCCTATCACTAATTTTCAAACAACACATCTATTAGTGATGGAACAAATGGTGAGGTTCACCATACAAACCTCTGAACTTATCAAACAAAAATTTCTGACAAGTCAGAAATAAGGGAAAGAATAATTCAATATTCTCTCTACCTGAACGTGTAGAAATCAGGACTAGCAACTTAAATAGTCCACTTATCTCTACATCCTAAAGATATCTGTCAAAGACATCTTCTAACAACATCTTCAAATAACGCGCGACTAAAACAACCAGCATGCACACCGATGCACACCTCAAAACTACTACAAAAAATCCTTAACCACTTGCTTCAATTACCAAACAAAATTTTCAAAAAAATTAGTTACCAAATGGCAGCCTCCATTTAGTATTAGTGAAACGATACTAAATCGACAATCGGAACAAAACAAAGCAAACAGCTATTGTTCTGCTTAACATCAAAGAAATGACTAGACTGGAACTAATTGTCAGGGTCATCATTCTCGTCGGGACATGATGCTTCAACGGGTTTCAAGTCCTTAACATGCCATTTTCCGGCTCTTGTTCCATCTTCATTCTCTAACTCATACACTAAATTGGAATGTTTTTTTCGAACTTTACACAAAACGAACTTTGGAGCTAACTTAGCGGAGAATTTATCACCAGCACTTGAAAGCACCTTATTAGCTCTTCAAACGCTCTCTCCGACTTGGAATGAAATGTCTCTTCTTCTAAGGTTGTAGCGTTTACTCGAACGTTGATAAGCTACATGTAAATTTTTACGGACTTTTCCAAAAATATCAAACAAAGGTTGACGATCCAAAACATAAGAAGGTCTACTACTTGAAACAACATCAATATCCTCACCAGGTTTAAAATTATCACTATAAGCTTTTCCACTTAAGGGTACCTGACGACCAAAGACTAAAAAATTGGGAGAATAGTTGGTGGATTCGTGTTTTGCTGAATTGATTGCGTACTGAATTTTTGATATTTCAATATCCCACGTATCATGTTCTTCTACGTACGAACGAATTGCAGTACCAACTGTCTTATTAATCCTTTCCACAAAATTGCATTGAGGAGCATACACAGCATTGTACCAAATCTTTTGGATTTCGTACCTTGCACACAAAGCTTTAAAAACACGTTCAATCAACTGTGGACCATTATCACAAATAACAAACTGTGGTACTCCGTAGACAAGAAATACTTTTTCTTCCAAAAACTTCTCAATCAAATGTGCCGTGGCACTACGCAAAGGTTGTAAAATCGAATACTTCGAAAACCAGTCACCAATAACTAAAAGCCATTTATGTCCGCGTTTGGAACGAGTGAACGGACGCATCAAATCTAAAGCAATGGTTTGGAACGAAAGTCCAACCTCTTTTTCCTTTCCCATCATGCCAAGGGGACCTTTATTGGGTGGTTTTTGAGCACCACAAATCAAGTACTTCCTACAAAATTTACGTATATCAAATATCATCTTTGGCCAATAATATAGTTCTTGGACACAAGACAAAGTCTTCAAAGAACCAAAATGTCCTGCTGAAGGGGGGTCATGACATGATTTAATGACATCCTTACGCTGAGATCTCGGTACTAAGTGCTTCCACTCTACAATATTCGCCGAATGCGGTAATTTGGAAGGAATAAACTTAAAAATAAACCCATCTTTCACTTTCCATTGTGGGTAGCTCTTGGGTGACAACAAAATTTTCTTTCTCAAAGATTCATACCACAAGTCTACATTGCCAAGTTTGATCTCTACTAAATTAACTTCCGGATTTTCTAAAGGAACGCCTCGACTAAGACAATCTGGAACTATATTAAATTTCCCTTTCCTATGTACCAAATCAAATGAATGTTGCCTTAATCGAACTGACCATCTGGCAAGTTTTCCGGTAGGATTCTGAAGATTACTCAACCAAAGTAACGAAAAATGATCAGTGACAACTGTGAATCTAACTCCTTCAACCCACGGACGAAATTTCTCAATCGCAAAAATAACTGCTAAACACTCTCTTTCTGTGGTGGAATAATTGCGCTCTGTACGGCTTAGGGTTTTACTTGCGTACGAAATTACACGCTCTTCTCCTTTTATATTTTGTATCAAAACAGCTCCTAACCCAGTGTTGCTGGCGTCACATTCAACAATAAAGGGTGCCGAATAATCTGGCTGTGAAAGAAGAGGTGCTGAAACTAATGCTTGTTTGATCAACACAAACGAATTTTCTGCCTCCGCGCTCCAATTTACAGTTTGACCTTTTTTCTTTTTCTTAATGAGATCGTTGATAGGCGAAACTAATGACGAAAAATTCTTTATAAAGCGACGATACCAACTGCACATTCCTATAAACCTCTTTATTTCTGTCGTGGTTCTCGGTCGAGGAAAGTTAACCATCGCCGATACTTTATCGGGATCTGTACGAAGTGAATTTGAACCTACTATATAACCCAAAAATTTAAGTGTTTTTTTGAAAAATTCACATTTTCCTATATTTATGGTAAGGTTAGCTTCCTTTAGACGTTGCTTAACCTCTGACAATAACTTCAGATGTTCTTCAAACGATGACGAACATAGTATTATGTCGTCCAAATAACAAAATACATGAGGTTCAAAACGTGGACCAAAAATCGCATCTACTAAACGCTGTTGCGTCTGCGCAGCATTCTTCAACCCAAATGGCATGCATGTAAATCTATATTGTCCTCGCAAAATAACACTGAAAGCAGTCTTATCTTTAGATGACTCACTAAGAGGGACTTGCCAAAACGATTTTCTCAAATCAAGTGACGAAATATAGTTCGCACTTCTCAACATATTGAGGATTCTATCTACATTCGCAAGGGGGTACGAATCGTGAACAGTTAAGTCGTTCAGGGCTCTACCATCAAAACGAAAACGATATTCTCCATCTGCTTTCTTAACCAACAAAACCGGAGAGGACCACGGACTAGTACATGGTTCTATAACTTTAAGTCTAAGCATGTCGTCCAACTCATTATTCAATATCTTACTCATATATGGTGACATCACATATGGTTTCTTATGGAAGGGCTTGGCATAACCTGTGTCTATATCCATCTCGATTAGGTTAGTACGTCCCAACCTATCATCGCTGCTAATTTCATTGAACGAATTTATTATCTCTTGTGCTTGTACACACTGAGCATCCGAAAGGTCATACAAATCAAATAAGTAATCATTAGTGTTCAAAGGGATAGAAGATGAACCTAAATATACGATATTGTTCTCAATGTTACTCTGAATAAACCAATTATTATTTCTAAAATCGGCAACTACACCAAATAATTTTGCAAAGTCACTACCGAATATAAAGGCATGAGGTAGGGACGGAACCACTAATGCATTAAGAATACGACAGTCACTACCTACACAAATTGGTAAATCAACCGAACCTAAAACAGACTTTATTGAACCATCTGCTGTGGTAATACCTGTTTTTGCTGAACTAAAAATTTTTAAGTCTAATTTTCTGATTATCGAAAGAGCTAAGGATCCTACCACTGAGGTAGTGCATCCTGAATCTAGAAGACCGGTAATGTCTCTATCAAGTAACTTCACCATAATGTAAGGTCGATTATCAAACTGCTTCTCAATGAACAAAGTATTATTCTTAGGCTTCGTAGAGTTCTGACAAATATTTTTTACAACTGTAAGCCAACTCGACCAATCGTCTTTACAAAAATATTTTTCTTGTTTACAAATCTTAACCGTAGCCTTATGACGCGGAACAGAATGCCGTCCACTATGCACCTGCCGCCTTACTGGTTTTTTGAACATTGTGGACATGACGTTGCCTTAACGCCTTTTCGACCACATCCAAAACAAAAAATTTTCTTGGTTGCTCTACACTCTCTAAACCAATGTCCATTACGGGAGCAATTCCAACAAACAAAATTATTTCTCTTATCGGGACTAAAAGAATTACAAGCTGATGACTCCAAAGTACTCTTATCCGCTACTGTTGCTTGAGGATTAACTAATTTATTTTGAAACACCCTACTCTTAACGGCACAAATTTTTTCATTCAACACGGGATGTTTGGTCTCAAATGGATGCTTCGAAGGACTACAAGTTTTGTTAGGCTTACTAGAAGATGCAGAAACCAGGTTTAGTTTCATCAAAGAAGCTTCCTCTAACTTTTTGCACAAATTTACTAAGGTAGAAACATCTTGAATGTCCGACAATGCAAGTGCTGAAATATAATCAAGAATCAAATTTCTTCTAATCATCTTAACTTTAGTGACTTCTGCTGGCTCGTTAGTCAGTCTACTAAACAAAGTTTGCATATGCGCAACAAATAAAATAATCCTTTTGTCTTTACCTTGACGACGATGTCTGATTTTTTCCCAAATATCATCATCAGAAAAACCGGGTAAAAAATCTTCCTTTAAACGTTCTAATAAAGAATTCCAATCTCTCAACGAATTTTTTACTGTTCTAAACCAAATCAAAGCATCTCCCACAAAAAGTTCACATGCTGATCCAAATAAATCAGCTTCTGGTACCTTACGAGATTGTGCTAAATCACTAACTTTATCTAAAAATGAATACAGTTGTTTAGGATCTTCTGAGAATTTTACGGGCCATGAACCTATAGGTAAAGAAGGTGTTATGTACGAAATCGTATGGGTAGGCGCACTAGCGACTGAAGGAGATACTACAACAGACCGATCAAAATAGGTGGACTCTGCACTTTTATTGATTTTATCATATAACTCAGCTTCAAGGGTTAGTATGGTTGCTACAGTCTCATTTCTAAACTTAATTGCTTCCTCAGAATTTATCGTAGGAATTTTCATGCGCTTAACTCGACCAGAAAGGTGGATTAACCTTGAACAAGCTCTCCTAAAAATTGAATCTGATGAATCACCTTCAAATTCGGACAAAATATTTCGAACTGACTCAACTGAAACAGAAATTTCTTTACTTTCCGATGCAAAATCTACTTTATAACACGAAAGATCAATCAAACAACCAGGCTTATCTACTTCTCTGGCTAACAGTCTTCCTAAAATTTTCCTCTTCTCCACAACTGGTCTCTCACTCACTACTCCTCTAATTTTCAGTTCATACTCCAGTTCTTCTTTAAGTAGACAAACAATTTGGAATTCTTCCGACATGATTACAAAAGCCTAATATTTTAATGAGATCAAACTAATAAATCTAAATGATTTGAACCTTACAAAAATAGTCAAAACAAATTTGGACAACCAAAGGTAAAAGTCAAAAAGTGTATTTGTAAAATAAATTTTACCAAAACGATATCAAAAATATTTATATTGCGTCTAAACGGAATGAAAGTTAAAAATAAATTCGACTAAGTTAATTAATTGACTGAATGGGGTTTAACGTTTCAACCTAACTTTTAAACAAACAAATCTTAATGTCAACTAAACTTTGAGCAAACAAATTTCGAGGCAAAACAATTTTTGAACTAACAAATCTCGAAGCAAAATAATTTTTGAACAAACAAATTTCGAAGTAAAATGATTTTGAACAAACAAATCTCGAAGCCCTACACGTTGCCGGCGCCAGTGATGCTGTTTTTCTTCTCTAACTACACAAGCCTCACGTTAAGATCAAGTGTAATGAAGTCTTCCGACATAACTAGGGGTCTATTCCTTGGGTAGAGCTATGAGAAATGGGGGGGTAAGTCGAAATCTGATTGTAGGTCAAACTTAATCTAAAACAAATAGGCGCCACCAAGTCCTGACTTATTTATGATAATTGCGTGGCATGTTTCTAGGGGCGGACGTGGAAACCCAAAGAAAAAAAATCGCCTTCGATGACAAAAACCTGTCTTAACAAAATAAGACGCTGTTCGTGCAAGAAATTGTAATAATTAGATTAATAGAAAAGTGGAACACTATTTGTGTCCCGCAAACATACCTAAAGAAATATTAAAAAGATATTATCTATATAAAATTAGCATCAAAATTCTACTCTTAAAGATATTAGTTTCCTGTGGTTAGGTTTGATCATACTTGATCAAAATAAAAAACTTTAATCTTGAACCAATAATTTACTCAAAAGAATCTCTTTTAAAACAAAATGCAATGCAACAAAATTTAATAAATAATTGAATGACTTCGTGAATTTTAAATTAAGGTTTATCAAAATTATTCATAATCAAACATTTTACAGCTTAGTGTAAACTTGTTACACAAAAAAAAGAAAGTCCGACCCGTGCAGATCTGTTCAGGAGGGTTACATTTAAAAATGTTGCTACTCAAGTTTTTCCATTTCTAAATTACTTGTATTAGTTTTAATTTCTAAAAAAGCAGATCACAAAAATATTCTTGTTTACTCAACTTAGACTAACGCTGTTCGAAGCATTCGCTTTCTGGAACACATCTGTCAGCAGTACACTGCAGACAAACAAGTGACGTCAGTAACACCTGTTGCTGTTACTAACGGTACATAATGAACCACGTGTGGTGTTTCTTAAACCATCAAAATAGTGAATTATAATTTTAACACTGGAAAATTCCAGCTCAACAAATAATTGAAATTTTCATAATATTCGTACTTTTACACAATCAAACAAATTAAAGTGTTTCTAATGTGTAACACCAAAAAAAAGATTCTTAAAGCTAACTACGAACCAAAACTGCTTTTCTAGCCTTGATGAGGTACTTGTTATATCAAGCGGAGTTTACTGCTTGTTGTGTGGACCCAGCTCATCTTAAACAGCTTCCACCACATGGAATTGTTCCAGGTGTCGAATTAAATGAAGTCACAATACATTCGTCAGCTGCTGCAATATGTTGAATCACGCTGCCTCACCAAATAGCATCTATACGCTGTACACTAAAATGGTCTTCTATAAATTGGTTAAACTTTCCATCTTCTAAGTTGCTTTTTACACGTCGTAAAACAAAGTGGTTTTAACAAAAGTGATTGGATTTCCTATTTTCAAAGTCGCATTTTTAATGTTGTTGTTGCGCTAAATAAAATATCTCAATTAGACAATTTAGTAACGTTCATAGGATACCAACCGCTATTCAAAGATGTGTCCCGACTGCTCAAAATTTATACGCAAATTGGCGGCCTGCGTTTTTTCGTACATCTTGACTCTTCTACCACGCATGGCCGACTGATTATCAAACTCGCTCGGACGAACGGAGTGTACCAGGAGGGGGCTGTCAACCAAAACGCACCTGCAAACCGCTATAGAAGACACAGATATTCGACTATACATAGAATGCCACATAAAGATGCCGCTTTAGCGTATTACCAAAGTTGTTAAATGTATTTTACTTATTATTTTAATAAAAGTGTTTTATAATTCTTGCACTTTTATGAATGGATTTATTAACCAAAAATAAAATTGTTACAAGCTAAAGAGCCAAACTACAGGTCTAACCAAAGTGGTATTGGTCGTTAGGGAAGAACCAGACTAATACAGGTCCCCGAAAGAGGGCAGCGGCTTTTTCGGTACTTAGATTGGCAGATACCATAGGGGTCGGTATGGCAGTCTAAGACACACTACCGCGATGTGGAAAGCAACGGGAAACCACCACATTACCTCCCAAGTCACAGCGTACTTAAATTGTAACAAACATGACGGCATTCTCTGGGGTAAAAGACTCCGGAGTTAAAATAGTCCCCCATTTGGATCTCCGGGAGGGGACTACTTCGGAGGATGCGATTGGAAAGTTAAAAAATAAGAATCGGGTACATTCTGCAAGTAGAAGCGTGGAATGTTAGAAGTATGAAGCAAGTAGGTAAGCTAGAGAACTTAAAAATCGAAATGAATAGGTTATAACTAGACATAGTAGGGATCAGCGAAGTCCGGTGGCCAGAGACGGGAGATTTTTGGAGTGGAGACTTCAGGGTAATTCATACAGGAGCAGAGGAAGGAAATTTGGGTGTGGGGATAGTTATGCGGAAAAAAATAGGATACTGTGTAGAAAATTATTTATAGAAGAACGAAAGAGTACTCATGGTTAGATTAGAATCTAAACCGGTAAACACAGTAATAATACAAGTATACATGCCCATCTCTAGCTACCGTGACGAAGAGGTAGAAGCCATCTACAAAGATATTGAAGATATACTAAGATACGTAAAAGGACATGAAAATTTAATAATTACGGGGAACTTTAATGCCGTGGTTGGTGAGGGTAGGGAAGGAGCGGTAGTAGGTATATTTGGTTTAGGCACGAGAAACGACAGGGGAAATAGGCTGGTAGAATTTTGCGACAAGAACAAGTTAATCATCACAAATACATTATTTCAACATCATGCTAGAAGACGATATACATGGAAGATGCCAGGAGATATAGGAAGATATCAAATAGATTACATTCTTGTTAGCCGACGGTTTAGAAATCAAGTAAAAGACTGTAGAAGCTACCCAGAAGCAGATATAGATACTGACCACAACATCGTAATTATAAAAGCCGCACTTAAATTTAAGAATGTGAAAAAGAGAAACGGAAAAATGCACTTGGACTTAGGGAAACTAAAATACAAAGATATTTAAGAAAGACTCGACAAAAAGTCAAATAAATTGCTCTAAGATATCGGGAAAATATCGGATACTAAGGAAGAGGAAACAGAATGGAATAACGTTAAACCCAGCCTAGACATGGCGGCCAGAGATATTCTGGGGTATACACAAAAAGAAAATAAGGAACCATGGATAACAAAGGATATCCTGAATTTAATAGAAGAAAGACGAAAATACAAAAATAAATCAGACCCAACAGGAAAACAGAGATTCAAAGCCATAAAATGGGAAATTATTCGAAAATGCAGGAAAGCTAAAGAACAATGTATTGATAAAAAGTGCAAAGAGGTACAAACTAAGATGGAAGTAAGAAAGACAGATGAAGCATACAAACTAATTAGAATCAATTTTAGGGATATAAAACCGTATAGCAAAAATATAAGGGATGCGCAAGGAAATGTCATTATAGAAAATGCAAGCAGAAACTCTAAAAGCCGACGGACAAGCAGTAACAGAATGTCTCTTCCAACTTGTAAGCTATATGTATGAGACAGGCGAGATACCTAAAGATTTCAAACGTAACATCATAGTAACTATACCAAAAAAGAAAGGCGTGGATAGATGTGAAAATTTTCGAACAATAAGTCTGACAGCACACGTTTCAAAAATATTAACTGGAAATGTACAAAACCGAATGGAGAAACTAGCTGAAGAAATACTAGGGGAAAACCAATTTGGGTTTAGGCGAAACAGGAGAACACGGGAGGCTATTTTAGCTCTGAGAGTGATAATGGGAGAAAATAATAGAAAAAGGAGAAAGAGTGTATATAGGGTTTGTAGATCTGGAAAAAGCATTCGACAATGTAAAATGGAAAAAAATGTTTGAAATACTCAAAAAGATTGGAATGAGTTATAGAGATAGACGAATAGTAAATAGCTTATACAAAGAGCAAACAGCAGTAATAGAATTAGAGCAGGAACGTAGAGAAGTAAACACTAGGAAAGGCGTGAGACAGGGATGTACCCTATCCCCATTGATTTTTAACTGGTCATAGAAGAGACAATGAATACTGTCAAATGCAGGAAGGCATTTGGAATTACTATGCAGGGGCAAAAAATTGATATGCTTAGATTTGCAGATGATATAGCGGTATCAGCACCTAGCAAGGAAGAGTTAGGAGCTGCTCTTAATGAAATGGAAACTGTTCTAACAGAGAGATACGTTATGAAAATTAACAAAACTAAAACTAAGGTACTAGTATGCAAAGGAGGGGAAAATAAACTAAAAACAAGAATACAACTATGTAACACGAACTTACAAGAGGTTAAGGATTTCTGCTACCTAGGATGCCAAATAACACAAGATGGGAAATGCACAAAAAATATAAAACAAAGATTAGCACAAGGCCGTGCTACATTTAACAAGAAAAAGCAACTACTGTGTTTAAAGACAACAAACATAGAAACAAGGAAAAGATTGCTTAAAACATATGTGTTGAACACAGCACTGTACGGCTGTGAAGTCTGCACAGTAGGAGATGCGGACAAGAAAAAGGTGGAAGCTTTTGAAATATGGTGCTACAGACGTATGATGAAGATATCATGGACAGACAAAGTTAAAAACGAAGAGGTACTAAAAATGGTAGTGGAAGAAAGAAATATGTGGAAAACGGTAAAAAATAGGAGAGATAGGATGATAGGCCACATACTAGACATGAGGGAATAGTGCGGAATATATTAGAAGCAGAGAGAGGAAAATAGAGAAAAAGAGGTAGACCTAGGTTAGACTACTGCACACATATAGTAAAAGATGTGGGCTGTAGGAGTTTCAAGGAGATGTGTAGGCTAGCCCAGAATAGAAATCAATGGAGGTACGCATCCAATCACTCCCAAGATGGATAAACTAATAACTAAAAAAAAACAATGCTTGAACATGATGATTATTATAATTAACTGCAAGAATTGGTTGGGCAATATTCACGAATAATGTTAATTGTGTGAAAGGATTTACTGAAAAACCATTATTTCGGCAAATGTGTAAGCGTTGGGGCATCTTGGCAGCCACAGGTTGCTTAACCCCCTTCACAGGATCTCGGTGAAATAGAGCATAAAATTAGAAAACAATAGAAGGGAAATGAGCTGTATACATGCTGTGTGAGAATTTCAGAGAACTATGTAGGCTAGCTCAGAATATAAATAAGTGCAGGTACGTATCCAACCAGTTTTGACACGAAAAACGTAATGACGAAAAAATAAGCGCAGATAAATCTGACGATTAGTATAAACAACTAAAGGTGTTGGTTGTTAAATATCTGCCACCAATGTCGGCTGTGCGAAAAGATATATTGGAAAAATATTAAATCGGTAAATGTTTAAGTTCTGGGGAAACTTGGCAGCCACATGCTGCTTACGTCCCTTCACAACCACTGAATGTAGGAGAAATAGGGATATATAATTGTAAAACAATAGAAGGTGACCGAACTGCATCTAACAAGAAAGAACAGCGCCTATGATGAAAGATATCAAACATAGAACAAGAAGAAAATTGTTGAAAGTATATGTGTGGAGCACAGAATGCCTATGAAATACGAGCTGTCTGAAAAGCAGACAGAAAAACGGTAGCAACCTTTTGAAATGCTGTGCTTTAAATGTATGAGGACAATAGCATGGACAGACAAAGATAACAACAAATAGGTTATAGAAATAGTAGAGGAACAAGGATATCTGGAGAAAAAGATAAGAAAAATAGAAGGGCTGAATACGTTCTAAGGCATTTCTGGGGAATAGTATGGGATATATTACAAGCAGAGACAGGAAAAAGAGGTAGATGTAGACCGAGATCAGATAGTGATAGATGCACACTGTGCAAATTTCTGGGAAATCTGTAAGTTAGTTCAGAATAGGAAACAATGGTGGTACGCGCCTAACCAGTTCCAGGACTGAAGACCTAATGATGATGATGATGGTGATGAAAAAGTTATGAAAACAAGGAATTTTTTTTTTTATATCAAATAATGCTTTCTATATAAACGTTTAATGAATAAAGAATAATTCGTTTAAGGTTTTATCCCTAATTACTATTTATATGCTTTTGAATTAATTATTATTAATTTAATTATTAATAATTAATATTTTATATTAATAAATAATTAATTTATAAATATAATATATATATATATATATATATATATATATATATATATATATATGCATGAAATCAAGCCCAATGAAAAAGTGAAAAGGTTCGATTTAGCAGTCTACATTTTGAACAGATTGATGAAAATGTTATGTTTTCAGATGAGGCGACTTTTCACGTAGGTGGGTCTGTCAACCTACACAACTGTAGGATTTGGGGGTGTGGGTCACCGCATGAATTCATAGAACATCAGCGATACTCTTCCAAAATCAATGTTTGGTGTAGATTGATGCATGATCGTATCGTAGGACCTTGCATCGTCGCAGACAAGACAATTAATGTGGATATTTATTGTGAAATGCTTGAACTATACGTTTTCCCACAGATAGATGATATTGAACTAGAAAAGAGACCGATTGTCTTCCAACAAGACGGTGATTCACCTCATTATAGCAACCGTGTCCGTGATGCGTTGAACGTGCGTTTCCCTGACTGGTGGATTAATAGACGTGGGCCGATTGCATGGCCACCAAGGAGCCCAGATCTGACTCCATTAGATATCTTTTTTGGAGACATGTAAAAAACATTGTTTATTTCGAGAAGATCCGCGACATTGCTCATTTGAGAGAGAAGATTGTTGCAGCTGTAGCATTCATCACGCCTAATATGCTGCTGAATACCTGGGAAGAATGTGATTATCGTTTAGACGTGGGCAGGGTAACAAATGGTGCACATATAGAACTTTATTAGGTATCAAAAAAAAAAACTTGAGAAGATTCTCTTTAATACTATATAGGTTTAATAACTATTATTTTAACTTTACTTTGTACAAATAAAACTTTAAATGAGTTCTTTTATAAACTCCCTGTATTTTGATGTCTATATACTGATTATATCATATTTTACGCTAGAATATTAAAACATAAATGTGAGCAAATTACTCATCGCGTGACAATGCACTTTCCGCCAAGAGTAGCGACAAACGCCGGGTTAACAAGAAGTAAGTTCTTAATAGTATAGTTGTCCTATCACAAAAGCAGAAGCGGTTTGGTATTTGTCAATGAACTCATTGTGTATGATTGAACAACATGTAAAGTTGATACTCTATGGTCTCCACCAATAGGGTATTAAAATTTTTTACCTAAAAAGTAATTTTTTGCCGGGAGTAAGTTGGTGTATTGCAATTATTAGATAAGTGTTTTCTAAAATTTAATTGTTAAAATATAGGAGTAATAACAGGTTTATGAGTATTTTACAGAGTTCTCGGTAAAGTTGAAAACAAAATTGAGCCTCGAGCTTTAATTTTGCTGTAGGTTACCTAGTTAGTCTTACCTATGCTGTAAAATCCATTTCTTGGGAGTTTAACTCTAAAAGAATTCCTAAATAAAAACACAAATAAAAAACAAGTTCTTAAATTTTTAGTAGAAAATAAAAAAAGGAATTCGTTTGATGTAAAATATAACCTTATCGGTTTGAAGCTCCTTATATCGTTATAAAGACTTTCAATTCGGTTGATGTTTTTCGAATAGAATCCTTTATTTCTAAATTAATAAAATCAGTACACAAGCAACTATGAATTGTGAATTATGTTTACTATTTGAATATTAAACCATCCACTTTATAAAAGTTGTATCTTTAGTATGAATGATACGGTACGTAGAAATTTTAGTTTAAATTTTGAGCCTAACAATTATACCAGAAGGTATCGACGCTTTTTGTTCCGGTTATCCTTATAAATTTTCAAAAATTAACTCTTAATACATTTACGTAAGGTTTTGGATGCCCCTAATCATAAACGAAAATTGTAAACGTAAATTGTATACGTAACTGTAAAGGAGTTTGCAAATGGAATGTTAAACACATCCTAAATTAGTTTGGAAGAATTTAAATGTGAGGAGCAGAGCAACTTTTAATTATGAGCTAGCTTGTTTTATTTTGTTATCTGTGTCAAAGTATGCATTATTTAAACACGTTTTTATTTAATGTAATTTTTCTACTCTATCATATAAAATAGGTTTGGAAATCTTATAACTTTACTTTTGCCTGAATGAATTTTTTTTGGAGCTACAATAAGAACTTTAAAATTATTACTAAATTTATCAATAAAGCTTACAGTTGTTGTAATGGCAGTAACATATTTTAATCTTTATTATGAAAAATACAATTTATATTATTAATTTTAATGTTTAAAGAAGGCGGTGGTTTTGATGTTTAATATCTATTTTAAGGTATTTCAGCTTACCGAAATTATTAAAATTTCTTATATCTATGAGCGCTATTACCGGCTTGTTTTTGTTAATTATTATGACTAAGACAGTGCACGGCTTCTTCTCTTACAACATGTGCAGCAAAAAAATAATTTTTGTTCGGTTTGTGATTTACTAAAGTTCTATCAAGTTTATTTCAGATTTAGAAACTCATATTTATTGCCATCACTTTTAATATATCAATTGCATTTTTATGTTTTGCATTTTACATTAAGTACAAAGACCATATTTTCTAACACACACAGCAAGCATCATCTTGAAACTAATTTCTATTTTCTCAGTATAGTCAAGCCACCTTACCAGTGACAGAGAAACATATTTCTAATAAAAGTCGTGCAGAAGATGTTGATTTATCCGTATTAACACAAACTGACTTTTGTAGACCTCCGTACTAGCTCTGAACTCTAACTTCAGCGGTTTGTAGAAACTATCATGGAGGTCGTTAAATAAATACGGATGGGTCAGGCGCCACTGTACTTAGGCAATACATAAGAACAATGAACATCGCCAAGAAAAATACAGGAACATCAACAAATATATTTTGTTATTGGAATACAAGGTTTTGTATTCATAAACGGTGCAAACGTTTATCCTGAAATAAAATAAAATACATAAAAATGCATTGGAGACATTATAATTTGAATAAGGACCGCTATACTTGCGGCCACGTCCCCAATGCTCCACCCGGAGGTACTACATTGGGTTTGAACGCGAAAAATAACGTGCTTCTAATTTATACTAACTTCATAGTTGATCCACCCTAAATAAAAACTAAACAAGAATCTAACAAACCTAAAAATCTAACATACCTAACAAACTCTAACAATCTAACAAACCTAAAAATCTGACAAAACTGAAACAAAAACAAAACAAAAACTAAAAACAGGGTTGTAAATAATGGTATCCCTAGCACTGACTTTCGAGTGTACCCGATCAACAAGACACAAGCAAAAATGAGAGGGGGAGGGATCCGTAATACCGGATAGCAGACGCGGTTCTGCTTACCAGTGCGACCTGAAGGGTCGTCTTAAAACTATCCAAATCTAGCTAACTAATTTAAATCCATCCCTAACTTTCCCTATCATTCCCTAACGGATTTATATTATGATTACAATCTTCACAACTCTACTTTTCCTTCCCAATTATATACTGCAACCAAAATGGCGACAGAACGTCAAACAAAACAAACAATCCACATAATACTACAATACATGCTAATAAAAAAATAAATATAGTGTAAATATAAAATATAAATAAATATGATTATGTAAATATATAAATAAATGTTTAATAAGCGTTAAGCGTTAAGCATATAGCAGTGCACAAAATAGCAAAAGCATCACCCTATTTATCAGGTGCACTCGCACAAGCATTATGTCGGCTAGCGCCTTTACACACCAAAAGTGCTTGTTAAATTATTTCGAAAACAACTAATTAATGTAAATCAATGCTTGTGCGAGTACAGCCGCCACAATTTAAATCTTACCTCGATAATAAAATTCTCCAGCATCCGAAGATCTGGTAGTCTGCCTACATCTAACTGTAACTTACTTCTAAGGGGGGGATGGGGTGCACTGCTAAAGTCCTGGTGGGTATGCACTAAATGTTCTTGGGGGATCACAATCACTATCACTATCACTTCACTTTCAAGTCTTGGGGGGGATGCGCGGTTTCACTCTATTTTATTATCTTTGTTTAGTTTACTGATTTAATTTAATGAGGGTTTCTGATTTATTTGTTATTGTTTATTTGTTATTATTTATTCCCGATTTTCCGCACATAATTATGAAGATAGGCAGTGATTGTATTAATGGTGTGGGGGTTTCTCGTGCATATTGGACATTTGGGTATAATTATCATGTTATTTTATTATTATTATTATTATATATATATATTTTTTTTTAATTTTTTTTAATATCAGGTTTTGGTTATATCTATGCTCGTATCCTTACTCACGCCAAGTCAATCTAAAATTTTCTAATCCTCCCACCGACCCCACCGAATTTTACACGCGGTTATCATTGTCTAATCTCGCGACCCTTCCCGCGAATTCTTTTAAGGCTGTCCAGAACGCCTTCTGGTTAACCACTTCCCCGACTTCCTCTAGGCTCTTTGGCCATGCCAGACCTAAGATAGCTAGTTTGCTATCAGCCAACCCACGATTTCCCGCCTCAAGCGGGCAGTCGAAGAGCACGTGCTCTGCGTTTTCCGCGCCCTCACCGCATTCGCAGCGGTCGCTGTTGGTTAGCCCGAACCTTTGTAAATACGCCTTCAGGGCGCCGTGCCCTGTTACCAACTGCACCATTTTGTGATCGAGCTTAACCTCGATCCTACCTCTAGCTTCTATGCTCGGTATGAATTTGTGGGTCAAACTGCCCGTGACAGCGTTGCTCCACCTCTCTTTCCATTGTCGAATTGATTTTTCGCGCAGCTTTCTTTTAATCAAAGACTTCGGTATTGACAAATGTGATATTCGCAAGTCTCCCGTCGCGGCTTCTTTAGCTAATTCATCAGCCCTATCGTTTCCTACGTTACCATTGTGCGACCTGACCCAACAGAACTTTAAACGTCGAAACTCGAGCGCCGTACGCGCTATCCTCCAGACGTCCGCTTGGAGGTCTGTCGAGGTGTTCATGTTTGTAAAAGCCGTCAGCGCCGATTTACTGTCACTAATTATATAATACTCGTCTCTGCCCGTATGGTTTATTACATAACCGATAGCCTCTCGTATGGCTACCAATTCGCACTGGAAAATAGTGCACCAGTTCGCGAGTTTGGTTTGAAACCGAAACACCTCCCTTTCCTGCTTATACACGACAAACGCCGCGCCTGCTTGCCCATCGTCCATACGTGAACCGTCCGTATAAATTCTGATACCCATCGCGTCCTCATCACCTTCGACAAACTCGATTCCTCTAATATCAGCCGGGTGCCCCACCTCAGATACAACGATCTTTCTTGCAATTTCCCTATTACCAAGATTAAGATCTTCGATAATTTCGCGCCCTTTTCCTATATTTATTAATCGCCTATCTCTAATCTCCCTAACGACATATTCGATAGGGAGAGTCTTACTGATCACCAGGACAGCCTCCGTGGAGGTGGTCCTGTACGCCCTCGCCGCTTTTACCGCGGTTATGCGTTGTACGCTCGTTAATTGACGCATCTCCCGGACTTTACAACCTTCTGCCCATACAAAAGCTGCGTACAGTATTGCCGGCTCAATTGCTCCGGTGTAAACCGTCCTCAGCGATTCGCCCCTGAAACCCCACTTTATTTTAGCCGCCGCCATCATTTTATTTGATATTTCGCCGCCCTTACTTTTTACGTATTGTACGTGCGCTTTCCAATTTAATTTATTGTCGATCTTGACGCCGAGGTAGGTAATACAATCTTTAAACGGGATTTTCTCCCCTCCTAGCTCTAACCTAGGAGGTCTCTGTCTTGGTTTCGTGCCGAAATAAAGCGCCTCTGACTTCGCCGTGTTAAATTTTAATTTTACCGCCTGCGACCATTCGTGTAATTTATTAAGCGCCTCGTTCGGTTTTGTGCGCATATCATTAACAATATCGATCTTACAATTAAAAGCGTGTCATCTGCAAACCCAACGATTGAGCATCCTGCGGGCAACTTGACCCTAAAGATGCTCTCATACAACAACTTCCAAAATGTGGGACCAGAACATGACCCTTGCGGGCATCCCCTCTCCACCTCATGCGACAGAACTTCACCCGGAATTTCGACCTGTGCCAATCGCCTCGAGAAATAGCTCTTGACCAAAGACATTAAGTTTCGCGGACAACCCCTACGATCTAACTCGCAAACGATTAATGGCCACCAGGCAGAATCAAATGCTCCTGAAATGTCCAAAGCAACAACGACACAGTACTCTTTAGCATCTCTTGCCTGCTTAATTTCCCCGACAACGAACTCTAACGCGTCGATAGTCGACTTGCCCTCCACGAAACCAAACTGTCGGTTATTAAAATCGCCGCTGTCTCGCACTAGGTGCTCAACACGCGTAGTCATAACGCGATCTAAAACTTTCCCCAGCACCGGTAGCAAGCTAATTGGGCGATAGCTGCCCGGATCTGACGTATCCGTCTTTTAGGTTTGGGTATAAATTTCACATTCTGGATTTTCCAGCAACGCGGAAAAACGCCCCTTTCTAAACAAAGATTAAACAACCCAACAAAGATACACGGGGCTAACAGGCACGCCTGCAGAGCTGCGTCTGAGGTGATTCCATCATGCCCCGGTGCCTTCTTAGGTTCATCCTCCTAAGAGCCCTGACCACCTCGTGAACTAGGATTGCCTTATCGGCACCTGTTCCTTGCGCCTCTGCAGCTTCCCGACGTACTAAATCGTGCGACCCTTCATCCCCCTCGGGATTATCCGATGGGAAAAATTTCTCTAGTAAATATTCCGCTGTGGTTTTAAAACCTTCCGTGTATTCGCCATTTGTTTTCTTTATATTACTGAGCGCGATTTTTCGTTGTTTTCCTCTAATTACGCGGTATGCGGTTCCCCAGGGTTCTTTCTGTGAGTTTTGCGTGCAGAATTCTTTAAATTTATTCGTTCGCGTTTCTTCTATTAATATTTTATATTCGCGGTAACTTTGATTATATTCTATTCTCCGCTGTTCTCTTATTTCTCCCGAGGCGCGTTGATAGCGGCGCCTTAGGTTACGCGTTTCTGCCCGCTTGGTGGTTAGTTCCCGGGTCCACCAGGGTACGCTGTCTTTAAATGTTTTCTTTTGGGGCATGAAATACGACGACGCGTCTACCACCGCGTCGTTCAATTTTTTCGCGAGTGTTTCTACTTCGTCTGCCTCTCGGCAGTTAAATAGCTCATTTTCGAGCGCAGGGATACTTTCGCCAAATTTTTCTTTAAACCGCTCCCAATTTGCTTTTTTATTACAGAACCGCGGAAATATAGTTAGCTGCTCGTTTGCGCTTGTTTTGGTCTCAACGTCCCAGGTTATTAATTTATGGTCAGAGAGCGTTTCCTCGTCCGACCTTAGTTTCCAATTACAAATCGTTTCTAACATTTCGTGCGAGACAGCAGTAATATCTATAAAACTGCTGCTTCTATGCGTCTCAAACGTAGGTGAATCATTAGTGTTTATCACACTAAGGTCCCATCCCGTAAAAAGATCAGCAACCTGCGAGCCTCTATCGTCTTCGATAGGGCTGCCCCACAATGGCGACTTAGCATTAAAGTCTCCCGCGATAATTAAATTTCTATTTCTACCGATTTTACGAAGAATTCCTTCAATTTGATTTATTAAATCCTCTGTTTGAGGATTCTCCCGCCGGGAATCGATCGGCGGAAGGTAAGTGCTTATCACGTAAAACGTATGCAATCCCGTTTTTATTTCTGCGGTGGTTATGAACTCATTCGACAGATTGTTTAGGATTATTCCGGCGCACGTCCCGTTATTTATTATTATCCCGCTTCGCGGTCTTTCGCTGTTTGCGTTTAAAACGGTAACCCCCTTCCCAAAACCTGTTATTTTGTGGCTATACAGGTGCGGTTCCTGTATAAGCCCGATGTCGATATTATTTTCGCTGAATAACTTTACGAAGTTATTTGTAGCTCCTTTTCCTTTCCCGAGATTTAATTGCGCGAATTTTATCTTCTTGCTTCTTTCAAATCTTTCCTTTTCTTCACGGTCCATAATCGATGTTCCGTGTGATTGCGTTCTTCAATCTCAGCATCGTGGGGCATCTACTCGACTTGGCGTCGTGGCGCGTATCGACCTTCGCACCACCGCCAGTTCTGTCGTTGCCCTAGCGCAAACCACACAGCAGGAGATTGCCCTCCGGCAATTCTTGAACTCGTGTCCGACTTCGGCACAGTTACCGCACCACTGTACCTTCTCCCTGCACTCCATCGATCTATGGCCGTACTCGTAGCACCTGTAGCACTGGGTCAGCGAGAAGTGGTCCCGGGCCCAGACTCTTCGCCATCTGAGGTTTATAGCGTCAGCTAATATGCGTCTCCGAAGTGTGGGGGTCACTTCGAAGACTACGTTGACGAAGGGATCCCTAGGGCCCTTTCCGCCAAACCTAAATGTCTCCCTCAGGTGGTCTTCAATCTTCAAATCGCCGAAGCGGGAATTCTGGCACGCGATCAACCGCACCAGCTCTTCCGCCTTCATCCCCGCTTCGACCCCCGGAAGAACGACCCGTGGGCGCTTCTTCTCGATGGTCTTCGCCACGAGCTCTTTGCAGTCACCGACAACCTTCGACTGCAATTTCTTCGCATCTTCTCGGTTTGCACACTCGACAACTACACCGCCCTTGCGAGTTCTACGAGCTCCGACCACAACAAAACCATCACGAGCGGGATCGACCTTCTTCTTTAGGGTCGACATGACGTCATCCTTCTCCCCTGGTCTGGCGTCGACCCTAACTGCAAAGGTGGGCGTCGCACCTGCAGCAGCTGCAGCATACGACGCCTTCCGCGGCATCGGTACCTTCTGGCTCCTGGATCACTGCTGCCCTAAAACAGAAGTAACTACCGCTGGACTTCCCCCGACAACATCAGCTCTCCCAGAATCACTAGCCACAAGCCGCAGCGCCCTAACCATACCTATAAGTTGATTCGCCGCGTCGAAGAAATCATCCACGGCGTAGCGAATCCTCTTTCTGTCTTCCACGACGATAGTGGCGGAGGTCGTCGGCACCCTCCCGGAGATGACCGAGTGCGCCTTCCTCACCCTCAATCTCAGGAGGTCCAGCTCATCGAGGTCGCTAGCAGCAACGCTAACGTCGCTGCTAGTCGACATCTTTCGCTGGGCTCCCGAAGTGGAGGGCGATTCAGGCGCCGCAGCCACCTAAGGGGGCCCCGACTCCCCCGACACAACCGCCGCAGACACAGGCTCCTCTACCTCCTGTACCTCCTCCTGATTCCCTAACATTACATCCTCTAACACTACCTTCAGCTGTTTTCCCCCAACAGCGCCCTCAGCCTCCGACCTATCAGACTCCGACCTATCTCCCCTCTTCTTCCTGGGCAACGGTTCCTCGTCGCGGTGGACCACCATGCTGACAAAACAAACGACAAAAATGACACCTAAAACGCAGCTCAAAAACCACTTGACCGTTACGACGCTAAAAAAACGACGCTAGAAGAACGCAAAACGTTGGTTCAATAAAAATGTTTTGTTTAAAGGTGAACCGTAAGCAACCTTGTATTTATTTAGACTTCGAACCGCCCAATTAAATATTAAATTTTTAACAAAAATACAACAAGCACTAAGCGTCAAAATAACAACTAGAATCAAATAAATTCTCTAGCGCAATTCGATTCGAAATGTACCGCGAAGAACGCTATTTATTTATTTTAAATTTTTAAAACCGCCAAATCAAATTTTAATAAACTAATTACTTCAAAATATTAAAATATCTAATTTATAAACAACAACACTTTATTTTTAAACGTGTAATTAAGAAAATAAGGTCGAGCGCAATCGGAATGAGGTAACCGGAAATGACCTTTCACTTAATCACTTGGTAACTGTAACTGCTACACCGCTTAATTACACCAAAATCGATCTTAAAGGATCTTATAAGTACGCGTATACTTAAATTACGGAAAATTTATATTAAAATTGTTTTAAAATTTACAGTTTTTGAGATATTTATTTGATTTAAAAAAGGCTTAGATTTTTGTTTTTTGGTTATTAGTCGATTATACGCGCACTATAAAATTTCACACACTTTTTGGTTGTTTTACCCGGTTTTTTACTCGATTTACGCGGTTTTTATTTTAAATTTAATATTAAAAATGCCTTTTTAAGTTATTTCGAATTTATTTTTGAGTATTAGTTTAGTAGATTTTTGTTTTATTAACCCGAAATTTATTTAGTTTATTTTAAAACGCGGATTTGGTTTAATTTACAAAGAGACGCGATTTATTTAGCTTTTATTTAGTTTAAATTCTGTTTTAAAATTTTTATTTTACTGCCCTGTATTTAAAATTTGATGGCACACAATTATAAAAATAAAACACAATAAAAAGCAAAGCTTCAAATAAAATAATTCAACAATAAGTAATAAAACCCTAGATAAAAACTTACTGTTATTGCTGAAGCGGGAGCTCGGCAAAAACACGTCCGCTCGCTTCAAGCGGCAACTAGAAAGTCTGCATTGGAGACAGCAGTTTGCGTCTCAAAATAATAAAATCAATAAATCAGACAACTTATATGTACTTTTAGATTTTGCTACTGGTTATTGGTACATGGACACTCTACTTACTAAATTTATGGACCCTTGGTTCATATAAGATTTATGGAATCCAAAAATATATGTGAGGTAAACACAACTATTTAAGTATCTCTTAAAGTGTGATTAACCACTTCTAAAGTTATGGAAAAAATTAGACTTGTTAGAGAACAAGACATATATTAACTAAAGATAATTTTTGTTTTAAACTGACGGAAATTTACAATAAATTTTCTAAGTGTTTAGTTACTTATTGCTATTTCTGTAATAAACTTAGTTATATTGGAGCCTCTAACGTAAATAGGCATTAAATATTTCATTACAAAATTATTAGTTTTTGTCATTTTTCCAGTACTGATCAAACGACGTACATTCTCAATAAATTACTTATGCAATAGAATCTTTCACTTAGTAATTTTAAGTTGCTACATGCCAAAAATCGGCTATGTAAACATTTTTGATTTTAGTTTAAATAGGTGACTGAAATCGCGCCAACATTTTAAAAATAGACTTGTGCGTGCATTTCCGTCACTTCAGAGAGTTGCGTGGGCGCCAGAGAATGCGCAGACGCGGAGTGTGGAAGAAAGTGCGCGTTTTTCCGACACGAATGGACTAGTCAACGAGACGTCGAAGAGTGACGTGACCTGTGTCGTGCCGTTGTCTTTTCCTTTTCAGAATGTAGGTTGCCCTTTGCCTCTATCGTCAATCGTTACTTTTACCTTATTTCTTCGTCCTGCCTGCAAACAAAGAAAGAGAAGACAGAAAATCTGGTTTAGACGAGGGCGAAGGCCGACCCACGCCTAACTAACGCCGAGATCTTGCCGCCAGAATAGCTGCAATGTTGTGAAGAGCTCCACATTTTACGTGAGTACATTTTATCTTTTTCTTTTGTATGTGATACAAATTTGAGACGCAATAATAACGTAATACCTTGTTGCGCAATATCATGCATGTGTTTACTATGTTGCCAACTGTCGTAGTGGCTACTATCAATTACGCGCGGGACTTTAACAGTATACCTTAGACTAGAACAGACTTAAATTATAACAAAGTCTTGTTAAATAAGTATATTGTATAAGAAACTACTCAACTGTATGATAAATAATCAACATGAATAAGCAAATGCTAATAATAAAATCTATTCAGTATGATTCATAACCTAAGTTTTTAAGCAGATCGTTTTAGTTAACAATCCTATAAAGCAAGAATTTAATTTAGTGTATAGTACAAAGATCTAAATTTTAAAATGAGATTATTAAGGTATTAGTTTTCAATAGTTTAAGCTACAAAGATTACAACTTAACCTTGGATATCTTCTATTTCGACACAAATAGCCACTAGCGTTGTACGTCAAACAAATGGTTTTTATAACAAAGGAAAATCTACTTACCGACCTCGAACGTAGAGTGCATATTGATACAAACCCTTTAGTAAATAAACTCAAAGCATGTATGCGCCTCTAATACTGCATAGTGACAGCAAAATCTCGTTGTCCACTTTGTTACGGCTATATCCTGAAGATCAGAACCATAAAAATAAAAAAGTGGAATCCACCTTAAGAGAGAGCCATCGTTGAAATCTCTTAACTGTAGGTTTCCATACGTATACAATTTGTAGGCTATAAATTAGCTGTTACGCATAGCCAAAAACTTTCCGGGTTGACCAAAAATTTCTGTGTTAACTAAAAACTGTAATGTTGACGAAAAACTTCAGTGTGGACTAAAAATCTCCGTGTTGACTATGAATCTCCGTGTTGACTAAAAATTTTCGTGTTGCGCTAAAGGATGCCAATTAAAATTAGTTTTAATCGTACAAAGCAGAAAATACCAACCATGATGAACTATCTAACACATTTGGATCGATTTACTGCATAATTGAAATGCAAGTCGCAAGTCTCCCTTTAATATTAACTTCTGCATCTTATTAATAGGACGGTAAAGGGTCGACTGTCGTAGTCCGTGAACAAACGGGGCCTCAACACTTGAGTGTTCGAAACAACAGATGCGCATAATCGCTCTAAATTACATTGCCTTGAAGATAATTTATGGAATCTCTAACAAGCATGTACGACTTGTAACATAATGTTAAACACAAAACTGAAGCACTTTTAACGATAATTTTGTTTACTACATAATTAGAATTAAAGGACAATTAATAGAGTGCTTCAAAATTAGATAACTTCCTTTTAATTATGTATAAGTACTAGACTTACGAATTATATTCAATTAAAAAGGGAATCTAAAATTTTTGTAACACAATACAGGTTTTATATGCGTTATTGCTGGAGAGGAAAAACAAAACGTTACAATCTGAAGCTTAACCACCAAAAATAAAAATAGTGTTCAATGATGTGAGATAAGGGAAGCCACAGGAGCATACAAAATTTTGGTAGAAAAAATTGTTTTCCATTATAGCGTGCTCAAGAATGATAAAAATAAACAAAAATTAAGAAAAGATTTAAAAAAATTCAAGGTGTAAATTAACTGCTTTAAAAAAGAAAATTAAAGAAAATAACAAAATCGTTAATGATAAGGTATGTTTTCAATAACAACCAACCAAACAAATATGACAGGGTGCAATGAGCAGAGTGGAGTTTAGAGAATGCCTTACAAAAGCATAGTCATTGCTTTAACCTAAAAAATAATAACATAGTTTAAGACAAGCACAAAAAACACGGTCTCTATAAAGAGTTCATGTAGTTTTATTAAAATCTGACCTGGACACTAAATAAAAACACAGGTCAACGCAAAATCGTTGCCCTTATAAAATATATAGAAATATTGCATCAACTTTTGCTTATACATAGGTGAAAATGAAGCATTGTTCGCCTTTTTTTTCTGCTTAGAGCTTTATTTTGAAATAAAACTAATACAAAAATTTTCCAAATGATTCACTCAAACATCGCACTTTATTTAGGCAGTATAATTTAGTGGGTTTCAGTTTAATCAAAAAATAAAAAACTGATTGCAGATTTTAAAACTTTTCGTTATCCCCTACTGATTGAATGCTATAGATAAACGAAACATCGTTTTTAAGTTTGTTCAAAGCGTTGAAATAAATATGGTTACGCAAAAAAGTAACTTTAACCAAAGATTTTCTTTATTAGTATTTGTTCCCTTAACTAAATGTACTAATGAAGATGTTTAAATCTGTTTATTGCAAACTGATTTCATAAAAATGATTATCATTTAGTAATTTTCCTTTGTTGTCTCTTTTGAAAGTCGATATAGAGAAAACATATATAGATTGAATCAAGGCGCAAGATCTAAATTCCTCTATACAACAGACGTTAACAGGAAAGCTTGACAAACAACGCAACAGTTGTATTACTTACGTCTAAAAAGGACGTTCGGTGCAGCTTCCTCTACATGTCCACGTTATGAGGTAAGAATTTTAATTGCACTTTAATTATGTTTTAAAACATTAATGTATATTATAATTATTATTTTAAAGTGAAAGTGTTTGTCTAACAAATTTTTTAGAATAGGTTATAGACGTGTTTTTAACTATTATTGGGATATCTGTTTCTAAATATATTTATTCTGTGGAAATACTGATCCCCTATATTATTCTAGTAACGCATCGTTTTCATATTAGCCAAAAATACACCATAAAATTGAAATTTTCCATGCTACTCTTTCTGTAAAAACTGTGAGCTAATATTTATGTTTAACAGAAAATTCGTTAACAAAGCGTTTCTAACAAACATTTTTTCTAACTTTTAAATTTTCAAAGCTATAAAGTGTGCTAAATCTTTGTTTTTTTCTTTATACGCATCAAACGTAACATGATTGCAGAAGTTTCCACTTATTTTTAGTATAATTTACTTTAAACAGTGGGTTCGTAATTTCAAGCTTTTGCATTTCAAATGTGTCACTTACGCAATCGATTGGGAATATTGCCATTCTGTAGAGGAACGAATGGTAGACATAAAACCTACCAATCTGTCACGCGGCTATGCACTCGTGAAGCAATTTTCTATTTAAATAATTGGGTCTCCTTGCAAGCTGTTCTTACACGGATATGACTAATTGACTGAATGGTGCAGAAAATATTACTATTGCTCAATAACTCAGTTTTATTCATTTAGCAAGATACTGCTTGAATCGAATACAGTCAATAACAAAGGAATTTATATAAAAAGAAAACCCTCAAAAGGCGCAAGCCCTAAATTTGAAATTCAACTAAACTTATTGCATTAACTAGTACACAAGGATTTCGGTGATTTGCCATGGATGTACAGCAGAATTACCGAATTAGTCTTGTGTTTTGAAAATACAAGGATGTACTTCGCAGCTATACCTCGATATAGAGTAATATTTTAGTGTATATCTTAAATGATACAAAGAATTACATAGATAAACTACCTTCTATCATTTTATTCTGCAATAATTGTCACGTCTATTCGTGTACAAAACAGCAAAAGAAAATTATTTCGTCTTTTTTTCTAACACTCAATCAATCCCATACTCCACCGATTTCCGAATTTCAGTTATGGCAAAAAGGCATTAAATTTCTAAACCGTGACTTGGGTGTTGGCGAGTTTTAACTTAATACTGTTAATTGAATTGGACTATGAACTAGCAGTCCATCTACCTTTCTAACTCTTTATCGCGGTATTTTCATTAGAGGTTCTTCTTCAGAGTATATGAAATTTGATGCGTCCCTTAAGTACCATTTGTGACTGCAGCATCAACATTTTTTAGAAATTCATACCAAAACCCTTTTTAGGAAATTTTGTATGACGTTTTGTCTCAACTTCTGCATCAACACTGGAATGTCTTCACTATAATAATAATGATTAATACCAGCGTAATCACAGTCTTCTGGTTTAAATACGACTCGTTCATTACAATTGATATACCAATCGTTAGTTTTAAAACGCCGTTACAAAGTTTAACTGCCACCATAAAGCGGTAAAAGTGATTACCCAGAGGCCAATAGTTATAAATCACTTGGATTTACTTTTAACTGATTTATTGTGGTATATAGAGAGTACACAAACTTAAAATAGAGTTTTATTTTGTAAAAAAATGTGAGACCACAGGTGATGCTCATGGCTCCTCAGTAACACATTATTGACATAGTGCCATGAGCATCACCTGTGGTCTCAAAATCTTACTATACAAATTTTACAAATGCAACAAAAACTGAAACTAAACCTAATGGTTTTCGGTAAAGCAAGCAAGGCATAAGTATATATTACATTCACTACATTTTGTAGGTACCTTTTTCGTAATTTTTTGTGCTTGTGTTCTTCTTTTTTCACTTTTTATTTTGATGTAGCAACTGTTACAGCGATTTCGTTTTTTTCGATTTTTGGTAGTTATTTCCAGCGTTTCAATTAATTTATGTTTGATTTTAGTTATTTTCAAAAATTCATTATTAGTCAACATTGCTAATATTAGTTGCTCTCGGAATTGTGTTATATGTTGTTTCCCCCCTTTCAATTTTTTAAAAATTATAAATGAATTAATTACTGCTATATTTAGCAAAAGCACAAACACTGCTTTGTGATACCACTTGATTGTTTTTCGTAATGGTGAAAAGTAACTAGCGATTTGGTCAGAAATATCGACGCCTTCTTTACCTTTGTTGTAATCTATGATTGCTATAGACTTGAATACTTCGTCACCGTTTCAATTTTTTTCCAGTTGGTTGCATATCTATTCCATTTTGCTACTACAATGCCCCCTGTATATTCTTGGCCTACTATTGCTGCTTTCTTTATTTTGGGCTTCACAACTTTCTCTGCAATGTTCCTAGCAAATGCGTGCTTTTTTTTTAGTAGATGTTCAGCCAATGGAAGCGAGGTATAGTAATTATCAGTGACAACTGTCCTTCCTTCATTTAGGTATGGGCTTCACAGATCCATAACAACCTTTTGTGCTAAACCCATTGAACCGTCCGAAAAGTTTTGACTCGTGTACATAGCTAGTTTGTAGGTATAACCAAAAGCGTCACACAGTTTAAATATTTTAAGCGATGTCTTTTACTTGGTATATACTGCATAAACACTAAATGGCCCCTGAAAAGGACCATGGACTCATCTACTACAAGAGTTTCTGCAGGAACAGCATTTTCACAAAAAATTTTTGCATTATGTTAAATATGGTATGGATTTTATATAGGCGATCTGTTTTGTTCGCTTCTTTATTATTTGGAAAGTGGATATATCAGAGCAGTAACTGGAATCTGTTTTAGCTCATTACATTTCGAATAAGCTGGTTTCGGTATAACACGCACTGGTTCCAGTAGTCATTTATTTTAGGATATTTCACCAGTCCCATGCATAAAACAATACCCAAAAATTTCCGCATTTAAGCATTATCGGTAGGTTTCCATTTGTTTATTCTAGCCCATCGTGTATATACTTTTGTAATTTTTCTGTTCGGCATTGCGGTTGGTTTCTACAGTCAGCAAATTAAGTATTTTCTCATCAAAAAATATTGAGTAGACATGCATCGGGACTAAAAGGTCTTTAGCTTCTGGATATTTATCAGGAAGTTGGCTCTGGGTATCATCAAATTCTGAAGTGTTGTAATCACTTTCTTCCTCGCTTGAAACAGTTTCTTCATCAGAATTCCATTCAGACCCAGAGTCGGAAAAGTCATCATAAGAGTCAATGTCTTCGCCCATCATAATTTTCTCAGTTTCAAGTTCCAACTCGCTAGTTGTAAATATTTTTGTCTGTTTATATCGCAAAATATCTCTCAAACCAGCTCTTCTTTTCCTTCCACAATTTGTGGATGCCATGTCCATTGTTCTAAAAAGTATATATTTGTATTATGTATAACTATACATATACAACTATCCAAATATTTTGAAACACAACAATAAAAAGCAAGTATTGTACGGTATATGTAAACCCTATTTTAAAAACTTTATTCTAGCAGACTACTATCTTGGTGAATTGTAAACCTACCTATGGACATACTGGTGTAATCACAATTCACTGTAATAGTATACACTACCAAAAGTCTAACCTAACCAAAGTCCTTTATTTTACGTTAAGTTACGAAAATTACAGGCAACTTATATTTGATTTACACATAATTTACACTTACTCAACTTTGTTTTTAAATATGTTTTGTAAACTTTCGCTCAACGTTTTAACACACACAGAAATATTCAACACAACGGTTATCCATACCAAACAACGATTCAACAAATCATGCACAAAGAGGCAAGGTTGTGTACTTATGTAGAATTTTATACTGCTACCGTACATAGTTTTGCAATACTATAGTGTTTGTTGGGTTATTCTTGGTGGGCCACAACAACGTTGGACCCGATTCCTGCAGATGCACTGTCCGCAACATTCCATTTATTATGATATGTAGTGAGACATACGGGTGATGCTCAGGGCCTCACGGGAAACATATTTGAGCATCACAAGTGATACTCATGCCAGTCAATGTGTTAAGTAATTTTAATCATTTTAATTTCCGTCTTTCGAGATGTTCTTGTGTATAGGAAAAGTAAATATGAATATATATGTTGCTCCATAAATCAAAAGATAACGATTGTAAGCGATAAGCGAGCGATAATGGCGATTTAGATAAGATAATGTACTAGCTAAGCTACAGAACCTCAATTTCCGGGAAAAATTGTGTCAGCCTGATGAGTAAAACTAGACGAATTGTTCTAGGTCTGGATGAGGTAAGGATTTCATACTGTATAAGCCGATTGATATCAGAAGGAGGTCACTTATCAACTTTTAATTAATTGCCTTTTGTTCACGTTTATGTATTACTACATTTAAAAGTATCTGTCAATAAATAATAATGTCAAACTATAACGTAGTTAGTGAGTCAAGTGAAGAACCAGTGTTAAAGACTTGTTTTAAGCGTATAACAAACTAGTTGAAAGTGGATTTTATATTGTGATTATTTGAAGTAAATAATGAAACTGGTTGTTTTTAATGAATGACAGTAAATTTCAGCAAGACAAATTATAATTTATATAGAAGAATATCATATGGATTTTCAAATGCATATTTAATGGTGGGCTAATTTTAAAAGTAATTGAATGACACCGATATGAATTTTGGGAAGAACGTATGTCTAATTGTATGTTTTGAGCACGGAGAAGACAATCTTAAGGCGTAATATAAAAAAAAGAAACATCAAAAGAAATTTGTGATTGTTTTACGAGTTTAAGTGAATTAGATTACATAAGAATTTGGTAAGCAGATTATTTTTTTTCTGTGAGCGGATAATCTAATTTTTTAGGTGGTCGAATTCCGGTTGAAATTTGGTCATTATAAAAGGGTTCGTCGAATGTATCTGATCAGTTACGTTTGACTAGCGATGTAAAAAAGAATATTAAAATTATCCATGCTCATTTTTAAAGAAAAATTTGTACATAGCGGGATTTACATAAGGAAGGTTTAAAAAATTCAGTTATAAAAGGAAATTTTAAAACCATTATTTTAGTATCTGCTAGTTATAAAATATTTTTTTAAACCTAGGATGCGCTGAAGACATTGAACTATATTTATAGATTTTAATATCTTTATGTAAGTAATATTTCACTGGATAATGTGTATTAGAGAAAGGTGTATGTATATGTAGCAATTATTATTACAAATATTGCTTCTTAATGAGTAATTGATGTCATTATAAGCTTGATGTTGGATTTTCGTTGTTTTATTTAAACTGAGCTAGCAATGTAATTCGGACATCTTTAGGCTCATTTACAGCATTTTTATTTACGGCTAACATCGGGCCGCATTAGTTATAGAACACAGCATTTTTATTGACGCCCAACGTCTGGGCGCATCTTTCGCTGCAATTTACAACAGTTATATTGCCTCCCAACATAGGGACTCATTTTTATTGCTATGATTCACACAGCACTTTTATTGGTGTCCCAACATGGTGCTCGATTAGGTTGCTTGAAAATTAGAAATTTTTTGTTTCGTAGGATATTGTTCTAATTTTTCTCTGTGAAGTATCTCTGATTGGTTTCTAGAATAACTGAATGAAAGAAATTTTTGAGGGTTTGGGAGCCGAAGGTGTGGAAATTGACTCTAAAAACGCGTCTATTTGAAAGATCCGGAAAAAGAGGATCAAGAGTTACAAAAAGATCGGAGCGTCGGAGAGACATAGGAATTTAAAATGATGAATATGTTATTGAGTTTAAACAAAAATATACAATAAATAAGTGAAAAAAGCATGAAGGGAGTTCAGAATAATATAAAGAAAATAACTAAAAAATGAAAAAAGTATAAAGGAGTGTGCGAAAGGAATCAAAATGGTGTGAAATAGGTGAGCGAGAATATAAAATAAGTGAGTTATAAATCTGATAGGAATACCCTGTATTTACTAGCGGAACTTCGAAAATATCTAGCAAAATTGGTTGAAAATTCAAAGGCAGAAAGCGAAAATAATAAAAAAAGAAATTAAAGAGATGAGTGAGAAATTAACTGAAAACCTAAAAGCAACAAATAAGACCACAAAAGAACTGAAATTTAAAATTAGAGAGAAAGTGGTACAGATATTAGAGGAAATAAACGATTTGAAAAAAAAAATTAATTAAATAAAATCCAATCAACAAACACGTGGAAAGGAAGCGAATGAAGAAATAATAATATTAGATCAAAATTTAAACGAAACTGAGAAAAGTTGCCAAACCGGATTTAGAACGTTTAAAAATCTTAACATATAAAATTTGACCTAAAAAGTGAAGAAGGTTTAAATAAAAATTTATTACCTATTGAATGCACAAAAGTTAAACCGATATTGGCCACACAAAAAACTTATACTTTTGTGAATTTAGGTAATGTTACAAACATAAATATTTTGAAATTGGTAACACACCGTTCCGTGATGTTCAGTATCCTGCCAAGATAGAGTAAAAATCGCGATAGAGCTGAAAATGATTTATTTGCAGTCCGCAAATTACCATTTGTATATAACAAAATAAAATTAGATGATTCTGTAAAAACTCTTTTATGAAAATCAAAAGCGGGGATCATCATCATTAAGTCTTCAGTCCCGGAACTGGTTAGATGCTTACCCTTATTGTTTCCTATTCTGAAATAACATACACACTTCCCTGAAATTTGCACAGTCTGCATCTATCACTATCTGATGTAGGTCTACATCTAGTTCCTTTTTCCTATCTCTGCTTGTAGTACAACCCACACTATTCCCCAAAAATGCCTTAGAACGTATTTTGCCCTTCTATTTCTCCTATTTATTTTTCCACAGATATTTTAATTCCCCTACTATTTCTATAACCTACTTGTTATTAACTTTGTCTGTTCATGCTGTCATACTCATACATCTGAAACACAACGTTCCAAACGGCTGCTACCGTATTTCTGTCTGCTTTTCCTACTGCTCGTATTTCATAGACAGTGTGCTGTGCTCCACACATATGGTTTCAACAATTTTCTTCTTGTTTCTATGTTTGTTGTCTTTGATCATAAACGCTGTTCTTTCTTGTTAAATGCAGTTCAGTCCCCTTCTATTGTTTTACAACTATATACTCTATTTCTTCGACATTCAGCAGTTGTGAAGGGGGGCAAGTAGGCCGTGGCTGGCCAAGTTCTCCCAGCACCTGAACATTTGCCGATTTAATATATTTTCCAATATAACTTTTTGCACAGTCAACATTAGTTGCAGATATTTTACAACCAACACGTGTAGTGTTTAAAATAATCATCAAATTTATCTGCGCTTATTTTTTCGTTATTAAGTTTTCAGTCTCATAACAGGTTGGACACGTACCTCTACTTATTTATATTCTGACCTAGGCTACACAGTTACCTGAAGTTTCCACACAGCATATAATCAGCTCGGTTTCTTTCTATTGTTTTCTAATTATATGCTCTATTTCACCGTTATTCAGTAGTATGTGAAGGGGGTTAAGCAGACTGTGGGTGCCAAGATCCACCAACACTTACACATTTGCCGAATTAATAGTTTTTTTAGCAAATCCTTTCACACAATTAATATTATTCGAGATTATTGGACAACCAATACCTGTAGTTGCTTGTAATAATCATAATGTTTAAGTACAGTTATTTTTTCGTCATTAGTTTATTCATCTTGGAACTGGGTGGATGAGTACCTCTATTGATCTCTATTCTGAGCTAAGCTACATATTTCCCCAAAATTCCTACAGCCTACATCTTTCACTATCTGTGTGCAACACTCTAACCTAGGTCTATCTCTACTCCTTTTTTTCCCTATCTCTGTTTCTAATATATTCCGCACTATTCCTTCATGCGGTAGTATTTGGCCTATCATCCTATCTTTCTTATTTTTTTAACGTTTTCCACAAATTTTTTTTCCCCTACCATTTTTAGTATCTCTTTTTCTTAACTTTGTCTGTCCCCGATATCTTCATCATACGTCTGTAGTACCACATTTCAATGTTCCTTGTCCGCTTCTTCTACTGTTCAGGCTTCACAGCCGTACAGTGCTGTGCTCCGCACATATGTTTTAAGCAATCTTTTCCTTGTTTCTATATTTGTTGTCTTTGAACACAGTAGTTGCTTTTGCTTCTTAAATGTTGCCCGACCTTGTGCTAATCTTTGCTTTATATTTTTTGCGCTTTTCCCATCTTGCATTATTTGGTTTCCTAGGTAGCAGAAATCCTTAACCTCTTGTAAGTTTTTGTTACTTATTTGTATTCTTGTTTTTGATTTATTTTCCCCTTCTTTGCTTACTAGTACTTTAGTTTTCTTTTGTTAATTTTCATACAGTATTTCTCTGTTAGAACCGTTTCCATTTCATTAAGAGCAGTTTCTAACTCTTCTTTGCTAGATGCTAATACCGCTTCATCATCTGCAAATCTAAGCATATCAATTTTACGTTCCTGCTCTAATTCTATTACTGCTGTTTGCTCTTTGTACAAGCTATGTACAATTCGTCTATCCCTATAACTCATTCCAATCTTTTTGAGTGTTTCGAATATTTTTCCATTTTACATTGTAGAATGCTTTTTCCAGATCTGCAAACCCTATATACACGCTTTCCCCTTTTCTATTGTTTTCTCCACTATCACGCTCAGAAAATGGCCTCCTGTGTTCCCCAGTTTCGTTTAAACCCAAATTGATTTTTTCCTAGTATTTCTTCAGCTCGTTTTTCCATTCATCTTTGTACAATTCTAGTTAATGTTTTTGAAACGTGTGCTGTCAAACTTATTATTCGAAAATTTTCACATCTTTCCGCGCCTTTCTTTTTTGGTATAGTTACTATGATGTTATGTTTGAAATCTTTGGGTATCTCGCCTGTCTCATACATATAACTTACAAGTTAGAAAAGACGTTCTGTTACTGCTTGTCCAACGGCTTTTGTAGTTTCTGCTTGCACCGTATCTGTATCCGGCGCCTTACCATTTTTCAGACCCTTCAATGATAATTTAAACTCATCTCTAAGTATATGAAATCCCAAGTCATTATTTTCAATGTCTGATTTCTGTTTTGATATTGTTAGTTTCTCTCCTGCATATAAATTCCCTATATATTTTTGCCATCTACCTACTTTCTCTACATTTTCTATCAAGAAGTTTCTTCCCGCGTCCATTATATTTTTGCTATATGGTTTTATATCCCTAAAATTGATTCTAATTAGTTTGTATGCTTTATCTGTCTTTCCTATTTTCATCTTTGCACTTTTCATCAATCTATTGTTCTTTAGCTTTCCTGCATTTGCGAATAATTTCCCATTTTATGGTTTTGAATCTCTGTTTTCTTGTTTCGTCTGATTTATCTTTGTATTTTCGTCTTTCTTCTATTAAATTCAGGATATCCTTTGTTATCCATGGTTTCTTATTTTCTTTTTGTGTATACCCCAGAATATATTTGGCCGCCATGTCTAGGCTGGATTTAATGTTATTCCATTCTGTTTCTACTTCCTTAGTATCAGATATTTTCGCGATATCTTTCAGCAATTTATTTGACTTTTTTCGAATATTTTTTGAATATCTTTATCTTATAGTTTCTCAAAGTCAAAGTGCCTTTTTCCCTTTCTTTTTTCTAATTTTTAAATTTAAGTGCGGCCTTCATAATTACGATGTTGTGGTCAGTGTCTATATCTGTTTCAGGGTAGCTTCTACAGTCTTTTACTTGATTCCTAAACCGTTGTCTAACAGGAATGTAATCTATTTGATATCTTCCTATATCTCCTGCTATCTTCCAGTGATATCGTCTTTTAGCATGATGTTGAAATAATGTGTTTGTGATGATTAAATTGTTCTTGTCGTAAAATTCTACCAGCCTATTTCCCCTGTCGTTTGTAGTACCTAAACCAAATAAACTTACTACCGCTGCTTCTCTACTCTCACCTACCACTGCATTAAAATCCCCCTTAATTATTAAATTTTCATGTCCTTTTACGTATCTTAGTATGACTCCGATACCTTTGCAAATCGCTTCTACCTTTTCGTCACTGTAGCGAGAGGTAGGCATGTATACTTGTATTATTACTGTGTTTACCGGTTTAGATTCTAATCTAACCATGAATACTTTTTCGTTTTTTTATAAGTAATTTTCTACACAATATCCTACCTTTTTTCGCATAATTATACCCTCTTTCGGGGACCTGTCTTAGTCTGGTTCCTTACTAACGATCCTACTACTTTGGTTAAACCTGTAGTTTGGCTCTTTAGCTTATTAGCATACGCAAGCCATTTCACTTGTTCTGGTAATCTAGAACTTCGGCGAGGGGCAGGTCCATTCGAAATGGAAAAGAGGGAATATACCTAGACAAATTAAATTAATATTTGCAATGACATTAGGAAAATAATATTCTTGATCATTTCGTAAAAGAAAGAAACATTCACTAACTAGTTTTGGCATTTTGGTCCTCAGGAAATGGCATAGTATATAACCCTTATGTAGCAACTAAAGCAATCGCGGTTAATTGATTCGAAACAACTTTTGTATTATGGCAAAGATAAAATAAAGTCCTCATCAGCTGATAATCACCAACACTAGATCAATGGATGTACAAAAGTAAATTAGAAATTAAATTGTAATTTCATAGAAAGTCAAATAGGACAGGATCCTTAACGACGCCACGGGATGGTGTGTTATTAATTGCAAAGTATTTTTGTTTGTAACGTTACTTTAATTCTTAAAGGCAAAACGTATTTGTATGGCCAGCTATAAAATTTTGATAAAATTTCGAATATCCTTTTGTAGATTTTCTGGGCTGAATAATTAAAATGAATTGCTCAGTATCTAGTGTACTTGACGCAATTTTATTACCTTTACTCTACCGGTTACGGTGGCGACAGCAGTAAGATCATTTTGTAAACCGAAATTAAAACAAAATTGTGTACGTATCGTTATGTTAGAAAGAGGTCTTAGTAATTTGTCTCTAATATGTATTGAACAAGAAGAAACAAGAAACCTGAAATCGAATAACTAGTAAATGATTTTGCCGTAAAGTTAAGCGTCCAACACGTCTCAGTAGTTAGTAGTCCAAAAATACAGATATTATCTCAGGATATGCAAAATTAGATTAGTCTAACTATGCAGTGTAATGGATCGTCTCACAGTAAGTATTATTGTACTTAAATAACTGTAAGGTTTGAATTTAACAATCAGGCTCAAGCATTACTGATTCTAACTCTTACGAAAGTTTTCTCTCATACCTCTCTCCTTCCTGTAGATGAAAATTGTAAACCAGCGAAGTCAATACATGTACTTCGTACGCGTACATTACATTTTGTTAAACACAGGGAAGTAAGAGGTTCGCCAAATTGATACTGTAAATATTGTAAAAAAATCTCACCTTAGTAATATCTCTACAGTAAAAAGAAATATTTATTTGTCGGTATGGTTGATACTATGACTCCTAAACTATCAAAATTATTTAAAAGGAACTAAATAACTATAAATTTATAAGTATTTTCATACCTTTTGCATTTTTATAAATACTACAAAATAAATTTCAACGTTGTTTTTGTAGTTTTAAAACTTGTTTCTTTAAAAACTCTTAAGATTTCACTCTAAGCAGTTCAGAAATTTTTGACTGTTATTTTTGGCAAATCAAGTACACATTTAAAATGGTATTTCTATAACACCTTGTACGTGTAGAAAAATTCTTACGACTTTCACCGCCTACGTTAACTATAGCTTATCACTTTTTAGGTTTACCTAAAAAATGTATAGCATCGAAAATACGTCAACGCGAGATTATATCCTGGATATCATTTTTCTTGTATATAGATTAAGATATCGTTAACTTTATATAAAGGTCTGAGTTCAACTCTATGCTTTTGTGATATCAAGTGGAAACCTGACCTCTGAAACCAATAATTATAAACATTAGCGTGTCTTATTTAAATAACCTAATTGAATGGGCGCACCTATTCACTCAGGAAGATGATTTCCCTCTCTTAAAACGATGACCCGCTGTGCCAATATTCATTGGGATATATGCAATAAAGAAAGTTAAAGTTAATCTTTTTGGGATAATAACAGAAGTCTGAAAGGTAATTAGGGCTTAAACTACTCAAGTTGTTTTTATCAATAGAAAGGTTAAAATTTTTTATGAATCTAACTTTCTACGGGTTTTTATAAATAAACCAATATATGTATAGGACAATCGATTTATTTACAATTTGTTCTATTGTGTAATATAAACACCTCTGGAGAACTTTAATCCATGTATTTACGTTGTATTGCTCCACATTGCACCCGCACAGACTTCTTTGGTACGAATCTTCTATATTGCTGAAAAAAATTAATTGGAGAAAAATCCCTAAAGCTATAAGTACTTCTGATTGTTTTTGGCCGCACACCATCGTACGCAAATATATGTATACCGTGTCATATATCTTATATTTTAGTCTATAGTATATCGTTGTCACGTGCTTCTTTTAGTCATTGCAGTTCCTATGATATCTAAAACATTTTGCAAAGTCCCTAAAGTTATTTGTCTTAAAAAAATTTGTTTTGGTTTTGATTTTTCCTATTTTGGGTCTCTTCATAATGGCGTTATATAACTTTCGAGTTCGACTTGTTTACAAGATGCACCGTATGTCTAAGAAAGTTGTTGTGGTTGTCTTTTGATTTGGACGGTGGATGCTTGAATTGTAATTCATTACATGTTTGTTCTTGGCAGAGTTTAATGGTTAAGCGGCTCTGTGGCATAGTTGGTTTGCGTATGACTACTAAGCCTAAGCTGGAAAAATGTTAGGCGAGCATTTTTCACAAAAATACGCCCTTGTTCGGATGAGAAGTAAAATGCAAGTCCCGTGTGTGGGTGTTGTCACGCACGTTAAAAATCCCTACCTTGCCTGGAATAGCAAGGACTCGGCAAATTTAAAGTTTCTAGGTTAAAAAAACTGACTTACCGGACAATACAGTAACTTCGTGTGAAGCATTGAAAAATCAAATGTAGGGTGTTTAATGGTGCATGAGAAGTGCAAATGTGGCGGCAGTGGTCGCACCTTAAGTGAAATGTTCTAAGTTAGTGATGGTCCGACTAACACATATTTGCTCGAACATATTGTACTAATTTTTAATTTGCGGATGGTGATCTGAAAAAACGACATTATACAATAGTTCAATTAAGGTTTTCTGGTCTGTTGTAAAATATGCAGGACAACTTATTTTTAATTATATATTATTGAAGTTAATCAAATAGCAATAAAAAAGCAAAAGGGTTAAATAACTTTAGCGGTACCGCACCTAAATTCTATGCCTTACCTAAAATTCACAAAAACAATTATCTCCTATGCCCAATTGTATCGTGCAATAACTGTCCTACAGAATCGTTATCCAAATTTATTTCAGTAATCCTACAAAGATGTACAGACAACAAATACAACACTAAAGATTCGTTCGAATTTGCAGATTTTATAAACAATTTTCAATTACCAGAAGAGTATGTATTAGTTAGTTTAGACGTGATCTCGTTATTTGCTATTATATCAAAAACATTAGCCGTGGATAATATAAAAGATATATGGAATCAGATTAAAATCCAATGCAAATTAGACAAAAGAATGTTCGTGGAAATAATCGAATTTATGTTAGAATCCAGTTACTTTTCCTTTAATGGCTATTTTAAACAAATTTTTGGTTGCCCAATGGGCTCAAACCTAAGTCCTATTATCGCTGACATAGTAATGAACACCTTACTGGATAAAATAGTACCCAAGCTGCTTTTTGAACTATCATTCTTCAAAAAATTTGTTGATGACATAATTACAGCTATCCCCGAGCATAAATTGAATGAAACGTTGGACGGTTTTAACAGCTACAATCAACATCTACACTTTACAGCTAAAAGGAAAGTAAACAATACCGTACCATTTCTAGATACTTTAATGATTAGAACGTGCGATAATAAAATTATTCTGGATTGGTACCAAAAACCCATAAATTCAAATCGATACATAAATTTTCATTCCTATCAACAGTTCAGCACAAAGGTAAATTTTATTGTAGAAATGAAAAACCGGATAAAGAAAATTTCACACCCTCCTTTATACGAAAAAAACCTTAAATTATTTTCTGAAATTTTAAAACAAAATGGCTATCCGTCAATTGTAATAAAAAAAATATTGTACAATAAAGCAGCCTCCAATAAAAATAACAATAATATTAGAAACGTTTCGTATAAAACACTGCCATATATTGAAAACCTAACACTTAAATTGATACAAGCATTTAAAAAAGAAAACATAGAAATCGCGAAACAAAACTTAATATCGATAAAAGATCTGTTCTCCAAAGTAAAAGATAAAACGTCCAGTTTAAATCAGCGCAATACTATATATATATATATATATATATATATATATATATATATATAAAATAAACTGTTTCAATTGTGATGCATGCTATATAGGTCAAACCTCTCAGAATTTAAAGCAACGGATGATGCAACATAAGAGCGGTATTAAAAGAAAACCACAAGCATGTGCCCTATCTACACATGCTTTAACAAACGATTATGATATGGATTTCAAGGATGCCAAAATATTGGAAACTGAAAGGATAACAACCAAATGTATTTTTAAAGAAATGTGCCATGCATACAACTGTGCCAATAATATAAACAAAGAAACAGATATATGCAACCTAAGTTCCATAACACGTAATTGTTAAACTTCAACTAATCCAATCAAAAAACCCAATAATCTTAGGTCCTAATGAGTGCACATAACACAGTACATTGCACATACATGCGCGCACCCATACCTCAATACACACACTCGCACCCTCAGGCACACCTACACATATACATTCGATAACACACACATGCATAGTCAATACTTCGATATTAATACATACACCTGCAGACCTGTTATCTTCAATAGCATATACCGTCCATAATCACATACAATGAAAAATTATTATAATGTAGATGTAGTTCAACCTTATTTTAGCATACATGTTCTGAAAAAACGTTTAATTTTATATATGTATTTGCCAGCCAGCGTTCGGTTGAGAAATTTTAAAATGTTTTGTTATACACATGCCAGTTAATTTTAATCTCAAATATTGTAAGTATACATTTGTTTTAAGATATCTGTTTGTACAACGTGTAATTTCCAGAAATCTGTGATCAAGAGTGAAAATAAACTCGAAAATTCAGATGGTATAAAAAAAGAATACTTTTATTAGAGACCTATAACCCACAAATACTGCATAATTATTAAACTTGTAGGTCGTAAAGTCTATATATATATATATATATATATATATATATATATATACATATATAATAATCCTATTAATCCTATTAAAATATTTAACTGACCTATCTACCCTTTTTCTAACCTAAAATCCATATATATATATATATATATATATAAATATTTTAGGTAGTTAATTACACAAGGTAAGTTGATAAATACTATCGTATTTCTAGCTCGATTTGAAATGATCATTTGGGCTTTGCATAAAAGTCTAAGTTACTATTCATATATATATATATATATATATATATATATATATATATATATATATATATATATATATATATATATATATATATATATTGCTGTGATGTAGCTCCACGATTGGGCGTGTTTTTTTAATTGCTATGAAATGCCTTACGATTGGGCGTACCATTAAATTGCTATAATTTTCCTTATTGTTCGCCACGAATGTGCGCGATTTTTAATTACTATGATTTTTTTATTTGTTGTGATTTTGCCCCATGATAGGGAGTTACTTGGATTGCTTTGAAATAGCCTTATTAAGCCCCTACGATGGGTGCTACTTTTATTGCTATGATATTTTTATTTGATATGAATTTTTACTTTATTTCCTTTAAGCCCCAATGTTGTACGTTATTTTTATTTTGTTTTGTTTACCACGACTAACTCACTGAATACTCGACTTCCTAATAAATCTTATTGTAACCTCTAAATGGATTAAAATAAAGCAGTTTAAAATCACACAATACAATAATTGATAATATGTACAATGTTGTATAACCTCAAAAGTTTTCACCTGTATAGAATGTTTAAATTTACCAAATTTATGCTTTCCTGAAAGCTAGCAAAAATATCTTTTAATTACTCTCAAGTATCTTCGAACGTTCTAAGATGCTTTTTCTTATTTTTATATTTTCAAATAACTCTTTTGATGACTCTTACAGATACACAATAAATAACAAATATTAAAATTGAAATAGTCTTTAAATAATAAAATGTTTAAAAATCGCTAACCTGGAATGGTCACTGGAGTTCCCTCATAGTGTCTGTGGTCTGCATCCCCTGTTGTCTGCTTTACTTATTGGCCAAAATTATGCACTTTTGATTTCTGGTAATTTTCCTTGATTTAACTTTGAGTACCCTTTTGATCTCATTTTCAGACGTATTTTTAGATTTGCGTTAAGGCATACATCTTGACTCAATAAAAGCCATCTCAACAAAAGTGGTATTAACAAAATGCCGTCTCAATAAGGTGGCATCAGCAAAAGCCGTCCCAATAAAAGAAACCCTGTTTTGTTAAATATTAAAAGTAAATTTAATTAATTGTTTAACTTACGTCTATTTGTAGATCGGCTTATTTTTGTCGCACAATTCCTCACTTTCAAATTTTACTTTTTCTGAATTTTGTTTCACTAATTAATTACTTAACTTTCTGCTGCATTTCAGAATAGTTTGTGCTTGGTTGAATATGAACTAAATGTTTATTCATTTTCCATCGTATTTATAAGTCCTTCCCACCAATCGTTTCCGTTCGCGTGTTTATTGATCAAGGCTTTGCCTTATCTTTTACAGAACTCGGTATTTTCCCAAATTTCCTGGTTTAATTCTTCGACGAAATGCTCCATCAATCACGTAAGCGTTCTGTATATTACAGTATTTTGTTAAGATGTCTGATTATTGCTCCCATTCAGTCACGTATTTAATGTTTGTCGTGTGAAAGTCCAAGACTTATTATATAATTCAACCGCCTGGTGTTTATTTGTTTGTTACAGAATGTTGGTTTTCTAAACAAATGTATTCTTTCTAGTCACGTATTTAGTGACGTATTAAGATGCGTTTACATATAGATGCGTTGATATTTTTAACGTAATTATTAAATATTCGGAATGCCAATTTATTTATGTTTCCCGATAATTTTATTTGATGCAATCAGTTGCTCCTAAAATCTTATCTTTACTCGTAAATTATACTTAAACATATTATACGACGCACACATTACTATTCTAATCAAATGGTATCGAATTATTACTAAATGAGATTCTTTCTCATGCATTTAATCAAATTTCCTTAATATATAATGTCCTCGCAATTAATTTTTTGCAGAATAGTCGATTTACTCCTATAATTGATAGAATAATTTGATTTTCTTAAAGTTAAAGTTATTTATATCTATCCTACGACCCCTATGACGTAATCTACCCTTAAACTACCCTTTTATCATAGCAATATATGTATATATATATATATATATATATATATATATGTATTAAAAGAGTAAAACGATAATTATATATTTTTCGGTATCCTTTGAATCGTCTTAGGTTCTTGGGCGCTTCTGATGGGTCTAGTGTACAGGTACGGAATATATTTAAAGTTCCAATATTTTTGTATAAAGAAATGCAGGATTTACGTATTTGGTCTGTATATTTGTATATATTTTTTACTTGTGTCCTATGTTTAAAAGTTTGTATCCCAACTATTAACCATATACTTTTCCGCACAAAATTTATTTGCGCAGCCATAGTCATAGCAAAATTAATAAAGCCTAGAACAATTTGGAGGGTGCAAACTAGATTTTTACTAGCCATCGCCCGTAACCAACAAGAACAATAAATAAATTCTTCAAGGCGGCAGAAAAGAAATTACAATTATATTCTGCTTCAGCAAAAAGAATTTTTTTTTACTTTATGGGGTGCCCGCATAAACTTAAAATTACAAAAACTTTTTGCGACCTATATTGGCGGACCAAATCTGATAACCTCTTTTACATGGTAGTGTGTCAAAACGTTTCAAAGCAGAGTTTTGCCAGAAGGCGCCAAAAAGATGTTAATGGGAAATTTTCAGTAAAAGATGTCCAGCGGTCAAATTGAGATGGAAATAGTGGTCAACAAAATTTAGAATAATTCCGAGACAGTTATGACTGGGGGTCAAATCCGTAAATGTATGAGCGTGAGGAGGGTTAAGAAAACTAAATCTAAGGTTGACAAGATGTTACGTTTTTTTTTTCGTGGCAGCCACGTTGGGCGCCAAAAATAGATGTTACGTAGGCTC
Organism: Platerodrilus igneus; assembly: GCA_036346225.1. Taxonomy (NCBI): domain Eukaryota; kingdom Metazoa; phylum Arthropoda; class Insecta; order Coleoptera; family Lycidae; genus Platerodrilus; species Platerodrilus igneus. The sequence continues at coordinate 3,565,604 of JARFIW010001292.1, read as the reverse complement.
GCAGCCGTGCGTAACAAAAAGTAAATCAAAGAAGAAAAAAATGACCGGGCTCAATCGGAGAGTAGGGGGGGGGGTTGTAGAAAGCAGACCAACATTGATGTATACGGCGGTAAGGAGTTAGTGACAGTACCTGTAAGAAAAATAGTTAAGCAAACCTGAAAAACAAAGATTAAGCATAAATTATTCAGTACCTTGTAGATGTAAGAAAACTGTTTTGGATAAACTATATATTATAATCACGATAAAAGCATTACAAAAAATTTTGATTACAAAGTGAGGTAATATTGGGAAGTAGCAGAAACGTTTCCTCACACACCAATTAAACATCAATCAGACAACATGTTAATAAAAGATAAAAAGATAAGACACAATTGATATGAGTAATTCTAGTAGTATTCGTTTTTTTTCTTTTTCTTTCTTTTTTTTTTAAAAGCATGCAGTTCTATTGTAAAAGGTCTCAGAACGACGAAGATATGGCAAAAACAACGGGTAGATATTTAAAGTAATACTAAGTAGGAAATAGTTCAACTTACAGAAAGTCCTTCAGTAACGCCTCCTTGCATCGGAAGTGTGAGATTCAACGATGTCCTGCACTAACGAAGCACTTCACCCTTGACTGTGAGGGCGTTGAGAGAACTTATCACACGTTACACTAATCACACCTACGTATTTCACTGGTGTTAGCAGTAGACATTATCACGCGTCGGAACTATGTAGTTGATAAATTTCTTGGTAATTCTATTTCCTAAGACAATAATTTCGAAATATTCTGTAGCACTAGTTTGATTTCAACTGGGACCAGATGTATATTATTTTTATAAACATCCCAATAAGCAGTGAGAAACTACAGCTAATACCTTAGTAAACCGGTAATCTATTATATTTCACAAACACGAAACTTGCACCAGCAAAGATCTATTTTAGATTCTTTGTTGTTAGAAAATTCAGAAACGACAGTATCCACAGAATTTGGGATAATCCAAAGTATGAACTCAACCGAAAACAAATAGTAAGCCACGCGTAAGCAATAAAAACCGTCCGTCAAATGTCCTTAACACACTTATCTCACAAGAAAAACAACTAAAAACCATTAGCAAGGCAACGCGCATCACTAAAATAATGTTCCGCAAAACAAGCACGTGCGGTCGAGTCAAACACGTTCCATACCAAGCATATTACCTTCAAATGGTAAACAGAACTACACTGCTACAGCCAAAAAAAACAACTTTTACTTCACAAGAAAAACAACTAAAATCGAGTCGTGTCATGCAGCACTTTTAATGCAATTAACATATAGGAACGAAGAACAAAACAACACTCTCAAAGCAAACAGGAAAACGTATTTTTAAAGTCATTTATGTATAGGAAGAAAAAACCAAATGACAACTGCCCGTCTGTAGATATAAACCCGTTGTTCTTACAACCGCTTATCGCCTATCAACTAGACTCGTATATCCACGTAAAGAACATCCAATCTATGAATGCAGCACTCATATCTACGAATTAATTACCAGCTGTTTATCGTTTCCGATAAGTTGGAAAGTAATTTATTTATAATCCAATTTTTATTAATGAAACTCAATCTTCAAATTATCTACTTTAATTAATACACACGAGTTAAATTGTATACAATTCAGAAACCTATGCGGAAGTATTTACTTTATACTAATAAACACAAAATACAGAACTAGCAATTGCAGAAAGGTATTCACTAATTGAGAAAAAGCGTAAAAAATGTTAAGGTACAAAAATGCCCGTTACAAAGAAAAGAACGGACGCCACCTAACCAGAAACGAAATCAAAGGGAGTGAGGCTAAAATCTCTTTCTCTGAATTGACGTTACGTTGATTTGTTGATTTTTTACTCTACAGGGGGCAAAATGACATAGCAGTTAATTGGCTCACTGGCTAGCTTACTGTGGTGCGGGGTAAGTTCTAAGAGAGGAAAATGTAATACTCTTAAGAATATTCAAGTTGCAAATTTTACCAAATACATGTGCGCTTACCTTGAAAGGTTTTTGAAGTCCTTTGTCTACGATAACGCTCACATGATATGTAAGTACGTTTTTCCAAGTAATTGGTACGTTTCTACTTGTCTTTAGTAAATATAATCTATAGTGTAAGAGGGAGACTAAATTATATCGTTGTTATTAAGTTTATCCGAACAAAGCTAATATTGCGCAGCAAATTTCTCAGTGTTCCTAGCTTTCTACTTAATTAAAAAGCATTCGGATAATTAACAAACATTTAAGAATATTTCTTTGATTGTATTTGAATGCCGCTATGCCGCTTTAGAATTTTTGAGCAAGCGGTAAGTTATTTTTCAAACCTAAGGCTTAGATTTAATTGCCAGTAGAATTTTTGTTCTTGTGAGCGATCTGGAATTTTATTTTAACACTGACTCTTAATCTCTACTCTGTTAGGTGAACGTTTATTTTAAATTTCCAAGATTAAAAAGTTTTTAAACGCAATTAAAACTTTTGTAATCCAAATACATCACATATGAATGAAAGACTTTGGCACCTGAGGTAACTTCCGTGAATGACATCCTTTATATAGGGAGTATAGATGCTAATCTTTTCCTACATTACAAGCAAATAAAGAACAGTTAGTATTTGATGTATTTATTAAAGTAAATGTGAAAATAATCCACTTAATGTTAGCGAAAATTCATTCCTATATCGAACACCAATAAACTAAACTTATTCTGATTTAAATTAGTCATTTCAGAAAGATTTTCCATTTGCTGGATGAAATTGTTATAAGTTCTATTCCGTTCCAAAGCATAAAATGATCTCGCTTCAGAAGTTTTTGTAATTGCAATTATAGGAATCGTTGCAGCATACTTGATATTTCTCGAAACTCTACTAGCTAGTTTGTATACATATAATCAGATAATTTAAAACTTGTATATTTAAACGTGGAAAACGAATATATTACTAGCTGGTAATTTTTAAGAGTTATAGAATCAAATACTTTTTAAAACTAGAATTTCAATTTATCAAACTCTTTATCAGAAGAATTTACTTTAAATACAGGAAATGTTTTGCTGCTTTACGTTGAAACAATTAAATGCTATAATTGAAAATCTCCAATGTAATTTGAAAAGACGGTCTTGGAGTTTCAAACAGCATTTTATACTTCTAATGACACAATCGACAACTTTTTGCTAGACCACAGTCACAGGAGCGGATTGTAAGTACAGTTTAGAAGGGCCTTCGAAAGGTTTCTTAATATCGACGTCGTTTTCGAACCTTCTTAAAATATTTATAGTTTCAATTGCACTGTACATAGAAAGTTTTTGTTTGCAAGATTTAGCATAGATTATACATATGCGAAACTGTCCACGGCAGCGTTCGTAACAAAAATGTGTTCCAAAATTATCTTGATGAAAGATATAAAAGTGTAACATTAATGCAAGGTTCGGAGTTCTAATTATCACAATATTTAATATCGTATGAATAATGCGCTTATGTGAGGTAGTTATGTATATACAGGGTAATTCATAACTTTACAGAAATATTTTAGTTGATGCTTAAGAATAGGCCATTGATTGGTATTTACGCAAAAAGGGTCTTTTAAAACTGAAATTGCAATCGATGCTTTTAGGGTAACTATAAAAATAAGAAGGCTACCCACCACATGACCTAATTGAAATTCTTTTGTGTTTGGCCTCCGGTATAATGTTTCTGCTATATGACAAGTCTATTGTAAAAGTTTATGGTATGGTTTGCGGTTTAAGGCTTACAAACCCACGAATTGGCGTGTTCTATAAGAAGTAATGCCAATGACATCAACCGACACTTCAAAGAATGTTACCCATTAGTAAACTGCATTTCTTGAGTTTCTATACAAACAATGGGTGTTCCACTTTACAGGTAGCGAGCTTGTAGAGCACTACTTTACAAGCTAGTAGCACATGATTGGCAATTGCAAGTCGTTTTTAGTAACAGTGTTGAAAATACCTAATAAGCGCAGTCATAAATATAAAATGACCAAATGACAGTTAGCATTTGTTAGTACACAATAAAAATCTTGTTTAATGCTTGCACAACAGACTAATAGTATTCCAATTTTAAAAATTTTTTAAATGCCAGAGGAACTATTAAAAATGATCAAACAACGACACTGCAATGAGACTTTGCATCTGGGCAACCTAATAGCATTTTTTGTTTTTCGCTGCAGTAGCTATCAATAGGTACGTACTTTAATAACACCGTAAAAAAATTAACACAAGATCTCACTAAGTGAAGGTTGTTAAGTTCAATTATGCTGAATAAAAAAAATTAAATCAATAGCTATAGTTTTATAGAGTCCACAGCAGGTGTAGAATAGCAAACATTTACAGTCAGTGCGTAATAAAGCACGTCATTAGAAATAAAGTAATAATAAAAGATAACCTGACAGAGTATGGCTAACAGCATTACGGTCAAAAAAAAATTTCTGGTCAAATTTCTTAGATGAATGTAGGAGTTATTCATTAAACCAATTTAAATGCACACAAAACGAACCTGTTGTATTTAAGAAACTGTAATTGATTAATACGTAGTTTACGTAAGTAGCCTTAACACCTATTGACCACAGATGCCGAATGTTCCGGTACTCAAATAGTTTTAGAGGAAAACTTTTATAATGCCAAACTAAAAAAGATTCTCATAAATCTCTACTTATACAACAATATTTCTAGATAGCATTTCGTACTGAATGCATCACTCCGGTTCAAAGGCTAATTACTAATGCCAGTCCAAATTTATCCAAAGGTTCCAACCATTTAATGACTAGAATACCGACCCTACGCCAACATGGCGTTGTCTATAAAATGGAAAACTTTGAAAGTATATTCTTGCATAATTGCTAAGAAATGTACACCCGTATGAGCGAAATTCAATCAGTAGCACAAGACATCTAATCCCGCACAGGACTTGAATTGTTTCAATTGCTAGTTTAGTAAACTGTTCACAACCTTGTAGAAATACCAAAAGAACCAGGCATGGCGATGTCAATCTACTGTCCACCATAACACTAAGTAATGGAAGCAGAATGACGCGTTGGACAGTGCTTTGCATAAACAAGTTGAACTGCACATGTGTTCTTAATCTCACATAATAGGAGGAAAAAAGGCGGCAGCTTCTCGCCCTTATACCCATAATAAAGCATGCACATAAAGTTACTTAACTTTCCAAACCCGTTATAGGTTATCATTCTGCTACACTACCCCCACCCCACATAAGAAACTCGTAAAACAAATAGATACATCTACAGGTATACCGGAGCGCTTTCAAGAAATATGAGTTTTACTAGAGCTAGCCACAAAGGACATACCAACATTCCTTATTAAACATAAGTTAAGTATTTGGCTTCAGATCCTTTACGTGCCAAACACTAATAGCTTTACTCTTTTATCGATTATTACCAGATCAATACTGGTCCGTCAAAAATGTTGATTACCCTTCGAAAAAACTCCTGATGCTCAGTCCTCTTTCTACGCTTAATTCCTCTATTCGTTCTAGGAAAGCAATAACTTCCAGTTGTTGAGTATCTCCTGTGAAACTAATACTCCATTTAATAATGGGTTTAATGATCTCTTGCTAATTGATCTGCATTGTGATGTTAATTGGTTGCTGTGATTCTGCTCCAAAGTCGAGTTTCTGTATTAATCAGACTAGATGGTAAAATTTAATTGAGCTCTGTCTCTGTATTTTGTATAATCGAAATTTTTTATTAATTGATTTTGAAGTTATAGCCAACAGGCTGGACTGGTACTCTACCTCGACAGAAACTACCGGATCGGTCTCAGCACCATTTTGCATCTGTAACTCGAGTCGTGAATTTGTATTAGTCAGACTAGATGGTAAAATCTAATTGAGCTCTGCCTCTGTACTTTGTATAATCGAGACTTTTTTATCAATTGATTTTGAAGTCATAGCCAACAGACTGGACTGGTACTCTACCTCAACAGAAACTGCCGGATCGTTTTCAGCACCATTTTGCATCTGTGACTCGAGTCGAGAATTTGTAAAAGGGTCTATATCATTCTGGAACACTACTTCAAATTCAAGGGCGCCTACTATATTCAAAAATTCGAAACATTAAGCGTGCAATATATTATACTCGGCTTTAATTGCTTCTGTTACGTCCAGGTATGCTAACGGACGATCGGTGTTCAACAGCTTCGCTTTCAATTGCTTGCTTACTTACTTGGATTGTTTATGCAAAAATTCAAGGATTAGTTGCTACAAAGCTTCCAAGGCTTTTCCACAGAACTCCAATTGCTCGTCTCGGTCAAATTGTACCGATGGACATTTATAGACTCACTTAGGGTAAATTTTATCCTCAGAAATAAGAGTACGTAGAAGTTTACGTTTAGTTTCAGCCTGGAATTCGACCACCTGTTTACACCTAATTGCTAACTCCTAAGGTAATTCCTATGTAGAGAGACAATTAATCCAAGTCATATAAATTTAAATTACAAAATTGCTTAAATATGAAAAGGGCGTACTACTATAACAAAAAATTCCTTGCCACTTGAAAAATCTTCTATTTAATCAAATTAATTTAATTTAAGAAGAATACATAAACTATGCGTGTATGCTTAAATGTATCGTTTCAAAACATTTGTTGGTGTAGCTACCATTAATTATACAGCTGCAATTAGATTTACTTGATAAATAGTGGGGTTTATTCTTGTTAACATAATTAAATAATATCTATTGAACGCGAGAACCGTCTTCGGTGTCTTCTAGAGTATGATAGTGCTCCCCAAACTCGTTTCTAATGGATTACAGGTGTTACCGCAATACGCTAAAAGAAACTACAACACCTACGCCACTTTAAAATCAGAAAAAATAAAATATTATTTATTAGCAACCATATGTCATATACACAAAATTAGAAAAATTGTGTTCAATGTCATTAATCAAAATTAAATATACAAAAAAATTTCAGTGTAACAGATGCATTTATTTAAAACATTAAATAAAGGAAATTAGCTAACACGTATCTCAATATACCAATTGATCACTACCTCAGTGAAAAACTTTTAATTAAGTTGGGCGCTACGTGTAACAGTTGAAACATGTTTAATACTTGCATTAAACACTAAATAGTAATCTCCTTTTTTAATTTTTTAAATTCAAGTGCATTTCATACCAAATGGATCACTACAGTTGAAAGGCTAAATACGAATGCCAGATTAGAAATCCGACTCTGCGGCAACATAGAGATTTTAATGAAATAGAAAGCTTTAAAAGTATATTTTTTCTTAGTTGCTAAAAATTTACATCTATATGAAGGAAATTTAATTAGTAACACAAGAAAAATATTACTCCGTATAAGAGGCGAATTATTTCAATTGCCAGTTGAACAAACTGGTCACAATCTTTTTGAAATACCAAAAAAAAACCCAGACATGGTGATGGCAATACATCGTCCACCATAACACTAAGAAAGGGAAGCAGGAGGGCGCGTAGCACTGCACTTTGCATAAACAAGATCAACTGCACATGCCTTCTCAATATCACACTATAGGAAGACAAAAGGCAGCTGCTTGTCGACCCATAATTGAGTATGTACATAGAGGTGCCTAATTTACCAAACTCGCAACAGGAAATCATACTGTAACACTTTACAGCTTTATCCTACTTTTGTTTTTGCGAACCTTAACTTCATAAGAAACGTCATAGATTTTACTTTTGAAAGTAGCGTTTTATTAGTTCGCTACCTGTAAAGTAGAACACTCTTGTTCATATTGAAACTATAAAAATGCAGATTACTAATGAGTAACAAATAAACAATCTCTGAATGGTCTTGTCGGCGCCATTGGTATTGCTTATATAAAATATCAATTCGTAGGTTTGAAATTTTAAACCACAAGCCATACCATGAACTTTTACGATAGACTTTTCATACAGCATAAGCATTGTACTAGAGATCACCCACTAAGAAATTTAAATTAGAGCTTGTGGTGGGTAGTTTCACTACTCTTAGACGTACATTATAATCATCCGGTTTAATTTTAATTTTAAAAATAATTTTTTTTTTGCATAAATACTAATCTATGACCGACTACCCTTGAGCATCAGTTAAAATATTTCTAGAATTTTCGAATCACCTCCTATACAATATGAACAAATCAAAGAATAAAGTTTCATCTAAAATACTATTCAGCAACTATAGAAATTTTCCAAAAAAGTGGCTAACTCTAATATTGTCGACATTATCAAATTTTGCCAATACCTTTAAAAGTTTTATATAATTCTGTTATTATTAGAAAATTAATTGTCTGATATACTTTGTAGAAAAAACATTGCTTACATTAACATTTAATAATTTTTATTAAATGCTTAAGATCATCACACCAATGCTGCTTTTCTAATTTATATAATTTTTTATTTTGTTGCCAGTTGTTGACTTATTTTTTAACGCCATTCGATATATATTCATTTTCTCTAATTTTTGAAATAAATTTCAGAAATTTTGTTAGTATGTAATGTTTTTGACGGATTTTTACCAGTTTGAATATCTTCTGATAATTAATGCACTCAACCAACTGATGATGTGATAAAAAGCTAAATAAGTATTTCGACCACTATGTGGTCATCATCAGTAATAAACTAAAAATAAAACGCATTGAAAATTATTTAGGAAACCCTTTTAAATATATTCTCTTCACCACGTGGACTGAAATGATCCTTCCCAACAACAATTTACTAAAATTTGTTTTGAACACCTAAGGATATTCTCCTCACCAAGTAGGCTAATGATCTCTACAAAACAGAGTAAATTGTTGCCTTAATAAACAAAACAACTAAATTTATACTAAAATTAAAACTGTTTTAGCGGAACCAATGTTGGTTGTTACGCCAAAAGAGAAAGCAATCCAGATAATGCTATTGGACTCTTGTCAATATTTAAGAATTAGTCCATTGTGTTTAACTATTTTAATTGATTCATACGCATTTAGGAAGGAAATACGTTGGCACCGCCTTCGACAGCATGACATCTTCTAGTTTAACTGGGTGGCTAGTTTCAAAAATATGTTTGGAGACTCTAGATCTTTTATATTTACCATATTTGAATTAAGCAATGCGCTCTTTTAAATCTCTTAGTCTGATCAATATATTTTTGAGAACATCCTGGTCCCGAACAACTAATCTCACAAATCCCCGACTTTTGCAGCTTATACACTTTGCCTTTTGAGTTACCTAACAGATCTCTAATTTTATTAGTATTATTATAAGTAATTTTGAAACTGATTTGTTTAAATATTTTATTAAGACCCTTAGTGATGCTGTGAAAAGGAAGTTTGACACATTTCACTAATTCATTAGTAGTGCTAGATTGCAAAGTAGTTGATTTACGGATGCTATTTCCAGTCTTACATTTTCTTAGAATATTATCTACAATAACAGCAGAGAAACCACTGTGAATCGATATTTGTTTAATAAGTGCAAGCTCCTTATTATAGCTGTCGCTATTTAAAAGAAAATTAATTAATCTGTTCACCAAAAAATTGAAAGCCGTCAGTTTATGTCGTAAACTGTTGTTGGAGAAGGATAAAATAATACGATTCACATTAGTTTCTTTCCCATAAATATCAAATTCGAGAGTTTATTATCATTTCTAATTACTAGTGTATCTAAAAATGGCAATTGCCCATTATTCCCTAGTTCGTATGTGAATTTTATGCTTTTAACTTTTAAATTTAAATCAATAAAGAAATCATTAACGTTTTATTTGAAAGTGTCAAAAACGGCAAAAATGTTATCCACGTACCTTATCCGCATTCTTGGGAAGTATTTGGAATTCTTTTTAAACTCAGTTTCAAAGCGCGACATAAACAAATTAGCTATGAATGGTGAAAGGCTGTTTCGCACAGATGTCCCTTCATGCTGTTCGTACAATTTGTTGTTAAATTGAAAACAGTTCTGGGACATGCAATGTCAGACAAGCTTGATATACTTTTTGATTTTGTCGTTATGAACGTTACTATCTATTAGAGCATTGGTTCTGCTAAAACAGATTTAATTTTAGTATAAATGAAGCGGTTTTGTTTTTAAGACAACAATTCACTTTGTTTTGTAGAGATCACCAGCCTACTTGAAGAGGAACTTGGTTCAAAATAAATTATAGTGATTTGTTTGTGGAAAAGAATATCGTCAGAAGGGTTTCCTCAACAACTTTTAATTTTTAATGCGTTTTATTTTTTAGTTTACTACTGATGATGACCACATAGTGGTCAAAATACGTATTTAGCTTTATAAAAATACTTTTTGTGGTAAAGGGTTATTAATTATTTTAATCTACAATAAAGGAGGGAAATGTTTCAATATAAAAAACTACGTTAAATTAACTTAAATAATTAAATTGATAAAGCACTTTGGAAACTGATGTTTTTATATGGCAATTTAAGCGAATGGAAAATCTTGTAAGCTGATTTTGACGTCAATTTAGAATAGAAGCAGAAAATATTTTATACTGCTAACTACGAAATGGATAAGTGCTTTGAGGATTTTGCAAGTATTACTTTTAGAAACTTTTTGTTTGTAACTGATATTTAAGTATATTTGTTATTTAATTTAAGGTAGAATAAGTCATAATCGTATTATATTTTTTTGTAAAGGTATTTACCAGGAAAGTTTGTGGTCAAAAATCGAAACACTCTGAATTTTTAAATAGACTATCTGTAAAAAAAATTTTACGCCAAAACAAACCTTACAAGCGTGGGCATTAAAGTCAGGTATACTATTCACAAGAGAAAAAATTTGGGTTCTGTAGATTTTGACCTAGATAAGGTAAACAACATTTTGATAATAAAGTAAATATGTACATATTAAGAGTAACATTATGTTAGAAAGAAACTACGTTGTAAATGTTCTATATCCTTTTGTCATCATCATCATTAGGTCTTCAGGCCTAAAACTGGTTGAACGCTTACCCCCATTGTTTTCTAGTCTGAACCAACCTACACATTTCCCTGAAATTTGCACAATCTGCATCTATCACTATCTGTGTGCAAAAGTCTGATCTCGATCTACCTCTACCTCTCTTTTCCTATCTCTGCTTGTACTATATCCCGTAGTACACTCGAGTCTTCTCCTAAAAACCATTCGAGTCCCACGAAATTGGGACAACCTAAAATTTCAAAAAAAAATAAAAAAAATTTTTACCCTTTTTCTTGGACGCCTTCGTATTTCTCTGCTCACCCTGGTTAGCTCAGCAATCGGCTTCTTCGTGAATACCTATCATTTCAAGTACATACCTCTCTCTCACACACACACCCTCAAATGAAATTACCAAAATAATACAACAACCATACAACCTTTTACTTACACATATTAACAGATAAAATATTTACACTTGAGTACAAACGGTTTGGTACAATTGTTACCAGCTCAATTATTAAATGCTTTAAAGTCCTTGGGTTTTAATATATTTTACACAAATTTTACATGATACGAGTAGATAGGCCCCACATGCAACCCTAGTTTGACTTTATACTGGTCTATTGTGAGCTCATTATAACCCAGTTTTTGTAAATGCTTTTTAACCTTGCACTTTACTGAAAACCAAAGTTACAGACCCGTTTACTTTTTACAACCACAATTAATAGCATGAGCAAACCTTTATATATCATCAATAAACTCCTTTTTTAATAATCAAAATTAATTGTCCTGCACATGGACCTTTTAAACAAGTTTCAAAGGTAATAAATACGCCACCAACAAGTCAAACACACAAAACACAGAAATATCAACACAAATGTTTATACAAAAACAGAAATTTAAAGTTCGTTACCTGGAGTCACCTACGTTCCTCGTCACCGCTGAAGATGGTTACCAGAAACCCTCGTCGCTGTGTCCATCTACGACGCTGATGCTTGGATCTACAGATCCCCACCATCCAAATATCTGCTACCACTACTGTTCCTCTCCCCAGATCTTAGCTTCAACTCACCATTAACATTCCATACCAAACATTTCATGCATACAAATTGCTTTCAGTTTCGCTTACCCCAAATATCATCCCTTTATTTAATAACTTTGTCGTAGTAACGGCACCTTTTATCTAAACAAGCACCAACTCGTGCAATATCACTTTACAACTTGTGGTCCGCTACTACAGCTTTCAAAATTTTTAAACAGGATGTTTAATGCAATTTTACTGAATACACAATAATGGATAACCGAAAGTGCTTTTACTGCTATGTTGTAGATATAAATCCGTATTCAGATCTAAATGGAAAGAAAGAGAACTTTAATATCTTTGTTCGTGCATTTCTATCATTTTCAAACCCTCCTAGTGGAACCTGTTTCACATGAAAAGCTTGTTTTCGAAGTTCTTTCCTAAAATTTTGAACGTAACGAACACTAAGTTCTCAAAAAATCTCACTTTTGTAGTGCTGTTACAAAGAATTTAGTTTACCACCGTAACGTATGCGATCTTCTCGAAAACTGCTGGTCATTAACCAATGATATAATTTTCCTTTGTCACCACGCTCCACCTATCCACTATCTATCTTCGTTCTACGCATATTTGTTGACTCCTTTGGAACCCCTCTTAAGTTACAGAAAATTGATATTGTAGTCGACTTTCACAATTTCCCGTGTATATCTTACGTGACTTCTACCCCAACTCTTTATTTATACATTTTTCTGTCTGTTTTATATTATCGATCGTTTATTCCACTCACTCCTCAAGAGACTTGTTATTGTAGCAGCTTATCCAGATCGACCGTTGCAACAAACTTCATAGGAATTCTATCTTAACGTCGTTTAAAATTCTATGAACCCGACATTTAACAACAGGTGTATCTTGAAATAACCGACCGTTTGAAATAACAATTCTCGTTTCTTCCCTTTTTAGTATTTGTTCAAACGAACGTTGGCTTTTAAAATGAACAACATTTGCGTTTGAAATTATTGATTTTCTATGCAAGCACGCTCCCATTTTGCTTCCATGCGTTTGATTAAAAGTTGTTATAATTACTTATGCGTATCCTTGAGTTGTTTATGCACTCTAAAACTTTTTTCCCTTATATAATTTTTACATTCCAATTTAAATATAGAAATACCTTAATACCCGTCCGTTTATACAATATAAATTAATTAATTCGGCGCGTAAATAATTTGCTCCTACTTCTATATACACGGTTGATAAAATTTTATTGTCTACACCTATTTACCCTTTAAATCCACAACAATATATATATATATATATTATATATATATATATATATATATATATATATATATATATATTTGCAGTGATTAAATTTGGATCGGCTCGCTAATTCGTGCCCCACACTTACTTTGGGCACCATTATTACTGTGCTAATCTCTCTAGATCGGCTCGCTAATTCGTGCCCAACTGTTTCTACAAACCTGTCTGGACTCCAAACCAACTCCACCAAATTGCTTCAAACAGATTTCCCAATTTGATCTTCCTCGGCTAGCTCTGTGCACTACCTCGTAGGATATACTTACCCCAACTACACATTCTTTCAACACATTTATATTACACACAACAAAATACAAAAATAACATAAAATTTTTGGACAAACATACACCCTTTTATTCATTCGACATAAATGATTATTTAGACAATCTCAATATTTACACTTTTATATTTACAATAAAACATTTCACAATTTTCTTCAATCTAAATTGTTTGAGAGTTATTACACTTCAACATTTTACTTCAAAGTAGATGGGCCTATCGTCAAACTCTAAATTTACCTTTTCTTGGTCTATGGTGAGCTCAGTATAAACCTTTTTCCCTGATATGTATAAAATATTGCATGGTCAAATAACTCTAAAGCCCGTTTACTCTTTACATCAAAAATTATTGTTCCTGTTTTTACCTACTCAAATAATAATAGAAAATTGTCTTTTATATACGGTAATTAAATTAATTTTTAGTTCAGAAGATTTTCGCCACATAATTCTAATCACGCATAGCTTTATAACACAATACTAGCACCACAGTTCATCAATAAAACAAAATTCGTTACCTGATGCGTTCTTCGGACGCACCACTTCCCTAGATGATCTCAACCAAACTCACGTACTTGGATTTCCCCCAATTTCTCACTCCTAAATGGACAGCAACTCCCTTTCAACTCGTTCATCCAGTTCCCCCAGTTATTAGTGGACGCTTTGCATACTACAATCCATCCAAATTCAAATTTCGCCTCCGTCTCAATTTAACGTGCCACCAGCACTTTTGTTCAAGAAATACTAGGTTCGCTTACCTCAGTAGCATCCTGTTTTACTCATACAAGTATTTATAATAATTTATTTACAGCCCGTTTAACTTGTTAGCACCAACTCGTGCATTTGTAACACTTGTAAAAATATACAGCGGACTGCACTATGTCGCGGCTTTTAATTTTAAACTAGGATGTCTTCTCGATGCTACTTAGTGTACTTCAAGCGAATCGGAAAAATTAAGAGAGCTCCTCCACCTCTGGCAAAAGCTTTAATAATCTTTAAACCCCTTCTCTAGTCACGTATTTCCATAGTTTTCGCTGAACTATTGCACTCGCCACAAAACAATTCTCCAAATTTTTTCACTTAAATACAACGAACTTTTAAAACTGAGAAGTTCACTCGTTCCACCACGGCTTTACTTCCGAAAAACTATCTACCAGTTGCAACCGTCGACGCGTACCCAGAAAATCATTCCTCTCCATATCTCTAACGACCTGCAAAACACGCCCATAGAGCCCGTGTCTCTATTCTCCTTGCAATCATGCGTTCATAACCACTATTTTCTATCTTACTTGTGTTTCCCTACTTTCATCGAGCCCCACTATTGACTTGCTGTCTACGGTTACGGTTCCCTCGCTAAATGTGCGTCTTGAAAATCGATGTCGTCGACAAACATCTTGATTTTTTGTTTTACCTATTTGTTTTTTAAAATATAATCGTCTGTCACGCGCTTGAAACTGCTTGTCCTACCAGCTGATGTATTCTCTGTCTTTCTTAGTTGCCTTCTAACAATTCTCTGTTCCTTTAAATTATTGATTTTTGCTTCAAAAATAACATACTGATCGTTAACCTGGCTTTTCCGTTGTACAATACCTCGAAATGTTATCGCATCGTGTTCTAGCTCTTAAAGAAATATTTATTTACTGGCAGCTTCTATTCCCTAAACTCCTCGACCGTTTGGTTATGTTATTTTCTGGTCTCCTACGAGTTAAATTAACGTACTTTTTAGTTTAAGATGCTAAACAAATATCTGTTGCATCAATTATTGATTTTTATATACCACGAAGCTTTAATATTACACATGTTTGCCTGTAATAGTCAACCTTGTCTTACATTCATGTATACAAGCTATTAATTTTTACCTACCGCGAAGTTTTAGTACTATACATAGTTGTATGCAATGGTCAACCTTGTCATCGATCCTACTTGCCTTTGCATTAAATTAATGTATGCAAATTATTACTTTAAAGCTACATAAAAATATGTCATGTAACACTAAAAATTTCTGTATGTAATCGTATGCCTGATCTTATACTAAAATATGCAAACTCTTGATTTGAAGCGTAATAAATAAATTATTATTTTTCTATCTACAGGGTCGTTATAAAAATACCTTCTTGGCCTATTTACACACGTTGACCTTTAACCTACACAGTAATATATATATATATATATATATATATATATATATATATATAAGTATATATTGCTGTGACACCGCTTCGCGTTGGGCGTCACCAAAAGAGTGCAGTGACAATGGTCGCACGTTGAAGCGCCGCTAAAAGAGTGTTTTCACAACGCTTGGGGTTAGGGGTTTTGACAAAATTATACTGTGAAAAAATAATTCCTGGCTGTGTAAACGATATTTTTTCAATAAAATCCAAAAGGGAGTATTTAAAAATCTTTGAAAAATTACAGCAGAGCGCTTTCGGCGTTAGCCATCTTTGGTGCCATGTCAAGATAAAATTATTTTATGTGTAAAACTAATATCACATCAATAAAAACTAGTTAAATACTTGATTGTTCCAATAAAATTGGATTACATCTTGTCTACGTCGTTGATGAAGTCGAAAAGCCTTTTGACGTAGACAAGATGTAATCCAATTTTATTGGAACAATCAAGTATTTAACTAGTCTTTATTGATGTGATATTAGTTTTACACATAAAATGTTTTATATATAATATAATAGTTTGATGGAATATTTAATTTTACGTTGACATGGCACCGAAGATGGCTAACGCTGAAAGCGTTCTGCTGTAATTCTTTAAAGATATTTTAAATATTATATTTTTACACGGGAATACCCCCTTTGGATTTTATTGAAAATTATACTGTGACTTAGTTACAGCAATGGAAAATTTTAATTTATTATGTTACCTTGCTTTTCTTCTCTTTACCTTGCTAGCTCAACGGAAGTTGTACTCTGGAATTTGCAATTTGAAATAAAACAGCAGTCTCAAGAAAACATCTATACATTCAAAAACACTTTTCTTTCATACAAAATAGTTCCAATTCATACAGAAAATAATTAAAGTTTTTACCCAAATTTGCTAATGGATACAAAATCCTTTTTAATTAATAGATGGATAATTTACCCATCCTCTATTATCACGCTTGTAAAGGTAATTGGCCAATAATCCTTGACAGATAATCTATTTTGTAAATGTTAAAATACCCCAAACTTCGACCTCAACGTTTACTGCAAATTATTCTTACAAAAAATAAAATGAGAACTTATTTTAATTTAAATTCAAAATACTCAAATATCTTTAGCAGTCAATAAACAAAAAATCTAAGATTTTATACTTATGGCTGGTCAAAGAGCGCTTATAAACTCATCACCAACGCAATTAATGATATTAAATTCCTCCTGATTCTATTTTACATTGACGTTAAAACCTTAGTGTACATGATTGTTCATATTCTTTTAAATTTTTATTTAGAATATTAATTTTCAAAGTGCACTTTTTATTTTTAACTAGTTAGCTTTATAGTAGATCTTGAATCGAAGAACGTACAATTTTTATTAAATTTTTACAAAACAAACAATGCTTTATCAAATAATTGCATTCGATAGCTTCTATGTTTAAAACTACTCTAACGTATAAATTTCATGTTGTAAACTAATTTGCAGTATACAATTCTGCTTTAAATTTTACATGACGAATCACGAATTGCGAATTATATTTTGAATAAATCGTTCTAATCAAGGTTCGGCTTTACATACAAAATTGTTTTTATACGTCTTCATTTAGGGTTTTTCCTGATTTATTTGTAATATAACATACCCTAAATTCCACGGTTTTAATGGTCTAATTATTGTCAAGCTACCTCGGTTGATATGATTTAAGAGTATCTCAAAGCGTTGTCGATTCTTGTCTAATGCACGGAGTTTGTGTGCTGTTTTCTTTTATATTATTGTTACACGAAAACGTATAAATAATTTTAATCTATTTTATGGTATTTTTAATCGTCGCGCTCTTAGAATCAAGGCATTCATTTTAGTTACTTTCAAAAACATTTCTAGTAAAGATTACTTATTTTTCTTTATAAAACACGAAGGATCTGGAATTTAGGCTCCAAATGCGTTCCCTATGGTTTGTAAACGCAATAAATTGACACTCTAAAAATTGAAACTCGTTTTATGTGTAGATTAATTTTACTTACACAAGGTCTTTTTTAAGGGTAATTATTTAGCATAAGGCTGAAAGATTGAGATTGTTTGTTTTTTGTAAATGCAATAAGATTTGTTTTCTTAACAATTGTAAAAAAAGAGATGTGTTCTTTCGCATATTTTACATACAAAAAATTTATTTAGTATTTTAATTAATGAAAGCTCCGTTGATAAACGCAATAACTTGATATTGTTCTTTTACGCAAATGTATTACGTAGCTGCGTATTTCATCTATTAGTAATGAAAACTCGTTTTTACGGTATCGCTCAACGATAATTTTGCACAAACTTTAAAGTTCTATAATCGTTTTATGACTTTTTTACAGTCAGTCACTAATGTAATACACGGAAATTTAATTACATAATTAATAAAGGTTTTACCTTTTAATGGCAAAGAAGTACGTTTATTCTATACATTCTACACTCTTCTGTAAATCGATAAACTAGAATATATAAGGAAGCATTTATCAAATAAAGAATTTATTATATTCAGTCCGATTCTTAAATTTGATAGCGAAATGTTATTTTGATTTATGTCGCGAGTTCTTGCTCTGCGAAGATAATATTTGAAGTATGCAGGAAGCACATTGTAACTTAATATTGACTCTGTTATAATGAATATGAATATAGATGTGATGTTCTAAATGCAAATTACATAGAGAAAAATGTAATTTATTAAATTGTAATGAAGAGAAAAAATTCTTCAACATAATGCTATAATAAAAATTTTATTAAATAATTGAAGGAAAGATTTAAGCATAATGTACTTTGGTAACTGCTATTTGAAACGAGGATTTTAAATATAGAAAAGCTTGTAAGCTGATTAGAACATCAATTTAAAATAAGAAGATATTTAATTACGAGGAGCGTTTATGCGAATTCTGCAAGGCTATCTTTTAGATTTATTTTTATCTAATATTGGAGTATTTGTATCTAGTTTAAGATAGTCCTAATAATTCTTTTTGTAAGGTATTTTTACCAGGAAAGTTTATGATCGGAGTTGGAAACACTCTGACCTATAATATATTATCTGTCAAGAATATTTTGGCCAAACAAACCTTACAAGCGTGGCAATAAACATTACCAGGTAAACCATTTATAAAAAAGAGAAATTTATTTCTGTAAATTTAAAATAAGGTAAGAAACAATCTTTTTTTTATAATAAGTACTCCTTAGAAATTATTTTATGTTTGACAGAAACGATGTAATTGCTTTTGTATGAGACAAAATATTTTATACTGTATAAATGCTTTGTGATATTGCTGTGTTTGATTTTATAATGAAAACTGTCAATTCCATTGAACTAGCCAGGCAAAGCTAGAAAGGAAGGTAAAGTAAACAAAACCAAGTTTACAATTTGCTGTATCTGTATCACATCACTCTTTTAGTGACGCTCCCAACGCGGCTTTATCATATCACTTATTAGTAACGTCCAAAAGCGAGGCATGATCACATCACTTTTTAAGTGGCACACCAATGTGTGACTTTTTCACAGTATTCCTTTAATGATGCTCCCAACGCGGGCCTTACCACATCAATATATATATATATATGTATGTATGTATATATATATATATATATATATATATTATTATAATTAGTTTTTTACACAAGGTAAGTTGATAAATACTTACGTATTGAAATTAATAAGATGAAATAATAACTTAGACTTTTTAAGTAAAGCCCAAATGATCATTTCAAATCGAGCTAGTAATTGAAAGAAGGAATATATATATATATATATATATATGTATATATATATATTGCTATGATAAGGGAATTATTTAGGGGTATATTGAGTCATAATGGTTACCCAATACATGTACATAGTACTAGGAGTTAGAAAACCGCATTTATTTAGCATTAAAGATACGTAATTTATATATTATACAAAGAGCAAATATTTAACACCCTGCATAAGGATCACAATTGGTTTTTATTACTGCCGAGTAGCATATCATCAACAATAAACTCACATGCAGCAAAAGAAATAACTCTAGACGTAATCAAACTTGTCCTAAATCAAAAATGTTCATAAATTGTAAATTTATACGCGCAAAATTTAGTCAAAACCTAGAAAATCATAATACAATTCACATTTAACAAGCGATAATGAAAGCAGATAACATAGTGTCTTGATAAGAAACGCATCCTTCAAAATAAATACGCTTCGGAAACGCAAAAATGTAAACAGAAATATGTTAATTTACGTCACTTGGTCTACGTGATTTTCTACATATAGTTAATGCAAATCCCAAAGTATTATCTTGACAAACAAAGCCGTAAGTGAAATTACGTGCCAAGGCGAATTAGAAATTCCTGTAACAACATGAAAACAGACGCTAAAAGATAAATACAAACTAGAAATATACGAGTACCTACGTGATCAAGGAATCGTTTTGACAAGGCAATATCAGAGATAAACTAATAAAGCCTAAAAATATCAAAAAACAACCAATGGTTGGTCGTACACTTTGAACAACAGCTCAGATAAACCAATAAATTTAGATGGGGCGTAAGCTATATAACGTGTAAGTTTGATAAACGGACAGTCTTAGTTTAACCACGGACAAGCTGTACCACTGATACTTAAGAATTTACGCGTCGAGTAAATATTCAAATTAAACAACAAAGAATTTGTGAGAAGTAATGTTATAAAATATTTTGAATTAATTAGAGTGAAAATATATGAGACAAGCTTAGCCGTTTGCTAGAAAACGGCCCTGAGTGAGAGTACAAAAATTCGGAATTTAAGTCTAAGGGCAGTACAAAAATTCGAAATCTAAGGACAGTACAAAAATTCGAAATCTAAGGACACCCTAAGGGACAGTACAAAAATTCGAAAACTGAGTGATAGTACAAAAATTCTAAATCCAAAACTAAGTGATAGTACAATAATTCTAAGTCTAAGTAGTATTCTAAAAAACGTTACGAAAATTTAAAGGACATTACGACGTTATGAAAATTGAAGGGAGATCACATTAAACGGGGTAAAACTTGGAAACTAAATAAACTCAAATGAATGCAGTATTGGAGTACTGATACACACCACGCAGCAGAAAAACGCTCAGGAAAACTACAGGTCGGAACTATCTAGCATAAGACATTATTTACTATTTATTATATTTGAACACTGATCATATTAAGGCATTATTTTCTATTTAGTATTTTTGAACATATTTTAAACTTGAATACTTTAAGTAAGGAGTCAACAAAAATTTATTTTGATACGTAAAAAATTTTGTAAACAAAGGGAAAATCTTGAACGTTTAGAAAAATTTCCAGTAGAGTACAACGTCATTTTGCTGGCTATAAAATAAGGAAAGGGAGCTCTAATTTTTGGAGACAAATAATTTAAAATTTATTGTTATTTGATTCAGGGGCTAATTTTATCATACAGTCAAACAGATTAAGCTTTGAAGTGTAAATCATTTTTCTTTTCTCATTATACGAATATTAATCTACTTCGTTTTATCATTCAAAGCAGGAAACATTTTAGATCAAAAGGGGCAACTATTTGATTATCGTAACGTTGTGCACTCTGTGTGAATTAAACTGGGCTAGCCGAGGCAAATTTAAAATTTCAGGAGATTAAAAATACACAGAGAGGTGGTGATCAGAAGAAGACTGAGAGAATAATTATATCGACGTGCAGCGTTATCATGTCAAATAGGTATAGCGCATCAACGTGGGGCGAGAACATCAAAACAAATAAATCTATCGCATAAACGTGGGAGCGCGAACAACGGAATGAAATTAATTTAATTCATTAACGTATGGCTAGATTATCATATCAAATAAATATGGCTACCCAAGCCTGGAGTTCGAACTAAAAACTGGTAGTTCAAAAATATTTACGAGAAAATTACAAGGGCGAGAAAGATTTATAACAATTTGGATATTAATTTAAAATTAGGAATTACAAGCAGACAACAGATAAATTTATAAATTCAATTTAATGTTTAAGGTTTAGTGTAAATATAAATTTTGATAAAATGGACAAAAGAATACAGGAAGCTAGAGAGGCGTTAAGAAATGAAGGAGTGGAAATAGGATTCCAGGAAAGTATAATCCTCCAGGATACGCAAACCGAAGTCACGGATAGGACATTCGAAAGGAGCCATAGCGAGGAACAACATATCTCACACAAAGCAAAGATAATGTCGATTTTATTAGCTCTAAATAACAAAATAGATAAAAATGAAAAGGCCCTGTAAAGCACGCACAAGAAAATTGATGAAAATGGAGAAAAACTATGCATAGAAATGAAAACTTTAAGTGATGGTTTAAGGGAGACCAATCAAACAATTGCAGATACGAGAGCACAGATGCAAGATAAAATTGTGAGGATTACGGAAGAAATTGACGGTATGAGGGACAAAGTTATAATGGTAAAATCAAGACAAGAAACAGTCGAAAGGGAGACAAACGGAGGACTCGTAGATCTAGACGCTAAAATACAAAACGTTGAAGGGAATTGTGAGACAGGATTCAGGACAATAAACAGGATAACAGGAAATTTAAAAACGGATTTACAAAACTGTAATGTTATGGAACCCATAAGGTTGATATAACCGAATATTTCGACAAAACAGTATTCAAAACTTTACGGGGACGGTAAGCTTAATCCTAAAATATTTTTGAGAAGCATTAAAATGTTAATCCAGGGCGCAACAGAAGAGTAATACAGAATAAACTTCAAGAGACATTACGACGTTATGAAAATTGAAGGAAGATCACATTAAAGGGGGTAAAACTTGGAGACTAAATAAACTCAACTGAATGCAATATTGGAGTACTGATCCTCAGCACGCAGAAGAAAAACGCTCAAAGAAAACTACAGGTCAGAACTATCTAGCATAAGACATTATTTACTATTTATTATATTTGAACATTGATCATATTAAGGCAATATTCTCTATTTAGTATTTTTGAACATATTTTAAACTTGAATATTTTATGTAAGGAGTCAACAAAAATTTATTTTGATACGTGAAAAATTTTGTAAACCAAGGGAAAATCTTGAACGTTTAGAGAAATTTCCAGTAGAGTACAACGTCATTTTGCTGGCTATAAAATAAGGAAAAGGAGCTCTAATTTTTGAAGACAAATAATTTCAAATTTATTGTTATTTGATTCAGGGGCTAATTTTATCATACAGTGAAACAGATTAAGCTGTGAAGTGTAAATCATTTTTCTTTTCTCATTATACAAATATTAATCGACTTCGTTTTATCATTCAAAGCAGGAAACGTTTTAGAGAAAAAGTGGTAAACTAATTGATTATCGTAACGTTGTGCACTCTGTGTGAATTAAACTGGGCATTTTTTTGGCTATATGAATCTAGCATTCATTAATTTATATGATCGAAAGGCATTAGTTAATAGGAAATTGACTAATTAAATGCCGTTTTTAGTTTCAAACAGTGTTTTACAAATTTCAATCAGCTTAATTGTAAAGTGTTTTCGTCTAATACTTTTTCCAAATAGTTTAAAGTTGCATAAAAATCTAAAAATGCTTTATTTGAAACTGACTACGTAGTTTTCTGAAATTTAAATTATTATGGCTTGCAAGTTGGTCTTGAAATTGACTATCTATAACTTACTTTTGAGTATTAAAGAAATTGTATTCTGAGATAGACTGAAATGACTTATGTACTTAGTTACTTAAATTTTATTGGTCCATACACGATATAAGCCCTACACGCCATGGGCCAACACGCATAGACTCTCCCACTGATCGAAATAATAATAGGACGGAATTGGAATTTATTTGAACTTTGAACTCGAAAAATTAAAGATTAATTATAATGAAGCGGCGTAATTCTCAAATGAATGACTTAAAGGGTACAAAAATGACCAGAATGGACGTTAGATTTTGTTATAGAGATTTATGTTTACAAACGATCAACTTTGTGCTTGAACTATGATAGCGTATCTACTTTTAGTAATATATTCAGAGACAATTCAAATATGTAAAGATAGCAATCTCGACCTTTCGGCTAAAAAGACACCCATAAGCATATGTTAAAAAATTCATAAGCGATAGGAATATTTTGTCTCAAATGTATTTGGAAGACAAAATTCTCATTGAACTAAAACATTTTAAACTACACGTGTCTATTTCCACAATGGATTTATTACTAATTGGAATCGATAAACTGTTCAATTAATGTGCAAGTATTGTGTATGTGACCATTGATTTACATCTAAAAAATACTGATTTTCTAAATTACAATTTTGCGCAAAGCCTGGCTAAACATTATAATATGGAATTAGATGTTCTAACATCGGAATATATTGCACTGCCACATAGATGATTGTATTACTTATCTTTACATCTTGCAACCATTTCAAAAATCTAACTAATTAAATGGCTTCTAAAACCGGAAAAGATTGCTGGAGTATTCAAATAGTGAGTCGTCATTTTAGATATCAATTAAGATAAAAGTCGCATTTGGACGACAAATCAGAACATTATTCAACCTTTACCAGAAGCCAAATATTAACAATGGAATGGGCTATTAAAATTCTGTATGGTCTAATGGAATAGAATTTAAAAGTTGGTTATGCAAAACGCAAAACTTTAAAATACGGCAACTGCATTTTGCAAAGTTCGCCAAACAGATATTGTGGCACACAAAGGTTACCTAGTTAAAGTGAAAAGTATAAATGTTGAATATCGTATTTAGTATAAAACTGATTTCAATTTACACAGAGGTGCAGATCGAAATTCTATTACCCAACCCCATATAGCAAGTGATTTGTATCAATCGTATAATTTAAAAACTTTGTATAATTTGTATACATGATAGCTTTATGTGAAAAAGAACATACTTGAAGATTAGTAATACTGCTTAGAATGAATAACTTTGAGTAGATTTTAACTTTATGTTAGCAACTTTTAAGCTTTTAAAAATTTGTTGCCTGAAATTGATTTGAAATTTTATGTCATAACTGTAGGTAATCTTTAACTCTCACGTGAACTTGCGATAAAACATTCTTTAAGAAATTCAATGATATATTTTTCTTTAAACATCACTTATTTAAACTGGTTGATATTCATCTTAAACAAGAGACACGCTAGCCCTCTCTTAGAAGTATTTTAGAAAGCTAAGGTATTCAATCTTTATTTCGTATATCTCAAGACAGCAGGTTTTCGTAAAATCTAATTACACGCAATAAAATTATTTTGATGAGGTCAACCGTTCAACTCCAGCAGAGCTTGTTGTGCGGCACTAATCTTATAAAACTGTTAGAAACACGTCTGAATTCAACATGGCAATCTTTTTGTGTTCACACTTGAAAACAAACTAGTATGTGGCAATTAATGTTTCGCCGTTGATCCCCAGTAAACTTGTTAGCTGTTCAGTTCGAGTTGGCGAAAGCGTACTGATTTGACGACTTTTTTACATCATCGCCTTTTCTCGTGTTCTTCTATTCACTTATTTGGTACAACTTTTACGTTTTAAGAGCTGATTTTATTTGAAAAGTAGGCACTGACGTTTGAAGAAAGTTTTCTTATAAGAGTATTCGTAAATATTTTAGTTATTCGAGTAGCAAACGGACGAAGTCGTAATTCGTAAAGCTAACGCTTTCTATCCATAGTACACGAAAATCTATATTTTATTTAATTATTATTATTTTGTTTTCGACCTTACTTAAGGTCGGTTTGACGCAGCTCTAACTTCTTTTCTATTCTGTGCTAATCTAAAAAGTTCTACATACCCTTCACAACTTAAATTTCTAACAATTTGACTAATATAGCTTGGTCTACGTCTTCCTATACTCTTCTATCTTTTTCTTATCTACCTAGCTCTATATAGATATTAGCAACCCGATAGTTGTTAAAGAACTCCAACATGTTTGTTTACATGATTTCCATTTATAACGAAATGAAATAATACCTGGTTATCTTCTCCAAAAAAGGAAAAGTGTGAAATTATATGTTATGGTAAGGCTTAATCAACGAATCGCTGCCAACATGCCAGACCGCTAACTAATTGTGAGTTATGTCATGGTGACGCTTATTAAATTATATGTTATGGTAAGGCTTAAGTAACGAATCGCTACCAACATGCCAGACCGCTGACTAATTGTGAGTTATGTCATGGAGACGCTTATTAAATTATATGTTATGGTAAGGCTTAAGTAACGAATCGCTACCAACATGCCAGACCGCTGACTAATTGCGAGTTATGTCATGGAGACGTTTATTAAGTTATATGTTATGGTAAGGCTTAAGCAGCGAATCGCTGCCAACATGCCAACCCGCTAACTAATTGTGAGTTATGTCATGGTGACATTTAGTTAACTAATTTTTATTTATTTATTTTTTTGTTGTGATTTCGAACTTACTTAAGGTCGGTTTGATGCAGTTCTAAATTCTTTTCTATTCTGAACTAGTCTAAAAAGGTCTACATACCCTTCACAACCTAAATCTCTAATGATTTGACTAATATAGCTTTGTCTAGACCTTCCTACTCTATGTTTATCTGGTAGTCTATAATCTAAGACCTTACTAAATAGTCCCTCATGTCTTAACTGGTGCCCTATCATTCTATCTCTCCTGACCTTTAATTGTTTCCACATATAGGGTTCCTCACCTATCCTTCTATAAACTTCCTCATTTGTTACTCTATCTGTCCAACTAATTTCTAACATTCTCCTATAACACCGTTTCAAAAGCTTCTATGTTTTTCTTAGCTACCTTTTTAATTGTCCAAGTTTCACTACCGTATAATAGAACGCTCCATACGTAGGACTTTAAGTAACTTTTTCTATTATCTAAACTAATACTATTAGCTATTAGTAAGTTTTTCTTTTTTAGAAATATTTTTCTAGCTTGAGATATTCTAGCTACTATATTTCTTATGCTGCGTCCATCCTTTGTAATTATACTACCTAAATAGCAAAATTCATCTACCTTCTCTAACTCGGTATTACCTATTTTTAATTTTGGTTTAGCACTAGGCTGTAACTCACTTGTCATTATCCTTGTCTTTCCCGAGTTAATTCTCGTACTATAGTTACTCTGTAGTATCTCATCTCAAATATTAAAAAACTTTCCTAACTCTTTTCTAGACTCTGCTATAATGACTATATCATCTGCAAAACGTAACATGTCTATTTTCTGTCCCTGTCCACTAATAGCTATCTCTTTTCTCTCTTTAGCTAAGTTTAAAACTTCCTCCATATAAACATTAAAAATCAAGGGAGATAGTATACAACCCTGTCTAACACCATTTCCAATCTTAGCTTTCTTTTCTATTTTATCAAATCTAATTAGTACGCTTTTATATAGACTGTAAATAATTTTTCTATCCCTATGAGAGATTCCTATTTTTTGCAAAACCCTGACCATAACAATCCAATTAACCCTATCAAATGCTTTTTCTAAATCTACAAATGCAAAATGAGTCTTTTTATTTCTTTATAACCTTTTTTCGATAAGTACCCGTTCATTAGTATCGGTTCTCTAGTCCCTCTGTCTTTACGAAAACCATATTGGTCTTTTCCTAAATAATTCTCAGTCAAAGCTTCTACTCTATTTCTGATTATTATTGTTAGTATTTTAGAAGCGTGGGAAGTTAAACTAACCGTTCTAAAATTCTCACACCTATCAGCTCCTGACCTTTTTGGGATTAGGATAATAATATTTTTTTCGAAATCTGTTGGAACCTCACCTGTGTTATATATTACTTTTACTAGTTCATATAATCTGTCTAAAGTTTTCTTACTTGCATATTTTATTAATTCTGCGGGTATATCGTCTATCCCCGGTGCTTTATTTAGTTTAAGATCTCTAACAGCTATATCAAATTTCTCTCTTAATATTGAGAACCCTATTTCTACATCTTCTTCTTGGTCGTTCTCTAACTCATCTATATCGTCTTTTTTCTATAAATCTCCTAAACATCTTTTCCATCTATCAGCTACCTCAACTTTATTTATCAGAAGCTCATTATTCTCGTCTTTAATACCATTATATTTTTTCCTATCTTCCACGAAAAACTTTTTAACTGCCCTGTAAGCCCTGTTTGTCTTACCTACTATCAAATCATCTTGTATTCCCTTACAATTCTCCTCCATCCATTTATTTCTAGCTTTTATACACTCATGTACTATCTTATTTCTAATTCTATTATATTTTTGCTTACTTTCACTATCCAATTCTCTGAAAGGTTTAGCATTCTTCTATTCTTTATTAAATTTAATATCTTCTTTGTTACCCAGGGTTTTCTCGCTTCTATTTTCTACTTACCTATAGTTTGTGTTACTGTATCATGTACAGCCTTTTTTATGTCTTTCCATCTTTTTTCTAAGTTCCTCTTATAGCTATCTCTTTGATCTTATTATCTAGTACTTGTTTATATTCCTCTTTTACCTCACTATCGTTAAGCTTACCTAGATCCCATCCCTCTTTTTTAACCATTTTCAATTTTTTGAATTTTAGCTTACACTTCATTTCAACCAAGTTATGATCGCTATCTATGTCAGCCCCTGGATAACGACCAGTTTTCAACTTGGCTTCTAAACTTTGGTTTAACTAAAATATAATCTATTTGGTATCTAGCCCTATCACCTGGCGCTTTTCAGGTATATCTTCTCCTAACATGTTGTTCGAATAGAATGCTTACAGTTACTAATCTATGTTCCTGGCAAAACTCAACTAATCTTTCTCCTCTATAATTTTGTCTGCCATACCCAAATTTTCCTATCATTTTTCCCTCACTACCTGCTCCCACTGACGCATTAAAATCGCCCATAACTATTAAATTCTCATCTCCCTTGACTTTTCTCACTATTTTATTTATATTCTCGTATACCTTTTCTACTTTCTCATTCTCGTACTGAGTTGTTGACATGTACACCTGTACTAAAACAGTGTCTGTGAGTTTTCTACTCAATCGAACCATAATCACTAAATTGTAAGTACGCTTTAACTTTACGTCCTAATCTTATACCTAACACTATTCCTACCCCTGCCTGTCTATTAGTTGAAGAAGTTGTAATTATTCTATAATTATCTTTCCAAAAGTCATTACTATCTGGCCATCTAACCTCACTAATACCTAAAATGTCCAGCTTTCCTTTTCCCATTTCGACTAATGAATTTGTTAACTTATCTACTCTAAGTAATGACCTTACATTCCCAGTCCCTATCACTAAATCGAACCGTTGTTTTAAATTTTTACGGTGACGAGCCCCAAGTATTCCTCCCGGAAATCTGAATGAGGGGGTATTTTACCTCCGGACAAGAATTTTACTTGTGAAGCTTTCCATCATACATAGTTCGTGCTCTAGGCCACGCATACCTGGGAAATATTGTGGTAGGTTCCCATATCTTTCCACAACGCAGTTTTTAAAGATTTTAGCAAAAAGCCGTATCCGTCACGGCCAATCCCCAACAACCTTGTAAATTATTGAAGATCGCCCGATACCAACCGACTCACCTCTAATATCTTTTAGCCAGCAAGGCTGCTGCCCCTTGCTGCGCCTTTTAATCGCCTTTTACGATAAGCAGGCTTACTATAGTAGTATTCTTTGTTCCCTACTATAGGGATATTTATTCAATAACCATGGCTAAATTTAATAACTATCATCAGCACCGAATTTGGTTAGTATTTAAAATATACGCTTTTATGTACAAGCGAAATAAGTATTATTGTTTACAAATACACATTTCTTTATTTAAAGAAAACAAATTTAAAAGCGAAATAAAGTTTACAATCTTAAGAAGTATACAGAGAAAAGAAACGTAAAAATTACATTTTCTAGCTTTTTCTTGAAGTCTGTATGTCGGCAATTTGATTTTCAGTAGATAGCATAGCTGAACTGTTCAGCTTATCCTGAATTATTGTCAACTTCAAATAATGTTTCAATTTGAAATGTTCTTCCTTTAGAAATAACAATTGCTGTGTGGTTAAATATATTCAGCGAACAACGTTGACATTCAGAAGTACAAGAAATTGAAGCATTTTAAAAATTTTTTAGTAATGTTATAGTGAGAGATAAATAATGTAACAAACTTCTTCTTACTATCTCTCGTTAGGTCCAATATGTTTGACTACTAACAAATATTTACGGACAGTTCTCAATACACTGAAATGCCACTATAGAGGTTTAGTACGGTCGTACGGTTAATGTCCCTGTTTTGACGAACTTATAAATACTTTAAACTTTATTAATAGCAAGACCGTTCTGTACAATAAAATGCATATTGCGTAACCATCACAAGCAAATGAAATTCAAGTACATAAATTACAAAAGACGAAATATAAAATAAAAAAAATATATATGGATATACCGAGAATAAATTTCTAACTTGTGGTCATCTCTTATTTATGCTACGTTCGAAAAGTTTTGCTCAATGCCTCTAGATGGAAAAACCTGAGTCTTATTAATCAAATAAATAACTTTAAGAACATTCATATTACCAATATTAAAATTTTTGTATCAAATATTAAAAAGTTCAAACTAACTCCAAATCACAAGAATTTACTTTAATTACACCAATTATTAATAAAGAGTTAACAACTTTTTGTGAATTTACATAATACGCAAAATTGTTAATAAATTAGGAATTTCTGAAACGATTTTGGTCAATAAACACCTTATTTTACACAATAACGTATTTAATTTCTTGTGATATCGTTTGTTATTTCTTAAACTATTAATTTGATTGTTCCTTGTTATTGTAATCATGAGCATTTTAGTGTTAAAATCATTTGCGCTACTTCTTATTGGTTTAGTATTAATTTGCTTAGCCACCACATTTAATTTTTATCTCAGTGGGTAATATATTGCACAATGAACAAATGATTATCATCTTGTTCACTACCGTATTTGTTTAAGCAGTATAACACCTAAAACCTCTACTTTTATCTAGGGACTCTATACAGGTAATATTTTCACTGCTCATCTATATTTAATACACCTATCTAACTTGATATTTATGAAAGAATCTAAATCGTCCGCACCTAGTCCATAATTTACGTTTGTTAATGCCGACCATATTAGTGCCATTATCGTATCCCTGCCCTCGACAATTTTGGATATCTAAACCATTTCGTTCTAGTTCTTGTAACATTGAATTTGTTAAATATTCTCCTGTTGTTTCTGCGACGGCAATAGACCCAACAAAATGCTCCTCTATGGCTCCAGTTGAAGAATTACAAAATCTTAATGTTATCGACCTTTGTTCAACACGGCTGACATCCCTGGTGCAATCAAGCATAAACGCGTAGTACTTTGCTTGTTTGACTCTTTGTATAATCTCGTCAACAACTGATTTAGACATTAATGTGATTAATTCGTTTTGAATATCGTGACTCAAATAATGTTGATTAAGCTGTTTTTTATTAATGCGTTGCAGGTGTTCTCGTAGTGTCAGATCTTATTTGGATAACAATTTAAATAGGTCTACAAAATTGCCACTATTATCGCTATTATATAAATTAAAATTAAGAGATTCTCGATGAGCTCTAAATGCCAGATTATGTGAAGCTAAGTAGTTAATTATATCAATCAACCTTTCAAACAAGTTGTACCAATACTTTTGCGATTCTTTAACCAGTCTCTCGTTTTCTGCATTTATTGTTTTTCCGTGTTTAATTCCTTTAAAAATTTAATCCATTTAATCATGCACACCATGTGTCCATAAGTTTGTTCATGTCTTTGCAATATTTGACTCAAATCTTTTCGGTCGCAACATCCTTATTTTACCATCTGTGTTTGCAAATGGGAAAAAAGTTTACATGGAAAGCAATAAACTTTATCTTCAGATATAGAGTAAATTAACCACCTGCGATGTTGGTTTTCCCCATTACTCAATTTTCGATTAAAGTGGAATTTAGAAAAATGTCTATTATTGTCGTGTCTGGGATAACTTTCGTCAGACGTCTCTAGGTTTTGGTGAGGACCGTTTTGAATTAAGTCATGACGCTGCGAGTCCGTTATTCAAAATACCCACTTCCCCAAATCAGAATCCATAAACAACGCTGTGAAATGGGCTGCTTGTTTTTGAATCATTGAGTCACGAATGTTGTCGTCACAGTCTAACTTTTTACTGTTAC
Source organism: Platerodrilus igneus (assembly GCA_036346225.1). Classification (NCBI taxonomy): domain Eukaryota; kingdom Metazoa; phylum Arthropoda; class Insecta; order Coleoptera; family Lycidae; genus Platerodrilus; species Platerodrilus igneus. The sequence goes on along the minus strand of JARFIW010001292.1, from coordinate 3,533,862 downwards.
TGGGTTTAGAGACTTAAATATCTGTAGATTCTGCCAACTCTGGATCTGAAGTAGGTTCAGAAACTTGTACAAGAGAGTCACCAGGCTTTAATGTTATTGTAGCACCGACCGGTCTTGATGAAGGTTTTTAAAGAAATTTCATCATACTGGAAGTCATGGTTTGGTTGGACAAAGCCTTTTCAACTTTTCTTTTTCTTTTTGACGCACCAGATTCCCATTTCCTACCTATATCTCTGTTTCTAGAAGGCCCTCCTGACATTATAATGATGATATCAAATATAAAAAGCAAACACGCTTGTACCAGCTAAGATTAAATGCAAAAAGCTTTGAATATTATATATAACTGACTAAAAATAGGGGAATTATCTTAATAATTAATTATACAAAAAATTAAACTAACACATGTAATTCACATCATACCCAATGTAAAATGTATGCTTGTAATTCAAACAATATTAGCACAGAAGCTTTTAGTATTTATAATCAAAAATACCAACAATTATAGATTCTTTATCTTTATTTTAACTACGCGTTACTTTAGTCGTTGGTTATAACTTCATACTAAGAGTAATTTAACTACACACTTCACGTATAAACAACAACTGAACGTCCATAACAGTTTACGCATACAGTTTAAGACGGACAAAGGAGGGTGGTTTAGTTTTACCTGTAATTGTATACAAAGTGAAGGGGTATCGACCTAATACGTACCTGTACTTTAAACACTATACTATATTTATATTAAACTTGTTTAAGTCATCTTGACTGCATTATTAAATGTTAAACCTTAGACTATTATTACAAAGTACGTACTCAACTAAATAGAATTTTATTAGGAACTTCTGAGAAACATTTGGCTTACAATGACTGACCTTGTCAACCTGAGAAGACATAAAACAATACCTAAGTAGCTTTTAGCCTGAACTTTATTCATTTTGGTCAAGAAATCACTCTGAAGATTCATTTTCTACAAAAGCTTCAATCTCAAAACCACGAAGTAGGGTTTATTTACAATTTTATCTCACAAAAGTTACTAATAGTTATAGCATATAATAAATGTAAATTGAACATGTATTTTCAAATGCTCTTTGAAATGAAAGGCCTTTTAACAATGGACTTATCGTAGCCACTGGGTGCATTAAATTCTTCTCCCTGCCGGGACAGGTAGTCGACAGGGTCTGTTAGTGTGATGCATTGCTTGCCTTTGCGATAAGAAATACTTCCTCTTTAAGGGTTTAATCCTACATTTAAAACTTTGCAGAATGTTGGCGTTCGTTCTACGATAATAAATATTTTTTTGGTCAACTAATCAACTTCTGCCATTTTTTTTTGCGAGGCTCTTTTGGGCGCGAGGCCGTCGGCGGTCGCCGACGCCTAACGCCGTCACTGTCTAAGAGTTATGGTGTGGTGTTTTTTATCCGTCATAAATATGGCTAAGTGCTAGCACGACATCACTTTAATCCACCTCTGGTGCCACCGTTATCATAGGACCAGAAAATCGGCGATGAAGACCGCTCACCGACAAATGTTATTTTTTGAAAACCGCAAAATTTTTCTAATTAGAGTAACCAGATTCTTTAAAATTTCAATATTTGTAAGCTTATTTGTTGTCTGAATCTGTAACGTGCTTTAGTTTTAATCACTTATAGTAGCTAAATTTAAATTATGCCACTTTATGGTTTAAGTAACTATATTATACATGGTTAGCAGTTTTTTGGGTAATTTAGGAAATTGAAAGTCCTCTCTTACGATTTACTGTAAGTGTAGTAAATATTGCTAAGGTCCATAGTTTGCCGCTAAGGTAGCTTTTTTAATGGGCGACTTGATGTTGTTGTATCCTGTGTGATGTATCGTTATTTGCGTGTTTCAAGAAACTGGGTCCTAAACCAATCCGTCACCATGGTGTGGTTGTTTCAGCAAGTTGTACAATTTAGGTTCAGCACCAATTATTTGAAAGTCCAAGCGTTTTAAGGTCAATAATTGAATACAGATTAGGTTGTATTAAATACCTCTTTAGTTTTGCATTGATGTAAATTTGGAGGATTGTCCATTAAAAGTGCCTTCAAATATTTTGTTGTACCGTACGTTATTTTTACTTTTGATTTTTCTCTTACGTGGCTTTATTTTAGGAGTATTATACTTCTTCTATCGATTTAACGAGTTCTATCTTTTTTTTGGAAAGAGTATTGGTTTGTAGGGCTCATCTGCAAAGCGTGGAAAGTTTTAGTCGCCTCATTTTACTCCCACTTACCTGGCATTCGTTAAAATTTTCTAAAAGGTAACCGAATTATTCGCTGTTTCCTTAATCCGGTGCAGAATATTAGAAACCCATTCTAAATGACCCAAGTTGACTCTAATACCAGAAAACTTAACTGCGTTACCAGTTTGAAGAACTCTCCCGATACCTGCATTAAACTCCTTTTTCTCCATAACAAAGTGTCCACAGTGGTTTGAAAACGCTATAAAAGCAGTTTCTCTACTAATAAAAAGAATGTAAACTACCGTAAGCTCACAGATAGATGTTTTAATAAAAGTGTTACAGGCGAAAAAGCTACTAAGTGTATCTTTTCCAGTCAAATTATAAAATGGGGGCGGCCTGTAAAACAAAAATTAAATGGGGGGTCACCGGCACTAGCTAGCGGAAGGTCGTGGATCATATAGAGGGTTGAAATTTTGAAAAATAGGGTTAAATTAGTTTATAATATACTACAAATATGTGGCACTTACCTTTCATAAAATATTGTGGCTTAATGACAATTGCCAAGGGCGCCAGACAAGTCGAGAATGTCCAAATGTTCGTAAAAATCCTTGAGAGACTTGTCATCCCAAGGAGGACAATTGTTTCTTTTAATCAATTCCTCACTTTTTGTACTACTTATATAAAAAAATAAGAAAAACTATTGACTTAATCAACGGCAAACAAAACTATTTAATTCACAGAGCAATAAACGTGAACCTCTTACATTCATTGATTTAGAAATTTAAGTGAATAGGTGACTATGGAATTTATGAAAATTTTGAGTACATAAGTAGTTATCAAACACTTGTATATGAAAGAAACTTATATTATAAATCGTACACTAAATTAATCCTACGGTTTATGGCCAAAACGTCCTAACAAATAAACTAACTAAAAATTGGTCATGCTACTTAACTATGAAAGCTTACTTACTAATAATTGTCCATTGTTTGAGGGTTTGTTTTCCAACGTAAAGCAGTTATTAAATTTGGGAAGAGAATCTCGCTTGTTGCTTCTGTTTGTAATGTTTAAGAAAATTTACTGGCACACGAACTCGGCAGAATTTTGACAATATCACTTACTTGTGCGTCACACGCCTACAAGCTTTTTAAATATTTATCTTGCATCACTATAAATCCGCGACATATGGGCATAACCCTCGCGAAACTGGAAGAGTAACAATTCTTTCCAATTTTTTTACTAACGTGATACGAAGTTTAATATTCTATGTCATGCCAGAGAACGCTAACCGCGAAACTACGTTTCTCTCTACTTCTTAACCACGGTCGGCCCCATTGAAAAAACTCCCCGTCTTTTGGCTAAGCCTTCAAATATATAGACTAAATTCCATCCTAATAATTACGTACCTCATTTTCTGTTATCCAATGACTAAACAGAACCTCCCACAAAACAAGATTTCAGAAACCAAATCCAACCCCTTTTTAGATGATGGTCACGGATGCAATCACTTTCCCACGAATTTAAATTATATTTTTTCCTTCTACGAATTACTTAGTTATTGCAATGTGGAACCTACTTATGGCGACAGTGTCTGCCATTAACAAAGACCGGCTAACCTACTTGAGCCGAAATGGATTTTAAATACAATGGATGTCTCCAGACTACTTAAAATTACTTGTAATATTTGAACAAATCAATTGGAAATAGTTTCCGCTTTTTATAAAAGGTTTCGTCTTGTATAACCCGCCTGTCAATCACGAAAGGTTAAGCTTTTCAAACTGAAATTGGTTTTCTTTATTTACGCTAAAAAGGTACTAAGCTTTTAAGAGGTTTATTGTTACTTGGTTTATTAGGGTAGAGCTTTACATTATTATGACCTGCCGCTGGAATTTACTAGCCCGAAGCTATCGGTATAAATGTGGTCTTTTATTACAAAAGATCCTAAATAAAATGAGGTAATTTATTGTGGGAATTTTTGTCTATACTTTATGCAAGTTACTGAATTTTAAATTAATTAATTTGCTTAATCGTTAACATTACAAAATAATGTTACAAAAGGTTCTACTCCAAGAAATGATAATAATAACAATACGAAGGCAGTTTACTAAAAATGCAATAAAGAAGCCAATCTGTACTAATTTTATGCAGATTAAGGTCCTCCTATCGTTTACTAATAGCTATAGAACTCGATCAATGAGCATCGCTAATATTTTTAACTTGCTAGAGCCGTCAATGTTTTAGTATAACTAAATAGTATGTATTGTTACAGGAACTAGTAGTCTGCATGTTATCATTAAATTTCAATTTCTCTCTATCGTACAATTCTATTCATAGCCCGTACCGTATTGTAGTTTGGGAGTATGTAATAGTAGAATCTTTGGAAGCAATTTAAGACACTACTCGTGTCTTACTCATCCATGATCATCTTCTGAGTTAATTCACAATTATTATGTTTCAAAAATCTATTCTCTTAGTAATTTTGCTTTTAGTGAAATCTTTAACTTTGGTGCACCTGAACGCTCTCGTAAGAACTAGTTTCATATTTTGAATGCATAATAGATATAGGGGGTACAAGTTCCTGGTCTGCTTTGTAAAAACCGGTCTAGTAATAAAATTGTTCAAGAGTACTTTATTTTGTAAGGCATGCTTGTAAATCCAAAGACTTTCGACTAATGCAAGTCATTATAATATAGCCCCTACAGTAGTCTAAGATTCCCTGGAAATTGTAGAAATAGCGGACGCCGTTGAAAAAGGAATTACTGTATGTCCGTGAAATTGTAGAAATCTCAACCTAAGAAATCATTGTTCGACAAGACCTTTCTGCTCAACTCAAGTATACGGTAGTTTGAAATAATAAAGGCTTTAATTGAAGACCAGTGTAGCTATTCGAAGAATGGTAACTCTGATTCATAGGATTTTGTATATAAGAAATGTAATATATAGTGACTTTAGATACTTTTAATAGAAAAAGGAATAAGCAAAGCAATAAATTATTTTCAATGATACAAGGGCGTTGATAAACATAACAATGTTGAAAAGGTTTGCTTTCTGTAGGTAATGATGTTCGAGTTGGCACATTTAAAAGTAGCAGGATTTTCATAGAGAAAAAAAAGGATTTTTTCAAACCGAACAGGTTAAATTGTGCAAAAAATATAAATTTTGGTATGGGACCTTTGATATACCCGTGAACTTCACAAATTTAAGTATAGTTAAAAAATACCGGATGAAGTTGATCGACAATATTTTTGGATCAATTCTTACCTCACATATTGTAGCATCTATTTGGGTCCTACTTCAGATTTGAGCCATGCTAAGCAGACCCGACGTAAGGGTGTCGACCGCCCGTGTGCAAGACTAGAAAGTTGCACCCTTTTACCGTTTTTATTACTCAAACCTGGCAATATTTTTAAGAGGTGCTTTTTCATAAACAATTTATCCACAGTAGAAATTAGAGGCCAATAATTTTTGTCATTAAGAAACTACTATTTAATACTAAGGCTCTGTGCACACGTCTTGCGTTTGGACGTACGGTGTCGTTGCGGTGTGGCGCCGACTGGAACAATTCAGTGCACATAGATTTTCAGTAAAATGCCATAAGTGTTGACTATTTCACCATGTCCGAGTTGAACGCAGAATAAACTAAAGAATCGCTCTTGACTATATCAGAGTACACGACGAGCTGAACACAGAACAAACTAGGAATCGAGAAAATTTCCAAATCATTTTTGTGGTATCCAAAAATCAGCACGCTCATTGGTCATACTAAATTTGGAGATTATCTTACACTCGAAAATTGAGACACACAATTTCATTGGTTAAAGAGATCATTAACGTTTTTTAACACAGGAAGCATAGGAAATGCAAATGTATAAATATAATAACAAATTCTTCAGAAGACATTCGTTAGTGCTCACCATAGCCTAAGGAATCATCTTGCAGTGCTCCCCATAGCCTGCGAAACCTTCAGCGAGCAACGCTCTCCATAGTCTGATATACTTCAGCACGCAGTGCTTTCCAGAGCCTGCGTACTTTCCGACGGTGACTCTGTCTGCCGCGGTACCTAAGGCACGTCACTATAATTCATCAATCAATAGTTACAAACTACGTATGGGCGTTAAGTTCCGTTTCATACCTCACCGACAAGTCGTTATTGTGATTGCGTCTGTCAACTCTACCACCGGAACAACACACCCGTAGAGTTCAACGGCGACGCACTCTGCGAGGCCTAAGGCACCACTACCACAACGTTTTCCGAAGGGCTCCGAAAATCACCGAAAACTTTCGAACTCCTCCAAGCTGTACATACGTCTACACCATAACTCTTCATACCCTAACGTTGTCTCACAAGAAAAACACGAAACCTTGCGAAGAGTTTCGAAGACCACCAAAGACATCTGGGCCTCTTAAAACTATAAATAATTTCTAACTATCGCTGTTCAAGTTCTTACTGTGCCTCACAAATAAATTCCGAAGCCTTCCGAAGAGTTCCGAAAACAATCGAGGACTGCTAAACCCTCTATACTTGTATATATTGTCAATTAGTAGTTTTTAATTTCATATCATAATTCTTTGTAACTTAACGTTGTCCCACAAGTAAAACTTGAAGCCTTCCGAACAGTTCCGAAGACCGCCGAAGACTTCTGGACCTCTTCAAACTGTAAATATTTTCTAACTACCGTTATTCAAGTTCCTACTTGGACTCAAAAGCAAATTCCGAAGCCTTACGAGGAGTTCCGAAGACTACCGGAAACTTGTACAGTCCTTTAAACTGTATATACATTTATTTAATAATTGTTTAAGTTTATTTTGGTTCCACCAGCAACCATAAAGCCTTTCGAAGAGATCCGAAGATTACCGAAGGCTTCCGAACTGCTTCAAACTGTTAAAGTCATTCAATTATAACTATTTCACTTCTATTTTCATGTATTTATGAAACTCATAATTATATTTGCTTATACTTATTAAACAAATAATCAAGACAAGCCTACATGCAATCAGACGCCGCCCACCCGAACGATAACAAGTAACGTCCAATGTGATTAGGCCGACTTCACAGAAGATTTTGCAAACAGCGCGTTTGCAAGAACCATCAACATGACCGAAACGAGGAGTCAAACCATATCACACGTCCAGTCGGACACCAACCAGCCACCTCCAACTAAAAACGTCACGCAACCACCAACAGTTCTGGTACTGCAACAACCCAGTGGCGCTCTACAAACACAACTAACCAACAAAATGGTCACAATCATTTCGCTCGTGGAAGACATGTACCTCGTCACCACAGCAACCTCCGAAGCAGAAAAACCTACAATCTCTGGCACCTTTCTGGAGGATTCCGCAGAATTCCTCCAACAGATGGAAGCGATGGACTCAGACCCACCTACAAAAACCGCTCAATTCCGAGGACAAGCAGTCATATGACGGGAAACATACGCGATGTTCCAACCCACCTGCAGCGAATTCAAAAGGTTTTTTCTGGATAGGTACGACAGTCCAACCATCAGCGCCAAAATAACTTCCGACTACTATGGACAGAAGCAAATCTCAATCAGTAGCCGCCTTCTTCGGCACTAAGACGAAGCAAGCCCACCGCCAAAAACTATACATCAACCGGTTGTTCACGGATGTACTCCTACCGACACTGAAAAATCCAATCCACATGCCAACAACAGTATGGGGAATTGTCTCGCGCCGCACAAAAATCGAAGGAAACGGAAAAGAGGCAACAATAAGAACGACCAACCCCATACCAGCTGCCAGACGTTCACTCACAGCAGAAGAACTACCAAGGTGCCGCTTCTGCCCTCAAAAATACTGGCACTGAGACTGTCCAACCAAAAACTCGGAAAACGACATTCCGGCCTAGCCACGCCATACTACAGCCCGGTCGGGCGAAACGAACTGGCGCGACTAAACATCATCCACGATGATCCACTACCAAGTATTCCCGTCACCATAGCGAAGATAAACTTCAACGCACTACTAGATATAGGAGCATCGACGTGCACGATCAGGGAAGATCGAATACCCGCAGGTTCAAAGTAGAACTCTATCATGCCTCTGCTTATCTAGACGAAACAGGGACGGAAATGGCAATCAGAGGCAGGTTCCGCACGCCATTCACCCTCGGAAAAGTGACGAACCACAAAACCTTCTTGGTAGTAGCAAACCTCGCTGAGGATATCATTTTGGGTAAATCTTGGCTTCAACGCCAGAAAGTGGTGATGGATTACGAACAAGGGTCCATACATTTAGGAGCACATAATCGTAAGACGCTCTACTAGAACGAAACGGTGACGCCCGTTACCACCAACAGGCCACACACGCCAACTGTCACTCACCAGTTTCCAGATGAATTCTTGGCCAGCAACCTTCAAGAAGAATTCCACTCAGTAGTCAATAGGCCAACACCACCAACTACCGCGGCCAGCACCAGCCTATTACCACTGGACAACAAAACATGCAGACCACGAGCTATTCACGCAGCCCTCGTAAATCTACCCAATTATGTGCAAGTCGCAAAACCAGAAAGGCATACCAGTGAACGGATGTCCCAAGAAGGGGTACTCTTTCAATTACAACTATCCCACCCAGCATGGAAAGGTTCGACATCGTCAAACAACAGTGACGCCCGTCATCGCCACCAGGCCACCCACGCCAACTGCAACTAACCAGTTCGCAGATAAATTCTTGCCCAGCAGCCATCGGAAAGAATTCCAATCAGTGATACATAGGTCAGCACAACCAACTACTACAGCCGGCACCAGCTTATTATTACTAGAAAACAAAACATGCAGACCACACGCTAACCACGCAGCCCGTGTCGTTCGGCCCAATTATGTGCAAGGCGCAAAACTAGAAAGACATACCAGTGGACGGATGTCTCAAGAAGAGATAACCTTTCAATTACAACTATCCCACCTAGCAGCAGACGACCATGGAAAGGTCCGACGCCGCCACACAACGATGACGCCCGTCATAGCCACCAGGCCACCCACGCCAACTACAACTAACCAGTTCACAGATGAACTCTTGCCCAGAAGCCACCGGGAAAAATTCTAACCAGTGATCGGTAGGTCAGCACAACCAACTACCGCAGCCGGCACCAGCCTATTATGACTGGAAACCAAAACATGCAGACCACGAGCTAACCACGCAGCCCGTGTCGTTCTGCTCAATTATGTGCAAGGTGCACAACCAGAATGGCATACTTGTGGACGGATGTCCCAAGAAGAGGTACCCTTTCAATTACAACTATCCCATCCAGCAGCAGACGACCATGGAAAGGTCCGACACCGCCACACAACAATGACGCCCGTCATCGCCACCAGGCCACCCACGCCAACCGCAGCTAACCAGTTTGCAGATGAACTCCTGCCCAGCAGCCATCGGGAAAAATTCCAACTAGTGATCGGGAGGTTAGCACAATCAACTACCACAGCCGGCACCAGCCTATTATAACTGGAAACCAAAACATGCAGACCATGAGCTAACCACGCAGCCCGTGTCGTTCTGCTCAATTATGTGCAAGGCGCACAACCAGAATGGCATACCTGTGAATGGATGTCCCAAAAACAGGTACCCTTTTGACGACAATCATTCCACTCAGCAGCAAGCAATCATGGTGAAGCCCGACGCCGCTGCACAAAGCGGAAACGTAAACGCCGCTACAGGCTTAAATATTTTGACAAGTACCGCTCCCTCGCAACAATCTAGTACGCTACACTCTTCAGCGAGGAGGGAGAATGTTGACTATAATACCATGCCCGAGCTGAACACAGAACAAATTAAAGAATCGTTCTTGACTATATCAAAGTACACGAGGAGCTGAACACAGAACAAAGTAAAAGTCGCGAGAATTTCTAACTCATTTTTGTGATACCGAAAAATCAGCACGCTCATTGGTCAAACTAAATTTAGAGATTCTTTTACACTCGAAAATCGAAGCACAATTTCATTGGTTAAAGACATCATTAACGTTTTTCAACACAGGAAACATAAGAAATGAAAGTGTATAAATATAATTACAAATTCTCCGAAAGACATTCGTTAGTGCTCACCATAGCCTAAGAAATCATCTTGCAGTACTCTCCATAGCCTGCAAAACCTTCAGCGAGCAGCGCTCTCCATAGCCTGCTATACTTCAGCACGTAGTACTCTTCATAGCCTGCGTACTCTCCGACGGTGACGCTGTCTGCCGCCGCCGTATCTAGGGCACGTCACTATAATTCATCAATCAATAATTACAAACTACGTATGGGCGTTAAGCTCCGTTCCATATTTCACCGACAAGTCGTTATTGTGACTGCGTCTGTCAACTCTACACCGGGACAACACCCCCGACGCCTAAGGCACCACTGCCACGACGTCTTTCAAAGGGTTCCGAAAATCACCGAAGACCTCCAAACTCCTCCAAGCTATACATACGACAACAGCATCATAACTTTTCATACCAACACGTTGTCTCACAAAAAAAACACAAAACCTTCCGACGAGTTTCAAAGACTACCGAAGAGATCTGGGCTTTTTAAAACTGTAAATAATTTCTAACTATCGCTGCTCAAGTTCTTGCTGGGCGTCACAAATAAATTCCGAAGCTTTCCGAAGAGTTCCGAAGACCGCCAAAGACGACTGGAACTCTTCAAACTGTAAATATTTTCTAGCTACTTTTATTCAAGTTCTTACTCGGACTCACAAGCAAATTCCGAACCATTCCGAAAAGTTCAGAAGACTACCGAAAACTTGTACATTCCTTTAAACTGTATATACATTCATTCAATTCGTGCTTAAGCTCATTTTGGTTCTTCAAGCAATCATGAAGCCTTCCGAAGAGTTTTGAAGATTACCGAAGTCTTCCAAACTGCTTCAAACTGTTAAAGTCCTTCAATTTTAACTATTTCATTTTTATTTTCGTGTAATTATAAAACTTCTAATTATTTTTACTTATACTCATTAAACAAATAATCAAGCCATGCCTACATGCATTCAGACGCCACCCACCCAAACGATAACATAAGTAGTTTCACAATCAGTGTGTAATGTAGAGGAGTAGCTAGCAGAGTCGCCTTATTATGTGGTTCTTTCAATATTATTTGATCACCATCTGACTTTTTAATATAGGTTGTTAAATTTAATTGAGCTACACTTATAATTCATTTCTTTGTAGGAATTTACACAAGGACGCTTAGTCTCTCACATTCTTATTCTCTTCTGATGTTCTATATTTTAACTGCGTGTATACATGTACTAATTATATGATTCTATATTACTCTTAATCTGTATTACTCTTAATTACATTCTGTATTCTTTTTAATTCTATTCTTAGTTTCACATTGCGCTTTATATGTATATATATATATATATATACATATATAATGCTATGATAATAGGGTAGTTTAGGGGTAGGTTAAGTCATAGGGGTCGTAGAATAAATATAAACACCTTCAACTTTAAAAAAAGTAAATCGGTCACTCTACATAATGTTAATTAAGAGGACACTGTATATAAAATGTGCGAAATTAAATGCATGAAAACATAAATATGTCTAAGTGTGGTTTACAAGTAAAGATAAAATTTTAAAACGCAATAAATTGCATCAAAATTAAATCACCGGAAAGCATAGGTAAATTGGCATTGCAAATATTTAGCAATTGCGTCGAAAATATCAACGTACACGCATTCTAAATAATTCAGTACTAGAAAATCGTAAGTGACTGGAAGAGAACACATTTGTTCAGAAAACCAATATTCTGTAGAAACAAATAAACACCAGGCGGTTCAATTATACAATAATATTAACAAACATCCAAACACGTGAGTTAATGAAAGTCAAAAGTTGGAAATTTTCGAATAATATTACAATATGCGGGATGCGGACGTGACGAATAGAGCATGCATCGAAGATTTAAACTAAGTAATTTGTAAAAATTCCGAGTTATGCGAGATAAGGCAAAAGTATCAGCCCAGAATGTAAACAAGCCAATGAAAACAATTGGAGGAAGGGCTTATATATACGATAATAACGGAACGACATTTTGGTCTATATTCAAACTGAGCAACGACTATGTTCAAAGGTGTTAAAAACTTATGTAACTAATAAAGTATAAATCAAAACAATTCAGAGTTAAAAAGTGCAAGAATTTGTGCAACGAAAACTAAGCCGATCTATAGATAGACGTAAGTTAAATAACTTAATTAAATTCATTTCTAATAGTAATGAAACAGGACTTTAATTTGGGACATATTTAAATGAGACGATTTTAATTTGAGCTGTAATTTAAAACATATTTGATTGAGATGGCTTTAATTTGGAATATTTAATCAAGACGACTTTAGTTTGGGACATATTTAAATAAGACGACTTTAATTTGGGCTGTAATTTGGGACATATTTGATTGAGATGGCTTTAATTTGAGATAATTAATCGAGACGACTTTAATTTGGGACTTCTAACTTTGAACATACTCTAATTTTAGAGATAATTTAAAAATGAACGTATTCTAATTTGGACATACTCCGATTTGGCACGATTTTAATTAGAAGCGGTTTTATGGGAGGCGATTCTTATATGGGGCCGGCATATCAATAAGCAAAGCGTACACAAAAAGGGGATGCAGATCATAGGCTAGGATGAAACTACAGAACCCATTCCAGGTTAGCAATCTTAATACACTTTATTATTGAAAACTGTTTTGATTTAATATTTGCCATACATTGTATATTTGTAAGCGTCATCAAAAAGGTCACTTAAAAATTTATAAAACTGAATAGGTATTTTGGAAAGTTCGAAGGTCCCTGAATATAATTAAAAAGTATTTTTGCTGGCTTTCAGAAAAGCATAAATCTGGTATATGTAGATATTTTGTACAAAAAGAAAATTTTGAGTGTTGTAAATATTATCAATTATTATATTGTGTGTTCTAGAATTGCTTTATTTGATTCAATAAGATTTATTCAGTAAGCTAGTCGGGGTAAAAACCTTAAAATTAATGTTTTATATAATAAAAGGACTAGTACATCAATTTTACGACACCCACCGTTGCGGCTCGATAATCCTAAAACAGGGAATTTCATAGTAAAAATATGATACCCAACTTGGGGCAATTTTCATAGCAATATATATATCTTTAAAGTAGGTATATGCCATAATTATAGAATTCCGACAACTATTAACTATTCGATAAGTGGCTTTGTAGTTCAAGGTATTGCAATTGGAATGTGTCTGAAAACATTTTTTCGTGTTACTGAGTTAAATTACTAAATTTATTCTACGAATGGCGTAATATTGAAAAAATAAATATTGAAAAAATAAAACAAATAGGCGCTATTAAATGTATGGGCGGCTCGTGGATCAGACAGGTTTGCGTATAATTGTTGATTCCAAGGTCTGGGGTTCGATTGCCGACTCAAACCGCTTGAAAAAGCTATGCGACCAGTTTTCACAAAGGTACGCTCTTGTTCGGACGAGAGGTAAAACGTAGGTTCCGCGTATGTGTGTGTGTGTGTGTGTGTGTGTGCGTGCGTGTGCGTGTGCGTGTGTGTGTGTGTGTGTTACGCACGTTAAAGATCACCACCTTGCTTGGGACAGCAAGGGTTCAGCAAAATTGAAAATTTCCCGGCTAATGTAGTATCTTCGGAGCATTGGAAAGTCAAGTGCAGGGTATTGATTGTATCGATCGACTTTATGAATCAGATAGGTTTGCGTATGACTGTTGATCCCAAGGTTTAGGGTTCATTTCCGGACACGAACTGCTTTTTTCACAAAAACTCGCCCTCGTTCGGCTGAGAAATAAAATGCTAGGCCGCATGTGAGTGTTGTCACGCACGTTAAAGATACCCACATTACTTAGAATAGCAAAAGCGCGGCAAAATTCAAAATTTCCGCTTAAAAAACACGCTTCCTGGCCAATGTTTTCTATTCAGTTCTATTGCGGTTTTTGTTTTCGAAACTGAGATCCAGACAATTTTTACCATTTAGGGGATTCTGAAACTAAATATCAAAAAGAAAAGAACAAATCTAATAAATGTAAATACTGTTTCAATTTTAAAAATGCACTAATTGTATTAAAAGTAAAAACAGTAGTGACTAAATCTATATGCTGACAGATTCGACCGACCTATTGAAATTTCTCAAAACATCAAGCCGAATTCAAAACAATAGAATGAGCATATATTTTTAATTAAGTGATAGTTATCTATAAATTAAATGAAAAAGGGTTTAAAAAAAATTACATCTCTTTTGGATATAAATTAATATGTAATTAAAATACTTACTACTGTTTTGGATTTACTGTGGATTGGGAGCCTTAATTTTTGAAAAAAAACCTAACTTATTATAAAACAATACTACCATTTTTCAAAAGCTAGAGCACATAAAGCAAGAAGGTGCTTTTATGTCACTAAATAAAACACGTAAAAAATCAAACGTCAAGTGTTGACTGCATGATATGATAACTAAAGCTCCGATATAGGATTTATATTCAAAGAATTTGCTATATCGGCATAAATATGAAAGATATTTCCTAGAATATCCAACAGGTTTATAAAATACATTCAATTATTTACGTTGCAGAAATATAATATAAAGACTCTTCAAGTTTTTCAGAGAAATTTCATTTCAGGACGTGTAACAGTTTAAAAACGGTGTAAATGAATAAATTCACAAAAGCAGTTTCCGTTGCCAGGATAATAGATTACCGCTCACGGTCCAATATGTTCTTTATATATATTTCCTAGTAACGTCTTTGAAGTTCACTTGCACCTGCTTATTTTCAGTTCAATTCTAAAGGATTATAGGGATTAAATACTTCCCGGAATAACACCTTGAGTTGAGATATTATGTATAGTATCCATATATTCGCTTTTGCGAAAGAACCGCAACTGTAAGGAAACCAATCCTATAGAACTTCCTCTAAAGTGTTTTTGTATTCTTCGTTTTGTATAGAGTATGAAATATAGAATTACGACTGATCACATTAAAACACAATATACGTAGGTATTATATTTTACAAACCTAGATCTATTTAGGGTAGATTAAGTTTTAAAAGCGATTTGCCGTCCCCAAGCGTTCTACCCGGGTACTGTACACTTTTTTGGTTTCGTCTTACGGCGGGCTTGATGTTAAGTACACAACATTTGATGAATTTATGTCGACTTCAAACATTTAAAGTAAAGGTATGGTTTATCTGTTTATACCACTAGGAATTTCTCTACAAAGCTTTATGATATGATCGAGATCGTTCTTGAATTAAATATAATTGTTTCTACTAATTTAGGTGGTCAGGAAACCCTTTCTATTAAACTTCCAGGAGGTGGCATAACATTACTGTAGTTTATCTGTTGCGGCCTTGTGAAATATATCTACAAAAACTTATACTCGTGCATTGGAAAATATCTGGCAATATAAATTCAAATTGCTTAGTAAGCAACTATCCTGATAGTCCCTACTTCTATTACATCTTCACTTAACATAGTTGTTTGTTCGTGTTTTACATAATGGTCATCTTTCTTTTGCTAAAAAATACACGAGCGCTTAATATAATATCTTGGCTTAGAAATAAGGCAGGGGTGGAGGGTCCTGTTTCTATAATCCAAGAAAGAAAGTCTTTCTCTGTTTTTCATTAGTGTGGTTGCTTTCCCATAAACCTATAGTGGAGCTCATTACTTCTGTTGTTCGAATACAAGAAAGCTTTTGGTAAAGGTTAAATTGGTAAAATTATTGCACATGACCGTATAGCTTTTCAAACGATTTTCTAACGGTTTTTCCAAGACAGAATTGGGATAACTATCAAATGCTTAGATATGCACTAAAGATGATCCTTTTATTTAGAAAAAATAAAAACAATTGACTAGAGCCTATATAAGAAATAAAATTTTCGTTTTTCACAAATAATGTACGTCTCAACTATCCCAGAAGACTGCACAGCACACGCCGAACTATCTTTCAGAATGCAACCCCATAGAAGAGTTTTCAATAATTTTTGGCATTTCACAACCTTTTAAATGTAATTTGCTTTTGCAATTGTAGATTAACTGCAAACCTTAGTTCACGCATATATATGTCTTTCAAAATGTGATGTTTTAAATATTCCATACGAGTAATTAAGATGTATATGGAACATTCTAGAAAGGACGTTTGTTCAATTTCTACTAAATCAGCTTCATATCTATCTGCCGACAAGGAAGAATGATTGACAGATATTGCAATACAATAAGATTATTCTCGAAGAGTTTGATAAAGCACAATCTAGATATTTTTCATGTTTTCGAATAAAGGATTATCGTATGCAAGTGTGAACACAGTTGTGACATCATAGTTTAATTTAAATTTAGTTCTAATAACCGGTTGATGTACATAAATTGATATGAAGATAAATCTGCTTATGTGATATAAATCTGTTAGAGACATAAATTACCGGTAATATTGTTGCTGTAATATTGTTTAATTCGACGTAACTAGAAGATTAAATTAGTACCTACAAATAGTGATAAAGCTAGTGCTCATATAAATAGTACTCTAAATAAATATCTAATTGCAAAGAATAATTGTTAAATTTGTATTTATTGGAAATATAAGACAATTAGAAAGTTCGTTACAATACTTTAGTATTTCATGTTAAACCTTGATCTTTCTTAATTAAAAAAATTATTACTGTTTTATCTGTAAAGCGTTTCTAAATTAAGGAGCTTAAAAAGTGTAACACAAGCGAAAAGTTATTAGAACAAGTTTTTGAGGTTTTCAGGTATTATATTTTTCCTACGCAAGAAAACATCTAGACGCTTATACTTTGTTAGCATGAAACTACTGCATTGTACCCCAAAGAAATGTTAAAAATAGTTTTCCAAAGTTAATAATATCATTATGTTTCATGGACTTTGTAAAACTGAATATATTGAAATTTGAAATATTATTACTAATGCATTGTAAAGGATTCTTGTTCAAGCAATCACAGATCAGGAATTTGTTAAACCAATTTTCTTAATAACGAAGAATATCTTGCATAAGCTATACTATTACTTCCTCCAATATCTATAACCAGATAATAGCTCTGATTGTAAACAAAATTAACCTTGCTTATTATAAATAAATAATAATTCATTTATACATCCGAAGCAATATCTGGCCATATATTGACGTGATAAGGGGTCCCGAGAGGTCATTAAAACCCAAATTCTGCAAATAAATATCACTAAGCCATAAAAGAATCCGGAAAAAACAGAAATTTCCGTAAATTTTAGGTTACGTCCTGTATAATACAAGTGTACTTTTATTCATTGAGTTACAAGCGAAAAATGGAATTGCGCGTGTATTAATAATCGCCCTGTATGATACAAGCATATTATAAATACATAGCAAGCTACGTAAATTGTATATGTAAAAATAATTAATTTTAAGATACCGTAAAACGCATTAAATACGAACGCAAATTTATCACTCGTTTGTAATAAATAAAATGCTCTTTCTAGGCATGAAAATAATTAATTTTGTGTAGTAAAGCACATTTTTCCGTAAAAGCAAATATTTGCTATGTAAATGCAACTAATTTGCATTATAAATGCATTAAAGTTTAAATTAATAACTTTATGTATTATCTGAATTCAATTTAAATTGAGAAAAATACGTCAATTCGTATGAACTCATTAACAAATAAACATTTATTCTAAGAAGCAGCCCGGACAGTAAAAAAAAACCCGTCAAAATAGTTAAAAGTTATTTATTACTTTTTGCAATTACTAGATTAGTATGCGACGCTACAATAACCTTAAGTGTTAAACAAAGACGAGCAACGCACGTCACTAATAACTGGAACGAGATAATAAAATTCCACGATTTTGAACGCTAATGAGGATTTCCTAGATAATTACGTAAGATATGCGTATATTATTTAGGATGGAATCCCGCAAATACTACTATATTCTAGAAATAAATAATTTTATTTATAAAAAAAAGCATTTATTAAATAGATTCATTCGAGAATTCTATCGCGAAATGTTCACTTAGGTTTCGAGTTGTTGCTTTGCGAAGATGATATTTGAAATATGCAATAAGCATACCTTAAATTAATAACTATGTTGTTACAATGAATAAAGAAGTGGTGTTTTTAAACGTAACCTGCATAAAAATGGAAATTAGTAGATGTGATTATATACAATGAAGGGGGAAATTTCTTCAATTTAACGCTACTTTTATTAAATAATTAAAAAAAAGATTTAAGCAAATATGTACTTTGATAGCTGCCGTTTGAGAAGAAGATTTTAAAAATGAAAATGTTGCAAGCTGATAGGGACGTCAAATTAAAATAAGAAAATATTTAATTACGAATTGCAAAAAAAAGCTTCGTGGACTTTGCAACTTTAATTTTCCTTAATAATATTGTTTCTAATTGATATTGGAGTGTTTGTCATTGAATTTAAGTCTAAAGTAGAATAGATCTGAATTATATAATAATTTTATTTTTGTAAGGATCTTTACCAGAACGTTTGTGTTCAAAGTTTGAGACACTCTGACCTTTTAATACATTATCTGTCAAGAATCTTTTTGGCCAAACCAAACCTCACAAGCGTGAGAATCATAACGAGGTAAACTATCCACAGGAGAAAAAATTTAGCTCTATAAATTTAAAATAAGATTAGGCACATTTTTACAATTAAGTAAATAAGTGCTTCTTAGAAATTATTTGATGTTTGAATGAAATGATGTTGTAAATGTTCTACATGCTTTTGTATGACAGAAAATATTTCATACTGTATAAATGCTTTGTGATATTGCTGTGTTTGATTTCATTTTATAAATTCCAACATTTCCGTTGAGTTAGCCAGGCAAGGCAAAATTAGAAATAAAGGTAAGTCAACAATTTCAAGTTTTACGATTTGCTGTATCTGCAGCACATCACTCTCTTAGTGATGCTCTCAAACCGGCGTTGCCACAGCAATATATATATATATATATACAGACGTGATAAAAGGGTCAGGATAGGTCACTGAAACCAAAATCCTACAAATAAAACGCACCAACTATAAAAGAAACAGGAAAGAATAAATTTTTCGAAAATTCATGCTTACATCTTGTATAATAAAAGCGTACTTTTTAGTTATTATAGTGCAAAGCCAAAACGCAATTTTGTGCGTGCAAATAACTATTCTGTATAAAAGAGCGCATTGTAGATCCATAGTGCAAAGCAAAACACGCTTTTCATGTCTTTAAAAACTCTAATTTTAAATAAATAACGTTGTAATAAAAAACGGGGGTAATTAAAACTTTTGTAAGTTTATTACCCTTTATCCTCGTGACTATCAGCTATATACTAAAACTCTCTATTTTTAATCTGATATCACTAGGTCGAGATTTTCTTCTTTATACTCCAAGCCCAGGGTAATGTCAGATGGAAAACGGCTTTAGACAAAGAAAACTCTTAGGGGTTAAACGGCTAGTAGAGTGTTAGCTCTGGGTAGATCATGAGCATGGGTCATGGGTGGATAATCGACCAAAAATATTTTTAATAGGCGCCACCGTATTTTTAATACAAGTGCCAACAAAATTTAACTGTGTTTGTATAAGGGAATGCGGAAACCTTATCTTAACACCACTATCATAGCCATAAAATTTGAATTTCACTCTTTATCACACACTTACCAAAACCTCAACCACCAGATGTCAAACAGTTGTCTCAGCTTTACCTGTGAACAAACAAAAACACCACATGGACACTATTTGTGTCTTCAAAAGCATATGCCAAAAATAGAATAAATGAATTTAAACATCTGTGAAATACTAAAGGGATTCATTTTCATTACTCTGTCTTTTACTTAATGAGGGTTTGCTCTAGTTTTCTTTTCCTAATTTAAATGTTGAATAATAAAACTTCTTTCAAAGGAAACAAAATGAATTCTATTTATATGTAGAAATCTGATTAAATACATGTGACTGCAATATATATATTTACTATCTTGTCTTAAAATTTATATAAAAGAATTTTAGTGAAGTTTAACCTTCAAAATAAATATGTATTAATTGATCATTTCTATAAAATTTAGTTTAAGCAAACATGTAATAATTTATTAGATCATAACACATGAATTTATTTTTACTATAATCATTGAAGCGCTTCCTTGACCATTTACAACAAAGATTGATCATAAGAAAATAGCGATCATAAAATGCAACTACTCAAATTTAACTGTAATCTACACAAAAATATACACGAATTTCAACACCAATAAAAAGCTTTTACATGACCTGACTGTTTTAAGCAAAATGTGAAAATTAAATCAAGACTGCATCTGGCGTCTAGATTAGGAAACAGAATCTATACTATCTTTTTTATCTGACATAAGTTGTCATTTTAAATATCTTAAAACACATTGAGTGCGTGTACAAGCAACAGACAAATTAGATATTTATTCGGTGTGTTATTGACTTTAAAAAACTACTTTTTATTTGTGTTACTCTAATATTCAACGTAGCAAATCTCATAATAATTTACTATACTTTCAAAGTTACGGAAAGTTTCAAACACTCACGTGTATCCAAATAAATTGCAGGTGCAAAATCATGACGTCAGCTGTTGTATTTTTCCAGCGTATTAATCATCTGTAAGTTTGAAGTACCAAGATTCTTTGTATAATAAACCATTTCTATACGGCGTATTAAATAGATAGAACGAAACCATAACTGCCTGCTTTAAATTATTGCGACGAAAATTTATTATAATTTAACATTGAAAATTGTTGTTGTAGATATGTCCATTAGATATTGCACTAAAGTGAAATATATTAGTTTAATTTATAATATTAATCTATACCAACTGTCTTAAATGATGTATATTATTGTTCCATGTTCTCAACTCAAGTTCTTCTCTCTGACTCTATTAGACGCCTCGTGTTTTAGTCGAGATATCTTGACTTTTATCTCTAGTCTACAAAAAGCGACTTGATTCTTCGACGTTGGAAACAAAAGTGCTCATAATTAGCTAGACTACGCTTGGCAACAAGCCACAGAATATAAATCTCCTAGATTCTATGTGTTATTGTGAATATTATACTTTACTTTTATTGGCTGAATATTTACGAATTAAATGCTTTAAAATTTATCTGTTTTATTATTAATTTATTAGGCTTGGTGCAACAAGAAAAAAATACGTTACACAGCCTCTTCCCAAGAGAAAAATTCGAGGTATGGAAGAATTTTTCTAAAAAAATTTTGACTGAAACTTCAAAATTACTCTTATTAACTGTATAAACCTCTAACAACTCACAACAAAACAGCACAAACTTTAACTATAACTAACGATGAGTTTAACAAAAAAACAGAATCATTCACTAATTGATATGGGGAATATTAATGCATGGGATTGAGTGATTAGTAACTGCGCGTACTACACGCCTATAAAGGGACAAATTCGGGAAGTCATAATCAGTATATACGTCAATCAGTTAAGAATATTTAGGGAATCTAACACTCAGTGGATGCATGTCATCTATAGTTACAAACGCAACAACCATATCAAAATAAAAAATTTTACCTGAAGCGAAAATATTTTTCTATAAATTAGAACTGTAATAAACAAAATCGAATGTATAACAAAATTACTATTAAACAAAAATCTGTACAACGAATACTCTTTCTAATTTACTATATCTGTCTTAAGGATTTATGTACATAACTTTCCAAGTGCTAATTACATTTAAACTAATCGATGAATTTAACAAGTACCAAAAGCTGTTATTTACGAAGTCCATCCACGAAACAAATCTCTAATACTCGAGAAACAGACAAAGTATTAACAATACTTATTCATCAACAAGATACCTTTGATCTTTGAGTGAGCACCTCACAACATTATCTGTACGACTACTATGCTACAGACTCAACTATATCTCTCAAAAATCCTACAACATCAGTGATTCATCACCAAAGAACTCCAAAACCACTAATAAATCATACTTTGAGCCTACTGGGAGACATCCACCAGCAACTCACAAAAAAAACTCTTCATGAACTCTCTTAGCTCATGTACACTCTCAATAAAAAATAAGCACATCAGGCCTAGTCTCAAACTACTAAATCAAAACTCAAGCATTCCTTTAATGCTTAATACTCTATCACACTCTAACTATATAACTATACTCAACACTTTACTAAACACTCTCTATAATCTCCATCATGTGCCTCATTACTGAATACGTACCTCTTCACCGAATACATATTCTTCTCTATATACCTGCAACATCTCTCAACATATGCTGCACTCTCAAACACCTCAAAAAAATATATCATCATTCAAAATCCATAAACATATCCTTGTCGTCATCAAAAATTATCATTTAACACATCCTTGTCGTCCTTTAACACATCTTTGTCGTCATTTAACACATCTTTGTCGTCATTTAACACATGCAACATCTAAATCAACAAACATATTAAGCTCTATTACTACTAAAACAAAAATTACTTTAAACAAACCAAAAAAAATTTCACTAACTTTAATCTTGTCCTACTTAAGAATTTAAAACATGGACCAAAAAGAATTACTACTGACATCAACTATAATTAGAAGTACTTAAGGATCAGAAACATTCTTAACATCTTCATTTTCACCTTCATCTGTCGCAGAATTATCGATACTAAACATTTTCTTAGACTTAAATTTGAAGATACGGATAAATGAAAAAGGGGGAATTTGAATACGAAATTATTTTCTACTTTACTTCATGATAACTATTAATAAATGTTCTGGTACACACTTACTCTACCCATAATCAAACTGTCGATATAAACTAAAGTGCTTCACAACGCATAAATTTGCTAGTATGACAAGCTCCTATATGAGCCTCACCTAGACTTATAAACAAAATTGCTAGAATGACAAACTCTTCTCTGAGTCTCATCTAGACTGACAAACTAAATAAGCAAAACGAATCACATCATAACCGACTTCAAATAATCTCAAGTGACGATGCCAAAACTGCTAAAGCGACAAACTTACCACGACCCTCGCATAGACTGACATAACGCTGAGCGACCAACCCTTCCGGAGTTTCGTCTAGACTAACATAACGCTACACGATGAACCACAACAAGTCTCGCACAGATCTAACTTAACTCAACATACTACGTTGTAACGCGACCATAGAAATTGCTACTCAAAACCAATCAAACTAAACCAAAACGTGCTCATGCACAAGAGCAATCTTCAAACTATATTTCAACAGTAAAAACTTGTGTACCATTAATCGACCAACAAATATAACTAATAAGACTAAAAGATGAATCTATTATCGATGAAATACATACAAAATCAAATAAACCTGTAACATCCATATCAAACAACTTTATCATTTTATCTAGAAACAGGAATTTCGCTACTCATTTTTAAGTAAATGTACGATGCTATAAATTTCTGCCATAATTAAATATCTGAATACCTCTAACGTAACTCAATTATAAAATTTTTGAAGATGAAATCTCAAACAAACGAATGTCCTAACTATATAAAGAAGAACTCACTATAAACTGTAACAAACTTTAACAAAAATGAAACTAAAAGAAGACGTTACTAATATCAAAGCAAACCTCAGTCGGTGAATATAAGTGTGATGAAAATAACTACTAAATGTTCCAGCCTCTATGAAATTATTCGAGCCTCTAACTGAAATTGAGTCTCTAAATGAAATTCGAGCCTCTAAATGAATTTCCAGCCTCTAAATGAAATTCCAGCCCCACGTTGCGAGCGCAAGTGTAATAAAAAACGGGGGTTATTAAAACTTTTGTAAGTTTATTACCCTTTATCCTCGTGACTATCAGCTATATACTAAAACTCTCTATTTTTAATCTGATATCACTAGGTCGAGATTTTCTTCTTTATACTCCAAGCCCAGGGTAATGTCAGATGGAAAACGGCTTTAGACAAAGAAAACTCTTAGGGGTTAAACGGCTAGTAGAGTGTTAGCTCTGGGTAGATCATGAGCATGGGTCATGGGTGGATAATCGACCAAAAATATTTTTAATAGGCGCCACCGTATTTTTTAATACAAGTGCCAACAAAATTTAACTGTGTTTGTATAAGGGGAATGCGGAAACCTTATCTTAACACCACTATCATAGCCATAAAATTTGAATTTCACTCTTTATCACACACTTACCAAAACCTCAACCACCAGATGTCAAACAGTTGTCTCAGCTTTACCTGTGAACAAACAAAAACACCACATGGACACTATTTGTGTCTTCAAAAGCATATGCCAAAAATAGAATAAATGAATTTAAACATCTGTGAAATACTAAAGGGATTCATTTTCATTACTCTGTCTTTTTACTTAATGAGGGTTTGCTCTAGTTTTCTTTTTCCTAATTTAAATGTTGAATAATAAAACTTCTTTCAAAGGAAACAAAATGAATTCTATTTATATGTAGAAATCTGATTAAATACATGTGACTGCAATATATACAGGGTGCTTCAAAAAAATGTATACACACTTTAAACTATTGTAGTTTTCCCGCTCTACAAGGCTAATGTTATATTTCTTTGCCAGGTGCCAGCATAATCGTCCCTCTATGTTATATTATCAGTTGGAATTTGTAATATCAACATGGGGGACGTACGTTTGAGTTTTGAAGAACGTAAGCAGGTTATTAAGTGGTACTGGAAGTTTGAGAATGTAAATGAAGTTCAAAGACAGTGGAGAAGGGAGTATGATACAGAACCACCTTCAAGATTCAACGGCAGTCTTGGAACTGTTTCAACGCTCTCCTAACAAATCTTCAAGGCAAGGCACGTGAAAGTGATGTAAGTGCAGCAGCGTGCTACGCATTCTGAAGAGAGGCAAGTATCGTGTTTACATACCAAGGCTGGTGCAACAGCTAAATGACGACGATCCAGATCGAAGGTTGCAATTTTGTGAATGGATTCAGGAGATGGTGATACGTTAACCGGGATTTATGGGTAGCATCATTTTGTCGGATGAAGCCCAATTCAAACTTAATGGAACTGTCAATAGGCACAATTGTGTTTACTGGTTTGAAGAAAATCCTCACATTACAATTGAAAAAGCTGTAAATTTGCCTGGTGTAAATGTGTGGTGCGGTTTGTCTTCAAGGGACTCATTGGACCTTTTCGATTTGAAGGACTGTAACTGGTATTAATTACCTAACAATGCTTGCTGATTCCATATTTCCTGCCATTCGTGCATTATACGGTAATGATGATTTTTATTTTCAACAAGATGGTGCTCCGCCGCACTATCACAGGGATGTACGAGCTTACCTGGATCAAAATTTGTCGGGCCAGTGGATAGGACGCAGGGGCCAATCGAGTTTCCAGCACGCTCTCCAGACCTTACACCACTGGATTTCTTCTTGTGGGACAGTAAAGATGAGGTGTACAAACGTAAACCACGTAACCTAGACATTCTTTGGAATGAGATTCAAGCAGTGTGTAGAGAATTTGAACAGTATTAACATTTGTTATTTATGTTTCATTTACATTGGACTTTCAGCTTTCTATTTTCCTGAAATTTAACTTTGTAGAACGGTAAATAAATTTTCTATGGAAGTTCAAAGTGTGTATACATTTTTTTGAAGCACCCAGTATATTTACTATCTTGTCTTAAAAATTTATATAAAAAGAATTTTAGTGAAGTTTAACCTTCAAAATAAATATGTATTAATTGATCATTTCTATAAAATTTAGTTTAAGCAAACATGTAATAATTTATTAGATCATAACACATGAATTTATTTTTACTTATAATCATTGAAGCGCTTCCTTGACCATTTACAACAAAGATTGATCATAAGAAAAATAGCGATCATAAAATGCAACTACTCAAATTTAACTGTAATCTACACAAAAAATATACACGAATTTCAACACCAATAAAAAGCTTTTACATGACCTGACTGTTTTTAACCAAAATGTGAAAATTAAATCAAGACTGCATCTGGCGTCTAGATTAGGAAACAGAATCTATACTATCTTTTTTATCTGACATAAGTTGTCATTTTAAATATCTTAAAACACATTGAGTGCGTGTACAAGCAACAGACAAATTAGATATTTATTCGGTGTGTTATTGACTTTAAAAACTACTTTTTATTTGTGTTACTCTAATATTCAACGTAGCAATCTCATAATAATTTACTATACTTTCAAAGTTACGGAAAGTTTCAAACACTCACGTGTATCCAAATAAATTGCAGGTGCAAAATCATGACGTCAGCTGTTGTATTTTTCCAGCGTATTAATCATCTGTAAGTTTGAAGTACCAAGATTCTTTGTATAATAAACCATTTCTATACGGCGTATTAAATAGATAGAACGAAACCATAACTGCCTGCTTTAAATTATTGCGACGAAAATTTATTATAATTTAACATTGAAAATTGTTGTTGTAGATATGTCCATTAGATATTGCACTAAAGTGAAATATATTAGTTTAATTTATAATATTAATCTATACCAACTGTCTTAAATGATGTATATTATTGTTCCATGTTCTCAACTCAAGTTCTTCTCTCTGACTCTATTAGACGCCTCGTGTTTTAGTCGAGCCATCTTGACTTTTATCTCTAGTCTACAAAAAGCGACTTGATTCTTCGACGTTGGAAACAAAAGTGCTCATAATTAGCTAGACTACGCTTGGCAACAAGCCACAGAATATAAATCTCCTAGATTCTATGTGTTATTGTGAATATTATACTTTACTTTTTATTGGCTGAATATTTACGAATTAAATGCTTTAAAATTTATCTGTTTTATTATTAATTTATTAGGCTTGGTGCAACAAGAAAAAAAATACGTTACAACGTTGTGTATTAAAAACACGTTTTTTTTGCATTCGAAGGCAATTAAAAACGTTGGTTATTTATGAATCATCATGCCTAGCGTACAAATTCAAACCGTATATGTAAAAATAATTAGTCGTTTAGAAATAATGTAAAAATGCATTAAATACAAACTTTATACCAGTTGCAAATCGATCACTTTCAAGCATAATAAGTACAAGGCCAATCTCCTTTATTATAAAAATATACATTAAAAACACGTTTTGTTTGCCGTGAAACCAATCTTTTATTAGTTATAAATGTGCATGTCTATTGCATGTGCAAAATCTGTTAATAAAGCAATTAAAGCTTAAATTAGTTAGCCAAATTGACCTCTATATAACATAAATTTAATTTTAAATAAAGAATACTTTCGAAACTATAAGATTAAGAAAGAATTGCGAGAATACGTCAATTAATAAGAAATATGCTATAAATTTGTTAAATAAAACAAACGGTTATTCCAGGAAGCCGCAGGTACATTAAAGATTATAAAATAGTTGTAAAATTCATTTTATTATTTTCATGTATCTACTGGATAGTATGCGACCCTACAATAACCTTATGTGTAAGAGAACGACGGGGCAGCGCGTTACACTATTAAAAATTAGTCACGCGAATCAACGCAAATGAGAAATTTTCGGAAACCTTGCGTCATTAGGGTGTGCTATGTTGCATAGGGACCTTGTACAATCTGGAAAAGTGATGTAGTCAAAATAAATTGCATATAAACGGGGAACTTTATTAAAGGGATCCATTCGATTAATTGGATTTGAGGTCGCGAACACGTTACTTTGAGAAGAATTGTTTTGAAGTATGCAGTACACATACCGTAATTAATAATTACGGTGTAACCGTGAATAAAGAAGTAAGTTTTAAACGTAACTTGCATAAAAATGAAAGTTGTTGAATGTAGCTATTTGATTTTGAAATATACAATAAAGATGTAAAATTTTTTAAGATTAGAAGTTACTCTAAAGTTTAATTAAATAAGTAAACCGACGATGCATGTTTGTAACTGACGGAGATTTAAATAATATGGAAAAGCTTGTAAACTCATTTTGACGTCAATTTAAAAGTAGAAGTAGAAGATATTTAATACTGTTAATTACGAATTGGATAAGCGCTTTGAGGATTTTGCAAGTATTACTTTTGGAACTTTTTTGTTTGTAACTGATATTTGAGTATTTTTGTCATTTAATTTAAGGTAAAATAATTCTTAATCATATAATTTTTTTTTGTGAGGGCTTCCATCAGGAAAGTTTGTGGTCAGAGTTCGAAACACTCCGATTTTTTTAATAGACTATCTGTTAGGGATTTTTTTACAAAACAAGCTTTACAAGCGTGGGAATAAAAGAGGTAAACTTTCTACAAGAGAAAAGATTCGAGTTCTGTAAATTTTAAGCAAGATTAGGTAAAGACATTTTGATAATTAAGTAAATAGGTACTTGTTAGAAATAATTTTATGTTTAAAAGAAACTATGCTGCCAATACTCTATATTCTTCTGTATGGGAGAAAATTGTTTTAGAATGTATAGATGCTTTATGATATTGCTGTGTTTGATTTTATTTTGTATATTCCATTACTTTCGTTAAGCAAGTCAGGCAAAGAAAGATTAGAAAGAAAATTAAGTCGGTAATTTCAAATTTTACAATATTTTTGTACCTGTATCATATCACCCATTTAGCGACGCCTAACGTGAGGAGTTATCACAGCACATTTTTAGCGGCGGTCCAACGTGAGGCCGTTGTCATAACAATAAATTTATATATATATTGCTGTGATACCACCAAAATCCGGGTACTCCGCTTTTCGAATCGAGCCCCTACGAATTGGATGTCAAGAATGCTGTGAATCCTACAAAAAGCTATTCATTACCTTAACTGTGTTGGTCCATTGACTTTCTTCTGTTAATCGCCTCGGCTGCTCCTCTAGATAGCTATCATCCTCATACATAAAAAAACAAACACATTCCTACCACAAACATCAACGTCAACTCTATTTACATCAATATTCACAATACATTAAAATTTCAAAATTAATATTCAGCATAAATTTTAATATCGGAAAATTTCAAAATTAAATTTATTATCATTTTAATGTGCATCCAGAATTAAAGTCCTTGTAGGATGCCTACTAATTACTATAACAATATATGCAGAGTACAAAGGGAGCATCTACCACCCCTTTACGTTAATTAACCAGGTTCGTCTAATTGAGCTCAAAGACATACCCTAAATTTTCATCATAATCTAGAACATCAATACTAAATACCCCTTTCTACTTAAACAAGCAAAATTTCACCTTAAAATTAAAATTTTATTGTTAGTACAATTTCACTAATGTCCATTTAAAGTAAATCAATTATAAAGTTATTCGACACACACCAAAATATCAAAGTTCAAACAAAAAAGTATAATTTACCTGAAGTTCACTGCACTCGTAGCTTCAATGTACATCGTCCCTTTTGTTAATCACACCATTCCAACTGGATTATATTTACGGCTTCTGATTCTCAACGCTTTTAAAATTTTCTCCATCACCATTCATCTAAAGTTGTTTCTGGGCTTTTCCGGAACTCATCTGTGTATATCTGACCCTTGTTTTGTGGATCCAGACACATTCATGAACCATTTAATTATTAACACCTCCGAAAAATAGCAAAGAAATTCATACTTCTTTCACCAATATACGCCAAAACTGCCTACTTTTGTGTATACATTTGTCGTTGTAAATTTTACTAATTGGTACAGTGATACTAAATTTTATTACCTTGTATCTAAGTGCACTAAAGTATATTCATGTTAGCACGTAAAGGACAAGCTGTTTTAAATCACATAATATTCGAGCAAACTGTTTAAATTATTTAATATTAAAACCGGAAAACTAAAAAACACTGTTTAACGCGTTCAATCAAGTCGAAGATCTAAGAGAGCTTGTTCATATTCCCCTGGGTATATATAGAGGTTAGCCTGTCTGTCGGTCGAGTCTCCAAAACGGCCAGTTTCTAGAATTTCGCATGCTCTGTTCCCAGTCCGTAGCCCGGCATGCGATTTTTACGAATTTTGCTTTCGCCCCAGTTAAATCTCAGAAAATTTCCACACGGCACGCAACGTCTGAGAATACCTAATTAAATTTTATACAGAAATGTTATTTCTACCTCTCAATTTTGCCTTTTACTTTCAACCAATCGCAACCCCATGACGTTGCTCTACTCACGCCTTTTACTATATGTGTCTCGGTCTTGCGCATATTATCTGTCTCTATCTACCCTGTTCTTATTAGTGCAAATTGATATTCCTTATTATCGATTATTTCAGTCCATGTGGACTATCTGGGTTAAATAACCTCGTATCGCACCTTCTCGTGAATATTAAGCCACGGTTTCTCCAAGATTCTTTGTAACTATTAATTATCTGCAACATTTACGCAGAATGAGCTTTTTTAAAAATACGCAAGGTGTTTAAACATACTATTAATTCTCAGAGCTTGATTTCATGGTATTTTATTGGGTTTTTCAAGTTTTTATAGATATTATATGTTACTAACGGTTCAATTAACTTCAATTACAATTATTATCTGTACGTTTTGTTTAATACCAGTTACTTAAAATAGAGTTAATTAATATAAATTTTGCACGTAATTTTTATTTGTTTCTTTACTAGGGATAATTAAATTACCCGTAAAGTTTTCTAATACTGCTTCCTTTTATATAAAGCGTCTTATAAATAATTTAAATCTCTTAATTTTAATAAAACGAAAGAAATTTTATGCTCCGCGCCGTTATTTAATAACGCGTACCTTTTTCCAAAGCTTCTACACGGTGATTAAAATTATTTGATGTGATTATTTAATTTTCTACCCTGGTCTAAATATGAGTAATATATATATATATATATATATATATATATATATATATATTTAATGCTATAATTATAGGGTAGTTTAGGGGTAGGTTAAGTCACAGGGGTCGTAGAACAAATAAAAGCAACTTACAGTTAACAAAAGCACATAATTTCAGGTATTATAAGAGTAAATAGGTCACTATACATATTGTTAGTTAAAAGCACACTGTATATAAAGATACATTAGATTAAACGCACAAGAATATAGAAATATCTATGAGTAGTTACAAGTTAAGATAAGATTTGAAAACGCAACAAAATGCATCAAAATTAAATCAACCGGAAACCTATATGAATTGGCTTTATAAATATTTAATAAGTGCGTTAAAAATATCATCGTATACGCAGTCTAAATTATGCATTATTTGAAAATCGTACGTGACATGTAGAATCACATTTGTTTAAAAATCCAATATTAACTAGGAAATAAACAAGCACCAGATTATTTCGGTTTAGATTAAAATAAATAACAAACTGAGTACGCGATTTAATAAATGAAAATTCT
The DNA here is from genome assembly GCA_036346225.1 of Platerodrilus igneus. NCBI lineage: Eukaryota > Metazoa > Arthropoda > Insecta > Coleoptera > Lycidae > Platerodrilus > Platerodrilus igneus. The sequence goes on along the minus strand of JARFIW010001292.1, from coordinate 3,502,428 downwards.
GAGGATTGCTCAATTTAATACCATGATATGTGAATATATTACGTGACAAGTCAAGCATTTATCCGAATATTTGAACTAAACAATTGATGAAATTCCTGGAGTACACAAAGATAAAGGCAAAAGGTGTCGTCCCAACACGTAAATAAACGAATGAAAAGCAAGAAAGGTACGGCTTTAAATACGATAAAAATGGAGCGACGAGTTTAGTATACATTTTAGACGGCTACGACTATATTCTAAAGTGCTAAATTATTTTACGTAATCAGTGAAATGAAAGTAAAAGTAAAGTCATTTTGAAAAGTGTACAAATTGTGCAAAGGGCGAGCCGATCTATTATAGACGTAAGTAAATAACGACTTAATAAAAATACATTTCTAACATAAATAAAACAGGGCTCCTGTTAATTACTGACATAGAAACTCTTTTTATTACTGACATGGAAAATGTTCTATTACTGTCTGTTTAATACCGACATGAAAATATTCTATTACTGATATTCAAATTGAATCTTAATTTGGATTAACTTATTACTGGCATCTTAATACTGGCTTTAACACTGAAATTTAAATAGGATTTTAATTTATTGATTTGGATTCTAATAACGATTTGGATTGTATTTTGGTTTTGATGTCGACTTTCAAATTTGACTCTCAATATTCAGACTTGGCACGAAAACTCTTGGGAGATGCAGAGGAACTACATAACCATTCCAGGTTAGCAATTTTGATATAATTTATTACTGAAAACTGTATTAATTCAATATTTTTCGTATCTGTAAGAGTCAACAAAACAATAGTTTTATTGATCAATTTATGAAAAAGGTAATAGGCATCTTGAAACGTTTCAGAGGTCTTTAAATATAAGCAAAAAGGCTAGTTTTGCTGGCTTCAATTTCATAAATCTGGTATATGTAAATATTCTGAAAAAGAGGAATATTTTAAAAGTTGTAAATGTTTAATCATTATATTGTGTATTGTAGAATTGCTTTATTTAATTGAATCAGCTAGTTAAGGCAAAGAAAATCCATAACTTAACATTTCACATCATAGGTGTTTGATTGATCAAAGGGGCTAATAAAAATATATCATAGCATTTTATGACGCTCATCGTAGGGGCTCGTTGATTATAATAAAAGCAACACAGCATTTTATGTACATTCAAAACGTGGGAATAAGAAATAACACAGCATTCTATGATAAACCAAACCGTGGGGATGAAATATCACAGCATTTTATTACACCCAATTGTGGGGCTGAAGTAATATCAAAGCAAAATATATATATATAATCAATAAGATGAAATAATAACTTAGACTTTAATGCAAAGCCTAAATGATCATTTCAAATCGAGCTAGTAATTGAAAGAAGGAAAATATAAGTTGGACAAGATTTGAACCTGCTTCAACATAACTTATGAGAAATATGTTCATATTTTCTCATTCCACATATTAAAGGACAACAGCAGTTCTTCAGTCTTGCCGGGACTGTGCGTTTACCAATTACGCCACCGAGACCAATGACTATAATTGGGAAATTTAAAAATCTATATCATGTACAGAACTATACATGAACCTAACTTTCAATTACGTTTAGCATTTTTGTCAATCATATCTGACATTGTCATATCATATATCATATATCATATCATTTCTTGACAAACAACGCCATAAGTGTAATTACGCTCCAAAGCGATTTAGAAATTCCTGTAACAACATCAAAACAGACGCTATAAAATAAATACAAACCAGAAATACACAAGTACCTACGTGATCAACGAATCGTTTTTATTAAGCAATATCAATGATAAACCTGTCAAAGCCCAAGAATATCCAAAACAACCGATGGTTGGTCATACACTTTGAACAGCTCAGATAAACCAATGAATTTAAATGGGGCGTAGGCTATATAATGTGGAAGTTTGATAAGCGGACAGTCTTAGTTTGAACCACGTAGAATCTGCATCACTGATACTTAAGAATTTACGCGTCGAATAAATATTTGAATTAAACAATAAAATTTTTTGTGAAAAGTGAAGTTATAAAATATTTTGAATTAATTATAGTGAAAATATATGAGACAAGCTTGGCCGTTTGCTAGAAAACGTAAGTAGATATTTATTAATTGATTTAAGTTAAATAATCATAATTCAGCGCTCTAAGTACAAAATTCTAAGGCTACTCTAAGTACAAAATTATAAGGATAAATCTAAGTACAAAATTCTTAGTACAAAATTCTAAGAAACCTCTAACAAGAGTTTTAAATCTAAAAACTAAGTGATAGTATAATGATTCCAAGTATAAGAGACGTTACGAAAATTCAAAGGACATTGCAACGTTATGAAAAATTAAAGCAGATCACAAACTTGGAAACTAAGCAACTCGATAAAATGTAATATTGGGGTAGTGATCCACGGCACGCAGCTGAAAGACGCTCAAGGAAAACTACAGATCAGAACTATTTTGCATAAGACATTATTTACTATTTATTATATTTGAACATTGATAATATTAAGGCATTACTTTTTAATTAGTATTTTTGAACATACTTTAAAGTTCAATAGTTTATGTAAGGAGTTAACAAAAATTTATTTTGATACCTGAAAAATTTCGTAAAACAAGGGAAAATCATGAACGTTCGGAGAAATTTCCAGTAGAGTACAAACGACATTTTGCTGACTTGAAAATAAAAAAAGAGAGCTTTAAATTTTGGAGATAAATAATATAAAATTTATTGTTATTTGATTCAGGGGCTAATTTTATCATACAGTCAAACAGACTAAGCTGTGAATTCTAAATCATTTTTCTTTTCTCATTATACAAATATTAATCAACTTTGTTTTATCATTCAAAGCAGAAAACGTTTTAGGGAACAGGGATAAACCATTTGATTATCGCAACGTTGTGCACTCTGTGTGAATTAAACTGGGCTAGCCGAAGTAGATTTAAAATTTCAGGAAATTAAAATATACAGAGCGGTGGTGATCAGAGGAAGACTATTTGAATAATTACATCGGCGTGCAGCGTTATCATATCAATATATATATATATATATATATATATATATATATATATGTATTACTACAATCCTGCTGCTTGTGCCGCCGCTACTGCTATCTGCTATATGTTGTTTTTAAATAAATTATCTCAGGGTTCTATATTCAACTATTTACATTCGATTTCGCCCTGCGTGGGTTTGTTGCAGAGTGAAATCTACTCGTTGTTCTCAACAAGGATACTTACAAGCCCTCTAGTATGTACAATCTTTTACTACACCTTAATCTGCGCGGTCGGTATACGCCGTGCAGATTGTGACGTTACCGCAATACTCAAAACTAAAATGGTTAAAAGTTTGCTTACCCTATTTATTTGTTCAATGATGCAATTTATCAAAACAAGAATAAGCTTTTACTTTAAATGTAATTTGGTACCTGATATTCGTTCCAACTGATGGTGGCTTTCTCGCCGTGACGTTAAATGCTCATGGAATGCCAATTGATGTAAGTAAACTATGGAATAAATATTGTGCTTTAGTCTCATGAAATGTTTTAGAATTGAATTACTACTATTACGAAATGTATTTAAATAAATGGTGGATACTCCTTTTTATACGATCCTGCTGTCCCTTAAATGCGTTTCACGGTGCTGTGAAAGCTTTCTTCTCTTGGGGTTGGCTGCACGTCCTACTGCTGGCTTGTTTATATGTATGGGTCTTCCTTCGTGGTTACTAGTGTTGCGTCAAAATACCTGGATGCTCCTATAATGACTTTGGCTTCGCTTTGTGGTTATCTTTTTAAATTAATTTTGAGGTACTGCGTTTTTCCTTTTTAAATAAACTGTAGTATGCTGTTTGGCCTTTTTAATGCTTGTAACTTATTCAATTTTATAATTTTCAGAAATCTTTTAAATTAAACAACAGAGCTTGAGAGAACGACCTCTTTTTTATTTTATTATTTTCATCAATCAAATCATAAACATACTTATCACCTAGGGACTTAAAAACCTTTTTTAAAGCACTCTTAAATATTAAATTATAGGTTTTGTTCATTCTATAAACCCACTACTTTAAAACTACCCTAATTCGGTATTTTACACTAAAATATAATTGCAGTCATTTATAGAAAAACAGCAAAGTTGTTTGCATTTGCAATCCTGTCCTTGATAATATGGTTGATATCTGTCATCATGACAAACATAATTTAAGCTTGATTTCCTCTCTAATAATTCTAAAACTACTTCTAAAAATACAATATCTAACAAATATATACAGACATTTTACAGATGTTTTCGACCCTTAATTTCAATTTAACTATTTAATTTGGTATTGCACGAGCATTTCAACTTTATTAACTCAACTACTGGCTTCATCAATGTTCTGATCGAATTCTTACTATTGTTGGACAGCGTATCTGTACTTATTCTAGAGGAAAATAAACCTTGTAATTGCATCATTGAATACATTCCTTCTTAGCTTTAAGTATGCGTGTAGTTAATATGAATAAATGTTCCCTATAAGATTTGTTTTTAATTTTGTGTGTGGACTTGAGCCTCCTGGTGATAACTCACCTGTTTTTAAAATTTTTGGTTACTAGATGCGTTACAATATATATATATATATATATATATATATATATATATATATATATATATATATATCTGTATCGTTGAGGACTATAGCTGATTTAAATGAGCTCTAGTTTTGGCGTCGATGAAAGTGCTGTGGAATATAACTGATAAGCCCGTCGTTGCGCGTCAATAAACGTTGTTGTGGACCTTGAAAATAATCCTATTGAAAGTGTAGCCCTAATTATTTTTGCTAGCTCAGTTCAAATGAAATCACTAAAACCCATTATCAAATTTATAACGACATCAAATATTTTTATAACATAAATCTTTCAAATAACAATTGCTACATCCATATACAGTGTTTCTTGAACAAACCATATCATATATGTAATCTCAAAAAGAATATACACATACAAACATTAAAATCTAAAGATAGAGTCCAATATTGCCACCACGGTTGTTTCTTTCAAACAATATCTTAAGTTTGAGATCAAAATGTTATAACTACTAGATAATCATTTGCATACACTAAATAGAGTAATAAATCTCTTTTTTAATTAGGATATTCATTCACAAATCATTGCCTATTTAAACCGCACTATGTACAAACTTTTAGAATTCAAGTTTGATAACTTTAATAATTCCCGTTAAATAGGATTTAAGCGCAGTGGATCAGTTACGTTCAATAATTCTCATTATATGATGGCCAAACCTACCGAAGTGCAACCACCCTTAATTTCAATTATCCAGTTTCACACAAAGACCTACACACAAAATCTTACATAATTTAACTTAAATTATAAAAAAAATGTCTTTTTAAAGATTTTAAAGCAAAGTTTTTGTTTTACCGTTAAAATTATGCTCGTCGCCCTTCATTCGTATTGTAAGTTTGCATCCATGTCCAAAATCGTTGAGAAAAGAAACAGCATTAAAATAGCATCTTAAATACCAAAATCGTTTAAAATTAATTTACCATTAAGCGCAATTAAATTTCATCTGTGCTTTCAAACTACATATATCAATATCGTTTAAATCGTTTACCATTTACCATAAGCTTTCATCCAAATTAAAAAATTTTTTCGCCGTAATTCATTATGGTTCATTAATTTACAACCATTTAATTTATCTACTTCTAAATCCTATTTACTTCAGAGAAGTAATAGCTTTCAAAGTCGCATGTTTATTACGTTACACGAACATCGTGACGTTTAAAACGAGCAATAAACACTGACCACTAACCCGACTAATTAGTCTCAACACAAAGATGATTTGGAAAGCCTGATGCAGGCTTGGAAACTAGCAATTACTAGTCTACGCATTGTTAAACAATCAGAAAGGAATATTTTGTTAAATTAGCACAACACACACCAGAACGGATGACTCGGATTTGCACCAGAAATAAAACAAGTGCAACAAAGCATGCCCTCTAAGTAGTATGTATAATAGGACATCTTTTTATTGACTGCTCAACCTATAGAGCCTGAAGATATCAGATGCGATTTTGCCAAAACGTCGCCAAATTAACAGCAATTGATTTCAGAACCCGCCAGCTATGCGGATTAATACCCAGAAAATTGACGAAGCAGAGAAGGTCAGCAGAAACCTCTAGATTAACGTCATAGAACTCTACGGTGAGGATATATTCCATCAAATCTAAATCTTTGAGACGCAACAATCAAGAAGAGACAGGTTACAATGTGATTTACTTTTCCTACAACGTTGCTGATTCAAAAACATCGTACCGAAGTGTATGGAGATAACTTTCCACAAAACAAACTACTTTACAAGAAAGATACTCCAAAGAACAGACCGTCCACTGTTACCACGGAGAGTGCTCGATTGTATCGGGATTAAGTAAAAAAAAACAAAACTTAAGATGTAAAAACTTCTTTACTGTTTTTCAAAATATTCTTCACGATGATCGATATACTTTTGTATACGTTGGAACCAATTTTTATAGCATTTTTTCCATTTCGATTGAGATATCTTCAAAACATGGATTTTGAGCGCATCAACCGCCTCCTCTGGTGTCAAAAACCGTTGTCCACCAAGTTTGTTCTGCACGTGTGGAAACAAAAATAAGCCAAATCAGGACTATACGGCGGGTGACCCATCAATTCGATGTTTTGAGTGCTCAAATACTCAGTTGTTTGAGCCAATGTGTGAGAGCTCGCATTGTCATTATGGAGAATGATTCGGCGTCGTCCGTTTATTTTTCTTATTTCTTCGAAAACTGTGGCAAACAAATGGTTGTATTTCAAGCAGCACTAACTGTTCTACGATCCTCTAAAGCAACGGTCGTGACATGTTTATTATTTCCGAAAAAACAGGTAACCATTTTCTTCAAAGTGCTTCGAGCGTGGACAACTTTTGTTGAATTTCGTTCATTTTGAAAAGCCTGTACGGTCTATTTTATTAACTTTCGAGTTCATACGAATAAATCCAAGATTCGTGACCTGTGACATGAACCGGTAAAGTTAATAACAATGAGGTTATAGAAATAGTAGAGGAATATAGATATCTACCTGAAATAAAAAAAAATAGGAAAAATAGAAGGATAGGATACGTTTTAAGGCATTATTGGAGAATAGTGCGGGCTATATTACAAGCAGATATAAGAATAGGGAGTTAAATGTAGACCTAGATCAAAATATTGCATGCAGATAGTAAAAGATGCAGACTATGGAAATGTAAGTTGACTCAGAATAAGACGAAATGGAGGTACCCGTATAACCAGTTCCAAGACTGAAGACTTAATGATGATGATTTGCTATCTAATTAAAATGACCGAGTGTAAAATTCTTATAGCCATTGTTGGCAAAAACTTTGATTATCTTTCAGATCCGAACTATATCATTACACAGTACGTTAACTGCATATAATAACTAGAATGAAGATTGTTTAGTATTCAAAATTAATTTTTTACATTAGCCACTTTTGTTATCATATCAGACAAAACTAGAACTTTTTATCATGACTTAGTTTAGATTTCTAATAAGCTTAGAAGGCGAAGCTATTTAATTAGTTTAAACGAATACAGGAAAGAAGATCTTTAGGTAAAACAATTATACCACTCACCAAACAGTATGTGTAGTGTAGTTTGAGAATTTTTAAATAGTTAGATAAACATTCTATTCTTTGATCCGGCCTCGTTTTTGCAAGTGCAGTTTGGAAAATATTGATGAATTTTTATAACCAAATCCACAATAAAATTTTTTCGAGTAAATTGAAACGAACTGTTGTTTGTCATGAAAGGAACCACTGCATCTCAAACTTGATTGAAAATTTCTGCACACGGTTTCTCATGTTGTATCAACAGATGTTGAAAATAAAAATCATACATAGTTAAAGCTAAACACAATAATTAATCGTAACTTTCTACTACAACTCTCAAAAGGTTGTCTAAACTTTGTTTAAATTCCGTAAAAAGGTTAATGCATTTTGAAATGAAACTCCAACTAGGCGGTTATTCTATTCAGACACTCACACAAAAATTTTATAGTGCGAAACGCCAGTCGCTCGTGGATAATTTTATTCCTATGTTGCATAGATTAAGGGCGACGAACAACTGCCTAACTGGACATTATATATAACCAGAGAGCACAATCCAAGAGCAAAACAGGCATGCGCCAGATGTTGTTTATTAGCTCTTTAAAATATGACGTTAATGAAACGAACAACGGCTAAATATAGCTAGAAATGTAGCGTTTTGCTTCAAGGTTAAGGTTTATGTTCGTTATTTTCGACGATTTCAATTACGAAAGCTAACATTTGCTTTGCAATAAGCATTATTCTATAAATTCGACTAAATAGGAAACAACAAAATATAATACAGGTCATGTTGCACAAAAACGGCTTGAAACTAAATCGATTTACAAACCTTTGTGCGTTCGGGAAATAAACATGTTAAAATCCAAAGATATACATTGCTCTAAAAATTAAGCTTTTAAAGCTAACTATAGAAATTGTGAACAATATCACTAAAACGATCACCTCTAAAAATTTATTCAAACGTTTGGACAATACCTAATTTTTTGATAAATACGAAAATGCTTTGCGTATGTTTGAAATGTTACGTAGGATTAATTCTAATGCAATACAATATAAAATACAATTTAGTACTTATTTAGTTACGTTTGATTAGCTATTATTAAAATCGATTAGACAAATCCAGCTACCCTCCTCTAAACTACCACTTTAAATACAAAGCTCACATATAGCATTTGTAATTTCTAATTTTGTAAGTAAAACACGAAAATTTAGTTTAGGGGTAGAAGTACATTGCTAAAGGATTAATAAAAATCAATTAATTGGTTTGTGATGTACGATTATAATGCTAGTTACCGGTAACGGCGTTTTAGTAACAAAGTGAACATTTCGTGATTGCTTTTCAAGTCAAGTGTTGTAATAAGTTACCAAATAATATGACTGGCAAGAAAATAATTAAACCTGTAACCGATTGCTGTTATTTTAAAACTTGAATTAGTACCGTTCTCGCTACTAAGAAACTTTGCGAATGCAAGAGTAACACAAATTTAACAGAAACAAAAGATTTAATTATCTTTGAGCAGAGAATGAACGTTGTTCAAGATATCAAAACTTTCCAGATTTAAATAATAACAAAAGTTATTGAAGTTGATAACTATCTTAGAAATTCCATTCTGCTTCGTTTAAATTACAAACAATAAATTTTAAAAAGCATCTTTACATAGTCACGTTTAAGAAAATCATAATGTGCCCTATCTCATTAATTTTTAACTTGTACAATAAAGAGACAATGAATACTGTCAAATGCAGAAAGACATTTGGAATTACTATGAAGGGACAAAAAATTGATATGTTTAAAGTTGCAGATGATATAGCGGTATTAGCAGCTAGCAAGAAAGAATTAGAAGTTGCTCTTAATGAAATGGAAACGGTTCTAACAGAGAGATTCGGTATGAAAATTAACAAAACTAAAACTAAAGTACCAGTATGCAAAGGAGGGGAAAGTAAATCAAAAGCAAGAATACAAATATGTAACAAAAACTTACAAGAAGTTAAGGATTTCTGCTACTTAGGAAGCCAAATAACGCAAGATGGGAAAAGCGAAAAAGATATACAACAAGGATTAGCACAAAGTCGTGTAACATTTAACAAGAAGAAGCAACTACTGTGTTCAAAAACAGCAAACATAGAAACAAGGAAAAGATTGCCTAAAACATATGTGTGGAGCACAGCACTGTACGGCTGTGAAGCCTGGACAGTAAGAGAAGCGGACAAGAAAAAGGTAGAAAGTCTTTGAAATGTGGTGCTACATACGTATGATGAGGATATCCTGGACCGACAAAGTTAAGAACGAAGAAGTATTAAAAATGGTGGTGGAAGAAAGTAATATGTAGAAAACGCTAAAAATTAGGAGCGATAGGATGATAGGCTACATTTTACAGCATGAGGAAATACTGCGGAATATATTAGAAGCAGAGACAGGTAAAAAGAGAAGATGAGGTAGACCTAGGTTAAACTACTGCACACAGATAGTGAAATATGTAGGGTGTAGGAATTTAAGGGAATTGTGTAGGCTAGCTCAGAATAGAAATCAATAGAGGTACGCATCCACCCAGTCCCAAGATGGATAAACTATTGACGAAAAAAATAACTGTACCTAAACATGATGACTATTATAAACAACTACAAGTATTGGTTGGGCAATATTCTCGAATAATATTAATTGTGTGAAAGGATTTACTGGAAAAATATTTATTCGGCAAATGTCTAAGTGTTGGGGGATGTTGGCAGCCACAGGCTGTTTAATTCCCTTCAGATATCACTGCATCTCGGTAAAATAGGGCATAAAATTAGAAAACAATAGAGGGAAACCGAGCTGTATATAGGCTGTGTGAGAATTTCAGAGAACCGTGTAGGCTAGCTCAGAATATAAATAAGTGCAGGTACGTGTCCAACCAGTTTTGAGACGGAAAACCTAATGACGAAAAAATAAGCGCAGATAAATCTGATGATTATAATAAACAACTACAGGTGTTGGTTGTGAAATACTTGCAACTAATGTTGACTGTGCGGAATGATATATTGGAAAAAATATTAAATCGGTAAATGTTCAAGTGATGGGGGAACTTGGCAGCCACAGGCTGCTGACCCCTCTTCACAACCACTGAATGTCGGAGAAAAAAGATACATAATTGTAAAACAATAGAAGGGGTCGAACTGCATCTAATAAGAAAGCACAGCGCCTATTATGATAGAAACATTGTTGAAAGCATATGTGTGGAGCACAGCGCAGTATGCCTATAAAATACGGGCAGTAAGAAAAGCAGACAGAAAAACGGTAGTAGTCTTTTGGAATGTTGTGCTTCAGATGTATGAGGATGATAGCATGGACAGACAAAGTTAATAACAAATAGGTTATAGAAATAGAGAAACAAGGATATCTGTGGAAAAAAAATAGGAGAAATAGGTCAGAAAACATTCTAAGACATTTTTGAGGAATACTATGGGATATATTACAAGCAGGGATAGGAAAAAGAAGGTAGATGTAGACCTAGATCAGATAGTGATAGATGCAGACTGTGCAAATTTTACGGAAATGTGTAGATTAGTTCAGAATAGGATACAATGATGGTACACGTCTAACCAGTTCTAGGACTCAAGACCTAATGATGATATATATAAAACAATAAAGTAACAAGTAAATTAAATTTTTAATCGTCATCATAGAAAAGTTCACCATCCTTGAGGTCTTTCCTATCGTTGCTGCTGCCACTTTTATTTGTGTAAATATTATTAGTTATCATTCTTGTTAGTCTCTGCAAGTGAGTTATTGCTGGTTCGAACATAGGTTTCCTGTACAGAATAAAAAATAATCGAAGAATCAAAAACCTTTAAGTTTTGATAGCCCGTCGCTGTGCTAAAGTTGAGAGGCGCAAATCGATCGCTTTGCGGGATTTGCGTCTAAGCGTTTCGGAGTTGAGAGTTCGGGCGGATCGTGGTCAGGTGGAGAATTTTTGCGTGCGTTGCATAGGCTGGTTTTATCGCAAAAAGCATAAATAAGAGAGAAATAAGGGTTTTCCGGAAAACATTAATTTGCGGCGACGTATTCGCTACCGTGTTAAAAAAGCTACAATCCCGCGAAATTTTCCGATCTCAGAAGCCGAACAAGTCGTGCGACAGAGCCGACAACGAGTCGGTTGGCGTTGGTGCGAGAGAGAAGGAGCTCGAGTTGGTTTCCAAAATTCGTTTCGGTCCTCTAAAAAATTTCTAATATATACCAGAAAACACTGCCTATTTCCTAAAACCTGAATTACAAACGATTTGCAGCGGGTACTATGGTATTTTCTTAAAACATTTAATAAAATTTGTAAAATTAATTCCACAAATGTCAAACACGGATAACGAAAGCTGGCGTAAACGAACGAATATGTACCTTCAAAATCTATGATTACACACTTTTACCAAATTCTTAAAATTGAAACTTACAAATCATCTGATATGTCTTAATAGTACCGATAATTGATTATTATTGTTCAAAAGCATCGCTTTTAATATACACGGGCTTTTTTTTGTAAAAATAGGTAAATATTACATTTGACGTTTGCTTACGAGATAGCCGAACGATTACAATAGAGCGTGATTTGTTCCTAAAACGATGTATTTCTTATGTGGCGCATTGCAAGGCAAGAATACAACCAACGCTATTTAAATAAACATTACATCAATATCGCAAGGTTAACATCGTTGGCTACCATTCATTACTCTGATGGTTTGATGCCCGGTAAAATTTAATTTTTTTTGTTACTTTTTAAACAGGCAATAGCATTTATTTAACAATACGCATAAAATAAACCAACACATTTTTTTCATATGCTTTAGTGCGGTCTATTATCTCTAAATTGTAAGTTATATTTACTCAAAAACCTTTTGCAACACTTCACTTTTCTGATATTGTCCAACTTGCAGAAATGTATTCGCTTATATGTATATAAAAACTAAAAATCGTTTAATATTTTATGATCTAAATACCCGAACGCGCAAAGCGATAGAGCCAACAGGTTGATGCGAGAGAACAGGACTATCGAGTTGGTTTCCAATATTGGTATACGATTTTTAACAAATTTCTAATATGTATTAAAAAACATTACATCTATTATAAATTCTAAATTATTGACCATTTGCACGCAGGTAATATAGTTTTCTTTAAAGCTTTTATTGCAATTTGTGTATTTTATTCAAGAAGTGCCAAAAACAGGTACGAACCAAGGCGTAGAAGCACAAGTACGTACTATCTAAATCTCTGTTGACACACTTAATTTACAAATTTCTAAAATTTAAGGTTATAAATTACCTAATATGTCCTTGTAGCATTGATAAATAATTCTGATTACAAAAAAGTATCACACATTAATATACGCAGTCTATTTTTAAAGAAAAAAATTAAAAATTTAATTTGACGTTTATTATACATCCGAACAATTTCAAGTGTACGTGAATAATTTAGGTAACGCTATATATCTTAGGAAACGTCAACTACTACAAGTATACAACCTACGGCTTTACTACAAAAGACAGTTCGATGTCGTAGAGCTAACAGTTCCGTCAACCATACGCAACCTCGGTGGTTCGATGCCCAATTAAATTTATTATTTTTTATTTTATGTTGATTTTTTTATTTTATATTGATTTTTCTTTAAACATTAACAAATATGTATTATGCGTTAAAATAGCCAAACAAATTTTATAACCGCTATACAACGGTCTACAGTACGTTGATTATTCCTTATTTACATTAACAGTAATTGACAACTTTAACATTTCCAACGTTTTGGTTTTCAATTTGTTCTATATTTCATTTGTCTTAAATGCAGACGTAGGAAACATTCTGCATTCCTTTGATATTTATTTCTTTAGGATCCGGTTATGATTATTTTCACTTTAACAAACATCTAAAGTCGAGAATAAAAACCAATTGAAAAAGTACGTACGCATTTTTAACTTAAGTATTCATAATCACAAATACAAACCTATTTTTTATTTTATGTTGAATTTTTCTTAACATCCAGAGGAAAAAATACTCAAACAAAATTTATAAACGCTATACAGTAATTGGCAACTTTGTCTGAACGAGCATAGCTAATACGTGGTAAGAGCGAGGCAGCATGGTGTAGTTTTGTAAAAATATGACAGAACAGGTAGAACTAAGCGATTGCCTACATTAACTAAAAGTTCTTATAAAATACTAAATACGTGCTGAACACACAGTTTCAGAGCGTAAAACCTAAATTCAATACCGGTTACGTATACGTATAAGTAAATGGAAAAAGTATAGATAAATATGGATAGATAAATAGAAGTAGTTTATTAGGAATAGAAAGAGATAATGATACGTAGTATAAATTTATGAAAAATGGGAAAACTATATGTAAATGGAAAGGGTATAGATAAATAGGGATAGATAAACAGGAGAAATATGAAGAGATGATGATACGTCGTATAAATTTAGGAGAAGGTGGAAAAGTATAGATAAATAGAGAGTGAAATATTAGTAGATTACAATATGTAGTGTAAATTTAGAAAAAATAGGAAAAGTATAGATAAATAGGGTGTGAAATATTAGTAGATTACAATATGTAGTGTAAATTTAGAAAAAATAGGAAAAGTATAGATAAATAGGGAGTGAAATACTAGTAGATTACAAATGTAGTGTAAATTTAGGAGAAATGGGAAAAGTATAGACAAATAGAGATTGAAATATTAGTAAATTACAAAGGTAGTGTAAATTTAGGAGAAATGGGAAAAGTATAGATTGATAAAAAATAGGGAGATGAAATGCTTTGTATAGACCTATAGAGATAGAAAGAGGCTTTTGTAAATAATAATCATTTAGAAAATAGCATACAATATTCGGAATGAATACGTGTATAGTTAAAGAATAGGTTAGATTAAAATAGGAATAGAGGTGTAAAAATAATTTAGGAGTTTGTGTATATAGTAGAAAATAAAAACAAAATAAATTTGGGCCAATGTGAATTTTGTCTTCACGTAAGGCACCAAAAATAACATTTTCGAAAATTTTTTGTTTTAATTCAGGGGAATAATGCTGTGTTAATAAGGTCATTTAGGGGTAGTTACGACCAATAGTATATCGCATTTTATATAAAATACATGAGGGCTCAGAAAACGAGACAGTTTTCTGAGGAAAACAAGAAATACGATGATAAGTAAATGAAAACGTCCTGCATGTAAACCATAATCATAATTAATATAGTTAATGAAAAATATTTTGAAGATTTATTTGAATAAACAAATTTGCAAGTCGTTAAACAACATAAACGCAAGCTGAAACGCGACACGCATGGATAACGTATCATTATTACGCCAAGAATTCCAATTCAAAACAAGCAGGTTTAATAATGCGTAAGATAGCAAACGCATTTAATTTAATGCATAAATTGTATTAAGTCTACGTGACAAAAAAGTTAAAATCGACACCTGATATATTGGAAATGAGTTAGCCGACGCAATTAAAATTATATATTAAAAATCAAAAATTGACAGATAAAAATTTTAACTTTTTAATTTACAAAAAGGGCGTACAGGGGCATTGCTACAGTATCACAACAAAATATATATATATATATATATATATATATATATATAATATGGGTAATAATACTTTTGGAATTAGATCATCATTAAAACTTGGTATATTGAATAAGTTTCACATGTAAGTCAAGTAATAACATGTAGTAATAATCTTTTGTTTGACGCGTTTCGGTAACACCATAATCAATAAATTTATCTATAAATACTAAAACAATGTGTTAACAATTATTAAATTTTTATATAACTATATACATACCATTGTGCAATTTTAATTATAGTACAATATAAGTCAATACATACAAATACTACTACAAACTAACATTTTAACATGCATCACAGTTTCGCTTCAATAAAAGGTGTGAATAACAATATCATAATTGGCTGTGTAATCTAATACTTAATAATTCCACAACATGGTATATTCAAATATGTGGGGATTTTTAATAACCTAAACAATAGTATTCTGGTAGAATATTTTTGTTAAAATTCAGAAGATTCATCTTTTACAAATTAAATTATGGTAAATATTCATAGATACATCTTGGTCAGTTTTTGAATTTATAGTATTTGGGTATTTATATATTTGTAAAGTTTCCATTACGTTTCTCTTGTGTCATTGCCTTCAGTGTCTAAAATATCTACATTATTAAAATCAAATTGGTATAAGTTGTCAATTGCACGAGAAGCAAGAGCAGTACTTGTTGTATTATTGGTTTTTATGGTATATTTGTGCTCATAAATTCGTTTACGGAGGTATTGTTTAGTAATACCCAGGTATACTCCAGGACATCTTGTGCAGTTAATTTTATAAATTGTGTGTGTCTTATTGTTATGTTCGATGGACAAAAATGGTTTAGTGAAAAAATCTTTAAATGAGTAGTTTGGTTTATGAATTATTTGTATGTTATATTATTGAAGACAGTTTTTAATTTTTTCAGAAAGACCTGGGGTATACGTAATTCCAATTCTGGTTTCTTCAAGCTGTTTTTTATCTTTATTTTGATTGTTGTAGATTTTATGTATTTTTGATTTTATTATTGGTTTATATACGAAACCGTAGATATTTTAGACACTGAAAGCAATGACAACAAGAGAAACGTAATGGAAACTTTATAAATATATAAATACCCGAATACTATAAATTCAAAAACTGACCAAGATGGATCTATGAATATTTACCATAATTTAATTTGTAAAAGATGAATCTTCTGAATTTCAGCAAAAATATTCTACCAAAATATTATTGTTTAGGCTATTAAAAATCCCCACATATTTGAATATACCATGTTGTGGAGGGATTAAATATTAGATTACACAGCCAATTATGATACTGTTATTTACACCTTTTATTGAAGCGAAACTGTGATGCATGCTAAAATGTTAGTTTGTACTAGTATTTGTATGTATTGACTTATATTGTACTATAATTAAATTGCACAATGGTATGTATATATTTATATAAAAATTTAATAATTGTTAACACATTGTTTTAGTATTTATAGATAAATTTATTGATTATGATGTTACCGAAACGCGTCAAACAAAAGATTATTACTACACGTTATTACTTGACTTACATGTGAAACTTATTCAATATACCAAGTTTTAATGATGACCTAAATCCAAGAATATTATTACCCATATTATCTATTTAAGAATGTCAAGAACTTGTTCAACATATTATATATATATATATATATATATATATATATATATATATATATAAAAAATAAGATGTATCTGTTAACAAACTCTATGGAAATAAAAGAGCCTATTGACGAATATAAATCGGGCTGGTAGTTATATAGCCATTAACAAAACATTAGCTTATTACTTCATAGGGGAGGACTGCAAATAACCTGTCTCTTATTATATATATATATATATATATATATATATATTGCTGTGTTACTTTTGCCCCACGATTGGGCATACCATAAAATGCTGTGATATTACTTTAGCCTTACGATTTGGTCTATCGTAAAATGCTGTGATATTTCCTTATTATATTTAGCCCCTACGACGGGCGTCATAAAATACTGTGTTATTTCAGCCCCTTTATTAATCAAGCATCTATGATGTGAAATGTTAAGTTATGGATTTTCTTTGCCTCAACCAGCTGATTCAATTAAATAAAGCAATTCTACAATACACAATATAATGATTAAATATTTACAACTTTTAAAATCTTCCCCTTTTCAGAATATTTACATATACCAGATTTAAGAAATTAAAGCCAGCAAAACTAGCCTTTTTGTTTATATTTAAAGACCTTTTGAAACGTTTCAAAATGCCTATTACCTTTCATAAATTGATCAATGGAACCACTGTTTTGTTGACTCTTACATATACGCAAAATATTGAATTAAAACAGTTTTCAGTAAAAAATTATAACAATATCGCTAACTTGGAATGGTTCTGTCGTTTTTCTGCATCCCCCAAGAGTTTTTGTGACAAGTCTGAATATTTAGAGTTGAATTTGGAAGTTGACATTAAAACCAAAATGCTATCCAAATCGTTATTAAAATCCCATAAGTTGATCCAATTTGAGATTCAATTTGATTATCAGTAAATAAAAGATTTTCCATGTCCGTAATTAACAAGACAGTAATAGAACATTTACCGTGTCAGTAATTACTAAAAAGTAATTAACCAGAGTAATTAACAGGAGGTGATTAACCAGAACCCTGTTTTATTTATGTAAGAAATTGTATTTTTACTAAGTTGTTGTTTACTTACGTCTATAATAGATCGGCTCACACTTGCACAATTTGTACACTTTTAAAAATTATTTTAATTTATTTTCGTATCACTGGTTAATAATTTAGCACTTTAGAGTATCGTCTTAGCCCAGTTTAGAATGTATACTACACTCGTCGCTCAATTGTTATCGTATTTAAAAGCCGCACCTCTCTTGTTTTCCATTCGTTTATTCACGTGTTGGGACGACACCTTTTGTTTTTATTTTTGTGTACTCCGGGAATTTTACCAATTGTATAGTTCAAATATTCGGATGAATGCTTGAGTTGTCACGTATTCATTTACATACAATGATATTTAATTAAGAAATCCCACGAATTTCCGTTTATTAAGTCACGTATTCATTGTTTATTGCTTATTCTAATCTAAACCGAAATAAATTTGGTGTTTGTTTATTTCCTAGTTAATATTGGATTTTTGAACAAATGTAATACTCTATGTCACGTACGATTTTCAAATAATGCATAATTTTAGACTGCGTATGCGATGATATATTTAACGCACTTGTTCAATATTTATCTAGCTAATTCATATAGGTTTCTCGTTGATTTAATTTTGATGCATTTTGTTACGTTTTCAAATCTTATCTTAACTTGTAAGTATTCTTGGATATTTTTATTTGTTATGCGTTTAATCTCATGTATTTTTATATACAGTGTGCTCTTAACTAACAATATGTATAGTGACCTATTTACTCTTATAATATCTGTAATTATGTGCTTTTGTTAACTGGAAGTTTCTTTTATTTATTCTACGATCCCTGTGATTTAAACTACACCTAAACTACCCTATAATTATAGCAATATATGTATATATAATGATCTTGATGGAACTGATAATTGCAATTGAGATATTGTAGTCTAACTATAAATTAAATAGTGTTTTTGCATATACTTAATTAATGATCTGACGTTTCGGCAAGGGTTGTTGTCTTTTTTAAAGATCCTACAAAATTAATGTAGTATTGAATGGACAAATTAAAATTATATATAGGTACTTACTTAATTGCTAATGCATAAATATTATAAAAGTTATTTTACACATGTGGATTAGTGTTATTTAATAGACAGTACAAAAATCTATATAAAATAAATTCTAAATTATACTTTTTTATATTGACATATACATATGAATTTGCTAAGCCTGCAAATAATTTGACAGGAATTATGAATTGCTTTTTTTGTGTAAACATGTATAAATTACAGTATATTGGTTGCACATTTTGAGTGTTTTGTCTAAAGTTCATCGAATTAACTTCATTTTGTATATAATACGTTTCAAAAAAAAATTTTCATTTTGTAGTGGTTTTCAGAATCCACATTTTAAATTTTTTCGTTATTTGGGAAGCGTTGGGTTATATTAATATGTTGCGAAAGAGCACAACTATTTTTTCTCAATTTTATATCTGATCTATGTTGTGTAAATCTGTTTTTTAAACGTTGGGTGGAGCTACCTATATAAGTCTGATTGCATGATCAAGTTATTTTATAAATAATATTACTGCTTAATAATTTTTTAAATTTGTCTTTGAGTTTTGTGAAAAGGCTTTTTATAGGTTTTTCATAACTAAATGGTTTTGTTGTTGTAAAATTCTTTTTAGTAAAGTAGTTAAAGCTTGTATAAAAGATAATTTTTTGTATAAAATGGTATTGGGTCTAGTTTTAGTACTGTTAAAATGGATGTTTGTGTATAGTAATTTTTTACTATTGTTTGGGATAACCATTACTACAGAGCGTGAATTCTAAAGTTTTAAGATTAGTTTTTTTAAATTGTGGTTCAGACATCATTTCTATTCTGTGTTTAAGTGTTAAAGCTGTATGTATTTTGTGGTGAAATGAATGATTTAAGTAGTAATTAATGTATCTACCTTAGTTAGAAGACCTTTTATAGTAATCAAATATCTGCTTGTTGGATGGATTTCGGATGACAAAAGTATCTAAAAAAGGAATTCTTCTTTCTTTTTCAAGTTCATATGTGAACTTTAAGTGTTCATTGAAATTATTGAAATGGTTTAAAATGTATTGTATTTTATTTGGTAGAGCAAAACAAACGATATCATCAACATATTTTACTAAAAATACCATATCGAAATCTAAATTAGGTACAATTGATTTTAATAGATGACCTATTACTATTTGTGCTATGATAGAGATAATGGGAACCCATTGGAGTACCAAATTTTTGTAGATAGAATAAATCTTAAAAAACAAAATAGATATTATTAAAAATTAGGAAGATGGAGGTAAGAAATAGGGGTTTTGATAAGGTGGTATGTAGTTTGATTACATCCCAGCTTTTAGTAATTATCTCTACAGCCAAATCTAGAGGCATATTTGTAAATAGAGAAGAAACATCTAATGAAAGATATAGGTAAATTAATTATTCCTCATAATTACGAAGTGAGTTATATTTTTGACTGTGATTTAGAATATCCTTCAGACCTGTACACTGTTCATATAGATATACCTCTAGCTCCAAAGCACATGATCCCTCCAATACCTTTTTCTACATCTAAACCAAAAAAATTTGTTACTACATTATATACAAAACGCAATTACATTGTTCATTATAAAAATTTAGAGATGTATCTGGCATATGGTTTGAAGATACTTCAAATCAATAAATACTTAAATTTAGGCAGCCACCACTGTTAAAAAAATATATTGATTTAAACATTCGTTTAAGACAACAGTTTAGAATTGAGTTTAAGAAAATTTTCTATAAACTAATGATTAATTCTGTTTTCGAGAATTATTGGAAAATGTACGGAAGCACAAAGAGAATAGGACTATTATCAAAATAGTAAGGTCGTTATGGAGTTCGCGCCAAACTTTTGCAGCAGCACTACCCTTAATCACGATTTAATAGTAATTGGAATGAACAAACTCGAAGTATATTTAAATAAACCAATTTACGCAGGGTTTTCAATCTTAGACAACGATTCTGTACGAGTTTTATTACAATTGTGTAAAGTAGAAATTTGGTAACAAATCTAAACTTTTATAGACAACCACAACCGACAGCTCGATCTACGAGTTATGTGTACCAGATATATACGTTTATATTAAAAACGATGTACATAAATTTGATACATCAGACTTGCAGCCATACTATGTTTACAATATATACATACTAAATAAAAAAGCACCCGGTTATATGAAAGATGAAAATAATGGTAATATTATATTGTAGTTTGTTGGATTAAAATCTAAAATGTGCCGTTATTCGTTAGACATAAAGACTGTAAAAAAATCAATCACTTTTGGCGATTACAAAAAGGAAATTTTAAAGGGACCTCGGCATCTCATTGGAGCATATAAACGTAACATGTTTATCATGATCCAAAATAAGGTACTTTAAAATTCTTATGATGGAACGCGAATTCTAAGTTCAGAAACAACTGATACTAAACCATGGGGATATAAATTTAACAATAATATACAATTCTAAAAATAGGGCCAAAGAATTTTTGTATATTATTATTCTGGTTGGTATGCTGTAGAAGAGGTAAGAAATATTGAGAATATTTGAAATACCAAAAAGCTAGTTTGTCATGTTTATTAAATGTAATAAATATTATATACATGATATTATAAAACATGTAATGTAGAATTTGTAAGTTATGAAATATACAATACGGATTCCATAAAATGTTACAACTTTTAATTATATTGCGTTAGCAACAGGAAAATATAAAGCATGTAATGAAATGTTCTTAAATTATTAAGCTTTCCCATTTTCGAATATTGATTCAACCTAAATCTAAATTTCTCACTTTTGTAGAAAGAAATAAATAAATACAGGTTAGTTCTACAATATTCGTATGGCATCAGAAAGTGAATTACACTTTACTAATCTGTCATGCAATATCAGACAGTAACAAAATGTATTTATAGGAACCTATTTGTTGCAAATTCCAACATAGTATCAATTGTTCCAGATATGAGTGCTTCCTTTTTGTCTAGAACAATCCATCACAGCAAAAGACGCTACAATTTGAAATTTTTCGGGATTAACTAAAGGTTCATATTCTTTTTCCTAATACGATTGCTGAAACTGTACATACATTTCACACAAAGATGCCGTTTGATTAATATCTAAATTTAAATTCAGATTATCATATCGATATATCTCTGAGTTTACATATAGTTTAATATTTGTTAAGTTGCAGTTATCAAATCAACAATAATCACCTTGATTTTTATTTTATCGGTTTGTATGAAACTCAACAACTACAAAGTGCGGCTCTGCTAGCTGTGTGGCTGTTATGTTTGTTGCGGAAACTGATTTGCATACAATTCTCAACCTCTAAAGGGAATATGCAAATCCTGGTTTTGTGCCACGCATTCACCTAGTTCGATTATTTAGGTAGCTCCGACAGTTATGTGTGGAATTTTCTGTCTTTTGTTTAAAATTATTTTTAACTCTTCATCAATTTGACTATTAATTAAGACATTTTTGTCAAAACCAGATCGAATTAAAAATAGTTCTTGCCGCAAATTTGATATATTCCTTTTAAAATCATCATTTAATCCCGAAATCATAGACTAGTTTATAGCAACATTAAAATCTTTATTAGCAGAAATTTTCATTTTGAAGATTTTTGCTTTGATTAGCGTTATAGGAAGCGTACCCTTTTATGACCGATGTTAGTCCAGAATTTCGAACTCGATCTATTATTGCGCTTCCAATTTCAAATATAATTTCATCAAAAATAATGAAACCCAATTGTTTATAAACTTTGCTACTAGAAAAGTGGTCCATTAATTTTTACTAATTTTTTTCCACGTACGACAGAATTTTGGATGGCAGAAGTTATACGTCTTTGTTGTTGAATAGGGGCACTAATTACATAATCGTTGTTTGAAGATGCTGCGGCATAAGATTGACGGGTATATTTTTTAAAATTGACAATAGCGTTGTTGAAATAAGTTTTTTCGCGAACGTTCAAAATCTTTCAGTTTATTTTAATAAGCTGTTCTTTTGAATTGAATTATGTTTAATCTAAGGAATTAAAGGAATTGGCGGTTTCTTCGTGTTTAATGGTTTCAGGTCAATTAATAGGGTGTGCATTTGTTTAAAGTATAAACAATTTACACCAGTTCTTTGAATAATGTTACTTTTGTATCTGATACCAATTTCAGCTTCAGACTCTTTTAAGTGCAGCCATATTGCTATCGATTTTCTTATGAAATTGATTAAATTTCTATCTTGACCCAGTAGTTTAACTATAATTTTATTTGTAATTTATTCTCCGTTAGCATTCAATATTTGGAATTGTGTGAATCCTAATACATTTTCATAATAATCATTCAAAATAATGAGTAAATTAGAATTTCCAGTAATAACGTTTGGCAAACGTAATTGAACGTTAGGTTGATGTATGGTTACATACATGATTTAGATTTGTATAATTTTCCAATTGTCGTCACAAGTCTCGGTGGCGTAATTGTAAAACGTATCGGCCGCGAAAATCAACGATACAGGTTCGAATGCTGTCCAGAGCCTTATATTTTCCATCTTTCAATTACTAGCTCGATCTGAAATGATCATATGGGCTTTGCATAAAAAGTCTAAGTTGTTATTTTGGATAAGTTAAAAAAATTCCTAAAAGTTTGTAATCTGGCTTTGGAATAGGGTTGTATAGTAAAAATGTTTGCGCTTTAATGAAGGAATCAGAAATTAACCACAATAGCATGTTTAGCACCAAGAAGCATGCATTGTTGAACGTGTGATAAAAACTTTAAAAAGCATGATTGTCGAACTTTAACTTACACGACTCCTAAAATTGGTTTAGAAATTCAGACAACACTACATGGCAGTCTAATAATGCAGTTCATCTTGCTACGGGAATAAAACCGGCTAAAGTTACTACGCATAACGAAAAAAGTATACGCAAATCAGCATTTACTTACATGGAAATTGCTAATAGGTTCTCTAAGTATACCATTGGCGAGTATATTCAAATAAGTGGGCACTGAGGAGTTTTTAAAAAATGGTTTAACACCAAATTGATTATATACTTAGGATTGACAAGTACAACTTACAGATACAATTACATATTTGTTAAAAAACGTAATGGTAAAGTAAACTAAAGGCGCTTTTTAAGTGATGGAATTACAAAAAGTTAAATATTCGGGACCCTATTTGGTTGAAAAGGTATTAAAGGAAAGAGAAAATAAAGATTTTATTAAATGGCTGTGTTATTCTACTGCTCATAGCATTTGGGTCGATAAAAATAATATTAGCTAAGTAATATGCTGTTAGTTTTATACAATGTAAATTTGACAAACAAAGCAAATGGTAACTTGTATAAGGCATTTTATAGTACCATTCTGTTAATCAGAATACATTTTATTTTGCAAACTGTTGATTACGACAGTCCATACTGACCATTGCGGTAATTACGTTTTGCTAAAGATACATCTCCAACGATTGTTTTTCTTCTAATACTTTTACAAGGATTTCCTTTTCAGGTTTAATAATTCTCTTTAAAAACATTGGTAGTGAGATACCAGCAGTTTATTTATTAAACAATCATCCCGTAGAAGACCACAAATGCTTCTTGTCACCCAATTTTGACTTACATAATATGAACACAAGGAAATAAAGTCCACCGACGTATTGAAAATTTTAAGTCAAAAACCATTATTCTTCAAATCTAAACTTGCTATTTTTTGCAGACGATTTTACTTTTTGTATATTTTAATCCTTGTAATCTATAATGTATATTATGTTTATTCTAAGCACCTGCTATTGAAATCAATATGTACAATGGCAAAAAAGACTCTTCTTTTATTTTACAAATGACTACCGTTGAGGCAGTACTTTTCTCTATTTTTATGCAAACGCGACAATATACTGCTAACTAAGCGTTTTCTAGAATTATTCAACTATATTTGCACCACCAAACTGAGAAAAGGATTTTGTTGCTTCAACTGAAAATTAGTTGATTCAATTAGAATTTTGGTTTGTATATAAACAATGACCTACATGCATTAAGTAAAACATAATGAAATGTTGCAAAACCGCAAACAAACCTAAATTTGTACCTCGATAATTATGGCTTTTACTCAAATGGCCATTAATGTAACTCGAATGTTAGGTAACGTTTCTTCAATTGTTTGTGGGTTTGAATTGAATTATTTAATACTTTTATCAAATACACTGTTAGGTTAAATCAACACGTTGAATATCCCACTTACAAATAAAAATCATTGAAGCAAATACACATTAATTTGATTAAACCACGAGTTTAGTACTTGAAAGGGATTGCAGCATTGAAACAAACTATTATAATTTTTCCACTAATCAAAAAGCGTCATTGGTTTAAATTCAGTAAACATTGATTTAACTAACCCATATGTTGAGCACAGTTAATAATTATTCAGCTAAGTGGCTAATAAGAGTTAGAGTAATAACATTTTTGGTTTAATTGAACTTTTATTGTGTTCAATTAAAACATTTAGCTGTCAAATCAATCATTTCGTTGTGTTCTGCATTGTTTAGAAATAGAATTAGTTTAAACATTATAGGCGGTTTGATTCAATATCCAGCATGATTGACTCCGAGGTATTGAAGTTATTTTCATCAATTTTTTAAATTTAACTTAGCGATCTACAAATGAGTTTGTTTATCCCTAACAGATTAAAAAAAATTGATTTAAAATAACTTCATTCAGTCACATTATCAAGTCGAATATTGAATCAAATCACCTTGAATGTCACGTTAACTCTAGTTCATCGTGTATAATTTTTAGTTTAGCCTTTACTGATAAATAATGTTCTTTTGTAAAATGTTGTTTATAATCTCATCCATTTGAATTTTATAAAACTCATACTGATTTTTGAAAAGTTTGTTTATTCCTTGATGTTGCAATGAGTCTTTGAAGTTAGACGTTTGCGTATATAGGTAAATGCTAAAAACAACGACATTTAGTTATGGGAAGTGAGACCAATTTATAGGAAGCTACTTGTGTTTTTTAGACGAAAAGATTTTGTTCGAACACAGCACAGCATACTAAATCTATGTTCTATGTATTATTATACTTGGTTGAAATACCTTTATTGAAACTAGCACAATAAACCATGTTAAGTAACGCTTGACGCCATGTTGACGTGTGGCAGTCGAGGGGTAGTAGTATATTGAAGATATAATGTGTGCCGTACATTGAATACGTAGTTACCCGAAAGCATCGGCCACTTACCAAAAACGGTTGGGTTCAACAAATATCCGCAAAGTTTGATTTTGCTATCATAGTTTATTTAAATCAACAACTCATGGTACGTTTGTTTGAGTGTTAAATTTGTCACAAAATGTGTTGATTTGACACTTATTCTACCATTCATTTAATTAAAATGGATTTTATTCAACATTAAAGTAGTGTTGGACTAAAATATGAAATTTGTTGGCAAAATTAGTTTGTATTAAATACTACTATTGTTCAATGAAATTTACTATTGCATTGTTTTATTAACCAACTGTTATTATGCGTTCAAGCAAACAAATTTAAGTCAACTAGTTTTTGTAGTCAGTTTAACTATCTACAAGCGGTTCAGTGAATATAGTTCCGTTTAGAACGACTAAAAAATACTGAATCAAATGCTTTACCCTTCAAAACAACAGAGTTGTTTGTATCAACCTTATCATTTTTCTCAGTGCAGCAGTTTTACTGACCTACTTTGAGTTTAAAGTACTGAACTAGCTCTGCTTGAAGTACAAAGCAACGTAGTTTCTATAGCTAACTAACCGGTTCGCAAAATTATGCAATTATACTTGCACCACCAGCAGTTTTCCTGTCATACTTTGAGTTTAAAGTTACGCTGTTTTTAGTAGGCTAATATACTTTGAATTCAAATTAACGCACTTTTTTGGTTGATTGGCCTATATTGAGTTCACGGCCACGTCGTTATTAGTTGACTGACTAGCACTGAGTGCAAAGTCGCATAGTTTTTATTCGTTTGACCTACATTGTGTCCAAGATCACACAGTTTTTGGTGAATTGACCTATATTGAGCCTAAAGTCGCACTGTTTTGCTAGTAATATTGATTCTTTCTACTGAAAACTAAACCAGGAAAGGCTAGATGGAAGAGGCACGGTAACAGGTCGCTACAAACCCTTAACGCACTACTCGTATGCAGTTAAAGTAAAGATACATCTGCTTAAATGCACTGTCAGTAAGAGAATAAATGCTCAATTACAAGCTAACATTATGTCACCGATCTTGTCTCGTGACAATGTACATCTTTATAAGAAGGGCGCGCGGTCACAACACCTGTATATATACTTTAACACGACTCGCCCCTTTTACGATGACCACAACCCCCAAAACAAAAATCGCGCACGGTGATTGGCTGCAGGTCGCCCCACCATCCTCAAGAATAAGTATGAAACAAGCTGCATTTCGACCAGACCGTCAATGAACTCAATCATCTAGCGCTTCCTCTAGCCTAGTGAAGAAACAGTCGAGACCTTAGCGCTTCTCCTAGCTTGAAGAACCACCAAAAGACCCTGACGCTTCTCCTAGTCCGGGGCATCGTCGAAGAAGACCTCAGCTTTGCTCTGAACTCTAGGCAGCACGACGACGCCGACGGTTTGGCGCTTTCCCTAGCCCAAAGCTGTCCGACACCGACGCCACAGCGCTGCATGGGCGGCGCCACGACAGAGAAGAACAGACGACGATGCCAACGACGTGGAGAGCAGCACTTGCGGCGACAGCAAGAAGGGAACGTACAACGACGACAGCGATTACGAGACCGACATCTACTGCGCCAGTTCCTACAGCGACCACCTTTCCCACCACGACCAGGGTCACCGCTAACGCCACCACCCGTGGAGTGGCAAGCCGTCCCTTTGGACACCGACAGGATTCCGTACAACGGCGTAGAACCAACACTCGTCCACCGAGACAACCCCAGAAGGTTCGCTGTGAGGAAGGCGTACCGACACGCCGCGGACCGACGCAGAACGAACAATATTTTATAGACCTTTGTATATATTTCACCCTTGTATAATATGTTATTTCTTAGAGTGTAATTGTTGTATATATTTCACCCTTATATATATATATATATATATATATATATATATATATATATTATTTCTTAGATTGTAATTGTTGTATATATTTCACCCTTGTATATATGTTATTTTTTAAATTGTATTTGTTGCATATATGTTTTAATGCATCCGAAACTGACGAATAAAAATCAAACCTAATTGTTTTACTAGGAATTGTTGCACAATATCTAGTCGCGGAAAACCCAGCCGGATAACAGTTAACCTACTTCCTGACACACACGTGGTGATTGGTTAAAAAGTCACACGAATTTTGTAGGTAAATGTTGACACTGTAGTTTCCAAGGGATTATAGATGTTGCCAGGAAATGCAAAAGGAAATCGCCGAAACCGTATTTTACTAAATCTTATTGCATAATATGTCGCAATAGTATTTAATAGCCTACGTTATTGTTTACTTTTAAAACACACTGAGGAGAGATTTAATGCGTAACAAAAGATTATGGTCATAAATAAAACGCTTTAATTAAGAATAAGTTAATAAAATTACGGTGCATGTTTATCCTCTAAAGCAATGTTCTGAAACATATTGAAAGTTAACTGTATATAAAAAATTTGTATTAAAAATCGAGCATCAGTCAATTAAATAATAAACTTTTAACGTGTATGAAAGAGATTATTAAAGAGCGCAATACAAAAAATATCAAAAGTCACAATCAAGACTTTTCTGAAGAGAGTTTTCATTTCAAACAATTCTTATTAAATTTAATAAGACGATATCAAACAGAGACTAATAAGTCTCTTGCAATAGGAAACAAGCATTTCAATTATCCTTAATTGCATTTTAACGATATACGAACAAAAGGCATTATTACTTTGTGAATTATGCTATACATTTGTAAGGTATGTAAAGATAGGATGCATCACAATATTTAATAACGCTTTATTAATATGGAATTACAAAAACAAAAGGATCGTAGGTAAAAATGCTGTTCACGTGACATATAGATTTGTCTTGTATTTTCGATTCAGTTGGAAAGGTTAAAATTACTTTTATAGTTGTATACCTGAACGCAGAAATAAGTAGACGTAGACTGAGGATATATATGCACTTTATCGCCTTTCCCCATCAAATCCTTAATCCAAGTTTAGGTTTCACCGTTTCAGTCAAGGTTCTTTTGACTCAAAAATTTAAATCGTGTACCGTTCCATGTATACCAATTGCAGATAGCTTCGACAATAATATCTCAAAATCTATTTTATCAAACGCTTTCTTGAGGTCAGTGTACACGTCGTCAATCTGCATTCTTTCATAAAGTGACACTAACATATACTCTGTTTAAGAAATAAGATTAGACGTTACAGGACGATTAGTATAAAGACCATACTGCTCAGAAATGATTCACTGTCTAATCATGAAAAAGAATTACTCATGAATTAATTTTTAAAAATTTTCCTACTCAGATTTAATTTAGATAATGATTGAGAATTTTCTACAAACTGCCTAAACACCATCAGAGAGAGTATTACAACTTGTTTTTACACATCTCGGTATTAACCATCTTTTAATGGTTTATTAAACATAGTATATTAAGACTTGTAGTGTAACCGACCTGAAGGATGACCCTAACGTCCTCTACAAACGGCACACGGGGCTTCATGATCTAACATTTAGTGGCAGTGGGTCGACTACTCCTACGTTGTGTTGTTATCATGTGACCCAAATTCACACTGGGAAGATGGCGTTAAAGCGGGAAGGTTTGAAATAAAACTACAGCATTTACCTAACTTTACTTTTAATCAAAAGAATAACCAATAAATAGGTCATTCGCATGAAAGCATAGAAAAATGAGATTTAAAGCAAACAGTGCCGTTCTCAACCTGGGCGATCGGGAAAAGAACACGGCAGAAAAAACCTCAAACTGCCCTCACACTTCCAACTGCATTTGGCACATCTCGACAAGGACGGGTAACGTACAAGTACCCAGACCACCAACATTGAATTTAACGGGATGTTAACTGTTACCTAGACATACCACACATGACAATTGAAGAAACGTTAGTGTGGACCAGCTAGTCTTTTCTGGTAGGCACTGAGGTTGGCTGGGCCAATACTACCCAGCTAAAGTTGAAGAAGGGGGACATCAGGAAGATGACCTGCACCTTGACTACCAATGTTCATCCCCGCATGGACATAAAATGTTAGTAATATTCAACAAGGCTCGTACAAACGCCCCCACATACATACATTAACAGTTTCCAGCCCGTGTTACAAAATATTTCACAAAGGCTAGTCGACTTCCTATTATTTACAAAAGGCTACAACAACAAGTACATTGACAAGACGGCATGAATCGCTGAAATAAACTTATGGTGTGATTGCGCATGGTTAAAAGGCGCTTAATATTAAATAGACTATCTCCAATATAGTCATAAATGCAAACGCGATGTCAAGAGATGGTCGATCATATCAGAGGTTCAATTTAGTTACATCACAACAATTAGCACAAATGTTAAATACTGGTTAATTATATGGAAACATCGGCTAGATAATAGGATAAACACACAACAATATAATTAAGTATAAACCAAGATGTGAGCGAGGCAGTTGTAAATGTGGTTTATATGCTAAAATAAAACAATTACACATAATAAAATGTCAAATAAGTCACAAATATCAAACAAATATAACATATAAATATAATACTGTTCATATTTAAACTTGCTTAGTAGTTTGATTTAATATAATGTTAGTACTTTTCATTAATTGTCATAAAATCACAGCAATAGTACATTTACTATTGATTCTGCAACAAGAGCAAAGCAATTAGAGTTACAACTCTGTATTAGATAAAAATAAACAATTCAAATAAATAAATATTAGTTTTCGGTCGTTAAATCAAACAACACTCATTTATACATAAAACGTGTTCAATAAAATCGTAAATCCACACGAAAATTACATATTACACATAATTAGTAAAACAACTGGCAAATTCAGAGACAAAAGCAACAGGTAAGCCCAAAAATATTTATTTCAATGTTTACATAAATAACGGTTTTACAATAAGTACCAACATTACACTCAAAACAAGGCTGAAATTACAAGATGTAATCAGATTACCTTAAATAGCAACTACCTTACAAACTTATAAAACATTACCTTTAAGATAACCGTCAAGGAAAGCTTTTTGACCTGCCATTTTGAAATTTAAAGACGAAGTCCTTTAACCTTGTCGACTAGCTCAATCGTCCCTACATATGCGCCTTTATAACATTAATTCTGAAGTCACGAAATGTGTTCAGAAACCTGCAAGTGGTTACTGAGCTATTCTAACAAATACCTTCAAATATCTAAATGTACACTATAATATTTGCAATAATTAACAACCAATGAGAATTGGCTTAAAAAATACTACAGAACACTGCAGACTTAACCAGATTTTTTGCCGTATTTTTAAAAATATATTGGATGCAGACTTTTAGTACAGTAGTATTAATAACAAAACGCGATACAGTTGTTTAACTACATTAGGCACATGTTAAAATATAGTATCTTATAAGAATAACTTAAAAACAATAAATATATCAATACATAAATATGTTAACTTACATTATTAAATTATTTAAAACTATAACTTTTATGCAGTGCAAAGTGTACTTTAAATCGAACTAACACATGTGATAATGAAGTGTGGAAATTTATGAACCTGGTTATATTATTAGCTAGTTATTTATTTTTAGTGAAATGGTTCTACTATTAATAAAAAATTAAATGTTTATAATCTCTGCTAATATGTCTAAATAAATTAAACTTAACAATATACTTAGCAAAATCAAATTATTATTGTAGAGTATTAAAAGTCATATAATTCTATTATTAAGCTATCTTGTAATGCCTTAAATCGATAATGTGTCAATAAATCAAACTAAACAAATATAATATATTATAAACCCCAACCTATCCAAGCATTATATTATGGTAAATATTGGCAAAACGTTTAT
The DNA here is from genome assembly GCA_036346225.1 of Platerodrilus igneus. Classification (NCBI taxonomy): domain Eukaryota; kingdom Metazoa; phylum Arthropoda; class Insecta; order Coleoptera; family Lycidae; genus Platerodrilus; species Platerodrilus igneus. The sequence goes on along the minus strand of JARFIW010001292.1, from coordinate 3,470,488 downwards.
GACCGGTTTTACTGCTTCTGCTAGTGGTTGGCATTTAATTTAATGTTCCAACCGAATGTATTACATTGGCCAGGAAGCGAGTTTTCTTTTACCTGAAAAATTTGGAATTTTGCCGAACCCTTGCTGTTCCAAGCAATGTAGGGATCTTTAAAGTGCGTGACATCACTCATACACGGGACCTCCATTTTAAGTCTCATCCGAACGAGAGTGTATTTTTGAGAAAAATGTTTGCCTAACATTATTCAAGCGGACCGTCTCGAAATTCGAACCTGGGACCAAATAGATTAATCCACGAGAAATGCGGAATCATATGTGAAATATGGCTAGACGTACAAGAATATGTTGTAAAGGTACGGGGCTGTGAAATAATTAACAGGAAAATAACATCATTGTTAAGCATGGATTAAAACGGCTACATTGTATTACCGAATACTTGCCGCAATTAAGGAGGGTTTTATAGTGGGAGACACAGGAATAGTTCGACCTGGCGGAGAAAATAAATTAATTATGAGCAAGCAGCTAATTAGAAAACGTCAAGATGTAGTAGATGTTGTACGGGAACCGCAAAGTTGAGAGTGGACGAAACAGATTCAAGAAGATGTCATTTGATTTCCCGCATGGAAAAATGCGACGGGCAATATGAACTTGAAATACGCTTGCAAGTGCATGGTAGGTTTACACATGCGAGGGGCCTGTGTATAATGTCATGACGACCGTGGTTAAAAAGAGATTTAAGGTTCGGAGAGTTCACCCTTTCATTAAAATGCAATTGTGTGCTGTATTGATTTAAAGAAGCTGATGTTCGAAGGAGAGAAATTGGAAGTCGAGTGTTTGTTGAATAAATGTAACCGTGTAACAAATGAATTAAACCGTGAGTATTATAATCCTTTATAATTATACTTATTAGTTATGTATATGTGGATAGTAAATGTAGGTGGTTGGTATTGACAATATAGGAAATTAATTGGACATGAAAATTATTTTCCTTTGAACGATGATTTGCGACGGAACGGGTGTTGATAAAATATAAGCGTCATGTTGTCATCTTAATATTTTGAATGAAGAATGAAAGGATAAATAGAAAAGTTGGTATTTAACTGTTTTCTACGTTTGTTTTTAGAGACATTTCCAGAAATGGGCATGTAAAATGTGTCTTTTAATATAACATGGAAACCGGAAAATTAGAGTGATAGGATTATTGATGGATTTAATTTAATTTTCTTTTGTAGATTTTTTTTTAGAAATACCTGGTCAGAGTGAGAACAAAGAATAAAGTTCTTTTTACGGATGTATATTTGAATTTGTATTGAAATTATTTAATATGAATAGAGTTAAACATAGGTTGAATTTTATTTGTATTTATTTACAAACTAAATAGTAATTATGTATTGTGAAGGGGTAGCCAATGACCCCGGTGATGAAATCATATTTATATCAACGACGTCGAGCAAAAATTTTTGTAAGGGCCAAAATGCCTCAAATTATGACCTCAAAATTGCTAAAATAAAACTATTTATTTACAAATATTTTTTATACAAAAACAAAACTTATCCTAGCTTAATCTACTTAGTAATAAACAAATGGTTGTTTTAGCTTTGAAACAACGTTATACTTGGACTTTGGGTGGTCAAACACTTGCTAATATTCTTATCTTTATGATCACCTGTCTTTGGCTATTTAACAAATTGTTTCCATTGGAATTAACTGCATCAAAACCTTTCTGGTTTCAAATTTTTAGATTCCCATTTTTTTAAATTAATCTTCAAACACCGGAATACGTTGAATCAGTCTTGAAAGGTACTTTTTGTTTTTAACGGATAAAAATACTCGGTAACCTTGTATCAAGATACCTTATTATTTATATTTAATCGATAAATTGTTGTTGCGCTCCATAAAGTAGCTATTAATCAATGATCGAATGTCTCATAACTTATGTTCAGAACCTTAATGTTAAATATTGAATGCCGAAAGAATAAATAAACCGTTCTAATTGCTTCCGTCTTTATATAATAAAGCAATCTTAATACGTCATCGTTCTTCGAATTTCGATTATATTCTCGAAGATGAGTAGTCCCCATAATCCAACAATTACATACAATTTCGCGTTTTTATCTGTTTAATGAGCTTACAGTTCAAAGTTATCAGGATTGTAAAAGGGTCTCATCCTTTATTTGAGAATAAAAACAATGATTGTTATCTCTCTCCTACGAACTTTAGTGTAACTATTAAAACTTTTCTAGAAATTCTTTGGTTAACCATGTGGACCAGCATTCGTTATTCCATAATCAAAGGGTGTTTGACCCCAACCCAACTTTTTAATGTTTACCCGCTCATTTGTTTGTGTTTGTAGCTTATCGGTAATGTAATAATTTTGTTTTTCTGTCCGGTGTGATAACTTGTTATTTACATTCCATCCCTCTCGTGTATTTTTAAGGGAAGTGAGTATGTCATTGTCTTGTATTTGCTATTGCGTGAAGCAAGCGTGAACTAATATGACCCTAGCACGCAAAAGGTGCGTAATTGTTGTTATTTTATATGAATACTTTGAAACCTTGCCACTTTGTATTTAACGGTGTAATTAATTATCTGAACTTCATGCTGGTGGATTGCGTTACTAAAGTGTCTGTGGTTTTTTTACACTGTACCATCATTATTCTATGTCAAGATTTTCCTTATCTTGCAACTATTTAACACTGTGCTAATTTATTCCGTTACAGTTTGGTAAAAGCTCATTTAGATTTGAAATAATTATAGCAGAATATATTCAAATTAGTTTGTTCTGTTATTTATTTTCTAATGTTAAAGCTTTCTTTAAAAAAACATCTTCTATCAGCGTATATTGAACTAAGTATTAAGTTTACCATTTTTTTATTTATTAAATTAATTTATGATTGTGAGCTTGTTCTAATATGTATAAACAACTTTCTAATTTTGCGGTTTGACTATATGGCATGAAGCCTGTATTTGTTACATGCTTATCACATTGTAATGATTGATGAGCATTTTTTTCAGCAGTTTTCATTGTTGTACGTGTATCATATTATGATTCTTGTGATATCTTGATATATTTACATTGTATTAACTTGTGCTAATTAATTTTAAGACAATTTAATTTTTATTGCTTTAATTACACTAACAGTTCTAATTAAATTATATTTTCAAAAACCAAAAGCACTAAAACATAATGTAGAATAGCTGCTAGCTATTCGCAAAATCCATTGTACATGGTGAATCAATAATAATTTTGTCCGTTTTAGATTATTTTCCTTCATTTTTGTTTGATTTTTATTTTACGTAACGCCCAAGCGTTACAGTACCTTTATTAAAAATCTCGAAACCTAAAAAAAAATTAATACTTTGTAAAGAAAGGTATGTAATATTTTAATTAAAATAAAAACTCAATTTGACATTTGATGCGCGTGTTCAAATATGCTGCCGTTTTCCTGAATGTACAAGTGACACGGCGTTAATGTTTGTAAACCAGGTTTTTAATCATATCCGGAGTAGTCTTATTTACGGCTCTTCTAAAATCTCTAGTAGGCTTTGGAGTGAGAAACAAAATTATATTTGCATGCATTGAGTGCCACTTGAATAATTATTAGAAACGAAACTAGGGGGAGAGTGCGGAGAAAAGCTACTCCACAAAATTCGACTGTTAGCAAATTTATACTTAATTAAAAAATTTAAAAACCTTAGTTTTGGAACTATGAACAAGCGAATTCCAATATTTCACAATTCAATGGTTTTGCATTTTACTTTCATTTTTACGAGTAAATGAACTATAATAAATGCAACCAGCCTAAAAGTTTAAAAGGAAATTATTCACTCATATGGTGGCCATAGCAAGCATAAGACCATACTAAGAAAACATCATCATCATTAGACCTTCAGTCCTGGAACTGGTTAAACGCGTAGCTTCATTGTTTTCTATTCTAAACTAACCTACACATTTCCCTGAAATTTGCACATTCTGCATCTATCACTATCTGGTCTAGGTCTACATCTGCTTGTAATATATCCCATACTATTCCCCAAAAATGCCTTAGAATGTATTCTGCCTTTCTATTTCTCCTATTCTTTTTCCACAGATATCCTTGTTTTCCTACTATTTCTATAACCTATTTGTTATTAACTTTGTCTGTCTATGCCATCATCCTCATACATCTGAAGCACAACATTCCAAAAGGCTGCTACCGTTTTTTTTCCTGCTTTTCCTACTGCCCGTAGTTCATAGCCATACTGTGTTGTACTCCACACATATGCTTTCAACAATTTTCTTCCTGTTTCTGTTTGTTGTCTTTCATTATAGGCGCTGTTCTTTCTTGTTAGATGCAGTTCGGTCCCTTCTATTGTTTTATAATTATATACCTTACTTCTCCGACATTTAGTGGTTGTGAAGGGGGGAGAGTAGGTGTCTCCGTGGCGTAGTGGTATGCGTGTGACTACTACGCCCAATGCCCGGGTTCGAATCCCGACACAATTGTTTAAAATATGCTAATGCAATGGAAGCACAAGATCGACTATTAGATTTTAAAATTCAAAAACATTACCCTGGCGCTTGCCAGCCGCCTATTAATGATAATCAACAGCATTATTTACTTCAATCTGGTACTTATCAACAAACTTTGTAAAAATATACTTCCCAGTATGGCAAAAATAGATTTAATGCAAGAAGGTTTAAGGAATATCGAATTTTTTTAATACAGCGTAGCAGAGCATACCGCTTTTTGCTTCGTCTGTTGTGTTCTTCATTCTGGATTTGGAAGACAGAAAGCCGAGACAGCCTGGATGTGCGATGGTATAAAAGCCTGGGGTAAAATTAGGAGGCAAGGAAAGAATGTTAAAGGAAAATTGGATAGTCATTTCTCGTCAAAAGCACATAAAAGTGCATTATCTGACTATTTGAATTTTTCACTGAAAACAAAACATTTCGGCGTCCTTTTGGATTCAGAAAAGAGAAAAATCATGATAGGAGAGAAGATAATTTTTTCGTTCAATAAGGAAGTCATTAAAATTCTTGTAGATAGTTTCATGTACTTTAGTTGAGCTAGGTGTAGCCTTTAGAAGTCCCGAGGATGATAAACTGGAAATTTTATACAAATTGTCTCTCTGATGGCTAGACATAACCCAACGTTGAACTACTAAATGAATAATAAAAATTATCGTGTCTTAGTTAAGCAGTAAGTCACACAATGAACTTATTACTTTAATAGCCAATGATATCCAAAAACAATAAAGCAAAAAGTTGATGATAGTTGCTTTTATACTATCATGGTTGACACCACTCCAAATAGTTCACATAAAGATATACTGTCGTTGGTAATTTGTACAGTTGAAAATGACTTGCGCCTTAAGTAACGATTAGTTAGTATTAAAGGGGTATTGGATAAAACTGGATCTGGAATGGCAACATCTATTATGGATATTATAAATTCTACATGTATTAATTCTACTAAAATAGCTATTCAGTCTTATGATTGTACAGCTTCAATGTCATGAACTTTCAATGGTGTACAGAAATTGATATTACATTTTTTGGTCACCGTGTGCCGTTAGCACCATGCTAGGTACATTGGGTTAATATTGCTATAAAACACAGTATTAATTCTAGGGAAATTGTAGCTAATATGTTTGATATTTTAAAAGAACTGTGCGTTTTTTCACAAAAAGCACTATGCGTTTTCCTCAGCTAAAAAGTAGTCTGCAGACAGTCGAAAATTCTTTGCAACTTAAAAATCTTTCTCGGACACGATAGACTGCCAGGGTAGAAACTATTGAGGCGGTCAATAATTCATTTGAAGTTATCGCAAATTTGATGAAGAAAATATCAAAATCAGTAAATGTGGATTTGAAAACAAGAAGTAGGACTTTTAGACTTTGTCGGAAAATACTAAGTTTTATTATCTTAACAATGTTCATGAAAACGGTCATGTTTAAAATAAAAACTTTCACTAAAACGTTAGAAAACATACGGATTAATGTTGTAGATGTAATGGCTGTTATAGAATCAATTATAAATTTGCTAAAATTATAAAAAATACAGATTCAGAGATAAATAATCTAATTAAAGGCAGTAAGTAATTTTTAAAAAGTTGGCGTAAATCTTGAAGATGATTTCAATAAACACCACAGAAAAAGAGTTTCCCCTCGAAAAATTGATGAAAATTCAGAAAATCTTATTAATTTGAATTTGAAAGAACTCTATAGTTCAGAATTCACTACGTTTTGGATAGTTTAATCAATCTTTTATCAGATAATATCAACACTTGTATTATGAATTTAAAACCAATTTCTTAGGTGTTCAAATTACCCTTAAAGAAAGGTAATTGCTGTTCAGAAAATTCAACGAAATATTGGAAATGTTTTCCAATTCTAATGATAAGCCAAGTGTTCATGTTGATGCCTGCAGTAAATGCTCTACTGTGAGCGATGTTATCGACAAATGTAGAGACATTAATTTTCACAAGTCCTCAAATTGTAATTACTGTTGAATACACCACTGCATCTAAAGAAAAAAAATTTAGTACACAAAACTATATAAACAATGAAATTGGGTCGAATATGGGCGAGAATCGTTTGTGCGTCTTCGTGATCAAGAGGTCTGAAAAAGATATCACCGAAAACATCGCATTAAATACAATAGCCGAATCCTGATCGAAAAACAGACGAACTTAATTTAGCTAATCAAATATCAATTGTACGACGAATTACATTTTATAAATAATATTTTTAAAACAAAAATTGTTAAATAAATTTTGTTTTACTTTTATAACAAGTAACTTTAATACAGTTGTAAACTTGACTGCGGAGTTGGTTAATCAAAACTAGTTCTCCCACCAAAAAAAGTTCTTCAGTTCGTCCCCGATAGTCATTAACTGACAACACTGAAGTTATATATTTTAGTTTATAACTGATAGTAGAAGAAATATTGCATAGGTTTACTAATAGTGCGAAAGTTGATAAGCTGAAGTGATTTATTCTAGGTAGGAGGAATGATAAAAACGCCGAGAACATGTATTTAAATAAGTATTTAGAAAGATGTTGACCTCGTGTGAACGACTAATTAGCAATCTTAGAAATCACATAAGCTTTAGGAAGTTGAAAGGAACCGACGTAACAATCAAAATAAAAAAAGATAGTATTGCAGAGTGTAACTGAAACACCCTATTGATTTTGATGCCAGATTCAAGAAACTATACTCAACAGCACCTTTGATTTTAAATAGTTTTAGGTATCACCCTTATCATGGAAAACCCGGTCAAAGATTTCGTGAAGGTAATCAAATTGAAAGAATTGAATTCTGCTGTTAGTTTGTCAGAAAGATAAATGAAGTACCTAATATTCCAATCAAAGCTTTTAAAGACAAGGATTACTTTTGTAATTATTTAATCGTAAAAACCACGTTTTCTCGTCTGATCAAAATTCAAACCTAAGTCATCAAGTTACCAAAGTAAACTCATTATTGATACACATTTTATTGATCCAATTTCTTACAACAAAGCTTTAAGTTCTAAAAGATACTTCAATTTTTTACACCCAAGCGTAAAAAATACACATACAGATTTTCCGCTTGGTATCCCGAATGTACTACATTGGACAGAAAGCAAGTTTTTTTTAACTGGAAAATTTTGAATTTTGCCGATCCCTTGCTATTCCAAGCAAAGTAGGGATCTTTAACGTGCGTGACAACACTCACACACGTGACCTTTATTTTACTTTTCTCCCGAACAAGGGCGTATTTGTGTGAGAAATGCTCGCCTAACATTTTTCACACAGACTGTGTCAGGATTTGAACACGGGATTTTGGGTATAGTAGTCACACGCACACTAACTACGTCACACCATAATGCGTCTTGCGTAACAGACTATTTCAGTGGAGAATACCTAGATGGAAGCAAGGAACCAATTAAGTGACCTGCTATGTTCCCAGATGTTTTACCGCTGGGTTTTTATGTAGAGTTTTTTTAAGAATTTTATGTATTTACGATGTTATCGGAATGAGGTTCAGTTACAAATAGCTCTTGAAAAAGCCGTACATATGATTGCACTATATATTAGAAACATCTTGTTGAAAAGTATCAAGGCGATGTCAATTATGCATTCCAGAAAATGGTGGCGTATTTGAACATATACTTTCAATAATAAATTAATTAACTTTATTTATTTAAAAATAATGTTAAAAAATTGAGCAATATTGTAAAAGTATTACATACCTTTCTTTACACATAGAAAATTGTGTGTTTGCTTTAGAGATCATTAAAATGGAAACTGCAAAAATTAATTTGTTAGTTCAGTCTTGCTGGTTTAAAACATGAGAAAATGTTTTATAGCGTAAACCTTTATTCAGCAAGAACATAAATCAGCATAAAATTTTGTATTTATGTATTTAATATTATAATTTTCTAAATACTAATCCTTTTTTATTTTCTTACGCAAAGAGATATGAATTTCATATCATTGAAAAGCATATTCAATCAGCATTCCAGAAATGAAAAAATGTTATATACGTCCACTGAAAAGAAAAAACTGTCTGCGTCTGTGCAACGACAGTGTGCCTAGATTTTTAAGCTTAGTTTTGATAACTCTATATGCGTATAAATCTGATAAAATACATAAAAATTTTGCAATTCATACAGTTAGTCTTTAAAAACTGAATTTGTTTGAAAAAAACGGGAATAAATTCTCATTGAGTAATCAATACAATCTTGAAGCGGAAAATTACAATAAATTTTTGTTTTGTCTATCTGTTAAGGTTGTAAGGTATATTAAACAATTTTCAAAAATTTTCTAACTTTTCCACGCTTGTTCAAAAAATAAAGCAAACAAGCTTATGTGTTACACCTTATTGTAAAAGAAGAACACCATATGTGTCAAAAGCGTGATGGAATTTTGAGAGTCGCTTACTTTCAACTGTCTATAAATATAAAGTAAATGGTGCTTCTTTAAATGTATAACTGAATAGAGAAGTTTTGAATAGGAACATGCATCTGACAAATGCGCACGTGACCTTTACAGTAAACTTAAATTAAACCCCTTACTGATGTTTTCTAAAATTCCTTATTACTTATATGTGTGTGTGTGTGTATATATAAAAGACAAGTTATTTGCAGTCCGCAATAAGAAATAGTTATATATATATATATATATATATATATATATATGCAACTCAAAGGCATTTTCAATATTGAACATTTTAACAAACAAACAAAACTGTAATAGGTTTAAAATTTAGGAAATGATTTTCAAATTTTTAAGGACAAACGACGAAAATTACAGCTTGCTATATATCACAGAAGTTTAAGAGATTACGTATGGATCGTAGTTCTGTAGAAGTCAGAAGCGTCTCTTAGACAATTTCTTTATGAAGCTCTAAATGCTATTGTTTCAAATATAGAACAACGATTCAAAGAAACCTTTGATCTAATGTTTTTGTGGCTATTTGATCATAGACAGTATGGATTATTAGCAATCATATTCCGAAAAAAGTCATTTTACAATTTCTGAATATGACAAATTTTTATTGTTCGCGAGTTACGTTTGGGGCCTTGGAAGCGGTGTTTTTAAAAACTACTTCCAAAATCTTCGTAACAATTTATTTATTCTTCAAACAGATATTAAATGTGGAATTTTGACAATCTTGATTTAATATTCTAAGTAGAAAAATAATTACTAATTGAACTAATATGAGTGAGTAGCCTAAGCAAGCGCAATGTTAAAGCTGAAATACTTTGACTAACTGACCGGTCTTAGGGCTCCCGGGTTATTTATGTTGTCCCTGTCCCTCACAATTCTGTAGGAACTTGGCACTTGCAGAGCTCATGTCTACTTATTTCTTAATACTATTCATTAATACATTTTAACAATCTTACTTTCTAGGTATTCGCGGTATCTTAACCGTCTGTGACCTGCCACCTGCAGTATTACTAACGTCTGGAATACATTGTATTGCATCCGCTCTCATGAAATGTTAATAACCTTTATTTAATTATCCTTGGATTACATTGTTGCACCTGACTTAATAATTTCTTAATAGTTTCTAATAATTTCCTATTAGATTCTATTTTATAATACATATATAAATTGGGGGATACATAAATCCTTCCTACGTAAATGAAAAATTAAGGTTTTTCTTGCTTAATTTTTAAATTCATAAAATTCATTATTTAAAATTCATTGTCCCTAAAGGTATATATGCTTCTTTATTTAACTTTGTTTCCTTAAATCTAAAACTGTTTTCTTTATTCTTATATCTAAGATACATTTTGTAAAATACATATATATTTAGAAAACTTAATAAAATGATTAATACAGTTGTCCAAACGCTTATATTATCGTAGTATAAATTAGACACTTTTAATTCACTTAAGTATTCTTTATAGTTTTCCATTATTTTCACGGTTGCGATTACTTCTGTTGAGAAAATGGCTATCCATTTGTTTTTTGTAACTTTTTGAATCTTCATGTTGGTGATTTGTACGGATTTGGCTTCACAGTTTTCGTAGTGATTTGAAAATTTTAACAATTGTATTTCGCAAGGCCTGTCTTCTTGAATAGTTGTTGTTGTCAATGATTAGCATAAATATTGATTTGGTGTTACTTCGGTACATTTTTTATTTGTATAACCATATCTCAGTTTATTTAAGGATAGGAATTTGGTTTTGGGTATGATAACTTAATACATGCTAGTAACTTTCATTGGAAAAGCAAATAAATGATAATAATTATAATTGTTACTTTCTACTATTGGAATTTCTTTCAAAAATTTTATTTCGTTGTTCTTCACATAGCCTTTTACTATAGCTATTTCTTCAAATATTAAAATGTTTGATTCTACTACTTCAAAGGGTAATTTACTGTTGGTTATAAATGATATAATTCTTAATAATTCTTTTAATGAGTCAGTTGGTTCTATGATTCTAGAGTGTAATGTATTTAGTTTTGCAAATGTTACGGCATTTTGTAAAGTGGCTAAAATTTGTTGAATTAAAGTAAGGGTTGATATTATTTAAGTAAATACTGTATTGAATCTAATTAGGTCTCGTATTCCTAACACGGTGGTTTGCATGTTAGTTTCAAGAATTTGTATTCTGTTGGCTATACTATCTTGATTTCTTACTAGCTTTCTTAATGTGTCGTTAAATTTTATAATAGTTTATTGGGTTAGTGATATTTAGTTGCTACTAGTAGTTTTTATATCGTTTTGACTTTCAATTAGTTGTTGTATTGCGTTGTCAAATCGTTCTGCGTCTTGATTATCTAAATTGCCTGTGATAGCTTTTATTATGTTACCTAGTCCGTTAATTAAGCCTCTTTCTCGTCTTGCAGTTAGTTCTGTGGGTATTAATCTGTTAAATTTATCTTCTATGTTTCATAAAATACTCTTTATTATACTGTTATAATTCATCATTTCTATGGCGTATCCCTTTCCGAATGTTGCTGTGTCCATTAATTGTTTTAATCGATAATAGTTGTGTTTGATTATTTGAAATTATTGTTTTAGTTCAGTTAAATCGAATTTTTGTGCGATTGTCCAGTAGTCTATTGTATTTTGCATACTTCCCAATTTTATTGGTAGTATACAGGGGTTTCGTTGTCCGTTCTACCTGGGCGAAGGTTGACGGTAAGGGTAATGATTGCCCATCTAAAATTACAGGGTGTCTTAAGTTTTTCAAGTGAATATATTTTGTTATCTTGCCGTTGTCTACTACGGCTATATTTTTGTCCGATATGCTCTTAATTTTAAATGGGCCTAAATTTTTGGGTGCTGTTTCGTGTCGTTTAATTTGGAAATTTTTCTCGTAGACGGTTTGTCGTATTGAAAATTTATTTGCGTCGGTATTCCTATTGCGGGTTATGGTGATACGTTCCTTGTCGTTATTTAATTTATCTTTTACTTTATCATAAGTTATTTTTAGTTTCTCATTATGATCTTTGGCATATTGTTGATATATTTTCTTATTATAATGTATGCCTTAAGGGTTGCGGAAATCTGAATGTATATATGAATATATTTTAAAAGTCAATAAGCGGGACAAAGATGCAACATGTTTGCAGAAAATATCGTGATTTCAGGATACACATAAAGGAAGTGCGAAGCAACTTTGAACAATGCAATAATAGAGAGACTATAATAAAGATAGAAAACGTGCGGTAGACAAAGATACCAGAAATGTAGGAATAACGTAAAGCAAAAGTGAAATAGTAGTATGTACGCGCATATGTGAGGCGTGATTGTAGTTGTTTGGGGGGGTAACAGGAGAGTGTGGATTTCAAAGAAAATTAAAACGATTGGCAAGTTTAAAGAGTTTTTCGCGGTAAAGCAGTGTTTGCGTTTTCGTGCACGTTTATTTCTGGAATTGAATGGTCGTTGAAAAGTTTGCGAAGAATGTTTCGGAAAGATACGTGCGACTTGAGAAGGGTTGTGCTCTGCATTGGCTCTCTTAGTTTTCGATTCTACTAAAGATACTCCTCCTAGCTTCAAACTACCCGACTAGTGAAGTCCGAAATTAATTTTACAAGTGTTTTAAATGCACAAGTTAGTGCAATTTTTATAAACGGAGTGCTCCGTATAAAATCATTTTTATTAATTGAAGCAGGATGACTTGTAGGTAGAAAATTATTTGCAAATTGAATGAGGGTGCTTGTTGCACATTGCGTGTCAGAAGAGATTATATATGGATCTGTAACGGCAGTCCTGAGGGATTTTTGAGTATGGTGATTTGGATGCCCAGTGGGTTCGAGATATAGTTGCCGTTCCCAATAGAAGGCAGCAATGTGGAGTGATCCTGCTCCGCGCAGTCGATAGGGGAAACCATCTTTAAAGGTGTTGATCTGTACAAAAACTACTTTCCAGGTAATGAATTTTTTTTGAAACTGTTGTACTGGTGCTTATTTTGCTTAAACTATTAGTGCTTTTGAGTTTTATTTGGTGATAAATTTATGAACCGAAAATTAATCTATTTACCTTTGTAAAGGACATATTTGTAATCTGAGTGTGTAAATACATGTATATAATAATTATGAATATTTCACAGATATAAGAGGTAAACGGGTCTTTTGTAAAAATTTTTAGTGCTAAAATTTTGCACATAAATATAAAAAGGGTTTATACTGAGCTCACAATAGACCAAAGGAAAATAAAGTAAGATTCTGGGATAGGCCCATCTACTTTACAATAACACAATGAAATGTAGATATGCAATAAATCGTTGGTGTATTAAGTTGATGATTTCTATCATCGAGTAGAAGCATGAAATATTTAAGGTGGAACAAATTAGTAAATATTGAGATTGTGTGAGTTTAATATTAATCTGTCCGAATAATACGGTTGTATGTTCTGTTGGTCGAATTATTTTTTTTCTTGTTTCTAATTATAAAGGTAGTTACGGATGGAGAGCAGAGGAGCAGCCGTGGTGAGTATCCCTGAAGAAGCAGTGCGCAGAGCTAGCCGTGTGGTGTCTTTTTTGAGAACATCTTTAGAGGGTACTCAACTAGAACTTCTCATAGTCCAAAGCTTGAACTCAAAACTTATTTAGGTGGTAATTAGTGGAGTTTTATACAGGTAATTTTACAATAATTGATACTGATGACCCAAGCTAGGGGCTTACGACGGAGGCAAGCTTTGCAACATTTATAAGCGACCTAACATTGGGACACTAATAGAGGCAATCCTCGCAACATTTATGACAGCTCAAGTTGTGGGGCTCAATTTCTACAGGTAGAACCACGACAATTATGGCGACCCAAAGGTGAGGAGCTCGAATTTCAGGTAAAATTAAAATTTTATTTCAGACTATTGCGAGCTGAAAATAAAGAGTTAAGTATTGTAAATTTTGTAAATATTTTGAGTGTTTTGTAAGTGTGCTTTAAACGTATGCAGAGGAAAGAGTGGCTAAGGAGCCAAAGTGTTGAAATAGGAAGTAGTAACAGTACCATATTTGAGAAATCAGAACAAGAAATGGAGGAAGCAGGAAGTAGCAGGGATCAGTCGAAGACAGATTTGGGAGAACAAGGAACTGAGTTAATGATGAGAATGCTACAGGAGATGCGACTACGTAGGGAGGAATCCAATAAGAAATTTAAACAACTGAGTCAAGAATCAAATAAAAAATTTGAACAAATAGGAGAAAAGATTGATAAATCAACCAAAGAATTTATGGAGTTTAAGAACAGTTTAACAGTAGAAATGGGAGAAGTTGAAAACAAGGTAGAACAAACCGAGAAAAATATAATAGGTCTGAAACGTGAAATGGGACAATTGAAGACTGAGGTAAGAATTTTTTGTGAAAAAGAAATAAATGTGAAAATGACTGAGGTAACAGATTCGTGTAAAGATCAACTAGGGAGGGTTGAACGAGAGGTAAGCGACATTAAACAGAATGTGTCGGCTTTGATGAGAGATGGTCCCAGATTTTATATAGAAAACTTATCGTTAGACCAGCAAATGAAATTTTACGAGGATAATAGGGTGAACCCTCAAATATTTATAAATAGCGTGCGAAATATGGTAGAAAATTTATATGATGAACAGGCGAAATTGAACACGGTAAAGGCGTTGTTAAAAGACCATGCTGAGGCCTGATATAATTTAATGGGTCTAGAAATAGAGTCGTATAGTGAGTTCGGAAAAAGGTTTTTGAAACACTACTGGAGTGATTGCAAGCAAGACCAGGTACGCGATAATTTAATTACCAGAAAATATAAGGGTGAATATGCTGGAAGTAGGGAACAATATGCAATTCGCAAGTGCAGCATTGCCAAACAGTTGAGTCCACCTTTGACGGACCAACAAATTAATAAGTATCTTTTGCGATATTTTAAAGTTGAAGTTAGGCAACATGTGGTGTTGAAAAATATTGTTTAGAGGGAAACATTTTTAGAATACCTGCAGAGGTATGACGATGTGAGCACCGGACGACCAAGAGAAAGTAGGGAAAGAAACGTTAATTTGGTTAAATTCGAGAACAGAAGAAACAATTTTCAGAGACGGCGAACTAACTTTAACAGAAATTCAAGACACAACTGGGAACCTAAGAGGCCATTTTTCAGGAGTAATAGTGCAAACAGAGGACCAATGCCGAGGCCTAGGTTACAAAGACAAAACAGCTCACCAGACATGGATAGGGCTCAGACGACACCAGCTGTACAGGACAGTGAGAGGAGTACTAGAGTAGAGACGACGCCACGGTATATACGGAAGTAGTTGGAGGACAACAAGGACCCAGTTAAGAAAATTGAAATGGACAGGATTTTTAGGCAGTGAGAAACCACTAGATTTACTTGTGTATAAATACGAACATCCGCGGGAATTTTTAAAAATCGATGAAAAAGTTGAACCAGAAATAGAGGAAAAATTTTGTTTGCCAATAATAGCTGTAAGAATTTTTGATCATAATATAAAATCGTTGCTCGATTCCGGAGCAGTGGCGAGTTTGAAATCAGGGGAATTCGTCAACCAAATTAGAGAAAAGGTGTGTGATAGGATTATGCCAATAAAAAGAAGTCATTTGGTAGCTCCGAATAAAAAGAGATTTGCTGTGGTGAATAGCGTGGTGGTGCTAAAAGTAGAGATAGGTTCAGTAAGCTGTAAGCAGGAGTTTGTAATTGTGCCTGGACTGAAATTTAAGGGGATTTTAGGTGTTGATTGTATGGTGAAGTTGGGTTTAATAATAGATATGGAGAGGAAGATAGTTAGAATTAGGGACCGGATATTGCCCTGGAAGGCCAGTTATGAAGTCAGAGAGGATGACACGAGTTTGAGTATTAATGTTATGGGTTTAGATGAAGGAGAGGTTAAAGAAATCGACGAAACCACAATTTTATTGTTCACCGTCCATGTACATTCTTTTAACGAGGCTAAGTGGCAAATTTATATTTAGTAAATTGGACTTAAGGAATTCGTTCGGGTTAATTTCATTACACAAAAATTCTAGAAGGTGTACGCGGTTTTCCGTAGAGGTAAAAGGTTATAAATTCAAAGTAGTACCGTATGGTTTGTCTACATCAAGTGCAGTAGTAATTAAGGAAAAACAGACCAGTATAAGGGCAGATAAGCGGTTTGAAAATCTGGATGTTGAGAATAGTTAAATTTCTATGAAGTAGTCAGGATAAAAGTGATAGAAATAGGAGTGAAGCAAGGGCGCACTTTATGAAATATATTCGAAAAATGGCTTGGAGAATCAAGAAAAGAGTTAGATTTAAATAAATATAGATAGGTGTGGATAGATAATTGTAGATAAAGATAGATTTAAATAGATAGTTATAAGTGTAAATAGATAGTTAAAGTAAATAGATAGAGAGAGATAGATAGAGAGAGGTGTAAATAGATAGTTGTAGATAAAGATAAATTAAATAGATAGAGATAGGAGTGAATAGATAGTTGTAAGTAAAGATAGGTTAAATAGGTAGAGTTAGATGTGAATAGATAGTTGTAAGTAGAGATAGGTAAATAGATAGTTGTATGTAAATACTATATAGGGATAGTTAGTAGGTAGAATGCTTCTTATTTGAATGTAAATAAAACCAAGATATTTATTTGTCTTTGCATTCAAATAGGGAAAATATACTGTGGATTGGTAAGCTTAGATAGGTGTAAGTACCCTGTACATATAATTCGATATACAAGTTAAAACGCTTCTGTATAATTAGATGGGGATAAGATTAGATAAGATAATTTAGATTTAATTTTTATACGTTAATTTAGAACTAGGACAACAATTAGTAATAATATCGA
The DNA here is from genome assembly GCA_036346225.1 of Platerodrilus igneus. Classification (NCBI taxonomy): domain Eukaryota; kingdom Metazoa; phylum Arthropoda; class Insecta; order Coleoptera; family Lycidae; genus Platerodrilus; species Platerodrilus igneus. The sequence goes on along the minus strand of JARFIW010001292.1, from coordinate 3,453,756 downwards.
TGGCAAGGTCACAAATCGTGTACAAATATTATTATTATAAAAGCTTTTCAGATTGGACGTAGTGTAAAAATCAATAACTTAAACAAGGTACATTTCTTAAACGTAGCATAAGCTAAAACATTCGTAGAACTTTACAAGGTTTAATATTCGAAAAACAAGTCACAACGGTTAAGAATTTCAAGGAACAGACATGCTATAGATAAACAATTCATATAAAAGCTTTTATACGTTGACAATATAGTTCTAGGTAAAATTTGTATAACTACTAGCCCGATTTGTATTTGTCAATAGCTCTTATTATTTTCATAGTAGTTTGTTTACAGATACATCTTATTATATATATATATATATATATATATATATATTTTGTTTTTTCTAGACCCTGAATTATAGATATCTTTGTTTTTATTCTTGGATGTTGGTCACTTTAAATGAATCCAATTGACTACGTTTTTGAAGTCCAATTTTTATTATATAAATTGCTATGACATGTTTCGGTCTTGTGGGCCGTTTTCTAATAACTATAACATTACTACAATAATAAATTGATGTAAATGACATTTAACTTACCATTAGTTCTATATAATAAATTGGAATTAGAATTAGAATTAAAATATTGTGAAATTCTAATTTATTATATAGAACTAATGGTAAGTTAAATGTCATTTACATCAATTTATTATTGTAGTAATGTTATAGTTATTAGAAAACGGCCCACAAGACCGAAACATGTCATAGCAATTTATATAATAAAAATTGGATTTGAAAACGTAGTCAATTGGATTCATTTAAAGTGACCAACATCCAAGAATAAAAACAATATATATATATATATATATATATATATATATATAGGCTATTACGTGTGTGTAAAAGAATAATATCTATATACTAATGCTCTGCATATCTAGCGCAAGATAATCGTGCTCATAGTCATGTCTACGTTTTAATTAATATGGAAATTGATACGGTAACTAGAAAGTAATTAAAAATTCTCATTATTTATAGATGTTGATTAACTAATCAAATGCAACTAAAAAGCTATTCCAGTAAATGTATGTGGCATTGTCTCCTATACTCATATGATGCCCTTATAGAGAAGATCTTTATAAGTTTCCGATGGGTAGAATTTTTTGTCTTATTATGTACGTATGAGTGAATTTTTTGGAGTTCTGGTAAAAACTAGCTGCCCTCCAAAACATACGGTTTTATGCTATCTCCGTATATTTGTAATCAGCAGTTGCATCAGGATATACATGAAGACGAATTTTGCATTTATAGAAAATTTTAGCTTTGCTATAATATTTACATTTAAATCTCTGAAATTTTTTGTAAATGAAGAATCCAATTCATTGAAGCATAAAACCAATGTGAACACCGAACATAGAAAATTCCAATTTTTTAAAGCTGTTAAGTAAAAGATACACATCTGTAAAGCATCATACGAACGTCTTAAGTTACAACAACCAATAGTAAATAATGTCATCATATTGGTTTGCAGCGCAGGATCTAATAGCTCATTTGAATACTATATATACTACGAAAGATAGCAGTAGCTGCATGCATTCTCGTAGTGCGCTTGCAAAGCTTCACTTGAAACTCAGTTCACTGCAGAGGTAAGTAAATTCATATTTATTATTTTATTATCGCTAATTATATTTTACTTTATTGAAATAATATTTCTTGTGTACTTTCTTCTTGAAAAATTACTTAAAGCTTATCTAACAAAACATCTGAGAGTCTTAAAAATATATTTAAAAGTTTTGAGATTTAAAAAAATTAGGTATCGCGGAAACGTGTGTTATATATGTATTCTAATACTCAAATGCTAATACAGATTTCTCAGTAAAGATGGTTAAATGTTTGTGATGTACAATCGTGTATATTCATTATAAACGCTTAGTCGCACTAGAAACCCCGGTACTAAATGAAATAGTTTTAATCAAATCCGACTTGAATACTTATTAACGGACTTCAGTAATAGCCATATTGACATCGAATAATTCTTTTTCAAAGAGCTGGAACTAAATATATTAAGACTCTTGTTAATAGCTAACAAAATTGCTAAAAAGGTATAACATGTCCTATAGCATCGACATTGCAAAATTGTTACTAATTAATAAATAGTATGCCAGTTATTGTAATACGTATGGTGCAATTGAAGTGCAAGAATATATTAGCATATTTTTTTACAAACGTTTGATAATATGAATAAAACAGTAATGTCCTCTTAAAAATTTAAGGTGACAGATTAATCTTGAAAGCAAAAGACAAGTGCATTTGCATACAAAATTATAAAGTAAGAATTATAAAAAATTTTTCTCGTCTGCTGAATAGTAACTGAACCAAATCTCTATTTCATGATAATGTGTGCGATATATTAGTGATGAGTTATTGATTCTTGATGACTGAATTTTCAAATAACGCAACAAAGAATATTTTTAGAAAGTGTACAAAACATATGAATATTTAAGCATTCCTTCTAAAATTAATAGGTTTTCATGGAAATTTCTATAGTCGAATTACGTGGGTTAGTTGTCTTCACTTTACCGTTATCTGTTGCTTAAATGGTAAACTAATAGATTATTTTCAGCATTAATTATTTGTAACTTAAGTTACACAATGTGAATTAGACAACGTTACTTCGACTGTTACTGCGACTTAGGTGATAATCTGGTTAACATTTATTTATTTCAGAAACCTTTATTGATACCGAAGTATCATTAGCTTCATCGTCATTAATTCTTCAGTCCTGGAATTAGTTAGACGCGTACCTCTATTGTTTCCTATTCTGAGCTAACCTACACATTTTCCTAAAATTACGACAGTCTGCATCTTTCACTATCTGCGTGCAATGATCTATTATAGGTTTACATCTACCTCTCCTTTTTCCTATATCTTCTTGTAATATAGTCCGTACTGTTCCCCAGAAATGCCTTAGAACGTGTCCTGCCCTTTTATCTCCCCTATTTTTCTGTTTTTCATGGATATTTTTATTTTCCTACTATTTCTATAACCTCCTAGTTATTAAGTTTGTCCATCCATCATAATCATACATCTAAAGCATAACATTCCAAAAGACTCATTCCTTTTCCTCTCTGGTTCTCTCACTCTACCTATTTCTTAGACGTACAGTGCTGTGCTCTACACATATGCTTTCAACAATTTTTCCTTATTTCTATGTTTGTTGTCTTTGAACATAGCTGCAGCTTTTCTTCTATTGTTTGGTAAATATATACCCTGTTTCACCGATATTCAGTGGTATGTTAAGGGGGTTAAGCAGTCCGTGGTTACGAAGATCCCCCAACATGGACATTTACCAAATTAATAGTTTTCCAATAAATCAACAAACCAACACCTGTAGTTGTTTATAATAATCATCAGATTTAACTGCAATTATATTTTCGTCACTAGGTTTTCCGTCTTGGAACCGGTTGGAAGCGTACCGACACTGATTTCTATTCTGAGCTAGGCTACAGAGTTCCTTGAAATTCACACGGCCTCGATTCAGATCGGTTCCCCTTCTAGTGTTTTGTAAATGTATACCCGATTTCACCGATATTCAGTGGTATGTGAAGGAGGTTAAGCAGCCTGTGGCTACCAAGATCCCCCAACACAAACATTTGCCGAATTAATAGTTCTCCAGTAAATTTTTTCACACAATTAAGATTAGTTGAGAATATTGTAAAACAACACCTGTTTGTAATAATCATCAGGTTTAAGTGCATTTATTTTTATTATCATAAGGGTTTTCGCCTTGGGACTGGTTGGATGCGTACCTCTATTGATTTCTATTTTGAGCTAGTCTACACATTTCCCTAAAATTCCCTCAGCCTACATCTTTGACTATCTGCGTGCAATGGTCTAACCTAGGTTTACCTTTACCTCTCTTTTTCTTATCTCTGCTTCTAATGCATTCCCTCATGCCTTAATATATGACTTATCATTCTACCTCTCCTATTTATTAATGTTTTCCACACGTCTTTCTTTCGCTACCATTTTTAGAACCTCTTTGTTCTTGACTTTGTCTATCCATGATATCTTTAATGCGTCTGTAATACCATATATCAAGGGCTTCTGTCTTTTTCCTGTCTGCTTCTCCTACTATCCAAGTTTCACATCCGTGCAGTGCTGTGTTCCACACATATACTTTCAGCAATCTTTTTCTTGTTTCTATGTTTGTTGTCCTTTTACACAGTAATTGCTCTTTCTTGTTAAATGTAGCACGACCTTATACTAATCTTTGTCTTATATTTTTGTCGCTTTTCCCATCTTGCGTTATTTGGCTTCCTAGGTAGCAGAAATCCATAACCTCTGGTAAGTTTTCGTTTTCTATTTAAACTCTAGTTTTAGATTTGTTTTCCCCTGCATTGCATACTAGTAACTGAGTTTTATTTTTGTTAATTTTCATACCGTATCTTTCTGTTAGAACTGTTTCGATTTTATTAACAGCTGCTTCTAAATCTTCCTTGCTAGATGCTAATATCGTTATATCATCTGCTAATCTAAGCATCTTAATCTTTTGTCCCTGCACTACGATTTCAAACATCTTCTTGCTTTTGACAGTATTCATTGCCTTTTCGACTTACAAGTTAATAATTAAGGGAGACCAACTACATTCCTGTCTCACTCCTTTCCTAATATATGCTTCTCTACGTTACTATGCTAATTCTATTACCTCTGTTTGCTCTTTGTAGAATCTATGTACTATCCGTCTATCCCTAAAACTTATTCCAATCTTTTTGAGTATTTCGAACATTTTTTTCCATTTTCCATTGTCGAATGCTATTTCTAGATCTACAAACCCTATATGCACACGCTTTTCTCTTTTTCTATTGTCTTCTCCATTATCATCATCAGAGCTAAAATAGCTTCTTGTGTTCCTATATTTCGCCTAAACCCTAATTGATCTTATCCTAGTACTGCTATACCCCGATTTTCCATCCGTTTTTGTACAATTTCAGTTAATATTTTTGACACGTGTGATGTCCATCTTATTGTTCGAAAATTTTCACATCCATCCGCGTCTCTCTTTTTTTGGTATAGTGACTATGGTGTTACGTTTGAAATCTTCGGATATATCACCTCTTGCGAACATACAACTTACAAGTTGGAAGAGACGTTGTAATACTGCTTGTCCAACGGCTTTTGGAGTTTTTGCTTGCACTTAATTTATACCCGCTGCTTTAACATTTTTCAGCTCTTTTAATGCTAATTCAAACTTTTTTCTAAGTATAGGATATCTTGTCATTTTTTCTATGACTGATTCCTGTTCTAGTGCTGTTAGTTGCTCTTCTGCATATAAATTCTTACCATCTAACAACAAATTTCTCTACATTTTCTATAATGTCTCCTACCGCGCCCTTTATATTTTTGCTCTACGGTTCTGAATTCCTACAACTAATTCCAATTAGTTTGTATGTCTCGTCTGTCCCTCCTATTTCCATCTTGATTTGTACCTTTTTGCACTTTTGATCAATCCATTGCTTTTTAACTTTCTGCATTTGCGAATAGTTTCCCACTTTATGGCTTTGTATCTGTTTTTTAGATTGTACGGTCAGTTTTTGTATTTTCGTCTTTTTTCTATTAAACGCAGGACATCCTTTGTTATCCATGATTTCTTATTTTCCATTGATATATACCCCAGAATATCTCTGACTGCAATGTCTAAGCTGGATTTAATGCTTCCTTAGTATCAGAAACTTTCTCCATATCTTTCAGCAATTTATTTGAATTCTTCAAATCTTTCATGGATAACTTAATCTTCTAGTTTTGCAAAGTAAAGGTGCCTTTTCTTGTTCCTTTTTCTTAAATTTATAATTTTATAGCGGCCTTCATAATTACGATGTTGTAGTCAGTGCCTATATATGCTGTTGAGTAGCTTTTACCTGTAACCCAAGCCGTTGTATAACAAGAATGGAACCTATTTAATATCTTCCTATATCTCCTAGCATATTCCACGTGTATCGTCTTCTAACATGTTGAAATAATGTGTTTGTGATGGTTAAACTGTTTTTGTCGCAAATTTTATTAGCATATTTTCCCCGTCGTTTCTCGTCGCTAAACCAAATAATTCTACACAGCTTTTCTCTACCATCACCTACCACTGCTTTAAAATTTACCGTAATTATTAAATTTTCATGTTCTTTTAGGTATCTTAATATGTCTTCGATATCTTTGTAGATCGCTTCACATCTTCTTCACTGTAGCTAGAGGTGGGCATGTATACTTGTATTATTACTGTATTTACCGGTTTAGATTCTACTCTAACGCTAAGTACACTTTAGTTCTTTTGTAGGTAGTTTTCTACACAGTGTCCTATATTTTTTCTCATAACTATCCCCACAACCGAATTTCTTTCCTCTGGTCCTGTATGAATTATCTTAAAGTCGCCGTTCCAAAAATCCTCCGTCTCCGGTCACCGCGCTTTATTGATCCCTGCTAGGTCTAATGCTAACCTATCCATTTCAATTTTCAAGTTCTCCTTGCTTTATACTTCTGACATTCCACGCAGCACCGACTCGCAGATTTTCCCGGATTTTTTCTAAATTTTTCGATAAGATCCTTCGAAGTAGCCGCTCCCAAAAATTATTAGTTTATTGGTTTTAAAAACTTGTGCATGTTACTATAGACAAATGCGAATATCATTTTAAAAACAAACGCAACGCAACAATTGTTTACAAAATGTCCTGTAATAAAAAAGCGTAAAGTATGTTCTTATTACCAGCTTCAATCAAAAGATTATTGAAGAAATTAAGAACTACTTAAATCTCTTTTATAAAGTAAAAAGTAATAAGATTTATTAACCGCAATTATCTTGGAGATCAATATATTTTGTATTTAAAATTTTTATTTTCTACTTGTACAACTGCTAAGTTAATAACTATTTGACTGCGTTTTTAATTTTCTCTTCTCGGGTGACATATTTAAAGAGTAACCAAAGGATTAGTTTAGAAAACAAGCCATTGTGTTCCTTTTTCATCTTATTATAATATCTTTAACCATGATACCTTCTGTCAAGGGTACATTCATCTATCTGCACCACATCTATGTTTTAGTAGGCGGACCATATCTCTTATTGTCAACGAGGTATATAAAATTTTTTGTAAGATCGTTTGATTTCTTCAAACAAAATTTATGGTTCATATACTTAAACGCACAATTTTGTACAGTGACGTTTCTTGGTAAGAGATTGATTGTGGGAAGGCAACTCTATTACAAGATGTTTCCAGATGCCTGGGGTTTTGGAATAGTACACAAAAAGCATGAATTTTAAGTTAATTTTAAGAGGATTATAGGAAAATTTTAGGATACAATATACACACCTATTGACTGGGCAGGATCCACAATTTCCTTAATTTGAAGTAAAATATTTTTCAAATTTCCAGGTCACTTATAGAAATGAATACTCCCAAAACTTACTTTTTGAGTACTTATTACTTAGACGTACTGCAATGAAACGTAATTTATCATTCTTATTAATTGTATATCTATTTCACACCGATTCAAAAACCAAACACAAATTATCAGACTAAGATAAACCGCTTAGTTTTTGGTTTTATATTAAAATTTTTCTACTTTATAAATAAAAATTGTTCAGTGTTTCATAATAAAATATCTCCTATAGAAGTGTTAACATCTGAAATACACCAGCAACGGTTATAAAAATTGATGTTGACATTTTTGATATACCTAACTTTTTTTGCTGGCGATTTTTGGTAAGAACATTTATTTTCATTTGCAAACCTTGAATGGACTTCGCACTTTTTCGTTACAACAATTTTACAAGTATTGTATACCTCAACATAATAGGATTATATTGTTCTTTTGGAAACTTTTGAAGCAATTGTATATCCATGGAGCAGTGATATGATGTTTTATATAGGCTGCGGAAGGACTTATTTCGTTTCAACCAACATAAAACAATTAACGTATGTACAGGTATATTATTATAAAATCTCCAATGATAACATTTGTATAGTAGGAGCAAAATCGAAGCTTCAAAACTTAATTATTTGGAGTAATTACTTACTGCGAATGTGTAGTTTATTAATGGATTTCCATTGAAAACCCTTTTCAGTGGCGACCGTTTTGATGTGATCTATAACTAATTAATTTTTGAGAAAATCTTTTAACTCTTTAAGTTGGTTGTGTTCACCTAGAAAGTTAATAGCGTTGTCGCTATAGATAACTATTGAAATTGACCTTCTGGAAATAAGCAGCTTAAGGGCCAATATATATGCTTCAGTTGACAACGATGAAACTAATTCAATATGAATGACCTTCCTGGCCATGCAAACGAATATCGCTTTCCTAAGTTTTGAGCACTTAATTAAGAAAGGAGCTCCATAATCGAGGCCTACTTTTTCAAACGATCTGAAAATTAAAACCCTGTCAGCAGGCAAGCTGACCATAATTTGTTGGAGTGGTTTACTCGGGATCGGAAACAAATCATTCATTCTAGAATCACTTTTTCATGGCTCGCAGGCCATTCAAAAGCCAATAACATAAACGGAAATTGGAAAGGGCACATTGAGCATCCGCGTGCCCAAGTCGGACATGTTCTTGTTTCAACAGCATGGACACTACATGATGCCATGAGGGAAGTAGTATTGGATGCTTCCGTTTTTCATTTATGTCAGCGTGTCGTAATCGTTCACCTTTGCAAACAAACCCGTCTTTATTTAGAAAAGGACTTAATGACAGTATACTCTTATTAGATATAGACTTTTGTGCCTTCAATTCAGAAATTTCTTTAGAGAAAGCTTGAGCTTGGATTTGAGGAAAGACAAGCACTAAAGCAGAATTTACCTCTTGGATAGTCAAAGGACCTGTAATTTTATCAACTAACCTTCTTGAATTTGAAATGAAACGGAAAACATAACAAATAGTATGCAGTAATCTATTAATTTGAAAAAATTTAGCAAATAATGGGGTCCAAAATTCATTTATCGGATTTATTTCTAAAAGTAACACCTTAAGGTTAGTAGCCTTTTGCTCAGAAATGATTTTTGGAACATCTCTTGAATCGTAATCAGAGAAATTTAAATTTATATATGAAAGAATATCGGGCCCGTGCCACCATAATTTTAAAGTCATTAGTTGAGGAACTAGCACCCCTCTGGAAAGTAAATCAGCAGGGTTTTTATAAGAAGTGACATGCCGCCAATGACCTTTAAAAGAAACAACCTTGAATTAAAGATACCCTGTTGGTAACGAATGTTTGCCAATGGGAATTAGAAGATGCTATCCAGTGAAGAGATATTTGCGAATCGGTTCATAAACTTATTGACTCAATTGAAATACTTCCAAAATCTCGTGTGATAGTTCAGACACTAGGACCATTGCACATAACTCAAGCAGCGGGAGGAAATTGTTTTAAGAGCACTTGGGATTTAGATGTAAGCAACCTACAAGAAACCGTATTGTTCGAATATGTTGTTCGGACGTATAAGCAAGCTCCATAGGCCTATACACTACTGTCTGCAAAGCAATGGAGTTGGATAATAACAATGGATTTTTCTAAAAATAGAAACCAAGGATTTTTAAATATTGCAAAAATGCAATTGACTTTAGGAATTTATTCCAATCATTACTGAATTCACAGCCCAACGGTTCATCCCAGGATAACTTTGATTACCACAGTCTTTGCATATATATCTTCCCTATGACAATATATGGACCAAGAAAGCATAGTTGATCAAACATTTGGGCGATGATAAACAAAGCCTTGTGTTTAGAAAGTGTGTTATCGCAGAAAACTTGGGAAGTGAAATAAAAAAAACATCAGATGTGGGAATCCACGAAAGACCCAATACCTTGCTTGGACTACCTTCTATTTTAATTTCAAGATTTACAAGATCAGAAAGTTCAGAGTACAGCTTTCTAAACTGTGGAGAATTAGAAACACATTGTGCAGACAAAAGCCAGTGAAATTTAACAATTTGTTTAGTTGATGATATGGAGTATTTAAGTCTCAAAAAGAAGAACAACCATACAAAATGTTATTAACATGAGTTTGGTTTAGCAAAGCATGTTTAGCAAATGGATATTTATTATTTGGATTGGACGCTATTTGTTTTAGAACTTTAGTAGTCAGAAATGAAGAACAAGACACGTAACCCCATAAAGAGATTCTCCATACATTTGATTTTTCAATGCTCCGCCCGAAAGTACTACATTGGCCAGGAAGCAAGTTTTTTTTTACCTAAAAAATTTTGAGTTTTGCCGAACACTTGCTGTTCCAAGCAAAGCAGGAATCTTTAACGTGCGTGACAACACTCACACATGGGACCTCCATTTTACCTCTTATCCGAACGAGGGCGTATTTTTGTGAAAAATGCTTGCCTAACATTTTTGAAGCGAACAAATGTCTTTGACGTGGATTCATCAAAACTTGCCGATACATTTTTTCGATATCGCAAGTAAGGACAAAAGGACGCAAACGAAACCTGCATAGTATATCATACAGATTGGTTTGAATTTGATATCCCTTATGCAGGATGTCATTGAGAGATACACCGGTGAAGGTTTTACAGGAAACGTCGAATAAATCCGCAGTTTTGTGGTGTCACTGCTTTCTTTTATTACACAGTGATGCGAAAGGAAATACTTGAAATCAGTATTTGGATTTGTTTCATCAAAGGGAACAAATAGCATGATTCAACGAAATATATTCATCTATGAATTTTTCTATATTGTGAGAAAAGGCCAAAATCATTATGGAGGAGCTTCTCTAGACTAGAAAACCGTTTCTTTGCTATGTAGAAAGTTGGGATTGCCCCGCCCCATTTTTTAAAGGCAAATCAACCTTAAGCGCCCTATTTTTTAAACGCTTGTGGGATTTTAGGAAGTCTTCTTCTGCTTGCTTGGCGTCCTTTGACAGAGTAATTGCACAAGAAATGCTTTTTATTTCACAAAATTTAGGCAGAAATTTATCTATAAACATTTTTAGACTAAAGTCATTTTAATATAGTAGTAGAACTTTTTCGTTAAAGGAGCCTTAAATAGGCACCTGGCCGCCAATTACCCAACCCAAATTGGTTAGTTGGAGGGCAGGAAGTTTTGAACCTAGTCTGAATGTTTTTGGAAGGAGTATGTCATAATAACCATCAGCTCCTATTAGGATATCAATAGCTAAAGATATAAAATTCAGAATCAGCTAAGTCAAAATCTGCTGGAATATTCAATAGATTTGGATTCAACGGATATATAGGTAAATTAGAAATGATAATGTGAACAAAGGAGCAAGATAGTTTAACTCGGAAAGGCCTTAGAGTGTTGGCATTGATGACAACACTTGCCATTCCTTGGAACTTAACTGAAATACACTCAATGCCAGAAAATTTTTAACGACTATCGAATGTTTTTGTTTTTAGTTAGGACATCAATTTTTCTGTAATGAAAAACGATTAGCTATCATTATGTTGGACTGCCCCAGCCCTTGCAAGATGTCCTTCGTTGTACATGAGAGTGACCATAGCTGTAGCCAACAACACTTTGGGATTTCCATCACCGGTAAAAAGGGATGGCTACACTAAAAATGTTTGGGAATTATCGCCAACAATATACTCGGGAGTTGGTGCATTTAAATTCAGAATAACTTGATTGACTGTCTATAAAAAACGGCCAATTTTCTCTGGGAGAAGCGTTATGTCTTTCATCAATAGAAGGAGAAGGCGCTGTTGGAATACCTTGTACTCTTCTAGAAATTGCTTCAGTATTGGAATGGTTATTGGATGCGGTATTTTGCTCAGGAGGTTTAGAATACGAATTTCTTTGTAAATTATTGTGCAGGATAGTATGGTGTCTTTTCCACACACGAAACAAAACTTGGATTTGCATTCGTACACTGGATGTTTAGCGCCAATGCAATTGAAACATAAAGATTTAAGGAAGCGAAAGTTTTCTTTATTTGGTAGACTAAGAAATCTGGTGCAACGGTAAATATCATAGCTGTATACCTTGCAATACCAGCAAGTTCTGCAATCACTTGCAGAGAAAATGAAAGGATTAGTTTCCACGTGTAGTGATGTTTTCTTATTTGATTTTGGAGAATATTTTTGCTTTCTGTCATGAATGTTGGAAATGCCTACATTACAACTGTTGAAGGATTCAAGTGCGGTGCACTTGACATCAAAAATCTAATAAAACTTTTATCGTGGGATTCCCATCAGCCTTTTTCTTAGACTGATAATCTCTTTTACTACCGTAGTTGAGTTTCTTCAGAAGGATGTTTATTATGATTGTGTTCTAATGTTCAGTTAGGCATTTTAAATTTTTTAAGGATTCTAAATTTTTCTTAGTGTTAACTATGAATTCCCGTAAAGAAGTGGAAGTACATTTTACCAAATTAGGAACGTCAATAATCTCGTTTAAATGCGAATTTGTTACAGCTAAATTGTTACCGTATTCCTTTTCTAAAATTTCAATTGGAATTTGAAAATTAGTATTTAAAATTTCTAACAAATCTATAAGGCACAAAGGTTCAGCTTTCAAATACGATTTTAAATATACGAATTTTTGTACGTATGTTAGAGAATCATTGTCTTTTATCAAGGCAGAAAAAGTTGATAAAACGGGATCCATTTTTGTAAATCCCCTAGAAAGGGGGGAATAGAAATGTCTGGGAGTTTTACTCTAATTTTTGGTTCATTGGAAGCGTAACAACTTGCTGAATTATTTATTACACCCGCACGGGGAGGTGGAATAGGAGAAGCTTTACGAATTTTATTAGCAACTTTTTGTGAGTGCAAATTTGTATTCTTCCTAAGTATATTTTTTACAAAATTCTAACTTTAAAGAATGAACAGTTGAGCGTACACGCAAATTACAAAATTAGAATGCGCGCGGTTTAGAAATTTATTGCACTTCACTTTGAACACACATAAAGTTATATTTGTTTCGAAACTGTAATTTGTCCTTACACAGGTTACTTAAGCAAGGTACCTTTTACTAAATATATTTTTAATTATTTTTCTATATTATATAAAGAAAGAATACGAGCAATATCGAAATAAAGAACTAAATTAAGTATTATAAACTTACACCTTGAATCAAACCTTAAGCTTAATTATTTTCTGAAGCGATTGGATTTTGCAAGCAACTTAACTGATAATATGCATGTCTTAACCTAGACAAAACACAAAAATTCCTTTTGTTTTTACAATGAAACAATCGACTTCAAGACGGAACTGGTTACCGAGCTTATTCTATTCTAAATACTGTAACTCATCGGAATGTATCTGTAGATGTGAACCTTTCGGCACCTGATGTGGCGTTTAAAATTCGTAAAATCTTTAAAAATAGCAAATCCGGCTCGAAGTGCCATTTTATGTTAAGGTTCGCGTATTGCAGATCCCCATATAATACAAATATAATTGTGTTATTCTTTTGGAAACCTTCGAAGCAACTGTATACCTATGGAGCAGTGATATGATGTTCTTGATGGGCTGCGGAAGGACTTATTTCGTTTCAACCGACAGAAAACAATCAACGTTTGTACAGGTATATTATTATAAAATCTCCAATAATAACATTTATATAGCAGAAGCAGAATCCAAGCTTCAATACTTAAGTATTAAGAGTAATTACTTACTGCGAATGTGTAGTTTATTAATGGAAGCTTTTAAAATTGTTACATACCGTTCTCCTCGCTACGAGATCTTGAGGGATTTTCACATGATTTTGAAAACATGTTCTCTAATCTAGTAAGTACTACTGATAAAATTATTTTTATTGGAGATATAAATTTTGATTTATTAAATATAACCAAACCCGGAGTTGGCTTATATGTAGATCTACTCACTACATACAGTCTGGCGTAACTAATTACAGAACCGACCCATGTAACTGAAAATCAGCTACCCTAATAGATCATATTATAATAACTGACATAGACTTAATTAAAAATAGCTCCGTCGATATCAATCATTGTATTTTGGACCATGGTTTTATCTTTGTAACTCTTAATTTAACCAGTATTAAGTACGTTTAACATAGAGACCTTTCGAGTTTTGATTGTAAAAACTTTACCTCTGAACTTAGCACTATTGACTGGTACATGTTGTACATTTCAAAGGATGTTAACTTCAAATTAAAATACTTCAACCAAGTACTTGTTATGTTGTTTGAGAAACATGCTCCTGTAGAAGTATACGTGTAAATAAAAAACCAAACCCATGGCTTACCGGAAATCTTATACAAATGATGAAAATAAGGGACATGGCCTTATCACGTTATAAAACATCTAAAAGCCAAGAACATTGGTTTTATTACAAAACGTTAAGAAATGTTGTAAATTGTGCTGTAAATTAGCAAAAGCGTGCATTTCTAGAATATAAAATTAAGAGTTTCAATAACAATCTATTTCGAGGATTAGGTGCCCTAGATCTTAGTCATAAAAGTAAAGCTATTTCGTTACCTACTGAATTAGCTAAAGCCAATGACATAAATAATTATTTTATTTCTAGTGCTTCGAATAAATTTTCTAAATTTAAACCAGAATTAATCAAGTATTATCAAGTACATCTTTACCACAATTTACAGACGAATTCTCTTTTTCCATGGTTGAGGAAGCCAACGTAATCACAATTTTAAACAGCATTTCTACTAATGCAGCAGGAGCAGATCAATAACTATTAAATGTTAAAACTCAGCAGTCCAAATTTGTTACCAGTAATGACGCACATAATTAACTACTGCATTGAATGTAGTGTTATACCTGATATCTGGAAAGTTAGTATTATACACCTCTTACCAAAAGCTAATTTTTCAAGAGAGTTTAGTGACTTGCGTCCAATTCATATTTTAAGTGTTTTCTCTAAAATTTTTGAAAAGGTTTTGTCAATCCAGTAAGCTATTCATTTGGAGAAAAATAATATTTTATCAAAATATCAATCTGGCTTTCGCAAAACCGCACTACTTAGACTCTCAGATGAAATTTTTTCTGCTTTAGATAATAATAAATGTATAATATTAATCTTATTGGATTTCTCCAAAGCATTCGATACTCTCAATCATGAGATTCTTTTAGCTATTTTACATTATATCGGGGTTAATCAACAGTCTATATCATTAAACATTACATACCCACAGGGCAGACTACAAATGGTATGTGCTAATGACGTATTCTCTAATAAGTTACAAGTAACATCAGGCGTTGCACAAGGGTCCGTTTTCAGCCCTTTCCTTTAATGTGTTTATACCTTAAAGCTTGTTACTAACTTAATTACAGTCAGTACCAGCGATTTGTTGATAATTCTCAATTAATATATACATGCGATAAATTTGATTTACAACAAATTAATGCAATAATAAATGTAGAACTAAATGAGTTTGTAGAATATGCAATCGAGCACTTGCTAAAAGTAAATTCAAATAAATCAAAAGTTATGTTCGTGGGGTCACATATCAATAGGCAGGAGATAGAACTCCATGTAAATGTTAATAGTAGTAGTACATCATTAGAAGCTGTAAAATGTTTTCGTAATTTAGGCATACTTTTCGATGTCAATATGAGATATTAACATCACGTACAAAAATGTTTGCAAAAAGGTTACGCAAACCTACGTTATATTTACGTATCAGGAAATTTCTCGGTATCAAAAGCAAGTCTATCTTATGTAATTCTCTTGTGCTGTTCCATTTCAATCATTGTTGTGCGGTATATACTCCATGTTTAACAACGGAATACAGCCGGAGAATGCAGATTACTTAAAATTCTTGTATGAAACTTATTTATGGCATTAAAAGGCATCAACGTATTCAATATAAACTAAAAGAACTTGGTTGGTTAAATATGAAAAATAGAGCTACACTGCATACTCTATGCATAATTCATAAATTGCAGCTGTACAAAACACCACCATACCTGCACGAGAAAATCACCTATTGCACTGACGTCCATAACATTAATATTCGAAGAAGAGATCATATCTCTAATACTGAACATAACTTGGAACTTTATAAACGATCTTTCTCCTATAACGTTGCTAATCTTTATAACTTCAACCCTTCGGACGTTAAAAACCTTAACTTACTCGTTTTAAGATTGAAATGTTCAAGTGTTTATTTTCTGCCAAATAATAAAAATTTCTTATTCTTTCTTTTTTTTTCTTTTTTATTATTTGTTTTAACTTTTCATCCTTCAATAGTTTCCTATATTCTAATTATCTTTTTCTCATTTAAACTTTCATTATTTTCCTCAGTTGTTGATAGTTATAGTGATGCGTACTAGCCAATTCATGTAATTGTATTTTTATATATTGAGTTAAGTGGAAGAGCAGATCTAGATATAATATGTTATATCTACATCCGAACTTTGCCCTTTGAACTTTGCACATGTGTTTTTTTTTGGGATTTTATATCTCTGTATATTTAATTTCTTTTATGTATTGTTTTGCTTAGTTCAAATAAAAACGAATAATAATAATAATTGAAGTGAAGCTAGCTTAAAAACAGCGAGAACGGACACCAAGAACAATGGTTGGAGAAGGAATGCGAATGAGCGTGAGGGATGAACTCATATAAAATTATATTACTGCAAAAAGTTAAACGGATAGTAGGTAATATCTTACAACGACCTTTCTCTTTTTCTAAATATTGTAAGGGATAGCAGGTACTTGTTATTGAATAACTGGCTAGAGAGAAAAGTGACGTTACAAAATAAAAACTGTTGGGAAGTAAATTCCAACAGCTATTGTTTTTTGTTGACAGCATTGAGAGCATTATATCTCGGCAATGCTTTTTTTAACACCAATTTTACAATGTTATCAGAGTAATTTAATCTATTGAGTTAATAATGGTGTTTTGTATGTGAATTTCTTTAAATCTAGAAAAGCAAATAAGCTGTAAATAACCAAAAGTACCAAAATACCTAATTATGAAAATTAGAGATATAGAATGTACTTACCTAACTTTTATCAATACATTAATAAAACCGTAATATGAATGCCTTCTCCAAAGCATTCCTGCCGAATGATCAGTAGCAATATGTGCTCTACATTTGGACCAGATAACGTAGACACCAATATCGTTCACGTTTCGTTCGCTGTCGTAAGAGACATTATTAGAACAAGATGCAATTTACTTTGCTACAGAAACCTGCTGACTTGATCAGGATGGTGTCTGTTACTCTAGAAGTAATTTAACTGCAAACACTACTTTGCAGTAAGACATCTCTTGGCTAATTAGACACGTTCAGAAGTGACGTTCTACATCCTGCCCTGATAATGCCTTTTACGACAGCGGGCGAAATGTTCACATCATTAGTGTCTATGTTACTGGGTCAAAATCTAGAATAGCTAATATTATTGGTCAAAAGGTCAATAAAATGAAAATATCTGGACGCAACAAGTGTACCTTATGAAAAATTTTTAATTTCAATTATGTACATAACTAATTAATCGACATTTCTTAATCTGGAGAATGTAACGTATAAGATGTAAACAACTCGGAGTTACCAATGATATTTTACAATGTTTATTTGGTTATTATTATGCCCATGGTTACCTCTTCTCTAATAAAGTTAACGAACGTCAATATTAAGATGATTGCGGATTCCTTTAAATTGCGTCGTTTAATATTTGCCCCTGTTAGTATAATTTTTATCATACCACCCTTTACATATTTAAAGGCATAAAGGAAGAGCTATTGAAATTTGGGTGTTATTAATTTACAGAAAAGTCAGTATTTTTTAATGATAATAGCTTATGTGGAAACCGTATTTTTTGTATATAAAATTCATACGTCAAAGATGTTCTAAAAATTAGTTTATAGCCCTTTTTTGTTCCCTAAACATTTACAGTGCCACCAAGCAAACATAGGACCCAGAAAATATGTGAACTAATTTCCAACAACAACATATAAAACCAATTAGATAGCGATTTGTTTTAAAGTACACTGCGGGAACAAAGCATTTTTATACATATTTAAAATTCCATGGTGTGTATTATGTCATGTCATTGTTGATTAAATCTTCTAAAATTATTAAAGATTAAAAACACAATAATGCCATTAATGTTAAATATTGATAACTCAACCTTACAAATATTTCATTTGACAAATAAAAGCTTTCTACTTTGAGTGTACTTCTTAGCAGGCAGTGACGCCAATGACACATCTCCCAGGTCCTATGGTTGCTCGGTGGCACTATATATACTTTTCTTTTGCAAACTCAATTTCAAGTCGGTACACTGAGAAAAGGATTTTGTTGCTTCAACTGAAAATTAGTTGATTCAATTAGAATTTTGGTTTGTATATAAACACTGATCTATATGCATTAAATAGAACATAATAAAATGTTGGAAAACCGATTTGGAAGCAAACAAATCTAAATTTGCACCACAATAATTATGGCATTTACTCAAATCGCTATTAATGTAACTTGAATGTTAGGTATCGTTACTTCAATTGCTTGTAGGTTTGATTTAAATTATTTAATACTTTTATCAAATAAACCGTTATGTTAAATCAACACGTTGAATATCCCACTTACATATAAAAATCATTGAAGCAAATACTTGAAAGGGTTTGTAGCATTAAAACAAACTATTCAAATTTTTCAACTAACCAAAAAGCGTCATTGGTTTAACTAACCCATATGTTGAGCAGATAATAATTATTAAGCTAAGTGGCTAATAAGGTTCAAGTAATAACATTTTTGGTTTAATCAAACTTTTATTGTGTTGAATTGAAACATTTAGCTATCAAATCAGTCATTTCGTTGCGTTGTACATTGTTTAGAAATAGAATTAGTGTTCGCGCCAATTGTAATTTAATTTCTTATTAAATAAATGATGGTAAATCCAGTCTATATTGTACAACAAAGAACTGGTTCTTATCTACAAATTCATTCATTTTCAAAATTATAGTCAGTAGAACCTTACTAATTGTACCGACGTGTTTAATTTTTTGGTATGTGTTGAGATGTGTCAATCACATGTTTAATTATATAGCAAAGACTCACCAGTGGTTATAACTAGTGACCGTACGTAATAGTATAATACTCCAATTACCAAATATCACTCCTGTTTTCCTTTGTTCCATATTATTGCGTGTTGAATGAAGTGATAATCTACAGCGATTGGTAAGTCTCTGTTACGCATTATATCATATTAATTGTTGTTGTTACGCATATGGTCCTGCTATCGAAGGTATTTATAGTTTGAATATTGCATTCACGCATTTAATGTAGCACATTTGCTAAAACTCAGAAACATCTGGTCCATACGACCCGGGTTTGTTATCGCGACTTATGGAAAGTGGTTGACATATCTAAGCACGTTGATAAGTTTGTTTACAGTAGGTTCACAGTTTTATAAATTTTCAACACAAGTTTATTTTGAATGTTTATACAAAATCTCATACAAAAGATTGTTTACAGTTTGTGAGTTAAATTTTGCAATAATTTGTTAACGCATCTATATAATTTTAAACGCATTATTCCTAGTTCAGAATTTATATTAAAGTATTTAGTTTATACGTCATTTCGCAATGCCGTCTAAGGAAGAAACTCTGAAAATATTGATAGCAAAAAAGGAAACCTTATTTAGGCGCATACAAAGGTTATACGATTGTAGTAAAGATCTTCAAAACAAAACCGCCATTAAAGAGTTTCGCGCACGGTTTGAAACCTTTCAAGAAACGAAAACCGAGTTTTATAGTATAATCGATAGATTTAACGCAATTTCGATAGAAATCGATAAAACATTCACGCCAGATTTTAATGTTCTGGACTCATTTGATGAACTGTGCGGATACTGCATGCTAGCCGCCAAGCAGCTTCCTCGAGAAAAGCAAACCACTTTGGTTACCGAACCGGTTAAAAGCACCGTAGTAAGATTGCCGAAGTTACCATTTTTTGGAGGTCAAATAGCGGAATGGCCAATATTCTTTCAAACATTAAAAAGTTTAATTCATGGAAACGCGGATTTAGATCCAATTAGTAAATTACATTATTTGTTAGGTCGGTTGTCTGGAAAAGCTTTAACAATTTGTTCTACCGTGCCACCTGTTGCGGAAAATTATGAACTAATTTGGAAAACTCTTATTGAAAAATACGAGGATAAACGTTTAATCGCAAACCATTATATACAAACAATGCTAGAATTTAAACAAGCCCGTTCCGAATCAGGTGATCACTTAAACGCATTCTTAGAGAAGTTTGATACAGCGGTATGCGCATTGAAAAGTTTGAACTTGCCAGATCTAGCGGATTTTATGTTGTCTTATTTAGCACTTTCTAAATTAGATAACGAAACAATTAAATCATTTGAAATAAATCGTAGAGATTCAACCGCACCTACATATACAGAAGTGCTCACTTTTGTTAAAGAGCAAAGCAAAATTTTGTGTCGTTCAGATACACGTGTTAATAAAAATAAACAACCTGATACGCAATTTAGGAAAGTTTCGCAGTCTTTCGTGGCTAATAGTACTATTATTTCATGTATTGTTTGTCAAAAGAATTCCCATCCTATTTACAAGTGCGATATCTTCCTAGAGATGTCGCCAAATGACAGATATAAATTTGCAAAGGAAAAAAGGTTATGCGTCAATTGCTTAAGTTCTGTTCATCGCATTAAATCTTGTAATTTGCAAAAGTGCTGTGGTGTTTGTTATAAGCGTCACAACACTTTGTCACATTGGCCTAAGTTAACGCCAGTATGTATTAAAAATCCAGAAACAAGTACTTCAAGTCTAACGCCGACCGTCATTAGTGTTCCAGAACCGAACACTAATACATTTTGTTCAATTTTGCAATCAGAACAACACTCTAAATCTATCACAAATAAAGTGGCAGTACTTCCTACCGCATTGATTAAGGTGGACACACCTAAAGGGGACGTAGAAATAAGGGTACTAGTGGATTCGGCTAGTATGTCAAATTTTATAACTACAAAATGTTGTAAAAAATTAGGGTTGTCTATGTACAAGGTATATTCTTCGGTAACCGGTATTGGTGCCGGGGTGCATCCAATCAAATCGCAAGTTAAACTCGCAATTAGTTCAAAAATTAATGCAAATTTTACTCTAACATCTAATGCATACGCAATTGATAAAATTACTGATCAGTTACCTGCAACATTATTAGACGCAAACTCGCTTAATTATTTATACCAATTACCTCTCGAAGATTAATTATTTATACCAATTACCTCTCGAAGACCCAGCTTTTTGTACACCCTCTGAAATAGAAGGAATATTGGGTGCCGAGATTTTTGCAATGGTTATTGGTACCGCGAAAATAGTGAATTCGGAAAATAACTTAACCGCGATTCAAAGTTCTTTAGGATACTTAGTAGTTGGAGTCGCACCTGTAGCAATGTCCTCGATTTCTTCACAAACCTTTTGTGCGTTTGCGTCTGAATCAATAGATACAACTGTTAAAAGGTTTCTTGAATTAGAAGAAGTTCTGCACGCTAATGTAATTAGTAGTGAGGACGCAGAATGTGAGAAACATTTTGCATCAACCGTTCAACGTGACGGATCAGGGCGCTATACAGTAGGTTTGCCTTTTAAACAGGATCCTATATTATTAGGACGTTCTTACGAAACCGCAGTCAATAGATTTCTGGCACTAGAACGCAAATTTAATAAATTTTCTGAATTTAAGAGTTCTTATACGCAAGTAATGCAAGAGCATATTAAAACAATTATATGGAATTATTTGTAAATCCTCACCTACCCAATCCCTGTTATTTCATTCCGCATCACGGTGTTCTCAAACCGCAAAGCAAAAGTACTCCTTTACGAGTAGTTTGGAATTGTAGTTCAAAGACTACTATTGGGAAATCATTAAATGATTTATTGCACACAGGTCCAAAATTGCAGACTGATTTATTATTCCTGTTGTTGAATTTCCGCATCTTTGAAATTGCAATGACAGCCGATTTAAAGAAGATGTTTTTGCAAGTTCTAGTAAAACCGGAGCACAGAAAATATCAGTTGCTATTGTGGAGGTTTTCCCCAAAAGAACCTATTGCTATTTATCAATTTAAAAGATTAATTTTTGGCAGTACGTCCTCCCCATATCTGGCAATACGCACCGTACAACAACTCGCGTTTGATGAACGTGAATCATTTCCGTTAGCCTCTAACGCAATTTTAAAATTCATTTACATGGACGATTTTGTCCACAGTGTTGCCTCGTTATTAGAAGGTAAGCAATTATATACCGAATTATTACAGTTGTTTAGGGCCGGGGGGTTTGAAATTGCAAAGTGGTGCACTAATTCGCCCAAGTTAATGCAAGAAATACCCGAATCTTTTCGTTTAGAAAAATCAATTACTTTTGATGACAGTGTGACTAAAATATTAGGTTTGCAATGGCACCCGCATACGGATTACTTTTGTTTTACTGTGAATATTGAGAATGTCACTTGCTCAAAACGCAATATTTTTTCCACAGTCGCGCGAATATTCGATCCGCTTGGGTTATTGGCACCTGTTATACTATACGCAAAGGTATTAATTAAGGAACTTTGGACTGCTCATGTTGGCTGGGATGACAAACCACCCCAAAGAATTGTCGATCTTTGGAATCGATTTTATTCCGAGCTTCATGTGATAGAAAATGTTCGAATGCTACGACACGTATCAGTGTTTGAAAATTCGAAAGTTATGATTATTGGATTTTCTGACGCCTCTGAGAAAGGTTATGGGGGCGTAGTCTATTTAAGGAGTACGTCGCCAGAAGGAAAAGTCAAAATAAGTTTACTTTGTGCAAAGTCTAGGGTTTCGCCATTAAAAATAACCTCAATTCCCCGTTTGGAGCTTTGTGCTGCACTTTTATTGTCCAAGCTACTAAAGTACGTGATAGAAACTTATATTCCCCGCATAGAACTATATGAAATTTACGCATTTACGGATTCAATGGTTGTTCTTAGTTGGATACACGCATCGCCGCACCGGTGGAGTGTATTCGTTGCAAATAGGGTGTCCCAGATTCAAGATTTTTTGCCACCGTGTGTTTGGCACCATGTTGAAGGGCGGGAGAATCAAGCCGATTGTCTCTCCCGTGGATTAATTCCGTCGCAGTTATTAACCGCAACGCATTGGCTAACTGGACCTAAATGGCTTTTGTCCGGTAATAAAAATTGGCCAATAAAATCTTATCAAGAAAACAATGCAATTTTCCTCGAAGAGAAATCTGCAACTTTGCATGTTAACGTTTTACCTGATAGCCATTGGGAAAATCCACCGTATGAATTGATTTCGAAATGCTTGTCTTGGACTAAATTATTAAATACTACCGCATATGTTTTAAAATTCTTGAAATTATTACCTAAAGGATTTAATATACAGGTTAGCGATTTAATTAAAGCAGAACATACGTTAATTCGTATTGTTCAAAAAATATGGTTTAGGGACGAGATTATGCTTTTAGAGAAAGGGAAATGTACTTTCCGATTAAAGAAACTTTGCCCATTTCTGATGGACGGTCTTATTAGAGTTGGCGGTCGCTTGGCTAACGCAAATATTGCCTATGACCATCAACATCCAATCTTGTTGCCTAAGCAGGAACGCTTAACCAATCTAATTATTGAACACATTCATAAATTACATTTGCATACAGGGCCTCATTTAGTATTGTGTATTTCACGTCAAAAATATTGGATTTTATCGGCGCGAGGCTTAATTCGCAAAATAATAAAACTTGCAATTTTTGTTTTAAAAGGCGCCCATTGCCGACATATCCAATAATGGGTGACCTTCCTGTTTGCCGCGTGGCGTCGGTTAAACCATTTATAAATACAGGTGTAGATTATTCAGGTCCGTTTTATATAACATTAACTAGAAAACGCGGTATAAGGTCACAAAAGGCATACATATGTTTATTCGTGTGTATGGCAACGCGGGCAGTGCACCTAGAATTAGTGTCCGATTTATCGGCGGACCTATTTCTAGCCGTCTTTAAACGCTTTTTATCGCGGCGCGGCCCATGTGCTACAATGTTTTCCGATTGTGGTACGAATTTTATAGGAGCCAGCGCCTTGTTAGATGAAGTATATAACTTTGTAACTTCAGAAAATTTCGATAGAAAAATAGGTACTCATCTTACGCAAAATAAAATCGAATGGAAGTTTTTGCCACCAAGATCTCCACACATGGGAGGAATGTGGGAAGCTCAGAATAAGAGCAATAAATCGCATTTATATAAAACTATGGGTAATCAAATATTGAGTTACGAAGAATTCTCTACGGTTTTGAGTCAGATAGAAGCTATTCTTAACTCAAGGCCCCTCACATGGTTGAGTTCAGATCCCTCTGACCCACAACCTTTAACCCCCGCGCACTTTTTAACGTTAACCCCTTTAAAATCGCTACCGGCGGTTAATGTGTTGGATAAACCGCTAAATCGCTTAAACCGTAAACAATTACTCGATCAAATGGTCCAGCATTTCTGGAAACGGCGGCATGTTGAGTATCTGCATACACTGCAAGTTAGAGAAAAGTGGAATACCCTTTCGAATCCAGTTCGAGTTGGTTCTTATACACCAGGACAATACCCCACCACTCAGGTGGCCGTTGGGTGTGATAGAACAGGTATTTCCGGGGCATGACGGTGTGGTGCGTGTCGCCACAGTTCGCACTAATAATTCGGTTTTAAAGAGGCCAGTTGTTAAGCTGTGTCCTTTGCCCGCTCAATAAATTAAAATTATATTTTGTTTCCTTTTAAATGAATATATTTATTTTCATTAGGTAAAACATTTATTATTGGTTAATTGTCAGTTAATGTTAGTATATTGTTTTAGTTTATCCTATTAATTTCTATTCTGAAATAATTATCATGATTTCAGGCCGGGAGAATGTTCGCGCCAATTGTAATTTAATTTATTATTAAATAAATGATGGTAAATCCAGTCTATATTGTACAACATAGAACTGGTTCTTATCTACAAATTCATTCATTTTCAAAATTATAGTCAGTTGAACCTTACTAATTGTACCGACGTGTTTAATTTTTTGGTATGTGTTGAGATGTGTCAATCACATGTTTAATTATATAGCAAAGACTCACCAGTGGTTATAACTAGTGACCGTACGTAATAGTATAATACTCCAATTACCAAATATCACTCCTGTTTTCCTTTGTTCCATATTATTGCGTGTTGAATGAAGTGATAATCTACAGCGATTGGTAAGTCTCTGTTACGCATTATATCATATTAATTGTTGTTGTTACGCATATGGTCCTGCTATCGAAGGTATTTATAGTTTGAATATTGCATTCACGCATTTAATGTAGCACATTTGCTAAAACTCAGAAACAATTAGTTTAAACATCCAAGGTAGTTTGATTCAATAACCAGCTTGATCGATTCCGGCTTAATGAAGTTATTTTAACCATTTTTTTTAATACTACTTGGCGATCAACAAATGAGTTTGTTCATTCCTAACAGATTTTAAAAAAATATTGATTTAAAATAACTTTATACAGTCACATTATCAAGGTGTGTATTGAATCAAATCTCACCTTGAATGTTACATTAACCCTAGTTCATCCTGCATAATTTTCAGTATAGCTTCCACTTCAATATTATAAAACTGACACTGATTATTGAAAGTTTTTTTATTCCTTGAGGTTGCCATTGATCTTTGAAGTTATACGTTCGCTTATATAGTTGAATGCTAAAAACAACGGCATTTAGTTATGGGCAATGAGACCAATTTATAAGTAGGTACTTACGTGTTTTTAGACGAAGAGATTTTGCTTAAACATAGTACAGCATACTAAATTTATCTTCCATGTATTTTTACAGTTAGTTGAAATACTTTTATGGAAACTAACACAATAAACAATGCGAAGTAACGCTTGACGCCATGTTGACGTGTCGCAGTCGAAGGGTAGCAGTATATTAAAGATATAATGTGCGCGCGCAGTACAACCAATACGCAGTATCGGACACTTACTGAAAACGATTGGAGTTCAACAAATAATCCGACGTTTGATTTGGCAATCGTAGTTTATTTAAATCAACAAGCTAAAGTACGTTTGTTTTAATGTTAAATTTGTTACAAAACGTGTTCATTTGACACATTTTTCAGCATTCATTTAACTAAAATGGATTTTTTTCAACATTAATGTAGTATTGGACTAAAATATGAAATTTGTTGACAATATTAGTTTGTATTAAATACGACTGATGTTGAATGAAATTCACTTTTACATTCTTTTATTAACCAACTGCTATAATGCATTTAAACAAACAAATTTAAGTCAACTAATTTTTGATGTTAGTTTAACCATCTACAAACGGTTCAGTGAATATAGTTTCGTTTAGAACGACTAAAAAATACTTGATCAAATGCTTTACTCTTGAAAACAACAGAATTGGTTGTATCAACCAAATCACTTTTCTCAGAGTACATACGGATTCATCTTTGTTTTCTATGATATTTATTAATCGCCATTTAAAGCTTTAAAATTTTAATGTATCTAAATCTAGCCCATCTTTTGACAGCTAGATCAGTTTTTAAGTTTAACCGATTACACATAATTAATTTGTCATATTTCTGGCATTTTACTTGTAAGCGTCTTCAACAGACCACATAACAGCTGATACGAATAATCTGAATGTAATTCAAAAATATTTTAGCGCTTACACCGTACTTATGCCCTTAATAAGTCAAATAACCATACCAAGATATTCACCTTAGTTTTACCTAAGACTATGGTCGATGATTAATCGCCTTTTTTATTTGCACCTCCGCACGACGATATTGTGTATGTTTAGAATATGACTAAGAACCTGTCACAATCCAAATTAATTATAATAAAGAGCTATTAAACTACAACCTTTTGTATACTAGAAACGCTATTCTACCACCTAGTGGTTTATCATCAGCGGAAGCAGTTAAAAACATTAACGGAACGCTAATCAAGAATCTTCTGACGTTATCCTTCTCATCACGTAGGCAAAAGAACACCTTTTCAACATACAATTAACATCTTATAATGTTCTGATCACCCCGCAGACTTTCCATCTTCACAGTACAAGAAGAATATGTTGACCTAGTTGCCGAATTACGTATATAGGTTAAAATACCCCTAATTAACTATGATGCACGTATAATTAACAATCAATGCATTATTAATTTATTTATTACCAACTGCTTACTGTTAATTTATGTCAACTACCAGCTCTAATCATTTATATCACACAAATGTATTATTTTTAACAGTCTAATTCATTTCGTATTAGAACCTTATAACTTGACACTTGGACTTACACTGATTAATTCCCGTCATGGACGGGTTCTGAGTTGCTCTAAATATAATAAAGAATATGACAGATTTACTCAAATTAACCTTTTAGAGTTCTTTTGTAAACTTTTACCGTGTTGTGGGAACCCCTCTGTGATTGCCAACCATTTCTTCTGTGTGAAGATGCCGTATTCTTTATGAATATTGTTGTAGTACCTCACATCCCGTGTGTGAATGACGCACTTAAGTTGTTCGGCCTTGTAACAACAGTATCTACAAATTCATCTTAACTTTTGCAAACTCTATAGCACTTCTTCAATCAATACCGTTTCTTTTATTTTTATCAACATTTTTCGACGGGCTATAACTTATTACACGAACATTTAGAAATGTGTTGACTATTAGGTCTCTTAATATTTAATTTCACTGTTCAACGATTAGCCGTCCGTAAGAGTTACGTAGTTGCTACCATCTAATGTATGAAATTACAGCCAACTACAACATCTGCGTTCAAATACTCTAATAGACATTTAAAATTAGTACTTGATTTAAATCTTTTGAGAACAAGCGCCGAATGCTTATCTACGGTACAAAAGACAAATTGACTAATCGACGAATATAAATATATATATATATATATATATATATATATATATATAAATATTTACGGATGGCATTTTCTTCGACCAGCTTCTATGTACTATAAATTACAACCAAAGCTTTACATGTAGCGCCATGGTTTATATACATTTTGGAAACAATCGAAGATTGCCGAAGACACCCGGAGAGTGGACAAGCGCGGTCACTAAACCAATTAGCATTAATACCAAGTATTCCATACTTTTGTAGGTTGCTCATTTCCTAGAACCAAATCTTTCGCATAGCCGGCAAGTACTCGATACCATCAAAAGAAAGAAGTAGATGCTCGGTGACTGTTAACTTCCGCATCCCTCGTAAAAGGTAGAAAAATCTCGATCAATCATCTGTCTAACTTATACTTCGACCCGCTTCCATTCTGGTAATTTTCAGACATTTTTCAAACAACAATGGTCTTAGAATTTTTAAACCTCCAAGGGAGCTATAAGTTGTGATCAATTACACGTTTGAGCTACCCGTAAACTAACATATTTTATAGTAACAGTGCGCTGTATAATACATGCATACCCCTTCTCTGCGCTACTGCTATTCTTGTAGTTGGTTGAAAAAGTCAGTCGTCTTTTTTACTGCTAGGACCGCTGCAAAACACCATTCTATACTTTCTTTATAAGTATAGCACATCGCGCACTTTTTATTGTTTGATAATTAAATTTTACTCATGTAGGCTTTTACACTTTCGCATATTTAAACATGTAATACGATCGATTAAGCACTTTTAATTTTTTTTAACGGGAACCGCCATACATTCCGTCGCACCGTTCCTTTTGAATCCAACGATCCGATTGCCTTCCACATACTAACACCTAACGTATCTTTCCTACTACTTGTTAAACAAAAACTACAGGCATCGCCATGTCCGTATGTGGACGTAAGCAGATGTTTGTGGATGTGTACGGGAAATGTAACCATATACATTAATCAGTCTAAGCTATTTTATTTAGTCCAAGAAAACTACTATTTTTCTAAACTACAATTAATAATCACCTTTATAGGTTTAACATCTTTACCATTTCCCAATGGCTAGTGCTACGTACATGGAAACTTTAATTTCTTTAATTTATTATTAGAGAGAATCCTTATTTTCCCACTCACTGTTGCGTAGTTGCATGCCCACCACTTTTGAGAATATATGCTCGTTATAGGTTGTAGGACCCTTGGTTTTAAATGATCCGAATGGTTCTTTACTAGGCAAATATACAATGTTTAGCGGAACCCCTTTGCGTGTGGTATACGCAAAGGTTACGAAACACGCATTCCTTAGTTCGTCTATGTTATCTGCCATTTTGATAAATACGTTTTAGAATAACCTTTAAAAAGTATACGGATTTAGTACCATCCTTTTCCGCAAGGACGCCTACATAAATAAAAGTCTTTCTTACTAACCGAAAATGCATACAGCTTGTAGAACCCTGTTGACTGCTGGATTTCTTGGCTTTTGTACATTTTGTTGTCAACTTTTTAGGCTTTTTGTCAGTGGTCTTTTTCTGCCTATATCCGCATCATCAGTTTCTCTAGATAAATGCTCTAACTGTTACAAACAATAAAACAATAACTCAATTTGCATCAAGCATCCTTTTGTAAAACATTCTTTTGTGTAGCTAACTGCCAAACGTGCTGATATTTCAGACTGCATTATAATATAAATCAGTATAAGCAATATAACTTTATAAAAAATAAAAGGAGTTAACGTCCTAATATGATTTACTTTACTTTAGTAATGAACTTTAACCATGCACATAATTTCCCATAGCAATTATAAAGTAAAATACCTTCTTTTAACAACTAAACGGTAAAGTGCGGTCTTGAAATATACATAAACATCTTAACTCATAGGTGTCAACTTTGGAGTCTATTCATTTAAATATTAACACATTCAATTATAACTCAAAGAGAAGAGAATGCAAAGGAGCACTATTCAATAGTTTACACAAAAATTTAAGACTTTATGACATATTTCAAATATTTTCGTGTTCTGGAATTATAATACCGCTAACGATTCAATTAATAGCTAATCTCTGAAGGAGCGCTTAACTAGATTGGAAATTAAATCAAACTAACCTACGTTTCGTATCAAGTACGCTATAGATGGATAGTCACGATTATCTCCCGCAATAATCTCACGACTAAATGCGGCATATAATATTGCCTGAAATTTTGGGTTTAGCTATTGTGCTTCCTACCATAATAGACACGCACACAATATTAGCAATGTAATTCGTTTTATTGGAAAACTGCGAATTTTAAAACAAGACTGCTTTTTATCGCATTTCATTTTAAGGCCCAATTTTGTTTTCTAATTATTCGAACTCGGGCATCATTTTTATTACCTAGCGATAACCTATGTTTCCTAGACATGAGCAAATAAAGATCGTCTGAGATTTCTGATTTTCTGAATTATACAGCAATTGTTTAATTAATAAGACTAAGGGTAGACCTAAGAGGCAAGCGAAGTAAGTATTGTTTCGAGCCTCTTATAATTCGGGGTGCAAGGAATTGCAGCCACAGTAAAATATATATTTTTCTATGAATTTTAATCTACTTTGAAACAAATATATTTATTTTATTCTGTCTGGAGGTTGGTTGACAAGGAGCGCATATTCTGCGGAGAAAAGGCCTTTATTAATAGATATAACACAGATATAATTGTAGAATAATGCAGTCAACTTTTATATTACAGAAAGTTGAGAAAACCTACTGTAACACAAGAACTTAATTTTGTTCTTATACGATTGTGCCACAAGAAATACAGAAGTAGCAAGTAAAGTAACCCCCTTTTCATGACAGTATTTTAAAACGCAAATTCATTACCAGGTTATATATTTATAATGTAATACCATTAAAGTAATGACAGTTGAACATTGCAAGATGCTGTTGAGTAGTGTTGTTTCAAATATTGTTTTCTTTTTGCAGTAGTGAGAACGATATTTTGTTATATATTTATACAGTATAATACATAATCTGGTAAGTTAAATTTCATATATTTTATATTGTTTATGAGTAGCAGTAAACACTACCATGTAATTCATTTTTATTCAGCAATAAGCCTGTAGCCACTCGCTGGTTAGAAAACAGGTGAAACGCTACAATATTTAAATTGCAAAAAAGACTTACATACTTTTTAAACACTAAGTCAATTTTATCGTCATTTTTCATTGCTAGTTTATCACTGACATCGTCATAAAATGGTTGTTGATCAATTCCAAAATAAGTTGCTTTTGGTTGGAAATATTGGCCAAAGAAGAAAGCCTTTCTTAAGATATGATATTTCTAGGGTGTCTCTATATGCTTAAGACAAAAGAAATCTTTTTTTCGGATGTACTTGTCGAAGAACTGGTAATGCAGGGTTATGAAATACCCACAAAACCAACCTTGAGTGGCGACGTCTGTGGCGGAGAAGATAAACATGCTAACCCTGAGCTGTAAGGTGCCGTTACCGTTAGGAGGTAAAGCTACAACGGTACGGTTGCGATCTAGGTTGGTAACCTAGTTCAACCTAATTAAGACTTTCTAACATGACCTTTGCAAAGGACCCGAACCGTTAAAGTCATGGTGGGCAACTCAGATGGAAAATATCTGGCCACTCAAGTAACGACATTATAAGTTGAATAAGGGCCGCTATACTTGCGACCACGTCCCCAATGCTCCACCCGGAGGTACTACATTGGGTTTAAACGCGAAAATAATCGTGCTTCTAATTAATTCCAACTTCATAGTTAATACACCCTAAATAAAAAAAACTAAATAAAAATCTAACAAACCTAAAAATTTAACAAACCTAACAAGCTCTAACAATCTAACAAACATAAAAATCTGACAAACTGAAACAAAAACTAAAAACAAAAACTAAAAACAGGGCTGTAAATAATGGTATCCCTAGCGCTGACTTTGGAGTGTACCCGATCAACAAGACACACGCAAAAATGAGAGGGGGGGGATCCGTAATACCGGATAGCAGACGCCGGCTCTGCTTACCAGTGCGACCTGAAGGGTCGTCTTAAAACTATCCAAATCTAGCTAACTAATGTAAATCTATCCCTAGCTTTCCCTATCATTCCCTAACTGATTTATATTATGATTACAATCTTCTCAATTCTGCTCTTCCTTCCCAAATATATACTGCAACCAAAATGGCGACAGAACGTCAAACAAAACAAATATGCCACAAAATACTACAAAACATGCTAATAAATATAAAGTGTAAATATAAAATATAAATAAATATAATTATATAAATATATAAATAAATGTCTAATAAGCGTTAAGCATATAGCAGTACACAAAATAGCAAAAGCATCACCCTATTTATCAGGTGCACTCCCACAAGCATATGTCGGCTAGCGCCATTACACACAAAACGTGCTTGTTAAATTATTTCAAAAACTACTAATTAATGTAAATCAATGCTTGTGCGAGTACAGCCGCCACAATTTAAGTCTTACCTCGATGATAAAATTCTCCAGCATCCGAAGATCTGTCGTCTGCTTACATCTAACTGTAACTTACTTCTAAGGGAAAGATGGGGTGCACTGCTACAGTCCTGGTGGGTATGCACTAAATGTTCTTGGGGGGGATCACAATCACTATCACTATCACTTCACTTTCAAGTCCTAGGGGGATGCGCGGTTTCACTCTATTTTATTATCTTTGTTTATTTTATTGATTTAATTTAATGAGGGTTTCTGATTTATTTGTTATTGTTTATTTGTTATTATTTATTACCGATTTCCCGATTTCCGCACATAATTATGAAGATAGGCAGTGATTGTATTAATGGTGTGGGGGTTTCTCGTGCATATTGGACCTTTGGGTATAATTATCATGTTATTTTATTATTATTATTATTATATATATATATTTTTTTAATTTTTTTTAATATCAGGTTTTGGTTATATCTATGCTCGTATCCTTACTCACGCCAAGTCAATCTAAAATTTTCCAATCCTCCCACCAACCCCACCGAATTTTACACGCGGTTATCATTGTCTATCAAGTAACGACAGCATGAATTAGGAATGGTGATTTGGTTTTTGGAATGTCAGGGAAGTCTACGGCAGAATATGAAATCTTAAATAAAATGAAAGAAACGAGCATGAATGTGTTGTGAGTGAAACGGAGCGGAAGGGGAAAGATGTTACTGAACTGGATGACGGGTTTGTGGTTTGTGGTAGGGAGCAATGAATTTGGGACAAAAGGTTTTGGATTAATTATAAATGATCAAGCAAAGCCATGCACGAAACAATATAAATTAGTGTCTTTTCGCCAAGGAGAATGTTTTACTGTTATGGCCTTTTGTTAATGCATAAATGTATTTAATTTTTTAATAAAATATTTTGGGGAATTGTTTTTTTATTATCTTAGCTAAAAGCCTATTTTAAAAATTTGAAAAAAATATATATGTAAAACAGTGCATTACTTTGGAAAAATTAATGTTTTAAATATACAACATACAACATTAGCAAAATACACAATAATTGGTGTTTGCAAATAAATTTAGTTCTATTTTAATAAAAAAATGCAGACTTACATTAAATTTTCAATATGAAGAAAAATCGCTGCACGAAACGATTTGTTTAAATTTTGACGAACTTTACACAAAAGCGCACGGGATGAATAGACTTTTTAATAATTAGACCGGGTTATATACAGTTTGAAATAATTAACCGTTAATTGATCTATATTATTAATTGAAGTTTGCATTTCCCTAAATACGTAGTCGAGGACGTACTAGAAAGTGCATTGTGTTATTAATAATCTTCAAGCAATTATACGTGAATTTTCTAATGTACGGCATTGAAATATATCTTGTATTTCTCAAACATATAGTCAATAATAAAGAGAAAGGTCTATACTGCTTTCACGTCTACTTCACATAATTGTAAAGCAATTAGTTTTGGAAGGGAAATGTATTTTCCTAGTACATATTTAGCATTGAGCATATAATTATTTGTGACTTACTTAGTAATTAAGACAATGTTAAACCAGAAACTTTTACTGTTTAAAATTTTAAAAAGCCGTTGTTTTGAATATTCTAAAAACAGTACATCACTGTTTGAAAATGGTTTTAAATATTAAACACCTATGGCTTATAAACAACTCATTTCTAAAAACCTGCGGTTTTAGATTTCTCGGGAAATGGTTGTTTAAAGCATGCAAAAATTTTGAGGTATGAGAGCCTTTAAAAGTGTAACTTTGTAAGGGATGGTCGAATTTTAAATGTGTTTGCAGATCCAAATTCTGCGTAAAATTCTAGTTTAGTTTGATGTGTTGTATGCCTAAGAAATTTATAAGGACGGTCAGAAATCGCTACCAGCAAAAAATCTGAAAATGAGGGTAGTTCTATGGGAGATGATGCAATTTAAAAAATTCCTAGAAATTCGGGTAGCTGAGAAAAATCTAATATTAATTGATACCAAACAATATAAATTTATCTTGAAAGATGCAATGGCTAGTCGAAGAAAGCTATTTGTTAGGTTTGCTTATAGAGCAAAGAGCAAAATTTAGAGGTTCAAGTTTTTGAAAGTGTAACTTTGCAGGGGGTGGTCCGATTTTAAATCTGTTTACAGATTCTGATTTTACGTAAAATTCTAGACTAGTTTGATGTGTCGTATGTCTAAAAAATTTATAAGGACGGTTAGAAATCGCTACCAGCAAAAAATCTTAAAATGAGGGTAGCTCTCTGGGGGATGGTGCTATCTAAAAAATTTCTAGAGATTCGGGTAGCTGAGAAAAATCTAATATTAATTGATACCAAACAAGATATATTTATCTCGAAAAATGCAATGGCTAGTCGAAGAAAGCTATTTGTTAGGTTATAGAGCAAAGAGCAAAATTTAGAGGTTCAAGTTTTTAAAAGTGTAACTTTGTAGGGAGTGGTCCGATTTTAAATGTGTTTGCAGATTGAAATTCGGCGTAAAATTCTAGATTAGTTTGATGTGTCGTATGTCTAAAAAATTTATAAGCACGGTCAAAAATCGCTACCAGCTAAAAGTCTTAAAATTGGGGTAGCTCTCTGGGGAATGATGCAATCTCAAAAATTCTTAGAAATTCGGGTAGCTGAGAAAATTCTAATATTAATTGATACCAAACAAGATATATTTATCTCGAAAGATTCAATGGCTAGTCAAAGAAAACTATTTGTTGGGTTTGCTTATAGAGCAAAGAGCAAAATTTAGAGGTTCAGGACTTTAAAAGTGTAACTTTGCAGAGGGTGATCCGGTTTTAAATCTGTTTACAGATTCGGATTCTGCATAAAATTCTAGACTAATTTGATGTATTGCATGTCTAAAAAATTTATAAGGGCAAAAAAATCTTAAAATGAGGGTAGCTCCTTGGGGGATGATGCTATCTAAAAAATTCCTAGAGATTCGGGTAGTTGAGAAAAATCTAATATTAATTGATACCAAACAAGATACGTTTATCTCGTGAGTGGAAATGACTAGTCGGAGAAAACTTGAGATTCATCTTTACATCTTCTCCTAAGAGATTCATCTCCACATTTTCTCTTAGGAGATCCATCTCCACATTTCCTTTTAGGAGATTCATCTCCACATATCCTCCTTATGGGAATTTACATGTAAATTGGCTCAGACGTGGGAACAAATGAGGATGCTAAGATGAAAGTGCAAGATATATTTATCTCGAAAGATGAAAAATGGTTAGTCGAAAAAAACTATTTGGTCCAGATGAGGGAGCAAATGAGGATGCTAAGATTCATCTCCCTCATTTGCTCCTTATGGGAATTTACATGTAAATTTGGTCCAGATGATGGAACAAATGAGGATTCTGGAGCAAATAACGGCACAGAACCAGTACAAATACTCTACTCGCGTGTATGCGTAAATGGTAACATAAGGCAGTACTTTGACATTGTGGAAGGTGTAAGACAGGGCTGCGTAATGCTTCCAGGGTTGTTCAATGTATCCATGAATAAATGGATCGGACGAATGAATGGAAAAACTAAAAGATGGTAAAATAAATATCGGAGTGCTGTTGTATGCGGATGACGCAGATTGTAGCCTAAATCGTCAAAAGAGTTGTAACGAATGCTTGACAAGCTGTCGGAAGCGTGTGAAAATATGCAATTGAAAGTGAATGTAAACAAGACGAAAGTGATGATTTTTGACAGAGATGGCAGAAATGATGACTTTGTATTTAGAACAGACAATGACACGATATAGAAAGTGAATGACTTCGTGTACCTTGGTAAAAAGTTTTTGAGTAATGTAAAGCGGGATAGTGAAATAGATAAAAAAGCAAATGCTGAAAGAACAGCGTGTGAAAGTAAATGCAAAACTAGCCATTTACTTGAGTGTGTTTGTGCCAACTGTTTTATATGGAAGTGAAACTTGGGTCTGACAAAGAAGCATGTTAGTCGTATAAATGCTGCAGAAATGAGGTTCTTAAGAAGTTTGTGCTAAAAACATTGAGAGACAAAGGTCAAACGAATGGGTCAGAGCAGAGTGTGGGGTGCAAGTGACCCTTAAGGAATAAAGCGAGCGACGCTTGCATAAGTGTTTTGGACCTGTGGAGAGTAAATGAGGATATACTTACCAAACGTACATATGCGAGTAAGATGACTGGTAGAGTTGCAAGGGGCAGATCGCATAAAAGATGGTTGGATATAGTAGAGGACGTTCTGAAAGAACGACAGGTTGGAGGTCTGCGGAATAATAGAGTATGTCAAAGTAGTGCGTAGGGAACGAGCGGTGTGAAGAAATGTCGTGATAGGAGCTGGGAGTAAAAGTAGTTTAGTATTCTAGAGCTATACTCTGCATATCCCCTAAAAAGAAGTGCTAGGTTTGTTTACCCTGAAAAGGAATACTGTGATTGGTAATTAATTGATTGACTTATGAGAAAGCTTTCACATCAGTTAGTTAACAACCACAAAAGAAATCAAATGTCAATTACAATTCAACATTTATAGATATTGCAAATGAGTAACCAGTCACTTTTTATTGTATTAATATATTATGTGAGATGACTGCTGGCCATAAAATTGTAAATCTAAGTTTTGCATTGTAAATACTCTTGTAAACACTATGTATGTCATTCTAAAGAAAATATTTCTATGTAATGCTAAAGAATGTATCGAAAAACTAAAAACAATTCAAAGTCAAATATTAAGCAACTAAATAATACCGTCTACTTGGTAACTAACTGCCAGAGCTTCATCTTCCTTACACTGAGCGTCAATATCATTAACGTAGTATCCAACGACATCTTGCTCTTATGTATTAATTTCCTGATGTCTTTGAAAAGTTGTGAAAAGGCTTTAACTTTTTCTTTGGTTAGAATTTTACTTATAGGCCATCTAGTAGGTGAATTAATATTTTTGAAAACAAATTTTATTCGAGTTCTTGTTTTTTCTATGTCAACAGGCTGGAACCTACTGTTGATCGTCATATCCGGCTTGAATGATATAGCAGTCGGTTGATCTTTATGAGTTTTACTTCAAGTGCATTTCACAAACTGTTCTTGTGTTTTGATTCTAAATTAACTTTTCTGTTGGTATTTAGTTTCTCCAGAAGGTCAACAGAAAGCATGTTTAAGCTTTTTTACTGCCTTTACTACCTTTATGTTTTAATCTTAAATCGAATTGAGCTACCACTACAAACACCCATATTATACAAATTAAGCTACCGTTTGTAGTATGCAATATTAGAAGGAGCTTGGACAAAGGATGAAGGATGGGTCCTTCGTAAGTCGGATGTAAGCGTTTCTACAGACGTATCTTTAACCGGCAGCTTTAAACCTGCATTCATTTGGTCACTTAATGCCTTTGCATTATGCCAGTATTGCTGGTTTAGTTCAATAGCTTTGACTAGTTCTTTTCCCACTAAAGATACTCTCGCAGCAGCAAACATGTTACATCACTTGTGGGTCTCTTTCTTTAGTGGTTTGAACTGTAAATTAAATTTAGAATAAAATTTTTTTGTAGCTTGCATTAAAAGGTATACAATTACCTACCTATTTAGTTTGAAAAAAGTCATACATTATTCGTAGATTCAGTTCTGAATTAAGAAATTGTGAGATTGCTTTATTGCGGCAGTAGTGACAATCGTATTTTTGAAAAGATTTAGTATGATCCACAATTTGCTTAGCAACCGTATAGGACAATTTATTATTTCCACCATTTAATAACCCCATTAATTCTTAATAAATAATGAACCTTGCTTCTTTAAAACTTACATCAACTCTAAACTAATTAATATCTAACGTTTTCTGAAACGCGCTGCTTTACAAACTTTAATGGAATTAAAATATTTTCGTATAAATTTGCATCTAGACTCAGTTTCATTATAACGTTTTTTTAGGCATCTGTTTTACAAATTAATATATCAGAGCACGACTTTTATAAGTACAAACAGACCAAAATTCATAAAGTATATGTTTTCTTTTATTATGAGAAACAAATTAGGTGGAAGGAATGCGAATGAGCGTGAGGGATGAACTCTTATAAAATTATATTACTGCAAAAAGTTAAACGGATAGTAGGTAATATCTTACAACGACCTTTCTCTTTTACTAAATATTGTAAGAGATAGCAGGTACTTGTTATTGAATAACTGGCTAGAGAGAAAAGTGACGTTACAAAATAAAAACTGTTGGGAAGTAAATTTCAACAGCTATTGTTCTTTTTGACAGCATTGAGAGCATTATATCTCGGTACTGCTTTTTCTAACACCAATTTTACAATTTTATCAGAGTAATTTAATCTATTGAGATAATTATGGTGTTTTGTATGTGAATTTCTTTAAATCTAGAAAAGCAAATAAGCTGTAAATAACCAAAATACCTAATTATGAAAATTAGAGATTTAAAATGTACTTACCTAACTTTTATCAATACATTAATAAAACCGTATTATGAATACTTTCTCCGAAGCACTCCTGCCGAATGATTAGTAGCAATATGTGCTCTACACTTGGACCAGATACCGTAGACACCAATATCGTCCACGTTTCGTTCGCTGTCGTAAGAGACATTATTAGAACAAGATGTAATTTACTTTGCTACAGAAACCTGCTGACTTGATCAGGATGGTGTCTGTTACTCTAGAAGTAATTTAACTGCAAACACTACTTTGCTGTAAGACATCTCTCGGCTAATTAGACACGTTCAGAAGTGGCGTTTTACATCCTGCACTGATAATGCCTTTTACGACAGCGGGCGAAATGTTCACATCATTAGTGTCTATGTTACTGGGTCAAAATTTAGAATAGCTAATATTGTTGGTCAAAAAGTCAATAAAATGAAAATATCTGGACGCAACAAGTGTACCTTATGACAAATTTGTAATTTCTATTATGTACGTAACTAATTAATCGACATTTCTTAGTCTGGAGAATGTAACGTATAAGATGTAAACAACTTGGAGTTACCAATGATATTTTACAATGTTTATTTGGTTATTATTATGCCTATGGTTACCTCTTCTCTAATAAAGTTAACGAACGTCAATATTAATATGATTGCGGATTCCTCTAAATTGCGTCGTTTAATATTTGTGTATAAAAAGTTTAAAAAAAAAAGTTTTAACACCCCCGTTAGTAAAATTTTTATCATTCCACCCTTTAC
Organism: Platerodrilus igneus; assembly: GCA_036346225.1. NCBI lineage: Eukaryota > Metazoa > Arthropoda > Insecta > Coleoptera > Lycidae > Platerodrilus > Platerodrilus igneus. Next base: position 3,414,311 of record JARFIW010001292.1, on the reverse strand, counting down.
ATATTTAAAGGCATAAAGAAAGAGCTATTGAAATTTGGATGTTATTAATTTACAGAAAAGTCAGTATCTTTTAATGATAATTCCTTATGTGGTAACAGTAATTTTTGTATATAAGATTCATACGTCAAAGATGTTCTAAAAATTAGTTTATAACCCTTCTTTGTTCCCTAAACATTTACAGTGCCACCAAGCAAACATAGGACCCGGAAAATATGTGAACTAATTTACAACAACAACATATGAAACCAATTAGATAGCGATTTGTTTTAAAGTACGCTGCGGAAACAAAGCATTTTTAAAAAAATTTAAAATTTCATCGAATGTATTATGTCATGCCATTGTTGATTAAATCTTCTAAAATTATTAAAGATTAAAAAACACAATAATGCCATTAATGTTAAATATTGATAACCTAACCTTACAAATATTTCATTTGATAAATAAAAGATTTCTACTTTGAGTGTACTTCTTAGCAGGCAGTGACACCAATGACACACCTCCCAGGTCCTATGGTTGCTCCGTGGCACCATATATACTTTTCTTTTACAAACTCAATTTCAAGTCCGTACAAACGGATTCATCTTTGTTTTCTATGATATTTACTAATCGCCATCTAGATCTAGATCAGTTTCTTAAGTTTAACTGATTACTCATAATTAATTCGTCATATTTCTTTAATCAGGCAATTGCTTTTAACCACTGGCATTTTACTTGTAAGCGCCTTCAACACTTGTGAGCTCAGACCACATAACAGCTGAAACGAATAATCTGAATGTAATTCAAAAATATTTTAGCGCTTATACCGTACTTATGCCCTTAATAAGTCAAATAACCATATCAAGATATCCTCCTTAGTTTTACCTGAGACTATGGTCGATGATTAATCGCTTTTCTTTATTTGCACCTCCGCACGGCGATATTGTGTATGTTTAGATTATGACTAAGAACCTGTCACAATCCAAATTAATTATAATAAAGAGCTATTAAACTACAACCTTTTCTATACTAGAAACGCTATTCTACCACCTAGTGGTTTATCATCAGCGGAAGTAGTTTAAAACATTAACGAAACGCTATTCAAGAATCTTCTGACGTTATCCTTCTCACCACGTAGGCGAAAGAACACCTTTTCAACATACAATTAACATCTTATAATGCTCTGATCACCCCGCGGACTTTCCATCATCACAGTACAAGAAGAATATGTTGACCTAGTTGCCGAACTACGTATATAGTTTAAAATACCCTTAAGAATTTTATTATGTTTAATGAAGTACATTTACATTGGATGTAACACATTTGTTGCAAGGTGTTGTTCCTTAATATTTAATATCCCAATATTAATGGCATAACGAAAGTTCTACTACAGGGACAGTTCTTTATTAACTGATTACATAAGCCTGTTTCATCGTAGTTTCAGTAAAATTAGAAAATACCAAAGATAGCTTATTCGAGACCAAGCATTAACAGTACCAATTAACTATGATGCACGTATAATTAACAATCAATGTATTATTAATTTATTTATTACCAACTGCTTACTGTTAATTTATGTCAATTACCAGCTCCAATCATTTATATCACACAAATGTATTACTTTTAGCAGTCAAATTTTTTACGTATTAGAACCTTATAACTTAACACTTAAACTTACACTGATTAATTCCCGTCATGGGCGGGTTCTGAGTTGCTCTAAATATAATAGAGAACATAACAGATTTACTCAAATTAACCTTTTAGTGTTCTTTTGTAAACTTTTACCGTGTTGTGGGAACCCATCTGTGATTGCCAATCATTTCTTCTGTGTGAAGATGCCGTATTCTTAATGAATGTTGTTGTACCTCACATCCCGTGTGTGAATGACGCAGTTAAGTTGTTCGGCCTTGTAACAATAGTATCTACAAATTCATCTTAACTTTTGCAAACTTCTTCAATTAATACCGTTTCTTTTATTTTTACTAACATTTTTCGACAGGCTATAACTTATTACACAAACATTTAGAAATGTGTTGACTATTAGGTCTCTTAATATTTAATTTCACTGTTCAACGATTCGTCGTCCGTAAAAGTTACGCAGTTGCTACCATCTAATGTATAAAATTACAGCCAACTACAACATCTGCGTTCAAATATTCTAATAGACATTTAGAATTAGTAGTTGGTTTAAATCTTTTGAGAACAAGCGCCGAATGCTTATCTACGGTACAAAAGACAAACTGACTAATTAACGAATACCATCCGAAAAACTGGAATTAGTATAGGAATTTACATCTCACATTAAACAATCCCATAATTGACATTTTTTTAGCCTAAAGCTTAAGTGAATTTAATACATTGCTACACTGTAAAATACGTTAACAGTAGAGCATTTGAGCTGGTTTACACGCCTTATTTCCGCCAGCATCCTCATTTCCACACACATTTTACATGTAAAATCCCATATGGAGGATCTGAGGAGGAGGGATTTCCTCCTTGCTCGCTCCTTGCTCCCCTCCTTGCTCGGACACCTCCACATCAACCATTTTGATTACGTCACACCCGCCTTCTTTCTCTACATTTCCACCCACGAGATAAATCTATCTTGTTTGGTATCAATCAATATTAGATTTTCCTCAGCTATCTGAATTTTTAGGAATTTTTTAGATAGCATCATCTCCCAGGGAGCTACCTTCATTTTAAGATTTTTTTACCAGCAGCGATTTCTGACTGTTCTTATAATTTTTTTAGCTGTGCGATACATCAAATTAGTCTAGAATTTACGCAGAATCTGAATCTGCAAATATTAGTTTCAGATTTTACTCAGCTACCTGAATAAAATTATTTGTGACGTACTTAGTAATTAGGACAATGTTAAACCAGAAATTTTTACTGTTTAAAGTTTTAAAAAGCCGCGGTTTTGAATATTCTAAAAACAGTACATTACTGTTTCAAAATGGTTTTAAATATTAAACACGTATGGCTTATAAAGAACTCATTTCTAAAACCCTGCGGTTTTAGATTTTTCGGGAAATTGTTGTTTAAAGCATGCAAAAATTTTGAGGTATGAGAGCCTTTAAAAGTGTAACTTTGTAAGGGGTGGTCGGATTTTAAATGTGTTTGCGGATTAAAATTATAGGTTAGCTTGATGTGTCGTGATTGATTGATTAACTTGGGAAGGGTGACTTAAAGCCACGCGCACTTAGGCCTCCTGGTGGGCCCATTGTGCTGCCTTCCTTGCCCTAGGTTGGTCCTTCATTGCTCAACCACCCGACCTTGCAGGTGAATTTGAGGATGTCGGACCAGGGGGTGTCTCGAATTCCGGCCTTCTCGGGCCAAAAGTCCCCCAGCATGGATCCTCGAAGTCGGGCGAGTACCGGACAGGTGCACAGAATGTGTTCCGCCGTCTCATCCTCCTGTTGACAACCGCGACAGGTGGGGTTGTCTGACAGACCCATCCTGTGCAGGTGCTTCCTTAAGTGCAATGCCCGGACAGAATACCTACTAGTAGCCGTAGTTTCTGTCTTGGCAAGCGTATGACAAATTTTTCTATTTTGGTCATGGGAGACCTTATAAACATTTTGCCTGCCGGCAGCTTGATGTACAAGCCCACCTATCCTTGTGACGGCGGTGGGTTATTTGTCTTATCATGGAGAACACCACAGATGGCGCAATAGCAACCGATGGCTCAGGGCCGACAAAACCCCGAGCCGCTCCTGCCTCGCCAAAGAATCTGCCTGTTCGTTACCATGTACTCCTGAATGCCCTTTGATCCAAACCAGTTCAAGGGCGTTTGTATCAGAAACGAGCTCGAGAACACGATGGCATTGGTATACCACCCCGAGAGAAGCTTCTGCTTGTTTAAGCTCAGAAGAGCTGCTCTACTATCGCTCAAGATGCGTATAGCTTTGTTCTGGATTCCACGTTCCAGTATGGCGTTAGCGCCGTGCATGATGGCTATGACCTCCGCTTGGAAGACAGTTACCAGCCTGCCCAGCGCAACACTTTCATGAAGGTCTAGGTCATCGGAGAAAATGCCTGCCCCGGTACCTTCATTTGTTTTGGAGCCATCTGTGTAGATGGAGATCTCCGTTAAGGAGGCGTCCTCAGTGTTTAGACAAACCCCAAAGCGCCTCCTGGAAATGATTATGGGTGCGATCGAATCAACCACTCCTCCCAAGATAGGTGTGTTCCGCACCGCCTCTCTTAGTATGTTGTGGTGTCTACCACCGCTTCCCTTATCGATCCATAGACCTTTGAACCGCAGCCTCATTGCCGCTCTCAAAGCCACCTCCTCCACATGTAGGTCCAGCGGAGGGAGGCCTAAGATGGCTTCTAAGGCTGCAGTAGGTGTGGAACGCAATGCACCTGTAATGTTTAGACAAGCCACCCTTTGGATATGATGATGTGTCGTATGTCTAAAAAATTTATAAGGACGGTCAGAAATCGCTACCAGCAAAAAATCTTAAAATGAGGGTAGTTCCCTGGGAGATGATGCAATCTAAAAAAATTCCTAGAAATTCGGGTGGCTGAGAAAAATCTAATATTAATTGATACCAATCAATATAGATTGTTTGCCGCAAATGCAATTAAAATTTTCACTATAAGTTTAGTAATCCCCTTTAACTCCTTTAGCATCGATATAAGTTTTATTAGTATTACATCTTATTTTTCTATAACTTTGATTTTGACCTTCTACTTTACTTTTCCACCTTCTCCTAAGTCTGCCTTTACAGCTATTGTCAGTGGACATAGTTGCCTCCGTTAATTTAGCATCTGTTCACGGTCGTTACCAATTATTTGCAGTGTATTTGTCATGATTGCTTTCTTCAGTAAGAGGTTGAATGGTACCTCTTTGCGACATTGTCGTAGAAACACAGAATTTGGAATACCTTCTAACGAACAAGGTTGTGTATGTGTAGTAATATCATCTGGTACGAGAGGTGTTCTATATGTATCGGAAATAAGTAACAAAAACAAAACTTAAGGTGTGAAAACTTCTTTACTGTTTTTCAAAATATTCTCCACAATGATTGATTCACTTTTGCATACGTTGGAACCAATTTTCATGCATTTTTTTTAGTCCGATTGAGATATCTCCAAAACATGGGTTTTGAACGCATCAACCGCATCCTCTAGTGTCGAAAATCGTTGTCGACGCAGTTTCTTCTTCACGTGTGGGAACAAAGAGACATTGTTAGGTCCAAATCAAGATTATACTGCGCATGACCTATCAATTCGATGTTTTGAGTGCTCAAATAGTCACTTGTTTGAGCCGACTGTAGGAACTCGAATTGTTATGATGGAGAATGATTCGGCGTCGTCGGCTTATTCTTCTTGTTTCTCTGAAAACTTGTAGCAAAAAATGGCCGTGTACCTTAGCAGAATTAACTGTTCTACGCACCTCAAAGTAAAAGTTGTGACATGTCTATTTATCCCGAATAAACAGGTAACCATTATCGTCGAAGTGCTTCGAGTGCGGACAACTTTTGTTGAATTTCGTTCATCTTGGAAGACCCATACAGCCGACTGCTGTTTACTTTCGAGTTCATTCGAATTAATCCAAGATTCGTCACCTGTGTAGATGTTATACACTGCGTTTGATGTACCACAAAAGTATTTTTTGAACATTTCTTTGTATCAATAGACACAAGTTTTTTTTTGAGCGCTTGACAAATTATGTGAGATCCAATGCGCTCACAGCTTTTCACAGCTAAATGTTCATATAATACAAATGTATACTTGTCATACTAATGGCTAGGGATGCCTGAATCTCACGATATCACATGACGATCTTGCATTATCAAATTCGCGCACAGCATCGATGTTTTAAGCCACAACAGCCGATTTTGGATGACCTTTAAATTCATCCGCTAGCGAACAATGATCACGATTGAATTTATTGTACCAACGATATACAGTGATTTTAGTTGGCACTTCTTTCCCAAAAGTCAAAATAAACTGATTCAGGTACTGTTGTGGAGATAATTGACGTCGAAAATCGTAAAAATTATCGCACAAAAATATTCACGAGTTAATTCCATTTTTTGACCGAGACTTAATTTTCAACTCAATCATAACAAAACAAATAGTATTCATGTGGCAAAATGTTATAAGTATATACACTGTCAAAAATGTCAAACCTTACGTTATAAAGGTCAGATCACACCTAGCAACACTAGTGTTGTCAGTTCCCGATACATATCAAGCACCCCTCGTAATACTGTATTTTCAGGTATGTAAAGACAATATTCCGTCGAATTTTTGTCTTTGCTCGCTTCTAGATGTGCATAATTCTTTTTCTGAACTAGAACAATAATATTCTTTAACAAGAAATGCTACTAAGTGTTTGCCTATAAATGTAATTTTCTCAAAGATACAGAAAAACCACATAAAAGCAAACATTTTTAATGTAAGATAAACAGCCAACTTCATACAGTAAAGCTTATCAATTATACAATCACCAATTAAACAAATACACTCCTTTTGTTTACCACTAAGTAATAATAGTTGCCAGTTACTAAAATAAATGTTCATCTCTGCAGAAATAATATACTTACCACTTCAACAAACATTTTTACGTACTAAACCATAAACACTTATGACGATGAATTTTAAAGCATAAAATGCTATGTTATAGTACACACAATTTTGAAGTTTCAACAATACAAAGACAAAATATGTGAACTATTACAATAGAAATGTAAGCGGTTGATATACAATGTTATTGAACCTTTCAACTCTGCTATTTGTGTTCATTTTCGATTCAAAGAAATATCTTTTACATACAAACACTGGAACAAAACACCACTACTCCATTGGTAAGTGTATACTCTTCACATATGGAATAACTTTCTGCTCTGAGATGGCGCTGGATTCTAAGTAATGGATTATCTGACTTTTGCTTAATGTTGTTCTGACTTTTGAGCAAATCAATTGAGGGTTGACTTAACTTTAATGTGTCTGAGTGTGGATTGTGTACTGCAAAACAGAGAGTTATGTAGCTTTGGCGATCAAGAATATCTAGCCGGGAACTCACAAGAAACCTCGGTAAAGTACACCTCTAAAAATCCTGTTTCGGTACAGTACTAACAAAGTTGGTTGCCGACTAACTCGGTAGGATGGGTGGTGTAAGTGTTTCAAGAGAGTTACAGAATGATATCGGATATAAAATAAGTTTTGATCGGAAAAATCCTTGGACGCTATCTAATCTCGCAAAGTTGTTAGGGAAGAGTGTTAGAAAAAAGTTAGAAAAGGGCGTCAAATTCTGAGATCAAGAGAGTGATTATAGCTTAAAAATGTACTTAAAAGTTCACTAAGAATACCGTTGCTTTAAATATAAAACAAATGTAAATCTTAAGAACAAATACACCTATTTAAGACTGCTAGCTGCAAAGAAGGTTTCTAAAAGCAAATGTTAAATAACTCGAATATTCACTCATGCTTCTAGATTACTTGCAAAATAAATTATTACAGCATAACTGTAACTATATACCGCTACAATAAGAAAAAGATCTCAAATATAAGCAAGTCCTTACACTATTACACACGATTTGTTTCTAGTTATACAGCATATTTACGTTTACTTTACAAATACATCATGCAGTTTTAAGCAAATATTAAAAATCAAGTATATCACAAATTTGGGTAACTGAAATATTAGTCCAAATATGCACAAACGTACTATAGGTACGTTTGATTAGTACATGCAATAATTTCAAATGTTTATTTAGTACAAGCTCTTTCTCTCTCTCTCTCAGGTATAGTTTCAGTTGTTCTTTTATAGATACCTAAGGAATGATTATCTGTCGCCACGGTGGATATCATAAAGTGCCTATTATCGACTTCGTCATATACAACACATTTATTTCCAAACTATAGCTGTCGATCTGGGAACAAAACTTTGCAGGGTATTATCCGAACATGATCAGACTACTTCAAAGCCTTGTTCGATAACCTTTAGTCAAGGTAATTGACCTACTACAGCGGCAGGTTTATGGTTTGGACGTCACGTTAGAAGTGCTCTAATAAATTGATATTGTCGTCGTAACATAATTCAAGATATATTTGGCAAACTTTGGACGGATTAATTAAGGCTATGCACTAGAAATACCTTTTGTCGTTCTTCTATCTAACGTAAATATATTATAACTTAAGCTTAAACTAATCAGAAAGTTGGATTCCCATTTAATTGACTTAGCACAAAACTGTGAGCGACCTGTCTTTACGCTAAGACAATGAGATAATCTGGCGTTAGCATAATCCTTTATTAATCATGCTGGATCACCATTGTACTAATTACAATGATGACATCATTTCTAACATTTAAAAACCGAGAGAATGAATTTGACAACCTTTGAATACGAACAACCACGTGTGATACAAAGTAATTCTACTTTAGATCATAATTATAGCAACCTATAAGTCATACTTTGAAAAGGAAATAAGCTAATACTATTGGTGGAATTTACTAATACAGAAACTATTAAAATGAAATGTGGTTATAAGTATTTTCAAGAAATGACAAAGCAGCTCAGATATAATTAAATAAAAGTGTTTATGTTTCGGCAAAGATATCCTTGCGTTCGTCTATTTTTTTGAGCAGTACTTGAAGCGGTGTATTTCTGAAACCTTGATCAGCGTACACAAGAGCAAGTTCGTTTTTAAGCTATTTGGTTTTTAGAAATATCTTTGCGTAAAATTGTCGTAAGTTTTCTAAAGTAGAAGAAGAAAAATTTTAATTATATTATTCAAATTTTCTGGTATTCCGAAGATAAACAAATTGCATTTTCTCAGTATTTATAAACTTTATGTTCATTCCCATAAAAATGTGATTCAGTATTTCATGAAAAAGGACTATCTTTAACAATAACCTCTCCGTGCGTAAGATCAGCATATTGTTTAGAACTACTGTACTGTATGTTTATTACAGCTGGGTGCCAAGTTAACCAAAATTGTATCAGGGAAATATAAAACTTAACTCTAATAAGTCCTTACCAGAGACGACAGTCTAACACGTAACGTCCTTGAAGTACACCAGGGATTTCTGAATATTAAAGTAGGCAAGGTTAAAGTTGGTTGGCAAACGGCTAATAGTAAAAAGAAAACTCCCTGTAAGGAAATACGGCTAACTATGGAACTTAATCCAGCGTTCTTGCATGAGAGGGGGTCGAGGGCCGATTTTGTTTTAGCACAAAAAAAGACAAAACTTAAAGGCGCCACAGCGTTTAAATTTACAATACCAAAAGTTCCGGAAAAACGCAGAAACTTGTTTGTTTCGAAAAGGTTAATTACATTAATAAAAACAACTAACTCGTTAGTCCTTTCGATTCCAAACCTGTTATAAAGAATTTTTTATTAATCAAAAATAAGACCACCGTTTGTGGTTCTCCACTTAAATACAAATACGTACAAAATAATTTCTGTGAAATACCAACTTCTTCGAATTTCACTTTTAGGTTGATCGTTAGTTGAATAATAAATCTTCAGTATTTTATCAACATCAAGGCGATAATGTCTTAAATTTCAGAACAAATAGTGTGACTACAGTTTCATACTTTTCTTGTAAAACCAAAAATTATTCAGATTATAATCTAAGTTTCATGGATTAACCAACATTTACTTTCGTCAATTTAAGATGTTTATAATAATATACAAGAAGCTAAATTCCATCCTTCAAAATTTTTGATAGTTATTCAACAATTAAATTCAGCCAAGTAATACTGATTAATAACTTACTTCATGATAGAGCAAAATGTACAATTTTTTACGTTTTGCTTTTTTTCTCAGATCTGTTGAAAGATTACATATGTTTCTTAAAAGTATGTATGTTTCTAAAATGAAAATGTAAAGCATAATTATTTAACTAATTGTTATACAAATGTGCCACAGATTTCACCTATTTTTAAAGTACAAACAAAGCAAGGTCGTATTGAAACAAAAAATTATCTAAGGTGTTGTCCAAACTGTTATGTTAAAGTGATAAACAAACTCATGTACACTAGAAGAACTATGTCAGTGTTAGAATTTTTACAAATAGTCTGATAAAGAAATAATTTTAATAATAAAAAAATACAAGTTCATTAACTACATCAATTGTGTTATAAAAGCCCTACTGCTCAAAATTTTACAAAATGTCATTTATAAAACCTCAATAATTTGCAAGTTAGCAAATACAACAAATAATATTGGTACAAAATTCAAAGCAAAGACTGAGACTTATCCCAACTAGCGCAAAATATTAAAATTTTCATTTTAAGTAGTTACCCTAGGTCAAAACGACTTTTTCCTTATAAAATGGAAAAGTCCTTTAGTCCACTGCAACTATCTGCTTAACAAGGCCAAAGCAATCAAGATAAGTAGGTGTCAACAACTTCCTGCATAGCCCGAATATTGCATCCTACATCGTGTTCTGAATTATCTTCTTTATATATAAGTACAAAATACCATTTCGTTAAACTCAAACGATTCATCGAAGTTATCATCAAAGAAGTTATTGAAGTTGCACATTGAGAAGTTTCGTTTCTAACAAACACGATGTAGAACAGGTCAGTGTTCTACTACAAAATAACCGAACCTCTGCTTCCATGCTAACGATTTACTATCGGTGGACATGTTGTTCCTTATAAACATAACAAGTAAGTGCTTGTGCTTTTCTGAATCTAACGTTATCAAGAGCGTTATCTGCGCGTGAGACAAATGACCACTTCTTATAATAGATAAATAATGCTAATGAACAACATTACTAAACTTTAGAGTTTTCAAACCAACCTACAATTATCAAATAAGAATTAATACATTAGTGTATTAATACGAACGAAACTATCTTGTATAACTATGACTGGAACCTAATGTAAATAATTAAACAGTATTATAGCGAATTAATTCTTTTAAACCAAAACCCAAACTCAGATTGCATCATCCAAGCAATTTATAGGGACTTACAATGAGCGGAATTTATTTCTGCTACACTCTTTATTTTTGCCATTCCTTCAGTATTACCAAACGTTGTTTCAGATAAATCATTATTTCGTTTCCTACCTAAAATTTCGCGTGTTGCTTTAATTTTAGATTGCAGGAGTTAATAATGATTTTTTTTGCAGAACATCGATTAGAGTATCTGTTGTACCAAAAACATTATTAAATGTTTATAGCAAAAAAGTAAATTCAAAACCATTCGCGCCATTTAAAAAACCTCTGGCAAGATTTGTGGTTCGATTCTTCGGATGCTATTATAGATTCAAACATATGTTTTAATTTCTCCCAATCTTAAAAATGGTCCTCACTAATTTGGAATTTGAAAACCACCGGATTTCGGTTATAGTCGATAAATATCCAATCTTAAAGCAATTGGATAGGAACAATTTGCTGAATGATGAAAAGCTATAGAAATTCCAATAACATTCGCAATAAGGCTAAGACCAATAATTTTTTTTAAAACTTTGTTATAACATAAGATTAAAACGGTGCGTTAGGCAATGTACAAATACAGCTTACGGTGCTTTCACGTTGAAATTTTTTAGAAGTGCATTCAAGTGGTAAGACATAACGCTCGCCCCACAGGAACACCGCTCTATAAACTCGCTTGGACACTGAAATTCATTTAAAGTTTTACCTAGCATACCACATAACATTTGTGACATCTTATCAGCGTTCATATTGTTGAAACCCTTGAAACTTGCTATTACTATAACGCCTAAACCAAAAAATCTGATAAGTAGGAAGCAACGAAACTTTTGAGTTATGTTAGTAATATCACCCACCTGAATGGCAAATAACTGTGGTATCATTAATCTCATTTTTAACATGCGTGTTAATAGAATCAGAAATGCACTCAATAAAATCATGTTGAGTGGATTTTGAATCGCCTCCAAAATATTTTTAATTCTTTTGTAATGATTCTGAAGTTTAATAGAACTTTTAAAGAACCATAAGTATAGTATTTCTTTGAAATTACTTTGGTTTATATAATCACTATTTTCGTCATGGACAAGGAATGCTAACCTTTGCTTACTAAGATACAATAAGGCATTAAGAGCTATATGCAGGAAAAGTCTATTTAGCCTTACAATTTCATTAAATTGTACTTTATGAAGTCTGACATTCTCTTCTAAAGCATCTGCGATGGTGTTCTGATTTCCTAAAAATTACGCAACATCACTTGACATTTTAAATCCTTGCTAGAATCATTGTGTTTACGTAATGCTCTCGTAATATTTGACATGTCGGTAGATCTATCTTTATTTGATACTAAAAGTTTGTTGGAAAATAGCAGAAAAGGACAATAAAACAAATTGTTTAAAATTTGGTTGCTACATAACTAGCTAGAGGACTAAAGCCAAGTGGATTTGATATTAAGGTTATAAGACTTGCCACATTTTTTATTTTATCTATTGTAGTACCAGCTAGCTTAAATGTATGTTACTCTTCTATTAAAACGTCCCTTTTGTATTCGCTTTTCTAACGCCTAAAAGAGGTTTCTAACAAATTACAAACGATACGTTAATAAGATTCATAATGCTTTGACATTCATTTGTATTATATTCGATTGGCCTATAGTGTATTTAGGGTACTGAAAAATAGTTTAACTAAAGCACAAAATATTAATTTGTTTTTTAATGAAGTTACCGTATTTCTCAGTAACACTATTTTTGCAAAAATAATAATTTATTTATAGAAAAATACTTTACTTTCTACTGTTATATCATATTCCATTTGGTATCGTTTCAAAAATAGAAATGATCACCATTTTGTCCTGACATGTATTTTCTGCTGTTAATTTGAGAGCGATTCACACCTCCTCTGATAAATTTATATTTTCTGTGCTTTGGTGGCCTTCTTACATAGTTATTAATTACTAAAAGGAATTTCGTTTTATCTCTTTTGCGTAGGCCAACTGGTTTCGCTGTTTGCAACATTGACGAGTCTTGCTACCGTTGTGACGATTCATTATTGAGTAAGATCAGGATGTTTAGCTCTTTTACCTCATCCGGCGTAGGTGAAAGATAAGTATTTCGGCACATGGAGATATGTTACCATGCTTTTTCTGCATATCAAGAGATGATTGTATATCAGTATTTGATGTTGGTGCGCAACAAATGAACCACAAATAAACTCAAGTCACATTAATCCGACGGGCGGAGCAAGCTTACAAAACCCGCTTCAAAACTAGCTTCTTTAGTGTTTCTTGTTATTTTTGAGTTGCTCTATATTTACTGTTTAACTTAAAGTACTTGTTTCGAAGAAGGCATAAGCATTATCTTTTTGTTTATTACCAATAAATTTTACATGTTAAAAACCGAAATACGCAACTCGAACATCAATTATTAAAAATTGTCCGTAGAATATGAATTCTTTGAATAGAAATTTTTGGTTTATTGTAACTAAAAATTCGATGGCGATGTTCTTTCTTTGTCTTTGGACCTCCTCTCGCCGTTTTTGTAGTTAGCAAGATATTACTAAGTTTGATTTTATTTTTTTTTATACGTTATCGTGATTCGTGCGGGTGTCTTCTTTATTTTCCTTTCGAATTCTGCCTGATCCATGCGTTTTACCGTAGCAAATTTGGACATGAATAGGTTGGTAAAAGACGAACTTCAGCACGAATTAGTCGCAAATCCTCTTTTCTGCTGATTCGAAACCCGTTACTGCTTTCATGATATGAGGTCGAGGATTGTTTCAGTTTACTAGAATGCCTTTTGGACTTTATGGTGTTTCTGCTATGTTTCAGCGTCTTATCAACCGTGTGCCGTAAGCCGACGTTGGACCGTATTGCTCTGCTTATTTCGATGACATCATACTTGCTACTCCTACTTACGAAAAGCACTTAGATGTATTACGGAAAATATTTTTTTGCTTAAATTATGCTGATCTTACTCTTAATAAACAGAAATGCTATTTTGTCATTCTGACTTTAAATACCAGGGATACGTTGTGAATCGCCAAGTCATGTCGATGTGGAACAAGTTTTCGCTATTCTCAACCTACGTCCTCCTACTACTGTCAGTGAGGCTCGACGCATCGTCGGAATGGCTATTTGGTATCGTCGCTTCATACCTCATTTTTCTTCGATAACTGCTCCGATTGCTTACCTCACTAGGAAGCACGCAAAATTTAACTGGTCTTCCAAATAACAAACCTCCTTCAAAAAACTCAAGAAACACTTAGTTTCTGCTCCAATTCTTAGCTGCCCCACTTTTTCGTTACCATTTACTATTCAAACCGACGTCTCTGATTTTGGACTCGGCGACGTTTTAACTCCTCTTCCTGGAGTTTTTGCTTCTAGATCCAAACCATCTTATACTTCGCAACTCATATCCTGTGATAATGTAAGTCATCTTTCACGCTCGATCAAAATCGCTCCTAAATGTCCTGTTTTTTTTATCACTATAGTTGTTACTCCTTGGGCGTATGAACTTACAGATTCTTCCAATGCCAAAGTCATTTGGCAAGTCAAAAACTTCAAACTCGCACATACTGACAATCCTAATATTCCTGATATTGCTTTGCTCTCTTTCTAGTGACGCAAGTATCGTAAACCACATCAATAAATTTGCTTTGTACCACTGGCAATCTGTCCATTGACTCCATTAATAGTTTTAACGACCTTAACACTACTCAACGGTCGGAAGTATCTAAAGTAATTGATCAGGCTTTACCTTCTGATGAAATTACTTCTTTAGCTTGTACGAGTTTAATTGAATATCAGATTAATACTACCGCCGAACCGATGAAACAACGGTATTAACGCTTTATCTGGTGTTATAAAGTTATGCCAGCAAAGAGCTAAATGAGATGTTAAAAATTAATGTGGCGGAACCATCTAATAGTCCGTGTCAAGCCCCATCGTTATGTTAACCACAAAAGACGGTACTTATCGCTTCTGTACTGATTTTTCAAAGGTCAATAGCTTAACTGAAAAAGATACGTATCCACTTTCTTATATTTTCACGATTTTAAACCGCCTGCATGATGCAAAATTACTTACTAACTTAGACATCCGTTCTGCCTAGTGGCAAATCCTTTTTCTGCTGATTTGGAATCCGCTACTGTACGCGGTCGAGGATTATTTCAGTTTACTAGAATGCTTTTTGGATTTCATGGTGCTCTTGCTACGTTTCAGCGTCTTATCGACCGTGTGGTGAAAGCCGATCTTGGACCGCATTGCTTTGCATATCTCGATGATATCATACTTGCTACTCCTACTTTCGAAAAGCACTTAGATGTATTACGGAAAATATTTTTTTGTTAAATTTTGCTGATGCTACCCTTAATAAACAGACATATTATTTTTTTCATCCTGAACCTAACTATGAGGTATACGTTGTGAACCGCTAAGGCCTTAATGTCGATCTGGAAAGAGTTTTTGATATTCTTAAGCTACGTCCTCCTGCTACTGTCACTGAGGTTCGACGCATAGTCGGAATGGCTAGTTGGTATTGTAGCTTCATACCTCATTTCTTTTCGGTAACTGCTCCGATTACTTCGCTTACTAAGAAGCACGAAAAACTCAACTGGTCCTCCAAATATCAAACCTTCTTTAAAAAACTCAAGAAACACTTAGTTTCTGCCCCAATTCTTAGCTGCCTCACTTTTTCGTTACCATTTACTATTCAAACCGATTTCTCTGTTTTTGGACTTGGCGACGTTTTAACTCCTCCTCCTCCTGGCGTTTTTGCTTCTAGGTCCAAACCATCTTATACTTCACAGTTCATGTTCTATGATATGGAAAGGCACCTTTCACGCTCGACCAAAAGTAATCCTTATATCTGTGTAGTGGCTGATTATTTTACTAACTTTCCTCTTCTGTTCTTTTTTTTCTGACTTATCCGTCTACGACGATTTCCTGTTACCACAGCGTGAAGTATTGATATATATTTTCTTTCCTTTAGCTCTTCTTCCGTTCCTTTATATACTTGAAGGTAGACAATATTGTTTTGTTTTTGTTACTGCTAGTTTGTTTTCTCGTTTAATTTCCTTACATTTGGTTTTCTGCAGAAACCAACTTGAGGTTGAAAATTTTACTATTTCCTTCCTAGAGATTATTCTGCAACTACTTTTGCTGTGTTCAGCCATTTCATCTTCGCAAGTTGACGTTGGATTTTATTGGATTTCATTTTCGTCTTCTGTGAACGCTACCTTATACCGTTCTTTCTCCTATGTCTCTTTAGATTGCTTAATTTGTTCCGGTGTACTGGTCTTCGAACCGGATAAAATTTTTTTTTGTTCTCTAAAACAAATTTTCTTGTGATTTATGTTGTTGGTGTTTTTTTCGATTCGTTGCTTTTGTTACGTACCTCGTTTAGTTAACTTTGTTTGAAGGGATTTGTTACGTTCAGTTTTAACATTCTAAAGATTTTCGTTCGTTTTACGTCTTTTTCAAATACTTCTACACTTCCACTTCGATGTTTGGTATAACTACTTGTTATATGAGACTCTCCTAATCACGTATTATAAATTAATAACTCGATTTGTTTTCATAAAACTCATTTAAAACAATTGAAATAAGTGCTTATTCAACACCATGTAGAATGTTAGTATATTTAGTTTAAGTCAAAGTACCTTAATTTACCTCTGTTGCTTGATATAGCATCGCAAACGTATTCGGTTATCAACAATCTTTGCTTTCTGAAAAGATATGCTGGCTTTATTAAAAGTAATACTATAAGTTTGTATAGAATAAATTTTGTACATGTGTGATTAGCGAAGATGAGTGAATTTGAATTTGGCGGGTTTCTTATCTATATATGCATTACAAATACTTTAGAACTGTTTTTTGACATGTTGTATCCAAATATTTTAATCGATTATGATATCGTTTCCTAAACTGCGTTTATTTTTATTCTGTATTTCGTTCTGACATGTATTTTCTGCGTTCCTGATGCTGTTACTTTGAGAGCGATGCACATCTTCGAATAAGTTTACACTCTCTGTGCATTGGTGGGTTTCATACATAGTTATTAATGACTAAAAGGAATTTCGTTTTATCTCTTTTGCGTAGGCCCACTGGTTCCACCAGGTTTGCAACATTGACGAAGCTTGCTATCGTTGTAACGATTCATTATTGAGTGAGATAAAGATGTTTAGCTGTTTCACCTCATCTAATTTAGGTACAAGATAAGTATTTCCGCACACGGAGGTATGTAAACATGATTTTTTGCATATCAAGAGGTTATTGTTTATCAGCATTTGATGTTAGTGCGTAACAAATGAATCACAAACAAACTCAAGTCACATTACTCCGATGGGCGGAGCAAGTTTACAAAAGTCGCCTTGAGAATAGCATATCTAGTGTTTCTTGTTACTTTAAAATTGCTTACTAGAAATTGCTCTAAATTTACTATGTTTAACCTAAAATGCTGTTTAGAAGAAAGCATGCGCATTATTTTTTTATGTTTATTACCAATAAATTTAACATATTACAAAGCAAAAAGCGCACTTCTTAAATCAATTATTAAAAATTAGCCATACAATATAATTTCTCTAAATAGAAATTTATGGTTTATTGTAATTAAAAATTTAATGGAGGTGTCGTTTTTTTGTCTTTGGACTCTCTCATTCTCTCCACTTTTGTAGTTAGCACGGCATTTCTAAGTTATTTCTTATCTTTTTATACGTTATCGTGCTTCGAGTGGGTTCTTACTTTACTTTCCTTTCAGTTTCTGCCTGATCCGTGCGTCTTACCGTAGAAAGTATTAATTGAGAAGACTTAAAAGACAAACGCATCTCTGTGCAAAATTACTTAAAAGATAAAGATAATCAGGATAATAATTACTCAGTATTATATAAGGAATAATTATCATTCAAAGATTTAATTATTCATAATGAATAACTTAGAATATTAGAATAATGGGTTAAAAATGTATAAGAATAATTTAGATATATTTGCAAGTATATAATTAAGCATATAAATAACGTTACGTCTCTATAGCAAGCAGAGAACGTTTATTTTCTCCCTTAAAATTAATTAAATAGCATATAAAATTTGATTTATAACTATATCATTTAGTAAATTTACTATTTAGAACACAAGAAATAATATTTTAGATAAATTGTATACTACTTAAATTATTGAAGGGTTTCTTGCTACAAACCAAGAATAATCAAATCATAAGTTAAAAATGTCGTTTAGTTCTTTAGGTAGCCATGGATCTTATAAATAAATACAATTGTTGTTATCTGGGATTTAACTTAGTTATATTTGATGTATAAATTGTATTTTGTGACATTAACTTTTACATTAAACTGTACTTTATTTATACTTATATGATGCTACCGTAATTCATACAAATAAATAAAATTTCCACTAGTATATGTAACTAAATGATTTATTCCTTATGTCACATATTTAATACCGACGACACAATTTTAATATATGCATCGGAACCCAATTTTTTGCCCCACCCCTCTCCCCTGAGTAACATACGTCAAATTAAGATGTGCTATACCTTTTGACTTTCTATTGAAATATAGACAATAAATGTCAATTCAAATAGCACTCCAAGAGTAACATGTTACGCTAAAGTCTTCTAAATCTGCAACTCAAAATGTTCTCCTTTTGCATTAAAAAGAAAGCTCTACACGGGATATAAATGAAACAAAAACAAAGTTGGGGTACATGTTTTAGTCCACATTTATGTAAGGTCCTAATGTATGTATTTTGTAGGTTTAATTGACAGGGAAATCTACAAATATTCTGAAATCCCACACATCACTTTTTCAAAGCGGTTAGAGTTTTTGAAATAATTAGGTGCTATTTATATTAATTTACCAAATAGGGTTTCCTAGTTTATTGTGTCAAACGAACTATAGTGTATATATCAGTCAAAATCTCAGCACTCTTGGGAGCGAATATATTTTGTGAATACACCTACTCTATACCGAACTTTCTCCACACACTTAATTAGGTCATTTGGGCGTGCTTATCCAAAACTAATTGGAGAAACGATCAACAGCATTAAAATAGGGTTAATTTCTAGGGAATCTACAACACAAAATTTGCTGTCGAGCTCTGTTACTCTGAATACCCATGCTTGACCACAAATGTTTCAATTTCGAATACTCTACATACTCTAGTAGGACACGTTCAACCACTAAAAGCGACATTAAGGAAAAAGCAAAACCGTATGTGACACAAACTGTAACACTATGAATTTAGAAGGGAAATATTGGAACAATGGCATCGCCTCTCTGTTTTTCATATCACCGCTTTTATATAGTTCTGGATTATTGAGATGTTATACAGGGTGTTTTAAAACATCGTTAAAAATTTTTAAAGGCATGTAGTAAGATCGAAAATAAGCTTGAAAGTCATAATACACATATGTCCACAAATTAACTGTTCACGAGATAATAAATAAGTAAACGATAACATCCCAGTAAACAGGTGCTTATCAGCTTTTGTTTTATGACAGTTTAATTTTACGTTTTGTGCAATTTGTAGCAATCATAATGGTTGCGTATTCTAATGCTGAAATGAGCGATATGGTGTTCATGTACGATCGCGCTAATGGGAATTCTTTACAAGCACGTCGTTTCTACGCTGAAACGTTTCCTGATCTCCAACTGCCTTCGCATGTGATGTTTCAGACGGTGTTTCAACGCCTGAGAGAAACTGGTTCGTTTAAGAAGCGATCTTATGAAACTGGACGGCAGAAAATAGCATGTACTCCACAGATAGAAGATCGTATGTTGGATATTATTGATGAAAATCCCGAAACTAGTGTTAGAAAAATTTCGACTTAAGTGGCTGTAAGCAGCTATCCCCGGATTATCAAACGATAATGGCTCTCTGTGAGTGGTTTTTGCAAACAGCTGCTGATTGGCAAAATTTCGCTGATAACATCCTTTTCACCGATGAAGCTGGTTTTACTAAAAATGGAATATTTAATTTCCACAACAATCACGTTTGGTGTGACGAGAATCCTCATGCTATCGTTGAAGCCACACGCCAGCAACGTTTCTCTCTAAACATCTGGTTAGGCATAATGGGGAAACGGTTGTTAGGACCGATTGTTTTTGCATAACGCCTAACAGGTCTTGCATACCCTACATTTAATTTTCTAATGCTTCACCCAAAGGCATTACATTGGCCAGGAAGCCAGTTTTTTTTACCTGGAAATTTTGAATATTGCCGAACTCTTGATGTTGCAAGCAAGGTAGGGATCGTTAAGGTGCGTGACAACACGCACACGGAACCTTCATTTTACCTCTCATCCGAACGAGGGCGTATGTTTGTGAAAAATGCACGCCTAACATTTTTCAAGCTGACCGTGTCGGGATTTGAACCCGGGACCTTGGTCTAGCATACCTCAAGTTCTTGAAAAATACTTTACCTAAACTTTTGGAAGATCTACCTCTAAATCTGTGACTGAACCTCTGGTTTATGCAAGACGGGGTTCCACCGCACTTTACACTTGCTGTTAGGGAACATCTGAACAATGAATTTCCTGGGAGATAGATATGGCGAGCAGGACCTCCAAGATGTCCCTATCTAAACTCGTTGAATTTTAGTATCTGGGGTTGTTTGAAAAGTTTAGTGTACGTAACACCGGTAAACGATCTTCCAGAGTTGCGCTAACAAATAGAACACTGTTGCCAGATAATTCAAGAAAAACCCTTGTTTTTTGAAAGAGTGCGCGCTTCCTTTGAAAGAAGATATAGATCATGTGTCGAAATGGAAGAACGACATTTGGAACATCTTTTTCAGTTTTAATCTATTTTGTGTCAAAATGCAATAACATTTTAATAAAGCAAACTTATTCTGCAATTGCGGTAAAATCGCTGTTATCTCGTAAACAGTTAATTTGTGGACATATGTTTATTATGACTTTCTACCTTATTTTCGATCGTACTACATGCCCTTAAAATTTTTAAACGATGTTTCAAAACACCCTGTATATTAATTCCCATTTTGCGATATTTTAAGGTCATTTTTCTGTGATTTTACGCCACGTTGAATTTTTATTTGATATAAATTGTTCATTACATCCTAAAATTAGAAACACCTCAACCATAAAGCTTTCTGTGCATCTGACGTATAATATCGTAGAAATTAAACACTTTTATCACAGATCTAAGAGTATATATATTGCTATACTATTCGCGTAATTTCGTGCCCCTACTTTGGGCTGTTATTTTTATTACTATGAACTGGAATTCTTGATCCCCTTCGTTGTGCGCCTTATTAATTTTCTACGTACTCTAAATTATTGGACCACCATTTTAATATTCACTATAAATTGTAATTAACTCCTCCTCCGGCTGTCTTCTCAATATTGCTATCAACTGGATTTTATCTTCAAACAACTTTATCTACCAATGGCAAAATTCGATACGTTACCGCCTTGCGGGTTATCAATTTCCTATTCAACTTGTGGCTCCGCCTTTGTACTATTTAAATCTTATGACCTCGGTTAGCATTTATTTGGAATTATAAAATTCGGTAAATTTCGATTTTATATAATGAAACCAATATGTTATGTACAGCTTTTGAAATTATTTGTAATACATTTTTTTTTTATTAGTTAACCTTATAAATTTCATTTATTAACAACCATCTACTATTTACTCAAAAACCCAAAGTCACCAAAAAAACTTATAATCTTTACCAACAAAGTGTAGAATATTCTAAACCTGTTATCTTATTACTCATTCTATACGTATGCAACCTCTTTTGTTGACTTTTTCACAAGCATATCATATTTAGCAAATTCAAAAATAAAATAAAAATTTATATAGAAAAACAAATGTCTTATAACTAAAAATCTGACCTGGTTTTAGCTTTTCTTCACATCGACGCTTCCAATAAAAATGATCTTCCCCAATTCTGGATTCCATTCAAATTATTGCCCTTACGCTATGGACCACCATTATTAAATTATACGCCCCAATTTATTTCAATTCTTCAAACTTAGACTTTTATCATTCTTGCCCCAGACTTAAAATTGTAGTTTGTTTCACCCCTGTACTTCAAAATTGTATTATTCTTCTTTTCACCTGGAAATCTAAATTGTATTACTGTATTTTTCCCTTAACATCAGAATCATAGTCTATTTCCCTCAGACCTCGAAGCCCTATTATTTTTATGTCTTAGTTTACAATAAATTCATTAAAAACGTACTTACGTTTAAACGGCAATTATAATCTTCATATTCGCACTCATTTTATTTCACTTTTATAATTATTACGTATTACTTTGTTTTAATGGCAACGCACTTCGGCTTTCGTTGAGTTCAAAACTGACTTTCTTATCAAGGTGCTTGCTAATATATTCTCGAATTCCCACTCCATCCGTGGGTACGGTCTAGAACTCGTCGCTTGTTTCTGACCAATCAAATAATTTCATTTAGAGCAGTTTCTGATGTAATGCTCCACGATTCCCCATAATCACAACCTGCCCGCAGCTGTCTTTTGTTATCAACATGCTGTATTTTGATAGATTACTTGCTTTTCCATAAACAACTGATGCAACTCGACTTCAAATTTTCATGTTTACATGCGATTCACGCAATTTTTAATCATTTCTCTTATCAAAATTGGTTAGATCTTTGTACGCATTTATATTACTTACCTGAAACTCTATTTCTATATCCGTATTAATTTAATCGTCTGGAACTCTTTTTTTTAATGCGTGTCTAATTACACTTTATCATTTATTTCTAAATATACGCGTGCTTCCACTGAAAAATATCCTTATTTGTTTTACCTAAATTAACTAAACTTTATCTACAGGGTATTTAATATTTACTATCTACTTAATACATGTATTTCTCATTCCTACGCCAACTATGCGTCTTCCTATGTTTACCTGCGTCGCCCAAAAACTATTTCTACTTTATATACAGGGTGTTGACTACTTACTATCTACAAACTATGTCTATTTCTTAATTATTTCCTTAAATAAGTGCAGTTTTCTGCTGCCTATTCTAATTACTCATTCCTGAACGACCTTTACTATAACGTGCACCCTTAAACAACCCCTTATCACAGCATAATTCCCCCAAATTAAAATATAGAATTT
Organism: Platerodrilus igneus; assembly: GCA_036346225.1. Taxonomy (NCBI): domain Eukaryota; kingdom Metazoa; phylum Arthropoda; class Insecta; order Coleoptera; family Lycidae; genus Platerodrilus; species Platerodrilus igneus. Next base: position 3,391,315 of record JARFIW010001292.1, on the reverse strand, counting down.
TATATCAATGTCCTTTTTGGCGCCTAACGTGAACTTAAACTCACATTGGTATGAAATTATTATATTTTTATTTCCATTTTGAAATCCAACTTTTTCTTTATTAAACTCATATTTACATTTTATTTATCTCATACCTATGTCCTATTATACTATACTATTTATACCTATACCTATTCTTATATTCAAATCCTATTCTATTTTTCTATGTATACCTATTCATAATTTATTTTACATTTCCTTTTATCTATTCATCTGTCTTTGCATGGGTTAATTAAGCTTATTTATTTCTAACCTCCCCCTTTCTATTCTTAAATTTGGGTCCTTTTAATCTATATTTCTCAATCATATTTTTATCTATAAATATGCCCTCCGTGCTGATTCGATATCCCAGAAATTTAACTTTATCTTGAAAGAATTCGCACTTCTTTAAATTTAACCTTAAACCTGCTATATTTAATTCTAATAATATTCTTTCTAAATGAACAAAGTGTTGTTCCACACTATCACTAAATATTAACACGTCATCCACGTAGTGGATACAAAATTCCTCATACGGTCCCAAAATATTCTGCATCGCCTTCACCAATGCAGCCGTACTCGAGGACAAACCAAACGGGACCACCCTAAATTGATATATTCTTCCTTCTACAGAAAAACCCGTATATTTCCTTGATTCTCGCGCTAATGGAATCAACCGAAATGAATTCTTTAAGTCTAATTTGCTATAGATTTTCTTATTACCTATTCTTGCTAATATGCTCTCCATCGTTGGTGGACAATTGTATTGCGGCTTCGTTCGCTTATTTATCTTTCTTGCATCCAAACATAACCTAATGCTATCATCATTTTTCTTCACGACGACTAATGGATTCACAAAATGTGTACTGGAGTTTTCTATAATACTTTCACGTAACATTTCCCCAATTTCTTTCTTCACTCTATTCCTATATGCTACTGGAATAGGATATATTTTAGTGTTAAACGGCTCTGTATTTGTTACTTCCAACTTGTGCACATAACCCGTGGCAATTCTCGACTTCGACCCAATTAATTCTGAATGCTTATTCAATAATATATTCACCCTATTTCTTAAATCATCTGGACACTTAATATCTTCATTTTTATTACCCCCATTATTTATCTCTTTACTAAACTGATTAATATTTACGCAGTCGTCTTCTATTACAATATTCCCCTCTTCATACCATTTAATATATTTCCCATTACACTCAATCTCTTTGCATTCCGCATCTATCTTCAACCCCAACTTATCTATCATATTCATCCCAAATATAACATCTATCTTCAGTCCAGGTACTACCATAAAATCATTTTCCCATATTTCATCCCCCATTTCACATCTCAGAATTACCATTTCATTTATTACACTAAATCTCTTATTATTTGGTGCCACTAAATTACACCTCGCTATAGGTATCGCTTTATCCCCCAATTTTTCTCGTTTAACAAACTCTTCCGCAACAAGTGATGCTTCTGCTCCAGTATCAATTAACACTTTAACTATTCTATCTTCCACCTTTAAATTAATTATTAGTAATAAGTTCCTTTCAAATCTTCCTAATTCATTATCTATTTAATATTTAATAAACTCGCGCTGGTGTTCATATCCGTTAATTCGTAGAATTTTCCTTGGTTCGTCCGTACTCAAAAACCCCGATTTTGCGTCGAAGGTCTTGCCTGACTCATTATCCCTGTATCTGTGCAATTCGTATTTCTTATTTCCATACTATTAATATTTCTAGCTTGCGTCCATCGATCATTATTTTCCTGTATATTTATTACTCTATTATTTCCCTCATGATTCGTTCTCTCCATTCGTTGCCTTGGTATCTGACCAGTATTCATGTTTTGCCTAAAATCATTATTAAAGTTTCCATAGTTCCCCCTATTAAAATTTCTTCCGCGATCATAATTATAATTGTTCCTTCGATAATTATTCCGAGTCTCCGTATTCCTTATAAAATTCGTGCGTCGATCCCTAACATTATTTTCAATTTCATAATCATTTTCCAAATCATCATATCTCTGCAAATAATCAATAAACGTATCTCTATCCACTATATTTTGCGTCGTTATGTATCGCTTTACTTCAGCGTTAAAATGACTTGCTAAATACCTTATAATAATTTTATCTTCTAAAGGAGGATCCAATTGCTTCGCTACAGTAAATTTCTCAATCGCATATGATTCTCGCGTTACCCCTTTCGCCGAATCGTATCTTCCCATAATTAAGTTACTTCGAATTCGATTTTGCCGATTGTCATTCCAGAATTGACGTAAAAATTTGCTTTCAAACTGTTCAAATGTTTCTATTTCACTCTCAACTAAATTGTACCATCTTTCAGCATTCCCTCTTAATATTGCCCTAATTAAATTTAATTTCAATAATTCATCTGTAGATCCCTGTATCAACATTTTAAAATTTTTCAGAAATATCTTAGGATTTAATTTTCCGTCCCCGTAAAATTTCGTAAACTGTTCAATTGAAAGATTCGTTTGAATTGACCTATTTGATTCTCTATTAAAATTTATTGGATTACCTTTTAAATTATTTATTTCTTGATTTATTTTTCTGAATTCCGTTTCGCAATTTTCTTCAATTTTTCCTAATTTAATATTTAAATTCGTAATTTTATTGTTGGACTCGCTTTTGTACTCTTCTTGTTTCGTTTTAACTAAAGAAATATGATCCCATAAACTGTCTATTTCCTCAGAAACTCCCCCAATTTTTACATTCATTTGTGCCTTAATCTCAGCGATAGTGTGGTTCGTTTCTTGCAGACCATTACTAAGAATCTTCATTTCACTCTCCAATTTCTCGCTGTATTCCTCCATTTTTGTTTTAACTGTATTTATGGCTTGTTCACTCTTATCCATTTTATCATTTAATGCCATTAAGATATCCAACATTTTGGTTTCTTGTGAAGTTCGGCTTTCTTCACTCAAACTTCTCTCCAACGTTATGTTTTCTTGGGATCCTTTCTCCATTTTGAAATTACTATTTTTACTCTAAACTTTTAAATACTAAATAAATCTACCTAACTTTAATTACTGTACAAATTTCTCTATTTTTCCTGTAATTGAAACTTTTCAAATCCCCTGTTTAGTTTAATTAATTTATTTTTTTACTCTTACGGTCGTATTTTAAAATTTAATTTAATTTAATTCGCGCCTCTTAATCTCAGGTTATTTTACCGTGGTAAAATCGTGCTCTAATTCGTGCCCTAACGTTGGTGCGACATCTTTATTGCTATGCTATTCGTGGAATTTTCTTGCCCCTACTTTGGAAAGTTATTTTTATTACTATGAACTGGAATTCTTGATCCCCTTCGTTGTGCGCCTTACTAATTTTCTACGTACTCTAAATTATTGGACCACCATTTTAATATTCACTATAAATTGTAATTATCTCCTCCTCCGGCTGTCTTCTCAATATTGCTATCAACTGGACTTTATCTTCAAACAACTTTATCTACCAATGGCAAAATTCGATACGTTACCGCCTTGCGGGTTATCAATTTCCTATTCAACTTGTGACTCCGCCTTTGTACTATTTAAATCTTATGACCTCGGCTAGCATTTATTTGGAATTATAAAATTCAGTAAATTTCGATTTTATATAATAAAACCAATATGTTATGTACAGCTTTTGAAATTATTTGTAATACATTTTTTTAATTAGTTGACCTTATAAATTTCATTTATTAACAACCATCTACTATTTACTCAAAACCCAAAGTCACCAAAAACTTATTATCTTTACCAACAAAGTGTAGAATATTCTAAACCTGTTATCATACTACTCATTCTATACGTATGCAACCTCTTTTGTTGACTTTTTCACAAGCATATCATATTTAGTAAATTCAATATTAAAAATAAAATAAAAATTTATATAAAAAAACAAATGTTTAATAACTAAAAATCTGACCTGGTTTTATCTTTTTTCACATCGACGCTTCCAATAAAAATGATCTTCCCCAATTCTGGATTCCATTCAAATTATTGCCATTACGCTATGGACCACCATTATTAAATTATACACCCCAATTTATTTCAATTCTTCAAACTTAGACTTTTATCATTCTTGCCCCAGACTTAAAATTGTAGTTTGTTTCACCCCTGTACTTCAAAATTGTATTATTCTTCTTTTCCCCTGGACATCTAAATTGTATTACTGTATTTTTCCCTTAACATCAGAATCATAGTCTATTTCCCTCAGACCTCGAAGCCCTATTATTTTTATGTCTTAGTTTACAATAAATTCATTAAAAACGTACTTACGTTTAAACGGCAATTATAATCTTCATATTCGCACTCATTTTATTTCACTTTTATAATTATTACGTATTACTTTGTTTTAATGGCAACGCACTTCCGCCTTCGTTGAGTTCAAAACTGACTTTCTCATCAAGGTGCTTGCTAATATATTCTCGAATTCCCACTCCATCCGTGGGTATGGCCTAGAACCCGTCGCTTGTTTCAGACCAATCAAATAATTTCATTTAGAGCAGTTTCTGATGTAATGCTCCACGATTCCCCATAATCACAACCTGCCCGCAGCTGTCTTTCGTTATCAACATGCTGTATTTTGATAGATTACTTGCTTTTCCATAAACAACTGATGCAACTCGACTTTAAGTTTTCATATTCACATGCGATTCACGCAATTTTTACTCATTTCTCTTATCAAAAATGGTTAGATATTTGTACGCATTTATATTACTTACCTGAAACTCTATTTCTATATCCGTATTAATTTAATCGTCTGGAACTCTTTTCTTAATGCGTGTCTAATTACACTTTATCATTTATTTCTAAATATACGCGTGCTTCCACTGAAAAATATCCTTATTTATTTTACCTAAATTAACTAAACTTTATCTACAGGGTATTTAATATTTACTATCTACTTAATACATGTATTTCTCATTCCTACGCCAACTATGCGTCTTCCTATGTTTACCTGCGTCGCCCAAAAACTATTTCTACTTTATATACAGGGTGTTGACTACTTACTATCTACAAACTATGTCTATTTCTTAATTATTTCCTTAAATAAGTGCAGTTTTCTGCTGCCTATTCTAATTACTCATTCCTGAACGACCTTTACTATATCGTGCACCCTTAAACAACCCCTTATCACAGCATAATATATATATATATATATATATATATATATGACAAAGACTGAAAATGATATATATATATATATATATATATATATATATATGACATAGACTGAAAATGATTACGAAATCTTACTAAACCGCAACGGATTTTATAGTGGTATTTACGATTTTACGCGACAGGAGTCATATAATTGAAACTTACTGCCATGATGTTTGGATCATTTCTATTGCCGTGGAGTATGCAAAGAAAGAAGTACAGCTGTAGTTCAAACAAAAATATTTGATCACCATTTGATTGGTTTAGAATTAACAGTAACCAGTAGCACTGCCAAGCCAAGTATAAATCAGCAAACAATTTCAAAGGAAAAATGGTTAAAATTATATCTACGTAATATAGACTTGCAGAAGCTTAGCACAATGAATGATTCAAACAAGTTGTACAATTATCTCACCAAACATTTACTACAACAAATAATAATTCTCAGGTAATAAGAAAATATAAACACTAGTCGCACAACCGAAAATGTATATATAGAAAGCCGTACATTAAAAAAAGAGATAAGTTGTTTGGAACTTGGCGTAGTTCAGGACTATAAAAAGATAAAATCAAATATACAAAATACAGAAATTGGTTAAATCTACGAATTAAAAAAGAAAAAAAAATATTACATCGAAAAATGTAAGGTTGTAAAGAACAAAACAAAAGTAATGTGAACTTTAATAAACGAACTAATACAAAAAAAGGAAAAACGAAGTACGGACTAATTAATAAAATTGCACCTACCTAAGATGAATGAAGATTTATTTAATAATCAGTTTGCTTCTACATTTCTAAATAAAGTGAACGGGATTATTTATATATGCCACGTAACTCTAATGCAAAATCAGATAGAAAATAATCAGGTAATAAGTACTTTTCATCTTCATTTAGTGAGTCATGATTTTATTTCCAACGAAATACAAAAATTAAATACCAAAAAATCACCAAGTTTTGATAATATTAGGCTAACAGACATAAAAATTTTTAAAGAGGAGATATGTATTCCAATACAAAATTAATAAATGCAATTATAAAGACAAATAGAGTAGCAGATATTTTAAAGGTGTAATAAACACGGTAGTTATTCTGACTTGTCAAACTACCGACCAATTTCAATTCTACCTGTGATTGAAAAAATATTTGAAAAACCTATTTCAAACCAATTAAATAATTTTATTAATAATAATAACATTACTACGTTTTGAGCAATATGGTTCCAAAAAGGGCCGCGGTACTAACAAGGTTTTATCGGTTTTCTCAAAAATAATTTACAATAATTTGGCAAATAATATACATGTCATTTACTTTTCGTTGATTACTTTAAGGCGTTTGAGATCATCAGCCACAAAATTCTTATCGAAAAAATGAAAAAGCTAGATTTCTCAGGACCATCAATTAAACTTTTCCAAAACCTTCTTAACATCGAAAGTTTGTTGTTAAAATAAATAACCAAACAAGTTTACAAAAGGAATTAGGTATAGGCGTGCTACGGGGATCTATTATTGGTCCACTATTATTTTTGCTATATATAAATGATCTTTCTAGGGTGAACTAGCGTTGTAAAATCATAATGTTTGCAGATGACACACTGTTAATTTCATGTCATAAATCATTTACAACCGAAAAATTACTACAAAAAGATGTAAATAAACCCTCAAAGTGGTCATACGATAACTTATTAACTATGAATGTTGAAGAAACTAAAAATTTATGTATCACTATGCCATACATGAAACGGGCACACCAACTTAAAATTAGAGTTCATTCCTGTAAATGTTTCCAGTTACAGAGTTTAGGAAAATTATTATGTCAGAGCCATTGTAAAAATATAATATGTTGTATGTTTTATAAATATTTGGAAATAATAGTAGATAACTACTTCCGTTGGGATTAGCAAATTAAAGCAGTTTGTATAGATTAAAGACTTTGTTGGTGAAACTCTACTACATTGCAGATACAGTTCTTTATAATGTTAGAAAAACAATTTACATAGGCATAGCTGAATCCGTTATTAGACAAAGTATTGAAAGCTGGGAATATGTCAGTGATACATATATTATAAAAGTACACAAGCTACAAAAACAATTACTTAAGTTAGTAGATCCTGATTGCAGCAATAAGACATTCAAGAACATGTTAATTAAAAATATTATGTTATCTGCAAAAGGAATGTTCTACTACAAAATCATCCTTGAGAATACATTTACCGACACTTACCTTGAGAGTCCTGGAACATGAGCATCAACTTAGAGATACTAAACATATAGTACCACTTACACTGTAACATTTTCAAATGTCACGTTTATCAATATAATCTCAATAAGAATTTTAATATGTAATCCTAAGTAAACCTCAATACTTGCAACACACCTTGTGGTGCCCATTATACAGTTGATATATCTAATTAGCTATGGCTAATGCGTTGGGACAAAATAATTGTATCACAACAATTGAGCCAGCTGTTGTTTACATTTAACTTATATTCTTAAGCGATTTAATAAAAATATATTATTACATTTATAATGTAGATAAATAAGCACATTCAGAAATAACATCATTATGAAATACGTAGTAACATGCACAGCCATCTGCTAAAAATATACGAAGATGAAGGTATCGAATGAATAAGAACTGGTTCGGAATCGGAAAGTAGTCTAAGGTCGCTGCTTATCAAATCAACATGGCTCGCTTAGCGTCCTCGGATCTAAGAATCGCGATAGTGTGGAGAATTAAATATAGCGTCGAGAATGGTCGACGTTATGATTTTTATTTGTAGTGGCAATGCAGAGAAATAAATCGGTACGTTGGTTCATCATTTAATACCAAGATCGTCAGCTTCGTTTCGGTTTTTCTGAAGAATCGCCGTGTTATAAATATATTTACGTCTATTTAGGATGTACAGAATTTCAAAATACGACAAATGCTCGATACAAAATCGCAAGATTTCCACCTAGTTAAACTAAATAAATGTTTTAATTATCAGCGAAGAGGCTTGGTCAAAGTTCAAGCAACGATAATTTGCTACGTAAACAGCACGACATCAATACTTATATCTGGTTGGCATTACAGGTGTCAAACTGGATACTCCAGGTGCGTACTAGTTCTACTTTTATTCGACAGATGCCATTTTTCAACTACTTTTGTTCACATTATAACAATGGTATAATAAAACCTAATGTGACTAAAAATATTTCATAAATTTAAAGTGAACTAAAAATTTAGGAACTAAATGTATTTCACATTGATTGAATAATTAGACAATATTGATCAATGCATTTAAATCTAAATATAGTTCTTGCTAATTTAAACATAATTTGATATAACAGCTATCAATTAAAGCTTTAAATTGTCTATCTCTTGTTATGATTAAAGAGGGACATTCTAATACTCTTACGAGTTCATAAAAATGTGTTGTTTTCGTTTATGAAAATTTTATACTTCAACTTACTTAGGTATGTAACTTGTATGAATCATGCTACTGATTTAAAATCTTTTGTCTAAGTATAATTTTGCTTTTTCTATCATCTGAGTAGGAAACGTTGCTTATTTACTTACTCTACTCATGAATTTTAAAATCTATTTATTTCAATTGTAAGTAGTTAACGGATCCGATTTCTACATGTCATAAATATTGTCGTATATTTCTTAGAACTAAATGTTAAATTCCATTATTAACGTGAAATTTAAAATCAAAAAAATTATATTTTCAATTTATAAAAACATAGTTAAAGAAAACTAAGTTACTTTTGGACAAACATTTTTTTCAGTACCTGAATTATAAATACGTTCAATTTTTTTGTAATAACATATAATTTGTCAAAGGATATTATGTTACATTATATTTTTCTAAGAAACTTGGAACATTTTTATTTAAAACAACAAAGAAAAGATATAAAATTTTTAAGTATATAAAGATACTTTCAATATTATGTTATTTTGAAAAATATTGGAGGAGCAAACTGCTGCCTCATGTGTTATATTTTTATTCTTGTAATTTATTTCAGGTATTTCATCGTTGTAGCCAACTTAAGGGTTCTACATTCCCCTTTTCTTCTGAATGTAGTGGCGCGCAATATTTAGTTTATATTATAATATCTATTCCCCTCCCCGTGAACCATGCTTTCAACCGCTTAAAGTAATGTCTAGAGCATAGCACCGGTAACACCAATTACCTGTATAAGGTAAAACGGTAAAACTGTCGCACACAACGTGGGGTTAGATTGCTAAAGTTGCCACACACAGTGAGGCGAGAGAAATTGGCTCAGCAAATAGTAGCTTCATAGTTCTTTTATTAGTCTAGTCAGTTATCATTCTAAAGGAAGATACCAATTTTCTATATTTTTTTACTGAACCCTTGCCATCCTTTTAAATAATTTTTTTAAACTTATAGATTTTCATTTATTACTTAGAAATATTAGTTCAAAATGTTTGAACCATTCAAAATTGTTTACTTACATATAGAGGAATTAAATTATGAGCTTTGAATACGAGGGATAATAAGTAAAAAGGAACCGTCTGATAAAAGAAAAATATTAGGTAGATTTCTAGCAAAAGAAAAAACTAATCCAGGGTGTCTCATTAATTTAAATGAATTTAAAGAAGATTTTAATCGTGAATGTAAAGAAATTGACGACTCTATTAAGTCAATAAAAAATGTTTTGACAGAATTTGAAGGTGATCCTTTGTATTCCACTTTTAAAAAAATAACTTCAAGACTAAACCATCTTAGTGGCCGAATAAATCGTAAGATACTACCGTTAGATAACATAGAAGAAGTACAAATTTTTAAAAATGAATCATTAGCAACTGTTATACTTATAGAAGCCGACTTATATAGTAAAATTAAAATAGAAGAACGTCAAAGCGAGATTATTAATATAACAAACGCAACTGGTGCTACGGTCCCTATAGTAGGAAATAAAGAATACTACTATAGTAAGCCTGCTTATCGTAAAAGGCGATTAAAAGGCGCAGCAAGGGGCAGCAGCCTTGCTGGCTAAAAGATATTGGAGGAGGGTCTGTTGGTCTCGGGCGATCCTCGATAATTTACAAGCTTGTTGGGGGTTGGCCGTGACGGATACGGCTTTTTGCTAAAATCTTTAAAAACTGCGTTGTGGAAAGATATGGGAGCCTACCACAATATTTCCCAGGTGTGCGTGGCTTAAAACACAAAATACATACGATGGAGAGCTCACAAGCAAAATTCTTGTCCGGAGGTAAAATACTCCCTCATTCGGATCTCCGGGAGGGGGTACTTGGGGCTCGTCATCGTAAGAATATAAAACAACAGTTCGATTTAGTGATAGGGACTTGGAATGTAAGGTCATTACTTAGAGTAGATAAGTCAACGAATTTATTAGTCGAAATGAGAAAGGAAAAGCTGGACATTTTAGGTATTAGTGAGGTGAGATGGCCAGATAGTAATGACTTTTGGAAAGATAATTCTAGAATAATTACAACATCTTTAACTAATGGACAGGCAGGCGTAGGAATAGTGTTAGGTAAAAGATTAGGGCATAAAGTTACAATTTAGTGGTAGAATAATTATGGTTAGATTGAGTACAAAACCCACAGACACTGTTTTAGTACAGGTTTACATGCCAAGAATCTTTAACAACCATCAGGTTGCTAATATCCATGTAGAGCCAGCTGGATAGGAAAAAGATAGAAGGATATAGGAAGACCTAGACCAAACTATATTAGTCAAATTATTAGAAATTTAGGTTGTGACGGGTATGTAGAGCTTTTTAGATTAGCGCAGAATAGAAAAGAAATTAGAGCTGCGTCAAACCGACCTTAAGTAAGGTCGAAAACAAAATGATGAATGATGATGATGAACTGGTGCTACGGTTAGTGTTCCAGCTCCGACTATTTGTCATGTTACTCCATTTGTACCCTTAGACTCTTGGTCAGTTAAATTATCTGGAGATCCAAAACAAGTTTATAATTTTTTAGAAAGAGTTAATGAATTAGCAGACTCTCGCAAAGTAACAAAGGCAGAATTATTTGCTGGTGCTTCAAAACTTCTAGTAGGAGATGCACTTGTTTGGCTTCGTAGTATTAAAAATTCAGTACAATGTTGGGATTCTCTTGTTAATAAATTAAAAGAAGATTTTGTTCCGCCGCATTCTGAGGATGAAATTTGGGAATCAATTAAAAATCGTCGTCAAAAACAAGGAGAATCGGTAGTTATATTTTTGGCACATATAGAAAGCTTATTTAAACGTTTACCTAAACCTGCTGCAGAATGTACAAAGGTTAGAATGAGTCGTAATAATTTGTTGCCTGATTACATTTCACATCTAGCATTATCAGAAATAGGAGATATGAATACTCTTGAAAATTTATGCAAAAAATTAGAAGAAGCTTCTAGAATAAAACAGAAAGTAATAATTAACCCTCCAGTTAGTGCTCGTAGGCAGGTAAAATATGTGAATTTTCAACTCCCATATAAACCTCCACCTTGTGTTTAAAATTTTTTATCGACTAGTAGTCCCGCAGGTAATAAATCCTTTTCTTCATCGATACAAGTCCTTAGTCATGATACCTCTAGACCTGTAGGAAATTATTCATCTAGTTTTCAAAGAAAAAAAGGTGTTAGCTGTTGGAACTGTGCAACTCCTGGTCATAGTTATTGGAGATGTAGAGCTTCTAAGACTTTCTTTTGTTATGGTTGTGGACATAAAGGTGTCATTAAGCCAAACTGCCCAAATTGTTCAAAAAACTATTAAAGGAAAAGATGTGTTGTAGTCGGCATCTATTTCTTACCAATAAGACTACAATCAAGACTTGCGAAAAAAGGAATTTCTTTAATAAGCAGGAATGGTTAGATTGGTTGAAAGTAGTAAAATATTTTTATACTACTCCAGTTAAAAATAGAACTGAAAGTATGTTCCATAAAAAATTAAGAGATAATCGTCTATATCTAATGGTTAATTTATTTGATAGAAAAATTACAAGATTATTTGATTCCGGATGCACAACTACAACTATATGATCTTTAGCTATTCCCTTAATTAAAGAATTAAGATTGGAAATTTACAAATCTAAAAACATGCGAGGTCAAGCGAAACACAAATTGTGAGCTAGGTGATGCTGTACTTTCCATAAGGTGTTTGTATTAAATATTAAAACTTTGCTACTCCTGTACTGATGAGTCCCAATTAGGGCGAAATGCGTCCAGAGGATGCCCTCGTGGCTGAATTTGGGTCACTTGCTAATAATTCCATATTACTCGTATTAATTTAAAACTCATTAATCCTACTTTTCCTTTAAATTATAACTTTTGGCATGGAAAAAGGCCATTGGCCGGATCTTCTCCGCGCCGACTGCTGCTAAACCTGCGAGGTCAGGTAAAACGACACGAAAACACAAATTGTCAGCTAGGTGATGCTGTACTTCCGTACTTTCCATAAGGTGTCTGTATTAAATATTACAGCTTTGCTACTCCTGTTCTGATGAGCCTCAATTAGAACGAAACGCGTCGACGGGATGCCCTCGTGGCTGAATTTGAGTCACTTGTCAATAACTTTTTTTTTACTTTGTATATATATATATATATATATATATATATATATATATATTGCTATGATAAAGCTGCACGCCGATGTAATTAAAGTTCAGTTTCCTGTTGCACGCCACCGCTCTGTCTCTTAACCACTTAAAATTTAAATATTCCGCGACTAGCTCAGTCTAATACACACAGAGTGCACAACATTACGATAACAAAAAAATTATTCCCCTTTTATATCTAATACTTTCCTACTTGAATAAGACAAACGAAATTGACCAAAATTTGTATAATGACATAGAAAAAATATATACACTTTACAGCTTAATATGATGTACTATTCGACAAAATAAACTCTTGAATATCAAATAATAATAATATCAATTTGTTTATCCTTAAAATTATAGCTGCCTTTAGTTAGTTTAAAGCCAGCAAAAATTTCACTGTACTTTATTGGAAACACCCTTGAACGTTCAATGACCTTTCCCTTTTACGTACATTTTTACGAATAAAAAGATTTTTGATGACCCTTTACATAAATATTCTGGTATAATTAAAAAATATAGAAAATGTTCAATAAAAAGGAAATAATACCTTATGCTATTTAGATAAAGTTCTGACTTGTAGCTTTCCTTGCGTGTCTTTCTCTTCTGCTACTGCGTGCTGTAGACCAGTACCTCTGGATTACTTTTCGTTGAGTTCACTTGTTGATTTTATGTTACCGCTTGGTCAAATCCCATTCGATGCTTAAAACAATCCTCCGTTTTGTGCTCCGATGCGTAGATGCAAAAGCAATATTTTTTTTCTGCAATTTTAGATTGACTTAAATTTTTATTCTTTAGTGTCCCAGAGTTTTACTTATTGTTTAGATTTATTACTTAGGGTTTCCCAGATTTCTCAGATTTCCCAGATTTCTCAGAGTTACCAGAGTTCCCAGAGCCGTTTTCCAGTTAACAGCAAAATTTTTCTCGTATATTTTTCACTACTATTTTAATTTCAAATTTTACTGTCACGACTTTCACTAAATATAATTATTTAACTTTCTATGTTCACTTTTACGTAGATTTTTAGTTTAAACTAATGGGCAGCCTGCTCAGGTTAAAACAAGAATGTCTGTTTATCAAGTTTTAGTGATATATAAAGCAACGCCTTCATCTGACGTGATTGGTTATTGACGCACTACGGTCAAGGTTTAAGGCATGTTATTGGATATTGTCAACACTCTGGGCTTCCTCAGGTATGATTTTGATAATAGTTCGCCGGAACAACGCTGTGGTCATGTAGTATACCAGTTATATATAGTGGATTTCTATAATTCGCGAACTTTTACCCGTCTGTTTGGTGTTGTTGTAGGAAATCTTAATTTGATTTTCCACGTAGAAAAACTTATGGCTTTATGTTTGTGAAAATAATGTTTTGGGTTTTGAATTTCTTTTCATGTTAAAATCACGTACGCGAAGTTTCTATAATGACACAAATTGAAATGCGCTTCTTTAGATCCTGCGTTTCCAAAACGTATTGGTTTTTAAATGTGCGTTTATTGCAAGAATATTTTGTTATTTTTTTGTACCATTGCATGTCCTATTTTACCAGAATTCTAATCACGATTTCTAGCTTTCAATGTCATTAAAGCGTGTTAGTTTAAAATTTATGAATGTTTTTCTGATTTAAATGAATTTAGTTGCGTATAGAGTTATTTATTTTACTGAATATGTTTGTATTATTGAAGGATGTGTTTGCTTTTTGCATAATTTGCGAATTACGTACTTTTCAAGATAAAATTGTTTAGTTTTCTAGCTTTTAGTACTCTTTATATGTAGTGTGCGACCTTTATAACTCCATATACCCCTAAATAACCCTATTATAATAGCATTATATATATATATATATATATATATATTATATATATTAAATATATTTATATATATATTGAATACTGTCAAATGCAGAAGGACATTTGGAATCACAATGCAAGTAGGCAAACGATTGATTTGCTCAAATTTGCATGTGATGCAGCGGTACTGCCATCTATCAAAGAAGAGTTAGAAGCAGCTCGTAATGAAATGGAAACAGTTCTAGCAGAGAGGTACGGTATGAAAATTAACAAATTAAAACTAAAGCACTAGTATGTAAAGGAGGTGTAAATAAGTCAAAAGCCGGAATTCAAACTGGAAACCAGAACTTACAAGAGGTTGAACATTTTTGCTACTTAGAAAGTCAAATAACACAAGATGGCAAGAGTACAAAAGATATAAAACTAAGATTAGCGCAAGGCCGTGCTGCATTTAACAAGAAAATGCAACTGCAATGGTGTAAGACAACAAGCAAAGCAAAGATTGCTAAAAACATGTGTGTGGGGCACACCACTGTACGGTTGTAAAAGTGGACAGCGGGAGAAGCGGGCAGGAAAAGGTAGAAGCCTATGAAATGTGGTTCTACACACGTACGATATCTTGAACACACAAAGTTACGTACACAGAGGTTCTGAAAATGATAAGGGAAGAAAGAAATGTGTGGAAAACGGTAAAAAAAAACTATACATAGGATGGTAGGACACTTACTAGGGCATGAAGGAATAATGCGTAATATATTAGAAGCAGAGAAAGTAAAACACAGAGGTAGAGGCAGACCTATATTAATCTATTGCACACAGATAGTGAAAAATGTAGGTTGTGAGAATTTCAAGGAAATGTGTAGGTTAGCCCAGAATAGGAAAAAATGGAGGTATGCTTCCAACCAGTTCTGAAGCTGAAGATCTATTGATGGTAATTGCTCCCATAAAATATTATATTTCGTATTAAATTTTCTTTTGACCAGATATCACGGACCTTGTTTTGTACTTTCTGACTCTAACAACAATAAAAAGCATTGTTCTTGAATTGATTTAATGTCCTAATCTCATTTTGTTCCAGGCTGAACCAAAATGTTGCATTATTTTTTAGCATCACTAGTACTATGTTCAATTTCCGCACGTCATCAGGTACCGTTTGTAAAGTCATTTTTAAACTGTTCACAGGTATTTAGGGATTTAATTTACTATCTCTATAAAATTTGTTAAATTGGCCCAGAAACACGGTTGCATACGGAATACCCCTCGAGCAACTTGTTTATCTCCTGATCACAAATTAATAAATTCCGTTTGCAACTTCTCACAGTTCCATCTAAACTTATACACCGGGTTCTCGACTCATACCACTCTCACTTTACAATGGGCCCTTAGGGTACATGGTAGTTTGTTGCACTGTTTTTTGATGTACCTGAAAACTAAGTCACAGTAAGTTAAAATTAATGGGTTGCGTTCAGATCCCAAATCGGCCTCATCTTGCGCATCTCAAGGGTCAATCATAAGCAATTTTTTATTTAGCATTTGTATTAACGATATATCAACGTGTTTTTAAAGTTCCAGATACTTGCTTTTTGCTGAACCTTTTTAGTAATTACGAATAATTTAAACCTACACTATTTTTTATCAATCGCAGTCTTTTTTAAATAACTCATTTTGCTAGCAGAACATCAGGATTAATCCTTTCAAAACTACACTTTCCATGTACATAGCTTTACATGTAGATTCAAAACAATAACATGAATCTGAAAATTTTTTATTCTGTAAGAGTATAAGCCGTACTAAAAAACAGGAAGTCCGCGCCAATAGTAGAGGTCTGTATTTACCACAATGTAGCAGATTGGTTTAGTGCAGTAAACAATGTGAAAATCGACTTCATTTACCAAACGTAAAGTTCGACAAATTTCGGTTACTGTCTGTTCATATGTTTCCCCATAAATGTAAAATTTATTTCGATATCTCGGTTTATGTTGCTCTATAAAACTTTTTGAAATTAAACTGATTTCCACCCCAGTATCAACTAACCATTTAACCACCTTATTTTCAATAATTAAATTTATAATCAACAATCCAAAGGAATTAGATTTTGTGTTAGCTCAAAGCGGTGTAGAGTGGGGTGGGTCACACAGAAAAAAATTGGAAACTACAAGAAGTAGATTTATTTATAAACTATTAGTTAAACATAGTATAAAAAAGAATATCTACAGAGACCAAATCGAACATTTACCTAATTAATCATCCTGACAAGAGCGTCAACTTGCATATAACACAACATGGTAATATACATTTAAGTCAATATAGATTTAAAATCTAAAAATCTAAATAACATATACATAATGTTTCAAGCTCTAAATATGTACAAGAAGAAAATTAGACATACGTATAGTATCTTTACCTGCTACGTGAAGTGTACTTTCTAAAAGAAATAATGTAACGCTAACGAAAAAGAACCAAGTGTTAGCTTATCTTAGCTTATAAATAGTAAACAAGTTGTTGACGTTAGCATTTCGTAATTTTAATTTTAAAACAAGTAAAAACGCTCTATCGCAAGGTTCGGTTTATATTAATGTGACTTTGAAATATTACGTAATCACTTGTGCACTGAAGGAAGAAAGTAAATTATTAGCAAGCAGTCTGTAATTTATTATGTTATAATCACGAGTACGAAAACGGAAGCATTTACGAGGTTATCAACCAACAAAAGAAGTAATTAGCTTTCATTGCAGCATCAACAAAAGGAAAACCTAATAATTTGTACCTTAGGAAGTGTACTTGTCTGCCTCTGGCACAATCGTGACAGATCTGAAAATGTGTATTACACTTGTCGCTGTACTGGAAACTAAATGAAACAGTTTCATTTTGACTGTAGCACTAAGTAAAACAAATCACCTTAATTAGCACCGCGACTTACGGAGTTCCTTACGGAAAAGGGTTCTGTATAGAATCATAACCTTCAAAGCTCAGTCTGTATTTATAGGGAGAGAAAACAACGCGCTTTCGTTTCCAAAAATAATTTCCATCATAAAATGTCACGTATTCTGCGAACCGCATTTGCAAAAGTATATTACAGATGGTAGCGGCAACACATTTGTAGAACACGGCTTGCGACCAAAAGATAATTAATGATAACATATCGACTTCCATGAATTGCTAACAAAGGGACAGTTTATTGCTCGTAAACTGAGTGGGTTGAACACCTGCAGGATAACAGAATACCGCTTGATAGAAGTTCTTGGTATTTAAAACAAACTTATAAAAGCCTTTACGATGCAAGTGGTTGAAACGTATTTCGAAGCATCTATACGGCGAAGCTTATAATTTTTTAAAGGAGCGATGCATGTGTTTAACTTATTTCAGGGAATTTTTAATCCTCGGATTTTAAATTTTTTAAGGAAGACCATAAAAGTATTTGTTGCAGGTGTTTAACTTATTTCAGAGAATTTATCATTGCGACCCTTTTAATTATTTTGCAACGCAAAAGTGATTATTATTGAACAGACTGCAGGTATTTACCGTTGTACTGAAAGCAATGAAATTTTATAGAACATATAAATAAGTACTCATTTATTTGAAAGGAAGTCGAGCTTCTTATATCACTTAATGGGCGGGAAGCTAGAAAATTCTTTGGGCGTCTCTAAATAACCCTACAACGGAGTAGTTAGGAATTAGTATTTATTTGCAGCATGCAGAAACCAATCGGTTTCGGAAATTTAACGTATCAATTTACATAACTATATACCATCTCATCTTTTGTTGCGCGTTCTGATTTTGTATGTCCTTACTGACTAACCATTTTCGACCATTTCCTTTGTTGCGTTTCCCAGGTATCATTAAATATTCCCATTAATACCCTATTCATAACCTTGTATTGTTTATTATTCCAGAAACAATAGTTTAAAAATTTCTGTTCAAGTTCGAAGAACGTACTCATCTCCACATTCCTCAATCTAAATCATATTTCAGCATAGCCCTTTAACATTAATCTATTTACGTTTAATTTCTGTTACTCACCCCCAATGGTCGCTACGATGCTTTTAAATAATTTAAAAACGTTTTAAAATGGATTTCCTCAACCCCATAGAGTTTTGAAAGTTTCTCTATACGCATAACATTACTACTATACTTAATATTGTTTCCGGAATTTCTTCAACTTCTTTCTTCAAATTACCTCCTTTTACCCCTGTTTGTTAAGATCTTTTGTAACCTTATTCTTTAATACTGTTCCGCTCTGTTTTACCTCCTTTACTTCCACCTTCGTATTCTGTCCATTTTTATCTTCTGCTTTTGGTATATTCCACATCATGAAACAAACATTATCAAACCACGTATTTGTTTATGTTCCTAACCCCACCATGCTCGAGTTATTCACTTGTTGAACCTCCTGTATCATGAAAAATTTAGCGTTATCTAGTCGTATCATTTGTTTGCTTTAATTTCTGTACTAATTTGTCTTATTTTTGTTTTAGTTCTTGACCGTCTTTTGAACTTAACGCTTCCTGATTATGTTTAAATTGCTGACAGTATGTTTCCTGAAACCTGTTGATACTTATTAGCAAGTTCATACTGACCACATACTTGGTTCTCTTTCTACTTAAACTTTATCCTTTTTTCCTCTCATTGTATTTACAATTTCTAGAAAAGTTTAGACAAACTGAAGAAGAAATTTTAACCAAACCTAACTGATGTATTCCCCTAATCTCTGCCCTCTTAACCAAACAATCGGCCTGAACGTTGAATTGAGCAAGTATAGTTAAAACGTCAATTTAAGTTGTGATATGAATGCTATTCACATTGGATCGTTTGAGTCACTTGCAATGTGATTTTCGAGCTAGCTCCGTAGTGATTTCTGTGCTTCTGTGTTCTGTGCTCCTGTGTTGGTTTGCCAAATTTATTCTATGTAGTAGAAGCTCCACGAGTTGTGTAACAAATTTATGCTATGTAGTAGTAGCATCGCGTTGGGTGCCAACTTTAATGCTGTGTGGTTAAAGCCCTGTGAGTTGGGTGACAAATTGTGTTAACTTATAAAACCCGCTTCGCTTGCCTACTTAATTTTAGAAAATACCGCCCCACAATACAACAGACCCAGAATCTCAAACTTAAATTAAAGAATCCACTTTCTCGACTATCTCAGTTGGTAAAATATAAAAAAGGATCTCCAGCTATAATAGATTAGTGTGTTAGCTTACTGATATCCTAAAGAGCAAATATTTACAAATAATGTAATTATATTTAAAAAATTAAAAATGTTGCAGTATTAGGTCATCTGAAAAATACGTAAAAACGTCAACGTTTCAATTTACAATAAAAATGGTATTACGTTACATTTACAGCGTCCGAGAATACTAACACTACCATTTTTTCACCTTTAAAGATATGTTATTTCTCCAAAATACGTTTAAACTGCCTTTGTTATATAAGTAATAAATTTCCTAAGTATTAATCATCATATTCACGTTTAAATTAACCAAACATAAAAGTTACTACCACTTACAATAAAAATGTACCCATCCCAAAACACTATACGCATTGTAAACTTAAATATCTTCATATAATACATTGTAATTCTTAAAGGCTGCTTTAACCTCTATTCATAGGTACCTTGAAATAACGCCAGATTTTTCAGCTTTACAATATTTTAAATTTCAAGCAATTCAAGTATTTATGCTCTATCAGTAATGGTATCCTCATCCCATAATTACTATCAAACTTTTTAGCTTCATGATTGCTTTAACTGAATTCAAATATATAAGACTTACACTAGCCATACGCCGATAAAGCTAACCAAATGATAGAATAAAATAAAATAGTTTCAAATAGAATCGAATTGTTATAAATTTATTCAAATTAGAATAAACTAAAAATAAAATTAACTAAATAGATTGCGTTTAAAACATCCTCTTTATTCATTGCAACATCGTAATTATTAAATTAAAGTATGCGTACTGTATATTTCAAATATCATCTTCGCAAAGCAACCGCTCTCAATTTAAATGAACATTTCACGATCGTATTTATGAATAAATAAACTTTTTAATGAACACTTTCATTTATATACAAATTTATCCATTTCTAGAACAGACTAGTGTTTTTGTGTTTCCATTTCAAATAATGCACACCAATCTGACGTAATTTTCTGGGAATTCCTCACTAGCGTTCAAAATCGTAGAGTTTTATGATCTCGTGCAGTATTGATTTATAATACAGACGCGCGCTGCCTCGTCTTTGTTTAACACGTTTGTTTGTTTAACGTGTGCGTGTGCGTGTGCGTGTGCGTTTGCGTGTGTGTGTGTGCGTGTGCGTGTGCGTTTGCGTGTGTGTGTGTGTGCGTGTGTGTGTGCGCGTGCGCGTGCGCGTGCGCGTGCGCGTGTGCGCGTGCGCGTGCGCGTGCGCGTGCGCGTGCGCGTGCGCGTGCGCGTGCGCGTGCGCGCGCGCGCGGCGCGCGCGTGCGTGCGCGTGCGGGCGCGCGTCCGCGTGCGCGTGCGCGTTCGCGTGCGCGTGCGCGTGCGCGTGCGCGTGCGCGTGCGCGTGCGCGTGCGTGTGCGCGTGCGCGTGCGCGTGCGCGTGCGCGTGCGTGTGCGTGTGCGTGTGGGTGTGGGTGTGTGTGTGTGTTTGTGTTTGTGTGTGTGTGTGTGTGTGTGTGTGTGTGTGTGTAGGTAATAAAGAAGCCACAAGTGTTCATTGAAATCCAAATTCCCTAAATAAAACTCAACCAAATAGAAGTAAACAGAGAAAAATTTAAATCTCCAAATACTTAATATTGCAATCCTGTATAATATAAGCGTATTTATCTGCCATTAAGAGACAAAGCTATTATTAAATATATGATTAAATTTTTCGTGTCTAAATATGAAAGCAAATGCGATAAATTTCTCCGTGTATTACCAAAACCGAGTTTTCATGTTTAAGATATAAATGTATTTAATTTTCTGTGTATAAGGATGCATTAAAGCATATTTCATTTTCCGTGCATAAAATAATTATTCTGTGTGTAAAATATCCGCGTAAAAACAGTATCTACTTGCAATTTCAAAGTACAAACAAACCCTTATTAAATATGCGTGTAGATGTAACATTTTATTTCACTTTAAGAGTTTAAACAAAAACATTATAATTTTTTTTATTCAGAGATACTTTAAACGTTATTAAATAAATAAATCCATAAAATCGATTTTATATTTTCTGCATTACAATAAGATTGATGCACTGTAACGATCAACCCCGTGAATTAGACCAAGACCGACGACGCTTTTATGATTCTTGCAAATCACACATCTGGACACTAATTGATCGTTAAATGTCGACTTTCTTGTAAATTCTTACATCAGCCGTGAATAATTCTCGAGAAATAATTAGGAATGGTATGGAAGTTATGACGTAGTATGTGGAAGTTTGTAGAAGGATAGGTGAGGAACCCTGCATGTGGAAACAATTAAAGGTTAGGAGAGATAGAATGATAGGGCATGATAGACATGAAAGACTATTTACTAAGGTCTTAGATTATAGATTACTAAATAAAAATAGAGTAGGAAGGCCTAAACAAAGCTATATTAGTCAAACTATTAGAGATTTAGGTTGTGAAGGATATGTAGACCTTTTTGGACTAGCTCAGAATTGAAGAGAATTTAGAGCTGCATCAAACCGTAAGTAAGTTCAGAAACAAAACAAAAAAAATAAATAAATAAAAATCAGTTATTAACTAAATGTCACCATGACTTAACTCACAATTAGTTAGCGGTTTGGCATGTTGGCAGCGATTCTCTGCTTAAGCCTTACCATAACGTATAACTTAATAAACGTCGCTATGACATAACTCACAATTAGGTAGCGATCTGGCATATTGGCAGAGATTCGTTGCTTAAGCCTTACCATAACATATAATTTAACACTTTTCCATTTTTGGAGGGGATAACCGGGTAATATTATAAACGGGAATCATGTGAACATGTTGAAGTTCTTTAACAACCATCAAGTAGCTAATATATATGTAGTGCCAGGTAGATAGGAAAAAAAGAGTGTAGGAAGACCTAGGCCAAGCTATATTAGTCAAATTATTAGAAATTTAAGCTGTGAAGGGCAAGTAGAACTTTTTAGATTAGCACAGATTAGAAAAGAAGTTAGAGCTGCGACAAATCGACCCTGAGTAAGATCGAAAACACCATGATGATGATGAGTTAGATAATTTAATATAAAAGAAAAAACTTGATTAGAACGACTCATTCAAGATTCTAGATTGGATTTGCGATTCTTCATTCGTCAGGTAATATTTAAAACAGAATTGTATGCCCTAAATTAGTTTACGACTTGGAAATTTATGAGTTTGAGTAGTTTCAAACAGAGAACTTATAAAAAGCAATTATTTGGAGAGACATGATTATTTTCTAAACTACAATTAAGATTGAATATTCTTCGACACAATTGCTTCTTTAAAGCTAACTAATTAAAAAAAGGTGCATTTTTGCTAACTGATATTCTAAATAGAGATTTGCAATAATATGGACAATCTTGTAAGGGATTTAACGTTAATATAAAATGGAATCATAAGGTATTTCATCATTAATTACGAGTTGGATAAGCTATTTTACTATCGTAAGTATAAAGCTTTGATTCTCTGTTTGTTAATTATTAATATAATTGAATATTTTGTAATTCAAATTTAGAATAAGTTCCCATTGTATTATTTGTAATGGGGATAATTTGAATCGAATTTTAAGTCGAAGTTCGAAATATTTTGACCTTCCATGAACAATCTGTGAAGGGTTTTTGGCCAAATACCCTGATTAGCTGAAAAGCTGAAAAAGGTATTGAGAATGTTTTAAATACTTCATATGATAGAATCGTAGTATTAAACGTGATTTTGCTTTAATAAATTTCTAAAACTAATATTGCGAATTGCCACCTTTAGAAGCAACTGAAGTAAATAAATAGTAAATATAAATCACCTTCTATGTGATTTATTCAATTTTTTAGCTATTATTGACAGACTACTCCTGACATTACTAGAAGTACGGTTAAGATTGGTTTAAGTGCAACGTTGGTATAGTCAAAATCATGAAAGAATTCATTCACGCCATAGTTTGCCGAGTTAAAAAACGACATACCTTCAAACCCTATGCATTAAGTATACTTTGAAAGATTCTTTAAGAGTCTGCCGTGCTTTAATTCAGAAACTTACGACGTGGATGCATTCTTTCGTGATTTGTACTATATAGCTCAGTTTTGCAGTGTAATCAATATAAAGCTATAACGTCACGAAATATCTACCATTCTGTAATATATATGGAAAATTTTCAAGGTGTATATTTTGCTAGCTTTGTAATGAAGTTGCATCCAAGGTTCTTTCATTAAGGTAGCTAGATAAAGAGAAAACTTCTTCAAACTTGTATAACTTATTTGAAATGTAAAGCAAAAGACGTCAAACTTTCTTTGAACAACCCAGTTAGATGCAGCGTGCTTTTGAATTTAATTTGCTAAAGACTTCTTTATTGTGAACTAATTAAGAAAGCGGCCAGTTATAAGCAGGGTCGCATTTATTTATTTGTATGCATAGCTTTCAGATGTAGACGTAAATAGTATTCATAAGTTTGTATAATACGCTAATTAGTCTGTCAAGCAAAACACAAGAAAATTTAATTAACGAGTACTTTGCTATGCCACTCTAGGTTGTAGATATCAAATGTAGTGCAAAGGATTGGCTTCCCCAAGGTATAAATAGCATTATATTCGATATGAGCAGCTTTATTTTTAAAAATAAAGAACTTTTAGATATGCAAAAGTAATATATAACACGAATCTTCCAGCTTGGAATAAGGTTTTATCTTGTCTACTAACCACAAAAATAAATTATTTTCTTATCTTCAAGTTACTGTTATATTATTTTTTTCGTGTATGCCGTGCCGGAAATAGACAGTGTGACAAAGTTTTAAGCGGCATGAACATTTTGGTTTCTTAATTTTGAGATTTCTATCTGCTTAACGAAAGTGATTGCTTTAAATAAGTTTTCGGATGTTCATGACTGATTTTAAGCATGCTCGTTTTCAGATTGTTTTGTAATAAATAAGTTATCAAGTTATTTTGATTTGAAGTTCTGTTTTCCCGCCGTAGTAGTTTTATTCGACTACTACTCTTTAACCTGAGACATAGTACATGTCTCCAGGATCCCAAATCGAAACCACTGGACCTCAGCATCCGTGATCTGGACCATCATGACGTCAGTGGTTGGGATATTGATGGGCAGGTTGTGGCATCACAACGAAGCCCACTCCCACCACTAACGTTACATCTTTCCCTTTGACACATTTTGTTATCCTTCATTTTGTGACGTCACAGCTGTCACTTTTACACATTTTTCGTACGTCACTTTAACACATTTTTCCTACCATCTGCCATTTTTTCGTCTAACGTCAGAATTGTAACTCTTTTTCTCTGACGAACGCTCATAAGAGATACTTTGAGATTTTCTCTATACAGACTATATGTAAATGCAAGTGGGATAGACATATACTAAACCTAATTACTTTAGCGTGTCTGTCTTACAAACTTTCAGGGCATTTTGTTAATTTGCTCTCCTAAACGTCATTTGCACACACACGCACGCACGTACGCACGCAAGCACATACACACACGCACGCACGCACGCAGTCACGCATGCAGACACTCACAGACACACAAACACACACACACACACACATGTATATATATTTTTTAATTAATCCCGTATAAAGCAATGTTACACAATTTTTACCACAAATTGATTTTTAAAACTTTCATGAGACATAGCACGTATATTTTTAACTAACTCTATTGCAAATATTATTATCTTCCAATTACAAATACACAAATAATTTTTTTTGCACCATTGACTTATTTTTAATTAATCCTAGAGTATGCAAGATCTGTTTTATAAAATTTTAGCCTATCTAGTAACATTGAATGTAATATATTTTGTATTCTTAACCAGTTAATGCCAAATTTTCTGTACATAACTAAAAGATGAACAATTTTTAAAACTATTCTTGTGTAATATATAGAAGTAACAACGTATATGTATTTGTATTTATTTTGGACACTTTAAATTCGTTACATACAGTGTAAATACATTAATCGGCTAAATTATGCATTGCAAAAAAATATGTAATATTTTGGGTGCAACTTGAAGACATTGTTACATCCATGGCATAAAACGGAATTATTCCTAGAAATCTGAAAATAGAAAAAAAATACTAGATTCCTACTAAAATTAAAATGTAATATATGTATACACTTTTCCACATCACCCAAGAGGTATTGTACTAGACGCGTTTTGTTTTAATATAATATACACTCGAGGTATGTTCATACATCATCTTCATCTATTGAAAAAAAATCTAATATTACAAAAACATGTTATTACATACGTCTCTTGCATATATCCAGAACGCTTAGTACACTACAAAATTTATTAATATTATTATTATTTTATATTATTATCATATATATTACTCATATTTAGACCAGGGTAGAAAATTAAATAATCACATCAAATAATTTTAATCACCGTGTATAAGGAATTTCATTAAATAATACGCTTTATTAAAACCTTGAAGCATAAATAAACTCGGTCGTTTCAGTAAAAATAAGAAATTTAAATTATTTATAAGACGCTTTATATCAAAAGAAGCAGTATTGAAAAGCTCTGCGTGTAATGTAATTATTCCTAAACAAAGAGAAATTACGTGCAAAGTTTATATTAATTAACCCTATTTTAAGTAACCGGTAGTAAAACAAAGTGTACATATAATAATTAATATTTAAGTTGTATTCGCTAAAAATGAAAAGGATAGAAATCAATTTTAATTGGAGTTAATTAAACCGTTAATAACATATAATACCTATAGAAACTTGTAAAAACCCAAGATTAAAATACCACGGAATAAAGCTCTGAGAATTAATATTATTTTGAACACCTGCGTAGTTTAAATATCACATTCGGCGTAAATTCTGCAGATAATTAATGTTTCAAAGAATCTTGGGAAAACGTCGCATAATAGTTACGAGAATTGCTAAAGCTGGGTATTTCACACTCCATGTGGACTAAAATAATCGATAATAAAGAATATCAATTTGCACCAATACGAACAGGTTAGAGAAGGAAAGAAAATGCGTCAAGCAAAAACACATATTGTAAAAGGCGGGATTTAAGCAACGTCACGGGGTCACAATTGGTTAAAATAGGATGCAAATATCAGAGGTAGAACAACAATTTCTGTACAAAATCAATTAGTTTTTCTCGGACATGCTTGCGTGCCGTGTGGAAATTTTCTGAGATTTGAATGGGGCGAGTGAAAATTCGTAAAAATCGACGTGCGAGCAACAGACTGGGAACATAGAATGAGAAATTCTAGAAACTGGCCGTTTTAGAGACTCGACCGACAGACAGGCTTTTTGCTATATATACCGAGATGAAGATAAACAAGCTCTCTTAGACTTTTGACGATTCGATGCGTTAAAAGCTCGTACATACGCGACTTGATTGAAGATATTAAACCGTGCATTTTAGTTTGATTAAATAATTTAAAGTTTGCTAGTATATTTTAGTGATTCAAAATAGCTTGTTATTTACGTGCTAACATGAATGTACTTCAGTGCACTCAGATACAAGGTAATAAAATTTAGTTTCACTGTACCAATCAGCAAAATTTACAACGACGAATGTATACACAAAAGTAGGCAGTTTTGGCGTATATTGCTGACAGAAGCAGGAATTTCTTTGCTATTTTCGGGGGTGTTAATAATTAAATGGTTCAAATACGTGTCTGGATCCATGAAACAAGGGTCAGATAAACACAGAGGAGTTCCGGAAAGGCCCAGCAACGACTTTGAAGGGATGGTGATGGAGAAAATTTTAAAAGCGTAGAGAATCAGAAGCCGTAAATATAATCCTGTTGAATGGTGTGATTAACTAAAGAAACGATACTTTGAAGCTACGAGGACAGTAACCTTCAGGTAAATTATACTATTTTGTTTGACATTTTGTGTGTATTGAATGACTTTATAATTGATTTACTTTAAATGGACATTAGTGAAATTGTTCTAACCATAAAAGTTTAATTTTAAGATGAAATTTGCTTGTTTAAGTAAAAGGGGTATTTTGTTTTGATGTTCAGGAATATGATGAAAATTTGGGTATGTCTTTGAGCTCAATTAGACGAACCTGGTTAATTAACGTAAAGGGTGGTAGATGCTCCTTTATACTCAGACTCCGGTCTGCTTATATTGTTATATTAATTAGTAGGCATCCAACAAGGACTTTAATTTTGGATGCACAGTAAAATGATAATAAAATTAATCCTGAAATTCTTTTTAAAACTGAATTTTATGCTGAAATTTAATTTGAAAATTTAATGTATTCTGAATATTGATGTAAATAGAGTTAACGCTGATGTTTGTGGTAGGAATGTGTTGTTTAATTTTTATGAATGAGGAGGTTTATAAAATTAGGTGAGCAGCCGAGGCGAAAAGCGTAGTTCACGGATGATGAAGGTTTCACAGCAATATATATATATATATATATATATATATATATATATATATATATATATATTATAACTCGTCAAAGCCATGCCCAATTAGCACCTAGTCTAAAAAACATAAAACGGTAAATAGTGGTGTGCCAACAAATATAAGTTAATTTGCAATAATATACTAAAAATTTATATAAATACGGTACCTATTCCATTTCGAATGGACCTGCACCTTGCAGAAGTTCTAGATTACTAGAACAGGTGAAATGGCTTGCGGGTTCTAATGAGCTAAAAAGCCTAAAGTTAATGGGGTTGTTAGTGAGGAACCAGACTAAGACATTTCCCCGAAAGAGGGCAGCGGCTCCTTCTGTACTTAGATTGGCAGAGACAATAGAGGTCGGTATGGCAGTTTAAGACACACTACCGCGATGTGGAAGGCAACGAGAAATAACCACATTACCTCCCAAGTACACAGCGTACTTAAATTGAAATAAACATGATGAAATTCTCTAGGGCAAAAGATTCCGGAGTTAAAATAGTCCCTCATTCCGATCTCCGGGAGGGGACTACCTCGGAGGATGCGATCGAAACGTCTAGAATAAGAGTCGGGAACATTTTGCAAGTCGGAGCGTGGAATGTTAGAAGTATGACGCAAGTAGGTAAACTAAAGAATCTAAAAATAAAAATTAATAGGTTAGCAATAGACATAGGAGGGATCAGCAAAGTTCGGTGGCCAGAGGTGGGAAATTTTGGAGTGGAGACTTCAGGGTAATTCATACAGGAGCAGAGGAAAGAAATTTAGGTGTGGGGTTAGTTATGCGAAAAAAGATTGGGTACTGTGTAGAAAATTACTTACAAAAGAACGAAAGGGTGCTCATGGTTAGATTAAAATCTAAATAGGCAAACACAGTAATAATATAAGTATATATGCCCACCTCTAGCTACAGTGACGAAGAGGTAGAAGCGATTTACAAAGATATCAAAGACATATTAAGTTACGTAAAGAGACAGGTAGGGGAGGGAAGAGGCGGTAGTAGGTTTATTTTGTTTAAGCACGAAAGCGATAGGGGAAATAGGCTGGTAGAATTTTGCAACAAGAACAATTTAATCATCACAAACACATTATTTCAACATGATGCAAGAAGACGATATACGTGGAAGATGCCAGGAGATATAGGAACATATCAAATAGATTACATTCTTGTCAGACAACGGTATAGAAATCAAATATAAGCCTTAGAAGCTACCTAGAAGCAGATATAGGCACTGACCATCGTAATTATGAAGGCCGCACTTAAATTTAAAAATTTGAAAAAAAAGACTGAAAAATGCACTTTGACTTTGAGAAACTAAAAGCTAAAGACATTCAAGAAAGATTCGCAAAAAGGTCAAACGAATTGCTGAAAGATATCGATAAAATATCTGATACTAAGGAAGTAGAAACAGAACGGAATAACATATAATCCAGCCTAGATATGGCGGCCAGAGATATTCTGGGGTATACATAAAAAGAAAATAAGAAACCATGGATAACAAAGGATATCCTAAATTTAATAAATGAAAGACGAAAATACCAAAATAAATTAGACGAAACAGGAAACCAGAGATACAAAACCATAAAATGGGAAATTATTCGCAAATGCAGGAAAGCTAAAGATCAATGGATGGATGAAAAGTGCAAAGTGGTACAACCTAAGATGGAAGTAGGAAAGACAGATGAAGCATACAAACTAATTAGAATCAATTTTAGGGATACAAAACCGTATAGCAAAAATATAAAGGACGCGGGAGGAAATGTCATTATAGAAAATGTAGAGAAAGTGAGTAGACGGTAAAAATATATACGGAATTTATATGCAGGAGAAGAACTAACAGCATTAGAACAGGAATCAGACATTGAAAATGATTACTTGGGATATCCTATACTTAGAGATTAGTGTTTGTTAACCATCAAAATATAAAAATGTTCATACATTATCTCTTATTAAATTTCATGTATTTCAAAAAAACTATTTATTATAATTCTCAGTGAAAGGTATTAGATTTTTATTAATATGAAACAACTTTTATTGTTACCGAAATAGGATCCTTTTTGATTTATAAGTAAATTAATAAGTGAATTGATTTTTTTAAAATATATTGTTGAACCTATATTCTTAGAAAAATTTATTCTATGTATGAAAGGTCAAATTCCCTTATGGTATAAAGTAGTCTGTATAATAATTATACATCAATAAAAAACTAGTTCTTAAAATGTGACAAACAACCTTAAAGATGTCACTTATTTTGGTACAAACAACTTGTATAGCATATTAATTTAATAAAAAGCTATCTTTAAATTTTTTTGTGTTCTATGAACATTTATACTCGTCAAATTAATTAATCTTAAACAAAAAATTACGGTCACCAATTTAAAGTACTATATAAAAATTTACAAAAAGTTCGCTTCATTTTTATTATGGTGTGGAATTAGATACAGAAAGCACTCATCATAGGATTTTGTCAAATACATAGTTACTTTCAGCAAGAAATAGTTACCCATTCAAATGAACTTGAACGTTGTGTTTTCGTCCATTGAACTTCGTGTACCATTGTTAACGACAGGTGTGCGACCTTCGCTGTTCTTGGATTACAAACTGAGTTTCCTCTTACAACGAGTGTGCATTTATCGTTTACGATAAGGATACTTTTAAAACATTTTTACTCAGAATAAATAACAAAAGTTTCTCAATGCTCCAAAACCAATAATTAAGACTTCCAATATACCATAACTAAAATTTTTTTAAAACTTTGTAACACGTAATTATACTTGCACGTTGATGACGTTCTTCAGACCGACTACATTTGTATCATCTTTGAGGCCGACTGACCTGGTGATGATTTGTATTTCGAAAAAGGCCAAGCAATCCTCCGGGACCAAGACATCTGCTTGCCGGACAACATCTTGAAACAACCTCTCGGCTACGCCTCAAAAACTTATCTGTCTTAAATACATCGTGCTGTTAAAAGTGGAAACAAGCATTCCTCGTTTTACTACTCGGGCAGGGGCAATGAACTAAAGACTCGCATCAACGCGGATAACAAAGTAACTGAAATGGGTTTTACATATGAAAGTAATGTGTATGTGTTTCCAAGAATTAAACTAGGTCAGTTCGTAACAAATAATGCCATATATATTTATCACCAATGTGATGAATAACGCGTCTTTATGAGATATTAATAAAATAACTGATTTAGAATTTAATCGCGTATAGCAAATCGAACAAGACGTGTTTTAGAATAATTTAATGCCATCATTTTATTAAAATTGGGGAAATACTTACACGCAAGTTCGCTTCAATCAGACATGAATTCCGGAGCCTCAAAAAGAGTGGTGAGCAGCAATTTACATCTGGCCTTCTATGAAAGCAGGGCGTTGGTGCAATTACAACAGACACACGGGTGATGATTCACATTATTGTATTGGTTTGAAATTTTACAGTACAATAATAATTGTTACACAACATTTATGGAATTCCTTTGGTTAACAAGAAGGTATTGGGGATGATGAATGATGAGAATAATGGGCGCATTATGACCGACTTATTGGATTACAATCTAAGATATATGTGACGAAGATTTATAATACGGTAGAGGAAGAGGGGGCCGAATTCTCACAATTGATGGAAGAAGATGAATCACGATCACTTGCTATCCAAAATTTTGGTGTTACGAAGAAGACCAAGGGTGTTAAAAAATCTGTATTAAAAAGCAGAATCACGTTTGAGGATTATGTTAGATGCCTGGAAGAGCTTAAAGATGTATCTGTAACGCAGAACTTAATTCAGGCGATTAAGCATCGCGTTCATACTATTGTTCAAGAGAAGATTGCCTTAAGACCACACGATAACAAACGTTACTTGATTCCTGGTACATACACTACATTACCCATTGGACACTATTCTATCATGAACATTAATTAAGCTGTCCTTACTGATAATACATCAGTTATGTATTGTGATATATATTGGTGGATCAGTTGCACATATAGTTGTTGTGGTTTAACTATATATACTGATAGGATATAAGTTGTGTAAATAGTACATTCATCAAAAGATGCCGTTAAAAGGTACTTTGAATATAGTTGTATATAAAATAATATTTGTCATTATAATTAGTTATGTAATTAATATATAGGTATAGCTGTAAAATTATATGATAGTACTATTATTGTAAATGTATAAATAGAAAAACATATTACTATTTTGTTAACATTATTTAATAAATTTCTTAATTATTTATTATTTTTATTTAAGTTTATTGCTATCACTATTCAGTGGTGTTGGGAAACATGCATATATTTTGTTATGGGTATTAAAAATGAGGCATCGCTCTATTGGGATTTGGCATTGATTTTCCTCCTTATGGGGATTTCCATAGTGGGTACAAAAATGACCAGAATGGACCTTGGATTTTCTTATGGAGATTTACATGTAAAAATAGGCGGTTTTGTGCTCGTACTCTCAGAGCTTACCTACTCATGTCATCTTTAACAAAAATGTTCAGAAGTCAGTGATTCTTTTGCTCATGTCTCTATAGTTACTTAAATTATTTTATCCTTTACCCCAACATCACCATATAACTAAAATTTTATAAGTTTGTGTTGATGTTCACCTTGATTAATTTTAAAGGATGCGCTTGGTCTGTCACTTATTGAAAATCCTGTCTCGATGTACACGGTCCCGGTCTATTTATGGCTTCTGCATCCGCACAACCATTTTCCCTTGTTAAATTACCTTCAAGTGTATAACTCTGGTTTTTATTATTAGAACGTTGCAATTCCCTGGTGTCTGAAAAAATTGACGAATGGTCCTAGAACTATTCTCTGTTCTCTTGGGTTGCCATATTTCATCATATCTTTGCAAAACCTTCAAAAATACGTTTTTCCCACTTTATTTTGCAAAGCTATACACTACCTAATTTCCACCACAACAAGACTTGTCAAATATTTAATAATTTGTTTACCTTCCAGTGGAGAATCTAATTGGTTTGCCACACTGAACTTTTTTTATAGAGTACAACCTCCTTGTTATGCCTAAGTCTGCATTGTTTTTTTCCATAATTAAATCACCTCTTATTCGTAATTATTGACTACCCCGCAGAAATGTTTTAAAAATTTTAATTCAAAATCCCCGAATGCTTCAAATTCACTTTCTATAAGAATAAATCATATCCTTTCGACATTGACCTGACATGTTTAACTTGGGTTGTTCATGTAAACTTCCCTGCACCAAATTCTTGACATTACTTAGAAATATCGTGGGATTTAACTTATTATCACCATAAAATTTGGAATATTGTTTTAATGGAACATTACTATAACTCCATATCGTGGGTTCACCAAGATTTTTATGATTGTTCTTCACTACATTTTTTAACTCCTCTAACTTGCTTCCAAAATCCGTCTTAAAAGTTCGTAAGTCAATTTTAGATATTCCAAATACTGCTTGATAGCTTTCTTAAATTTTATTAACTTTCTGACTTAAGTCTTCCTTAATTTCCCATTCATTTCTTTCTCCCACACTTCTTGATTTGACTTTATTTGCATAATTTCCTTCTTAACATCATCCATATTATCCAAAATTTGTACCTCTTTAACCCTCATTTCTAAATTTATTTGCTCTATGGTCTTTTGCCTTCGTTTAAACCTAAAGTTAGTTTCTCACTAATTTATTTAAGCTCCTTTCCATTCTTTATACTTTCCGATTTTAAACTTTCCTCCAATCTTGCTAGATTCTGCTCCAAACTCCGCGCGTAGATTCTGAGTATTATTGTCAAATTTTTCACCCATTTCCTTTATACTTTTTTCATTCTTTTGACTCATTTGTTTCATATTTTTGTAATTTCTTTTACTCATTTTCTGCACATCTTTATTTACGCTCGACAAAATGGCTATCATCCTAGATTTCTGAGTATTTTTTACAATTATACCATGATTTTGCTCTGTTTCTTACTCTCTTCCAAATAAACACTCTCTTGAGATCTATTCCCAACACTTTCTTCCCAAATCTCTCACATTCTATCAGTAATTCTAAAAACAAATAAAACCTACCTAACAAAAAAATCATAAGACACGCGAAGCTCTAACTTTTAAGCGAATTAATCGAGCACCAGGTTAGTACGTCAATAAAAGTTGTTGTGGACTAAATTATACTAGTCGAGCCCCAACTTGGGCGTCGATAAAAGTTGCTCTGAACTGCTCGAGGCTGGATGCCTAATAAACGATACTATGGATGGTCTATGTGATTTCTAATTATCCGTCGTCAAATTGTTTTCCTTAGCTCTCTGATTAATAAAACCACGGTAATCATGCGTCAGATGCATAATATTAAAAAAAAATCCTCTTACAATCAATCTTTCAAATACAAAATAATGCATCCACAAATTTGTCTTACAAACGTTATCTTTAATATAACATAAATAAAAAACAGCTTTTTTTTACACATCTTATATACTGACTATAGAGTGCAGGGTATCTCTTTAAAGCTAGGATAAACACACATCAACAGTTTCTTAATACGTACACCAATTACCTTTATAGGTCATGTATTTTAATATGCTTTCCCTTGAAAACCTTCCCCATAGAAACCGTATCTTAATTTAGATATATTCAATTTATGCTTTGTGTAATGAGAAGACCAGTATCATAAGCTTGCCAAGAACCCCTAAATTAAACTAAATTGACTTTTAGGCACTACTCTTATTTTGAAACTTAAATTAAAATAAGTTTATGAATCTTAAATTATCTAAACAGATTGGTTTAAATTTTACCATTACAAATCTTACTGTTGTTAACGTTAGTTTACCAGCACAATTATCAATCAATACTCTATCTATTTTAGAACATTTTAAAAATAATTTTTTTTGCAATTTTATTCACTAAAAATATACGTTTACTGAATCTTGCATTAATTTTCATATTTTTAAGTAAATAGTTTTATTTAGTTAAAAATCGTCTATTTTTTATTTTAAGTATTAAAATAATTCTTACTACCAAATACTGTACATTTTACGTAGCCCTAAACTACGTTACGTATTATATAACTAGATCGACTAATGCCGACGTTAAAGTTTCAACCAATACTGACCACCTGTAGGCAGCGGCGATTGGGCTTAGCAGCTTTCAAAATACCCGCGCGAATGTATTACCTTTATGTTCAAGTATATTCGAGAATGTAGGTTTGTTATTTACATATTAGCATTCGAGAATTTGAAGTGTATTGTTTCCCTACTTTTTATTACCGCTCCGGGCTATTAAATAATTGGGCAATCCAACATTTCAGCTTTCTAGAATATGGGGTTATTCAACTGCACCCCTCAATAAGAGACACGTTTTTTTGGATATTAAATTAAATGGTTTAAACTTAATTTAATACGTTTTCAACTGAAATACTAAGGCCAACCTAAATAAAAATTCCTTTTAGAATATGCAATCTTACATATATTTTGTAGTGTACACAACAATATAGTCAAACTTCCCATTAACGCACCACCAAAGCAGGTTTAGTTTAAGAATTTTGTTAGATGTAAGAGGGGTTTGGGAGTCAGTCGGTGCGAAAGTTTGATATGAAGTAGTTCTACGTTTCTGTCGTTTTAATATTTACGTCTGTATTTACACTAAATTTGTGGTCACTATTGTATAAGAGTTTTGTTTATATGAAGTAATGCTTCTAAATAATAGTGCAAGAAACAGCAGTTAGTTGAACGATTATACTCATTAAAAAAACACGGAGTTCGGTGTTTGTGAGTGCCAGCGCATAACGAGAGAAATGCGATTATTAATGTAAATTGTTTATTTTGCGTATAATTGCTTGTATGGCATTGCTTATTGATAAACTTTTTCTTGTATTCTATAGGGTGGTTACTCCTACATGTATGTATTTTATTGTAAAACCCACATATGAAGAAGTAAAGTAGGTTGTTTGTGAGAGGCTTGTATCAGTCGAGAACCAAAAACCCTAGTAGAACAAAGAGCATACAACAACTTGATATGCATTTGACCGTAAATTGATACTGAAATTTCTTTTAGAACACTTACGCATCTGAGCATTACAAATGAAATTTTTATAATATATTATTGCGTATTCAATTGAATTTAAACATAATATACATACGTATTCCTTTTCTACACATTTAAATATCTAGCAAATTAATTCTTTCTTGAATTTTTCGAACTTTAAAGTCAGTTATTTATCATTTGATGTAATAAGACTTTTCTGTAATCTTTATTCCGCGTTATTATAAAACATTTTCCAGTGTGTGTAAATAATTATCTTAAGAGATAAAGAATGGAAATTTAGTATTCGGCGATTCATTAATAAATTCTCAATTTAGCTTAAGACGTCGAACATGTTACTTTAAGTATGCGGCATACATGCAGTATTTAATATTTAAGTTGTAATATGGATTAAAGAAGTAATTTTTAAAATGTAATTTTGCATAAACATGGAATATAATTAATTTTTTTAAAGCACTACGAGAATTGAACGTTCTTCGATAAAGAGCTACTCTAAATAATTAATTAAAAATAAAAGAAGATGCACTTGAAAGTTAAGTTTCTATATGGAGATTTATGGACAAACTGGAAATCTGGTATTTTAACGTCAATTTAAAAATGAAAATGAAAAGTATTTAATACAGTTTACGAGCAAGCGCCATTTGATTTTGCTAGTAGTAATTTTAGATTTTTTTGTCTGTAACCGATATTTGGGTATTTTATCATTTGAATTTAAGGTAGAATAGGTTTGTAATTCTATGAAGGTTTTGTTTTGTAAAGCAAATATTTACCCGAAAGTTTTGAGGTCGAAGTTCGAGATATTTTAATCTTTTCTAAATAGACTATCTGTCAAGGATTTTTAGCCAAACGCCCTTACAAGTTTAGGAATAAAGCACGTGTAGATTATCCGCTTATTTGTGTATCTGTAAGTAAATGTTAGGTAGGAATTTTTGATTATTTTCTGTATAAACTGGAACTGTTAATGGTTTTCTAAACTGATCTGTATTAAAGGAAAATGTTTTGAACGAGTAAATGTTTTCTTGAGATTGCTGTGTTTTATTTGATTTTGTATATTTCGTAGTAAAGTTGAGCTAGCCAGATAAAGAAAGGTTAGGAAGGAAGGTAAGTTAATAGTAATTGCATTTACCATATCTGTACCGTGTCACAAAACTCATTTAGCGGCGTTCCAACGTGCGGCCGTTGTTACATCAATATATATATATATATATATATATATATATTCCTGTGACACGGTCTTGCATTGTACCGCTGCTAATAGTACTGTGATAACCCTTGGGTTTGGGGGTTCTGTCTAAATCGTACTTGACTTAAGTACAGCAATGGGAAATTTGAAATTACTATCTTGCCTTTCTTCCTACAAAATGAAATGAAATAGTGAAAAGGCAATCTCAAGAAACATCTATACATTCAAAAACATTTTTCTTTTATACAAAGGAATTTATAAAACAGTTTACAGCTTAAGTTCCTTGAGAAAATAATTCTTACAAGAAACTTAATAATTTTTACCTAATCCTTGTTAAAAAATACAAAATCCTTCCTCATTAATAGCTGGTTAATTTGCCTATCCCATATTACCCCCTTGTATGTGTGCGACCAAAAACCGCTTTACAAATAATAAGCATAGAAATTTATTCTAAGTCTAAATTACCGATATTATAATATTTTTATCAGTTACAAACAAAGAAATCTAAATTTTATGCTTGCAATTCTCATGGTCCTACAACGCTCATTAAAATCTCATTTTCAACATAAATAACGGAATTTAAAGCTTTGCATTTCCATCCTAAATGTTAATGAAAAAGTGCATTTTCTGTCTTTAATCAACTAACTTTGAAGTAGCTCCTGTATTGAAGAACGTTCAATCTCTATAATATTTTACAAAACAAAGATGCTTCATCAATATATTGCAGTTGAGAACCTCTACGTTACTTGTAAAACTAATTCAAACATATACGTTTCATTGCAACTCTGCACGGTCGATCTTTACTCAACATTACATATTTTAGGCTTTAGAAAGAATCAAAGCGCGAATGAATTTTCTAATCAAGTTTTTGTTTATATACTAAAATTATCACTAAACGTCATTCTCCAGAGCCTCTCCGATCTATTTAGACAAATTAGTCATTCTGGGTGATGTAATATTTCCTAGAATAGCGCGTTTAACGATCTAATTAGTGTTAAGCTACCGCGGTTTGTTAGATTTTTATTTAGCATTGTCTATCGTTTTCTAGCGCAATCTTTAATTTCGCGGTCTTCTTCTTTTATATTGTAATACATAAAGCAGTTTATCTGGCGTTATTTCATCTCAGTTTCGTTTTATGATTCTTTAATAGTCGTGGGCTTTTTTGTATCGGGGTTTATTTATTAATACTAATAATTAATTGGCTTTTAAAGCATTTCTTAGTAAACGTGGCCCATTTTTCATTAATAAAGAAAAATTCGGAAGTTTTTATAAAGAATAAATATTTTATTTTTGGTTTTAAACAATCTACACACGGAAAATTACGTATTGCTTTAAAAGTATATGCAACAAAATTTCTTTTATACACGGAAAATATGCTTTGCCTTTATGAAGATGCATTAAAGCTGTCAAATTTTATATAACATTTATTATAGTATTTTCAATGGACCATTTGCCTAAGGTATCTCACTCGGCAGAATGGAATTGATTTAAAATGGGGTTTTCAGGTTTTTATTAGTTTCACGATATCTGCAATTATGTTGTTAATGACTAAATGCAATCCCCTTTCAGTAATTCAACGTAACATGCATATATTATAATGAAACTCGTTTTCACTAGGTATTGGAGAATTAATTACACATACGG
This sequence comes from Platerodrilus igneus, assembly GCA_036346225.1. Classification (NCBI taxonomy): domain Eukaryota; kingdom Metazoa; phylum Arthropoda; class Insecta; order Coleoptera; family Lycidae; genus Platerodrilus; species Platerodrilus igneus. The sequence goes on along the minus strand of JARFIW010001292.1, from coordinate 3,352,387 downwards.
CTTAAAGTTTATATTCTATTCACGATTTTTTTCACATTTTGTACGGGATTCTTAATTATATGATTAATAGATGATTCTTTTTAAATTTTGCAATGACACAAATGAAATGAATGGCTTTAAATATTAATGGCAATAAAATACGCTTGTTTTTATATAGGGTAGCGGCATTAAATATTGGGAGAATAATTTTTTTTATTTTCTGGCTTTTTGGGTGGGTTTTGCATAGAATTTCGGTGGTCAGTGACCTCTCGTGGCCTCCGTATTAAATCATTCTTTATATTGACGTAATAAAAAGGTTACGGCTTGGATATTGAAACCCAAAGCCTATAATTAAAGCCCACCAAAATGTACAAGAGACCGAAAGGGATAGAAATCTTCAAAAATTCATTGTTCCGCCCTTTATATAATATAAGCGTATTGTAAATACATAGCCATTAAGATACAAAGCAAAACCCGTGTATTTAAAAGCCCCAATTTCATACCAACAATACATCCGCGCATACTAACTTAAGCCGTATATGTAAAAATATTTAATCGTTAAAAAATACTGTGAAAACGAATTTTAATCTTTAAAAGATGTAAACTTTATACTTTATGCAAATTGATCATTTTCAAGCGTGTCATAAATATACAGCCATTTATTTTATTACCCCTAACTAGCATAGAATAATGTAAGTAACTATTTTTAAAAAAGTAGAAATCCATTCATTTTCATTCGTTAATAATTATAAAAATACATTTTCCGTGCATAAAACCTTCACTTCATTTAACAAAAAGATCATATCAATTATGTTAAAAACTAACGCTTTAATTTTTATAAGTATACATTAGAATTCGTTTTGTTTACCTTAAAAATAAATCTTTTATTATAATTATAAAGATGCAAGTTTTTTGCATGTTCAAAACCCGTTGGGAAAGCAATTAATGCTATAATTCAGAATATAAATTGATTCCCGTGCGTATATAACATAAATTCATTTTTAAATAGAAAGTTTTCGAATTTCTTGGGAGAATACGTCAATTACTAAGAAATTTTGTATAAATTAATTAAATAAACAAACGTTTATTTTGAGAAAAGGACGAATATTAAGATGTAATAAAAATGTTGTAAAATCGATAAGAATTATTTATTATCTTTCGTATTACTACAGGATAAATTGCGATGCCACGATCAACTCGTTGCGTTGGATGAAGACATAGAACGCAATGATTCGACGATAATGAGGTAATTAACTATGGAATCCCTAGAAATCTTGCGTCATGTGTAATCTTTCGAATTAAATCGCGTAAAATCTAGAAAGAGTGACCTATTCAAAATATGAATATAAAAGTGGAAGCTTTATTAAAGAGATTTATTCGCACTTTCGCGTCAACCAAGCAATATGTAAAGATTTGTTAATTCGATAGATTTAAATTTACGCGATGGATAATGTAAAATTCAAAATTCCTTCATAAACCTTCAAAATAACATGCAGAGCTGCAATGTAATGTGAAAAATTATTGAATGCAGTTATTTGCTTAAACATGATTGTTTTGTAAAATACCATAAAAATCGAACATTTTTCGTTACAAACGTTATTTTAAATTAATTAAAAGAAGGATGCGCTTTTGGTAACTGATGTTCTAAATGGAAATTTAAGCGAATATGAATTATTTTGTAAACTGGAATTTTAATGCCAGTTAAAAATAAAACCAGGAAAGATTTAATACCGTCGAGGATAATGAAAAGAAGATTTGGATAAGCGCTCTTCAACATATAACCATAAGTATAAAATTTTAGATTGCTTTGTTTGTAACAGAGATTTTAGTATTTTCGTCAATTGCATTTAAGGTAAAATGAGCCTTAATCATATACTATGTGTTTGTAAGAATATTTACCAGAAAGTTTGTAGTCAGAGTTTGAAATACTTTGATTTTTAAATAGACTATCTGTTAAATATTTTTTGGCCAAAAAATCTTACAAGCGTAGGAATAAAAACAACGTAAGCTACTTACAAGAGAGGAGATTTGAATTCTGTAATTTTTCCAAGACTAGGTGAGGAACATTTTAATAATTAAGTAAATAGGTACATGTTTGGAGTAACTTTATATTAAAAAAAATATGCTGTAAATGTGCTATATTCTTTTGTATGAAAAAAATTGTTTTTGTTGAATGTACATATGCTTTATGATATTGTTGTGTTTGAATTCATTTTGTAAATTCCATTAATTCCCTTGAATTAGCCAGGCAAAAAAAAGTTAGAAAAGAAGGTATTTTAGCAATTTCAAATTATTTTTGTACACATGTCACGTTATCATACTACTTTTTTAATGATGCCCAACGCGGATTATTATCACAGCTATGTGTATATATATGTATATATATATATATATATATATATATATATATTGCCGTGGAACCTCGCTCTAGCTCAGTACTTTCTCAAAAACATTCGAGGATTTTATTTATTTTCAAAATCGTCATAAATTTAACACAATAAAAAAATTTTAACAAAAATAATCTCTTACCCAGATTCTGCTTCCATCACTCTAATTGCTTTCTTTAACAGCTCCCTGGCTAGCTCAGTTGGGCCTCCTCTTGGATACCTAGATTCCCTATCATACTCTGTATCGTACACGTACACTCTCAATAAAACCACAAAATAATACAACAATCATACAATATTTATTTACCACTATTTACAAATAAAATTCAAGATTATCCACATATCAGTGATCAAGCTACACCTCAATAAATTCTATTTTTGTAATGCCCTTGATTTTAACTTGACTTATCAAACACATTGAATGTACCCGGAGTAAATGGACCCTGAATAATACCTTATTTTCTTTCTTTATTCATAATTTATTTTAAATTAGTATACTCTGGAGTATGGTGAGTTCATGATAACCCAGTTAATTATGAATAATGTATGCTTTTGTACTTCGCATACTCTTACAACCAACAAAAAAATCAAACCCATGTATTTTTAACAATAAACATTTTAATTCCTGAGGAACGTTACTAAGTTTTATACACACTTTTAGATTTATATTGAAATACCATAATAACAGTTAGTTATACGTATTATTGTCAATACGCAAAATAATGCAAAATACCTTCATAGTTCACACTTACTCGTCACACAATTTTCATAGTTTATAACAACAACAATTTTAAAGCGTTACTTGGAGTTTCTTGAAGATCCCTACTCCGTTGACGATGCGGTAAAGTAGTTTCGCTCTGCTCTGCTGACCGCCTCTAGCTATTTGTAGATGAACACCATTTAAGTTGTGCTGTATGCTCTGCCTTCACAATGCATCCAAATCCAAATCCAAATTAATTACACTTCTTTTATAATTGCGTACTTTAGTTTAATTTTATTTAATTTACGTTACTTTACGTCACTTCACGAGCTTTTTTAAGATATATGTTGCACCTCTATTAAATTTTAGACTCGTCACTATTCGCGTATCAAATTATAAAGCCAACACTGTACTATTTAATTTAAAAATATGTATACTTACAAACTCGTATTCTGAAGCGGTGAAAATTCTAAGAGATCGAAGTTAAAAGAGAGAGCAATGCTAATTCTCTTCGAGTATTTATATGATTCCAAATGCCACCTCTAGGCCACTCTTCCCGTGAAATAGCTAATTTAGAATAACACTTCCTCAAATTTTGGTTCAACCGTTTTCGAAATCCCCGAAATTTAGCGCGTCGTTACGATATTTTCTGAAAAACCGGACTTCAAATATCCCCGTGTTTGTCTGTTATACTACTAACGATATCGACCAATAATATATCCATTGACGTCTTAAGAACCCCGCCTATATTAACGCTATTCCGCTCTTACGCATATAATTATGTTTACTTCTAACCTTGTTTGAGTGGTAGAAATCGATATTACTGTCCGCGTTCTATTTACTCCATGTGGACTTGTATACGTGCTTTTTGAAGTGGACTGTTATTATGCCTGTCTCATTCCGACGTATTTCATTGACCGTCTAACCTTTCTGCACTTTAAGGAAACTTTTAGTTAACATTTACGCGAGCCCTTCGGCCGTTTACCCGATATACTTGGAAGACTGTCTTTTATCTACACAAATAAGGGGAACCTGACATTTCGAAAACATGCAGGAGTTTAATTAACCAACGTTTTAACACAACATTTCTAGGAGTTGGCTTTTCAAGGTATTTTATATTCAACGACTGTTTATGTGTTAGCAAAGCGTTTTGCCTTGGTATTATCAATTTTTCATGCTTAAATGCGTATTATACGTAATTACCCGTTCAATTAAATTAATAAATAAATTGCATTGGCTTCTACAATTTATTTTCTTTAAGAACCCAACTAAATTTTATTCACTACTTGTAAAATCATGGTAATATTTGTTACTTTAAAATGAACTAAATGAAATAAATTTCGCACGTAAATTCTGGTTGTTTACTCTATACAGGGTGTTTAAAATTGCTTTGTTTATACTTAAATTTAGCTCTTTAAAACCACTACAATATATATATATATATATATATATATGTGTGTGTGTGTGTGTGTGTGTGTGTGTGTGTGTGTGTGTGTGTGTGTGTGTCGTGTGTGTGTGTGCTTGTGTTATGTGTGTGTGTGTGTGTGTGTGTGTGTGTGTATGTATTTAGCTTAATCTTTTCGACACCCATAATATTTATAAGACTGAGGATCTTTCTACATTACATCAGGTATTTGGCTGTAACCGTGCTTTCTTTAAAAGCATAATTAAAGCGCCAATCCCACCAGAACTACTAATTTTTTTAATTTTGAAACGCAACATATTCAAGTTGTCTGAATTCTAAATACGGTGATTCCATGTTGTTTATGTTTGTGATAATATTTTAATTTTTATATTTACAATCTGTTCTGAATAGCAACGAATTGGAAAAGTTTGGTTTTACTTACTCCCAAACAAATATGCAAATCAAATTGGGAATTAGAACGCTGTAGACATCATCACTTAATAAGCAATCAGATTTTGCACTACAAGTGTTGTCAAATAATTCAAATTTGAAAAGTTATGGTAATATAAATTCTGCCAATTAAAAGATAGGGTAGGTTAATGATATGTTGCTGCTTTTGATAGATCTCTAAATATCAATATGAAATTTTGGAGAACAAGGACTAGAATGTATAAAGAGCCAATAAAATAAGAAATTTAATCAGTATTGTAAAAGTTACACTCCACTTCATAATATAATTTTGGTCATTGAAAAACTATTTGAAATTTGCTTGATCCACTTCAATGCATTTATGAACGTCTCCTAAAGTAGTACTTATCCTAAAACCATGGTCAATAGTTAATATCTCTACAAGGTAAAGTCATTAAAAAGCTTAGAATTACAAATTACAAAAATTAGAGGCATTTCGTATTAAATTACTTTTCAATAAGGGTATTTTCATTAAAACATTGCTTGCATTAATATGTTCAACCCTGAATACCTCAGTGTCGTTGTTAATGCTAAGTAGGTGTGTGGAATCTGAATTCCAAGTTCGTTGTATTATAGGTCATCCTAACAAAATAGAGTACAGTGAGAGCTACCGTTTTATTTGGTAATTTAACTCTCTAGTTTATATGCATGTGTAGTGTGTCCCAAATTGAATGTATTAAATGGGTAACTTAGTTGCTATTAAAAATACAATAAAACTGTGTGCGCAGTCATGGGCCAACTTTTTGAGATCAATTCAATGGTGAAATCACAAATGAGCGATTTTCTTTGTTTTCGAGTTATAGCCAAAAATTGATATTTTTAACAATTTTATTAACTCGTGTAACTCGTTTGTTTGCAAAAACATTTAAAAATACAGTAGAAGTCTTTTATACAGTTTTTTACGTAGAATAAAGTGGCGTACGCAAATATTTAATATTTATAACACGTTTGAGGTTATAATATAAACTTGCATTTTTTAAATGGAAACCACAATTGGTTGCCACTTTATGTAAAAGCTCTTTTTAACAGATTTTCAAAAATATATAGTTTAATATAATTATCTTTTCAAATGACCGATTTATTCCATGTTTTTGGTATAATAAAATAATTTATTATATTGGTAACAAATAGTTGGGCGCCAAACAAAAGGTAAACAAAAATGACTATTGTTTGTATAACAAACGTCAACGAGCTTGAATCATATCTGTTGCACGTGCAATAAATTGTATTATTAGTGTATAGTTAGTGAAGCATCAGTCTGTTACTAAATGGCAAAATTTGAAAATTACAAAATATACGATATGCTAGTTGCATTTATTGAGTCTGCGAGAATTCCTCTATCAGCAAAAACTTTATATTTTAACAGGTAGTTGTGTTACTAATAGCAAATAATATTACTATGTCGTTTGTAAATAATACAGGTATCCTGAAAGACGACAATCAAATACTAACATGTTTGAAAGGTTAGATAGTGATTTACAACAGTTTGGCTGTTTTGACAAACCTAGAACGAAACAGTATGCAGTTTTTAATCAAGAGCAAACTACTGTTGCAACCATAGCATGTGTGGATACGAACCCAAGAACATCATGTAGAAAAATTGAAAAGGAAATGGGTGTCTCTAAATCAGCAGCTTCAAGAATATTGAAGCGTAATAAACATCGACCCTATAAAATTAAAGTTATACATAGTTTGTTTCCATGCTGCTACTAACAATTTTGGAAATAACATTATATGGCCTGATGAAACACATGTGAGTAGTGCTGCTATCTTCAACAGACACAACAATCTATACTGGTCTAATGAAAATATTTATCAAACATATACGAGGCGTCAACAAGGCCGTTTTGGTTTGAATATTTGTTGCTACATTGTTAGTGGCAAATTTTTGGTACCATATTTTTGAAAACAATCTTTTAGCTGGTCGCTATATTGAAATTTTGGATACCAACTTGCTCGAATTGCTGAATGACATGCCTCTCGAAAAAAGACAAAAAGTGTGGTTCCAACAAGATGGTGCACCACCGCACAACGCTATAATTACTCGTGATTATTTAAATAAAGAATATCTCAATAAATGGACGGGTACGTTTGGACCTGTTCAATGGCCGCCTAGATCTCCTGACTTGTCGATATTGGACTACTTCTTGGGGAATTTTTTGAAAGAGGAAATCTATAAAACCCAGCACCATAGTATTGAAGAGTTGCAGAATTCAATTGATGCAGCATTTCGTAAAGTTAAAGCAGTTCATTTATTAAATTCTCATAGATCTTTAATAAAACGATGCGAACTTTGTTTAAGAGAAAATGGAGGCCAGTTTGAACAATATCTCTGAATTGTCAGTAAATAAAACTATTGTAGTATTCCCATCTGTGTTCTAGTGTTTTATATATATTATGTGTGAGGGTGTGTCTAGATGAGGGTGTAAGCACATGCGTGCGTGCATGCGTGGGCGCGTGCATGTGTGTGTGTGAGGGTATGAGGTGTGTGTGTATCCACATATAGATTATAGACTATTTATACGTGGATAGGGAAATATAATTTTCAATTTAAGATGTAGTTGTATTAATTTTTGTAATATATGTAGTTATGATATTGTATTCTTCTAGCTTTCAAACTTTGTTGTTTAGAGATGTGATGTGGTACAATAATAAACTCTTGTTATGTGTTTACCTTTTGTTTGGCGGCCAAGTATTTATTAGCAATATAATAAATTATTTTATTATACCAAAAATATGGAATAAATCGGTCATGTGAAAAGATAATTATATTAAAGTATATATTTTTGAAAAGCTGTCAAAAAGAGCTTTTAAATAAAGCGGCAATCAATTGTCGTTTCTATTTAAAAAAATAACAGTTATATTATAACCTCAAAAATGTTATAAATATTAAACATTTGCGTACGCCACTGTATTCTACGTAAAAAACTGTATAAAAGATTTCTACAGTATTTTAGGATGTTTTTGCAAACAAATGAGTTATACGAATTAATAGAATTGTTAAAAATATCAATTTTTGGATATAACTCGAAAACAAAAGAAGATCGCTCATTTGTGATTTTACCATTGAATTGATCTCAAAAAGTTGGCCCATGACTGCGCACACAGTTTTATTGTATCTTTAATAGCAACTAAGTTACCCATTTAATACATTCAATTTGGGACACACTGTACTTGCTGACTTATTCTACAGCTGTTGCAAGTTTTATTAACCAGCGCAGTCAAGATTACTGGCAGTTAAATTAAAAGCTATTTGCAAATAAAATTTCAAAAAGTATTACCATTTATTAAACGTATATTCTTTATGAGCTGCCAGACGCAGCATTTATTAAAAAATTTATTTACATTACGGGGACTAAAAGAGATTTACTTTTTATTTAATTCAAACGAATTCTCTTAATTTGCAGAGTTCGAATCTACCGTGCTACATCTACAAAAGGTGTATATTGTAGCAAGATTTAGCTTGTTTATAGCAATTAAATAAAAATTCTTCTCTTTTATAAAGTTTTTAGATATAAATATGAGAAAACTCGCTTCAAATCCTGTTAACGATTTTTCGAATATCCAATTAGGGTTTTGTCGGGCAACAGCTGTATTCGTTTTATGTCTATTTTACATTGTATATTAAGTTTTGCGTGTTCAAAAGTACTTCTTCATAACATCAAACGTTTAGAATGTTGTATTATGAAACAATTTGAAGCTTGTGTTAATGAATGGAGTAAGTAGCTTCTTTAAATATGTAATTTTGAATGTTGTAGGTTCTTCAGCTAAACGTCAGCGATTGCGTATTATTTTTGACATAAGTAATGATATATGTATGCTCTGGTTCTTTTGCAGGGTTGTTGGTCCTACTAAACTATATGTGACGTCACACCCTTGATATTGTTTTTGCTATTCAAAAGATTAGTCGTCACATGCCACCAAGTTCCAAAAAATACGATGTTCATTCTTGTTTCTTCTGAATAGGTCATTGGTCTTGTGAGGCAAACTTTGTTAAACACGATGTTTGTTATTCATCTACCGAGAATTGTCATGACCTAATGCTGCAGATCCCGCTAAAACGCGGTTATTGTACTCTTTAGGTTTCGACTGCGGGTCAGATCATCGTTTTCTGACGAGTAACTTTGCATCGTCAGACCTTGTAGACTAGTCGTACCGAACTAGTCGTACTAAGAGAATGTAGAAATATAACATCGTAATGTTGGGATCGGAAGAAAACCTGAAATTGTGTAAGGAAGTAATTTAATTTGTTACATTTATTTTCAGCATAAATTAATTACCTCTTTTTTTTACTTGTTAATTCATAAGCCCGCTTTACCATAATTTTGTTAAATCGATTCCGTTTCAATTCTTAAATTCTTCAACAACGCCGTATATAGTGTACCTGTTCAGTATAAGCCCGCTTAATATAATTTTAACTCAAATCCACTTTGATTTTAAAACGAAAATGTATTCCATAATTAAATAGTTTATCTCCTGTTTTAGGAATCCGTTAGTTTGTTAAACCTTCCGATAATGTATAATGGTTTTTTCTATTGTTCCAATGTAAAGTGTTGTTGAAGTAAGGTCGCGAACTATCCGATATAACCGTGTTTTCCAGTTTTAATCGCGCTTCGATAACGCGAGGATTTTGTAGTTCGAATTTGTGTTATTTGAACCATTTTTGAATTTGATTCTGCAGTTTGTGCGTCAAAATATTTTCTACATCATTTGTCACAGTACTTCAAAAACAATGCACGTTTCTTTTTTGTTCGACAAGTAGGAGGTGACTTGCGGGTATTAGTGAATTTCCCCGCGCGTACTCTTTCTAATCAGACTTTCTTTTTAGCTTTTTAGCTGGAGGCCAAATGGGTTCTTTCTTTGTGTAGGCCCACATTTTCGTTGCCGTGGACCATCTGCTTTTGTCTGTAGATCGCTACTGTAGTTATGATGGGAGAGTAAATGGATCCTGAATACCGCGGCGTTTCTGTATCGACTCACCACCGACGGCCTACACGCTAAGTATCCGGACACCTACAGGTATGCAACTTGATTTCTTTTGTGTCTGTCAATGAAACATTTCATATCAGCGTTTGGTGTAGTTACGTGACAAGAAACGTGACATTGTAGAACTATTGTTTGTTGCTGCTAATCGATATTATCGCTCTACAGGTGTGAGGTACCATTGTTAAAAATATTGCACATACACCCGCTTATTCTTTTATACTGATTGGTTAATTTTACAAACGGTACTATGTACGATTAAAAAGATGCCTGACAAAAGTTCTCACACGTTAATTCTTTCCTACTAATTAGTTTTTTTACAAAAAATATTAGATAATTTTTTAAAAACGTTTGACAAACGCTCTCACAGGTTTATTTACTACTGATTAATTTTATTTTGTGTGAAATACGAGATGCGCACTTCGTATCTAAATTTCTAAAGTGTTCGTACAATAGAATTGCTTGCTGTGAAATAATAACACCTAATTTATTGTCTTTTTGCTTTTTTGTACAGAAACTTTTATTTATTTTTATGTGTTAATAGATAATCGTGGGCAATGTTTTTTTTTTGTTTTTCTTGGTATGTAGGCAAATCCCCCCACTCTCCGCGTTTGTAGTTAGCCCGGTATTTACTTTTCTTCCGGCTACGTCTAGGTACGTAGCATAAATTCTGACGCCCTGGCGTAGGGCTGCCAGTTTGTTTTAGTTAATCTTTTTGTGCCCCAATTTTGTTTTGTGTTACATTAGCTTAACTTTTGCTTCGATTTTGGTTTTGGTTAGCATTCGTTTCGATTTTGTTTCGCTTAATTTCTGCCCAAATTTTTGTTTTGCTTCTCAGCCTGATATTACTTATGTTTTCTTCCCTTACGCTCAAACTAGTATTTATTTCTTTTAGTTTTATAATATTCATTATATAATTATTTATTTTTATTTATTATTTATATAATAATTTCGTTATATAGTATGTGTCAGAATTGCTGTTATTTGAGTCTACAATGGATTTGTTTGAGTCGAAAGCGTTACTTTGGTATCGTGGTTACCGGCATAGGTTATCTGACTGGAAGTCGTTGTCTAATTTACTGATTCAACTTTTTGAATCTCCAAATTTTGCTTATAAGTTTGCTACAACTGAGGAAAATACTTTTGCTTCACATGACCGAGTTGTTAAGGTTTCTTTTACGATTATTGTTAGATCCGATACTTCTTCCGTACGTTCTACTGTTCTTCTTTCTAGTTCTGCTTCTACTCGTCAGATAATATGCTTTAATTGCAACAAACCTGGGAATGTTTCGACACGTTGTACTCGTCCTCAAGTACTCCACTATTATGGCTGCGGATATAAGAAAGTTTCTCGCCGCAACTGTCCAAATTGTCATCCTAATACTAAGAGGTCTTCAAATAATACTTCAATTTCTGTTCTCAGCTCTAGAAGCCAAAGTTCTTCTGCTTCTAATTCTACGTTCTCTTCTGTACCTCATCCAGGTCATCCTGCTCCTACTATCAAAACATACCTTTCTTCGGCAAATATAACTTTGTACAAAATTTCTTCCGTCTCTAGTTCTACATCCTACTCTACTGCTCCTTCTGCTCGCCTTACTTACTCACTTTCACCCCAAACTGTACCTCCGCCACTATTGCAACCCATACTTCGAATTAGTGACTTGCATGTAGCTTCTCAAGAGTTTGTTACCGCTTTCTTAAATGATTCTACCCACGAAATTCCTGTCATGTCTGCAAGCACAAACACCGTTGAAGTGACAATAATTTATAATTTAGTCCACGAAGGTCCTGTTGAAGTTCACGAACCTGTATCTTTAATGTCTGAAACTGTAGTTGTCAAAATACTACATGCTCTTGCTTTCTTAAATGGTTCTACTCAAGAAATTTCTGCCGTGCCTGCAATAACAGCCGTAGCTAAAGTGACAATAATTCCTAATACGGATAGAGAAGGTTTTGTGGAAGTTAGTGAACCCGTAGCTGTGATGCCTGTTGCTGTCAGCTACCTGATCCTGTTTCGTTATCTACTATTGTTAACGAATCAGTTCCTATGGTGGCTGAAGTTTTGTCTCTTCTTACTCCGTTGTCTAACACTGATGCAGTCTTACTTGATTCTACTCTTCTATCGGACGTTGATGAAACGTTACCTACTCTTTCTCATTTTTCTGATGTTGACAAAATTCTTTCTGATTGTGTTTCTTTATCTCATGCTGACAAACTTCTACTTGCTTCTCTTCTTTTAACTAAGGTTGGTGAAATCCTAGCTGATGTCCTGTTATCTAATGTTGACGAAGGTCAACCTGATTCTGCTTCCTTATCTATTGTGGATGAAGTACCTCCTGATGCTGTTTGTTTTTGTACGGTTGATGAAATTCTGTCTGGTGCTGCTCCTCTCTTTCATGTTGATAAACTTAATTCGACTCCTTTATCTAACATTAGCGGAGGTCTACTTCATACTGTTTGTTCTTGTAAGGTTGATGAATTTGTACCCGATTCTGTTCCTTTAGTTAATATGGTTGAAGTGTTATCGGATTTTTCTTCTTTTCCTAAGGTTGATATTCCTACAGCCAATGCTGTTTTCTGTCCTAACTGTGATACTTCTAGTCCTTTATATAACGTCGTTGAAATTTGATCTACTTCTGTTGCTCTAGTTAACGTAACTGAGGCGTGCTCCCCTTACGTTTCGCTTTGTAAGGTTGATTCTCGTACAACCAATAATTTTCTCTTTCTACCGTGAATATTCTGACAATCCATGTTTCCTTTTCTACCGTTGCCCACTCCCATTACCTTTGTTTTCCTACCCCAATCTGTTAATTTTGCTGGAGGGATTTGTTAGGTTTATTTTCAGCTTAAATTCATTACCCATATTTTACTTGTTAATTCATAAACCTGCTTTACCATAATTTTGTTAAATCGATTCCGTTTCAATTCTTAAATTGTTCAACAACGCCCTATATAGTGTACCTGTTCAGTATAAGTCCGCTTAACATAATTATAACTCAAATCCACTTTGTTCTTAAAACGAAAATTTATTTGATAATTAAATAGTTTATATCCTGTTTTAGGTATCCGTTAGTTTGTTAAACTTTCCGATAACGTATAATGGTTATCTCTATTGTTCCAATGTAAAGAGTTGTTGAAGTAAGGTTGCGCACTATCCGATATAACCGGATTTTCCAGTTTTAATCGCGCATCCATAACGCCAGGATTTTGCAGTTCAAATTCGTGTTATTTGAACCATTTTTAAATTTGATTCTGCAGCTTGTGCGTAGAAATATTTTCTACATCATTCGTCACAGTACTTCAAAAGCAATGCACGTTTCTTTTTTGTTCGGCAAGTACGGAGTGTTTTGCGTGTATTGGTGAGATTTCCCGCGCGTACCCTTTCTAATCAGACTCTCTTTTTAGCTTTTTTTTAGCTGGAGGCCAAATGGGTTCTTTCTTTGTGTAGATCCACCTGTTCGTTGCCGTGGATCAGCTTCTTTTGTTTGTGGATCGCTGCTGTAGTTATGATGGGAGAGTAAATGGATCCTGAATACCGCGGCGTTTCTGTATTGACTCACCACCGACGGCCTACACGCTAAGTATCCGGACACCTACAGGTATGCAACTCGATTGTTTTTGTGTGTGTCAATGACATATTCCATATCAGCGTTTGGTGTAGTTACGTGACAAGAAACGTGACATTGAAGAACTATTGTTTGTTGCTGCTAATCCATATTATCGCTCTACAGGTGTGAGGTACCATTGTTAAAAATATTGCACAGACACCCGCTTATTCTTTTATACTGATTGGTTAATTTTACAAACGGTACTATGTACAATTTAAAAGATGTCTGACAAAAGCTTTCACACGTTAATTCTTTCCTACTAATTAGTTATTTTACAAAAAGTATTAGATGAAATTTTAAAAACGCTAGACAAAAGCTCTCACAGGTTTATTTACTACTGATTAATTTTATTTTGTGTGAAATACGAGATGCGCACTTCGTATCTAAATTTCTAAATTGTTCGTACAGTATAATTGTTTGCTGTGTAATATTAACACCTAATTTATTCTCTTTTTGCTTGCTTGTAGAGAAACCTTTATTTATTTTTATTTGTTAATAGATAAGCGTGAGCGATGTTTTTTTTTCTTTTTTTTTGGAATGTAGGCGAATCCCCCCACTCTCAGCGTTTGATAGTTAGCCTGGTATTTACTTTTCTTCCGGCTACGTCTAGGTACGTAGCAAATTTCAGATTCAGTTACAACAAAATACAAAAGAAAATACATAAAGAAAAGCAATCGACACTGGAATGACAATTTATTTAACATATAAGAACCGCACTAGAAAGTGGTTTAAAATAACAGAATGCACATCAATGTCTGTATATCCAAAGTATTAAACTTACAAAATCTACAGTTGGTAAATAGGCAGCAAAGTCTGCTGCTTATAGGTTTGCAAAAACCACAATATTTCACAGGTTCAAGTGTAGTTATTAGTGGACCAAAGAAACAGAAAAATTTAATATTGTAAAAACTTACACTGCCAGTTTTAGAGAGCTTAATGTGTGTATTCGGAAGCTTAATAAATCAGCTGCCACAAATTGTTAATGTGATCTTAGATTAGTGTATTGCATAAGGTGTGGGACATTTTGTAGTTGTTATGTTGCTGTAAAAGTCTCGTTATTCATTTGCAACATAATTTTAGGTATAAAGATAATGGACACTGCACACGTAGTTCAGATGCAGTTTGATTTATGACTGAGCATAAGCTTCGGGGACACTTGATCAAAACTACTAGACATTGCGAGTCAAGCACATGCCTAAAATAAAAGGCAGATTAAATGAATGTTTCAACATAATGGCTGAATTAATTTAAATGAAAACCTTTTGGGCGAATCGTACATAGAAGGTTATCATGCTTTATATCATCTCATTTTTGATGAGGTTCGAATGTATATAAAGTACACAATCGCAATATGCGTTGAATTTAATTACTTGTTTGTAATCTTGTAAGCCACTGTGTCATAGTCGATTAAGTCGGGAAAACTACGTGTCAATGTATCATGCTTTGTTAATACATCAATCGCTAGTATGTAAAGAAATATTAAGAACCATTTCTATTTTTGGAATTAAACCTTAATGCCTGACACTGTCTAAATAAAATTTAACCGAACATCTCTTAAAAATTCAAACTAAAGCAATGTCTTTAGTAAACTCCTCAATTATTTTAACTCTTTATTAATTCAGTTTTATAGAGATCGTTTGTTCGCTTAAAGAAGACGGAAAATTTAAAGGTAATGCCTTCTACTCTTATTGTTGTTAATTTTAGCTTAATCTTGCGTAGGTTTGCTGGTGTATAGTGGGATGCCTAAACTATTTCAATAGCATGGTCTAAGTATCAACCATTTACTCTAAAAAGTATTATTTCGTATTGAAATTTGTTTTGTTGTTACGAGTAGCAGATCCGATAATAGAGAATAAGAAAGATCCGTTTGGCCACCGTTTAATTTTTTTGGCGGAAAGCTTGGCCAAATTATGTGATTTTAAGAGTTTTAGATAGACCCTGCCACATGGCAGAAAAAGAGAAAATGTGTTGAGGAGTTAGGACTCTACAACAGTGGTTCTCAACCACTGTGTCACAGTCGCTTTAGTCTGGAAAATTGCTGACGAAAGGCCAATGTATTTAATAAAATTTCGAGAATATGCTTCGTTATTACTTCTGTCATTAGGATAAGGAGTATTGAGAGTCATTCGGTTTTTGGAATTAAACCCTACTGCCTGATGATGTCTAAATAAAATTAAAGAGTATATATCTTAAAAATTCAAGTCGAAACAATGTGTTCAGGTATTCCCTTAATTATTTTAACGCTTTATAGAATTTTTTTATAAAGTAGA
Organism: Platerodrilus igneus; assembly: GCA_036346225.1. Taxonomy (NCBI): domain Eukaryota; kingdom Metazoa; phylum Arthropoda; class Insecta; order Coleoptera; family Lycidae; genus Platerodrilus; species Platerodrilus igneus. The sequence goes on along the minus strand of JARFIW010001292.1, from coordinate 3,336,587 downwards.
AAATTACAACTTGTTTCTATTGAGATCTAATATTGACCATGTTAACATACAATATCACCAAACCTGTAAATATTTACTCGTTATGATGTTTATAACCGTGATTCACACGATTAGTTTGCATTGGTAGTTTAAAATTCAATGTCAAATAATGTTTTTTGCAAGTCTCAAACAGGAATTTTTTTGCGTACAAACCCTGAGCGTCCATTATGTACATGCACATATATGTTTGTGAACTGAATTTCAGCTTCGACTAGTTACATTAGCATTAATGTCGGTTTAATTATGTTGCACCCCTTTACCGTTAAAAACTGTCCCCTTTGGCGATCTACTTTCTCGATGTGTTAAAAGAGTGAATACGCCATGGGTTAAAACCGGCTTTCATATACTTTTCATCTAATTTATTTTTTTAGTTTTTCGATGAAGCAAACCGAACGCGAGTTCAAAAGGATTAAACTTTATTGTAAATACCTACTGACTTTTTTTAAAGTACACAAAATTTTGTGTTAACATGCAGTTTGGGTTGAAACCGATTTTTACGTATATTGCGCGCAACCATTGTAAGTTTGAGAAACTGTCCTTACCCCACTACAACTAATGTGGCTTTGTTCGAGTACAAAAACGATTACTATAGTCCATTCGCTTTAACTTGATGTCAAATGTAATAATGAAATGTTGACAGCTGTATGTAAATAAATACATAGAATTGGCTTGAAGTATACTTTCATTTATAACACAATAAAGATTGGCAGGTCTGTATGGTCCTGCCACCGATTCCTCTTGCCAATGGGAATATTCGTATATCTTTCATTAAATACATTAGAATATAAACTAACATTGGCAACGTAGCATTTTATCCATTTTTGACGTCATGCTAGAGTTAAAACGAATAGATTATAATAGATGTATTAGCTTCTAGCCTCAAATATAACTCACCATTTTCCAAACAATCAAATGCCTTGGGTACAGTATTTTCAATTGAGATACCACGAGTGATGCAGGAACTCACTGGACAATTTACTAAAAAGGTTTGTTTGCGGTTTATTTTGACAGCACACCATCAAGATAACTCAACACGTATTTAATTTCGTTTGGACTAGTAGCGGATCTAGGTGATGGATAGCAATATGCAAATAGTGCCGCAAGCATAACCGCTGCAGACGGAAATATTTTCGTAAGAAAGAATAGTGGAGATTTTTCAAAAAATCTCATTTTTCGAAAATCAACTTCTATAAGAATAAAATAAGATATTTGCTAGAGCAACTTACAATAATTTTGTTATATAACCAAAGTAGTAGGATTGGTGCATTCTGGGACAGCGCTGTCACCGCAGCGCCGCCATCTAACCTTGGTTTGCATGTAAATTCCCATAAGGAGGATCTGCTGGTGAGAGATTTCCTCCTTGCTCCCTTCTTGGTCCCCTCCTTGCTGGAACACCGCACATCAGCCATTTTGATTACGTCACACCCGCTTTCTTTGATTACGTTGCAGCGCCACCGACCTGAATTGCTTCACGTTTGTGGGTAATCACAGATCCACCTTATGAGATCCACCCATTAAATTCACCCAATCCACCGGATCCACCACTCGGAGCGTTTTTCTTAACGTATGATACATAAGTTTTGCAACCCGAAATTTTTTAAAACTAAACTGCAGGAACACAAATACTAACTACACCATGCACGACAACTCCAAATTTTGCTTATCACCTTAGGATTTCCAAGAATTTTTAACACTTTATTTCTTTTCCATTCACGTCTTATATCTAGATTCACGCTAAATTATAACTTTCCTGCAGCTCATGCCTAAAAAAATCCAAAACCCATTCTTAAAACTTTTTATTAGACAATTTTTACTAATGCAGTCTAAATTTTGTAAACCACATTTCTAAATACATATTCACAATTTTTAATCTTAACCTAGAACTCCTCACATCGGCTTATACTTATTAATATTTATTTCTAAATAGAGCACTTTTCGAAAGACCAATCGGAACCACGTGTTTTAAATTCCTCTGATTTTGTTTTCATGGTTTTGCTTAAGAACTCGTACATATTATCCAGATTACTAGAAGATGTTATAACCATATCTTTTGTGTTTAAGGATTTCACATCGGTAGTTTCTTTTCGCGTTTTTGTGTAGATGCCGTAGAGTTCACAATTAACTTATATTGCTGTATGTTGTACTCCTTTTCATTAATTAATCAAATAAACCGCTCTTTCTGTATCCAAAGAAATTCGGACACTCCATCGTCGACACTGGTGTTCTTTATGCGATAGTTAGCCATACGGTTGTTAAACGCTGTGCTAACCATTTCTACACCATCGTCGCTAGTAGCGGAAACTGTTGCATTTTTATGTCTGTTGCTCTTCAAGTGTGCGGCATACGTAAGAAAGTAAAATAGTTGTCCATTTTTGTAAAAGCGATATCGCAACACCCACAGCTGCTGACGGATGTATAAGCTTAACTCTGGACGATGTTACACCACGACGTTTATTCTGGTGTCGTTTGAGAGCATTTTTCCAGGTATAGGGAGCACCACAAAAGTTGCAATTAAAAATATTTTTCGGACAGCATTTTTTTTCGACCAGCTTCCAAATAGTGTGAATTATAACTAAAGCTTTACGTAGCGCCATGGTTTATATACATTTTGAAAACAACCGAAGATTGCCGAAGACACTCGAAGAGTGTGCAAGCGTGGTCACAAACCAATTAGCATTAATATCGTGTATTCCGTACATTCGTGGGTTGCTCATTTTCTAGAACGAAATCTTTCGCGTAGCGGTCGGTAGCACATAACAATTTCTAGAGCCGGCAAGTACTCAATACCACTAAAGTAGAGAATTAGATGCGACTGTTAACTTCCGCTTCCCTCTTAAAAGGTAGGAAAATCTCGATCAATCATCCGTCTAACTTATACTTCGACCCGATCCCATTCCGGTAATTTCCAAACATTTTTCAAACGACAATGGTCTAGTATTTTTAAACCTCCGAGGGACCTTTAAGTCGTTATCAATTACACGCTCGAGCTACCCGTAAACTAACATGTAGTAACAGTGCTCTGTATAATACATGCATACCCCTTTCTCTGTGCGACTGCTATTCTTGTAATTAGTTGAAAAAATCAGTCGTCTTTTTTACTGCTAGGACAGCTGCAATGCACTATCCTACACTTTCTTTGTAAGCATAGCACATCGCGCACTTCTTTTGTCTGATAATTAAATTTTGCTCATGTAGGCTTTTACACCTTTCACATATTTAAAGATCTTATACAATTGATTAACCACTTTTGACTATTCTAATGAGAAGCGCCATGCATCTCGCCGCACCGTTCTTTTTGAATCCAACGATCCGATTGGCTTCCACACACTAACACCTAACGTATCTTTCCTAGTATTTGTATAAACAAAAACTACCGGCATAGTCATGTCCGTACGTGCTCACATTTTTACTGCTAAACCGAATTTTACTTTTAAGTCCGCTGCGGTTGGGGAAAATACTATTACTTCACATGACTGATAAATCGAGATTTGTCTTACAGCTACTGTTAGATAAAGTACCTCTTCTGTGGTTTTTTCCGTTTATTTTCCTGTGTCTACTTCTACTCGTTAGGTCATATGCTTCAACTGCGACCAACCAAGTCATTTGTCTACAAATTGTACTCGTCCTTAAGTACTCCAATGCCATGATTGCGGTCATAAGGGAGTTACTCGACACAACTCTGCGAATTGTAGTTCAACTAGTAATTAGAACCAAATTTCCTCTCTCTCTATAGTTCTACGTTTTTCTCTGTACTTTGTCCTGGTTTTCCTACTATCAGCATAACATATCCTTTTCAGGGATATGAGCTTTTGAACAATACCATTGATTTTTATGGCTATCACGTCACTACTTACCGAACACTCCCTAATTGGAAACAAATTTCTTCTGTCCTTAGCTGTTCGAATGATGATCGAACGTATCTTACATATTCAGTTTTACCTCAGTCTGTGTCTCTTCCACAAATTCAGCCAATAGTTCAAACTAGTGACTTACAGGTAGCAACTAAGGAGTTTGTTCCTGCTGCCTTAAATAATATTGCCCAAGAAACTGCTGACGTGTCTGCCATAACAGATGTAACCGAAGTGACGTTGACTAATAATACTGAAAAGGAAAATCTTGTTGAAGCCAGTAAACCGGTATCTATAATGACCGTTCTTGTTGAGCAAGTTTTACCTAATTCTGTTTGTTTATGTGATGTTGTTGGGGAAGCAAATCCAATTATAGCTGTAGCTCTACCCGATTTTGTTCCTTTACTTAGTGTTGATGAAATTCTGCCTGGTTCTGTTCCTTCATCTGACTTTGATTAAGCGCTACCTGCTTCTGATGCTTTATCTAATGTTGATCAAGTTTAACCTGCTTCTGTTCCTTTATCTAACGACAATGAAGTTTTACCTACTTCTGTTTTTTTATCTAACGTTGATGAAGCGTTATCTGCTTCTGTTTCTTTATTTAACATAGCTGAAGTTGTATCTTGTTCTGTTACTTTTTCTAACGTTGTTACTCTTACAGCCAATGCTGTTCTTTTTTCTAACGCTGTTTTTCTTACAACCAATACTAAAAACAAACAAGCTTTTTCCATAACATGTAACGAGTTTTCTAAGCCACAACAATTACTACCACTTCTACCATCGCAATCATCTCCTCAACCGCGTGTTACACCCACCACACACACCCCTTGTTATTCATGTTTTGTAGAAAACTGCCCAATCAATACCTCCACCTGTTCCGGTATCTCAAGCCACAAAACCGAAAAACAAGAGAAATAATATAAGAGAAATAACCATAAAAGGTGCCTTATGGGACGATACTGGCCTGGTTGCATTTTATGACAATCCTAATATTCCTAATCCCGTTTCGTTTTATTGCTAGCGGCAAAAATGTTTTAAGCTCCATTCTTAGTCCTCGCGCCTCCAGATTATTACATCGACTTTACTCTCATTACGATTTTTCTACTTATTTTCTTGTTTTCACGGGTTTTTCTTCTTTTATTTCACTCTACCTCGTATGCGTCCGGATTAAAATAGTTCTATGGTATGACTTGTCTGTCATAAGAAGCGACTAAAGCAGTCCAACTCACCCCTTCCCCACTCACACAAACGCACACAATCTTCATACACACATATTTTTGCTTGTTCTTCATTTCCTTCGTTTCTCTCTTTGTACTGTGTCGAATGTGATTCAGAATTAGAATAGTTCCACGGCACGACCAGCACGTCATAAGAGGCGACTAAAGCGGTCCAACACGCACACACACACATACATACATACACACAAACACGCACACACACACACACACACGCACTTGCACACGCGCACGCACACGCACACGCACACGCACACGCACACGCACACGCACACGCACACGCACACGCACACGCACACGCACACGCACACGCACACGCACACGCACACGCACACGCACACGCACACACACACAAACACTCACATACACGCACACGCACACGCACACGCACACGCACACGCACACGCACGCACACGCACACGCACACGCACACGCACAGGCACACGCAGAGGCACACGCCCACGCACACTAACACGCACACGCACACGCACACGCACACGCACACGCACACGCACACACACACAGACAACGACACATATATCCGTACATAACTACACTAGGTTTCGATTTTGTTTCCTTTTCGTGTTGTTTCTTAGGGTATTTTATTTTAGTTCTGCTTTTTCGTTTCTTTTGGTCCACTTTTCTTTTCCTTTCATTTGGCTGGTATTTCTTGCTGTTAGTTCTCATGCTAACTTGATTAAATTTTTCGATCCATTTTTTCTGGTATATGCTTTCTAGACTTTTTCTTCTTAAACCACGTGCTAGCCGACCTTTGTACCTAGTTAACGATTCGTTTCTTCGGTTATTTGCTTGATACAGTTCTTGGTTACCACAATTTTAAGTACCTCAATCTTTCAATCATGTATTCTCGTTGTTTCCTTGTATACTTTGAGGCTTGACAGTTATTGTTGCGTTTTGGCTTGCATTGTTGGCTTTCCTTCTCGTTCCTTCTCCTACTTTTTGGTTTTTCGCGCAAATTCAATTTTTTTTATTGAGGTTAAAAATTTAATTCTTTCTTTTCTAGAGATATCCGTCCTCCGACGATATTTGCAGTATTAGGTCATTCCATCTTTGTCTTCGGTAATTGCTACTCTAGGCCTTTTCCTTTTCTTATTACCTTTATATTCCTTGACCTGGTCTGGTGTATTGGGTCTTCGAGCCAGAAAAAAATTATTTTGTCTGTATTTGTTTTTTTTGGGTTTTCTGAAACGAATTTTCTTTTGGTTTATTCTATTAGTGTATGTTGGTCCTTCGAATCGGATAAAAACTCTTTTTGTTTGTTTTTGATTTTTTTTTTGAGTTTTTAAAACGAATTTTTCTTTGGTTCGTCTTACTGGTGTTCTGCCTAGTTAGTTGCTTCTGCTTCCTACTCTGATCATTTAATTTTGCTCAGTGGGAATTTGTTACGTTCCGTACCTGTTATTAAAATTTGGTGCATAGATTAATTTAATACTTCATCATCTGGTACTGTTTCTACGGTTAATTACGTGTATTAGCAAATCCGATAGCTTTTGTAAATTGAAATGGTTGTCTATTTATCATCCTGCAGAGTTTGTGTTGAATATTCAGGTATAAAGCCGAAGGCACTTCAAATTTATTTTGAGTTAGCCGTAACAATTACAATTATTACTATCAGTAACAAAGTTAAATGTCTTTAATCTGTTTGTTCTACTTCGGTAACGTGATAGACCTCCGGTTTTATTATTATAAGGCATAGAAATTTATTTGATTATCAAAGGTTAAATATATGTATTTCTTCAATAGGTTTTATTAGTACATGCAGTTATGATTTAAAAATAGCAAATTACTCTCTCAATATAATATTAAAAGCTGGTATCCATTCATCAAGACTCTTGCTTTAAAAATATTATAATACATTCAACAAAGTGGTTGTTGATTGTTAAAGCATTTGTTTAAAAAGTATCGCATTCATTATAGGGAAGTGTTTTATCAAATGGGTTTTCCGTCACCAGTTGTTGTGGCTTTTGGTCTTCTAATGTTTGTTATTCGAGGGATTCGTTGTAAAACTTTTATTATAGAACGAGCTAAAGACTGAACGTTTCAAATTATGAGACATTTCTATGAAAATTTACAAATGGATTAATAACATGGAATTCCAAAATCATTCGGTACAAAGCTGTTACTTTTGAGAGACGAACATTTTCTAATAAGGAAATTATTTACGACTGTTGGTGCTAAATTCCGTTCAACTAATGCAATTCATTTCTAGTAATATGTATAGACATATGCTACATCAGATAACGTTGTGTTACTAGCTGCTGGTCAAATGATTTAAATAGTTACTCCGCTCACTGTTCCTTCTTAATTTAATTCGCTTGGTTTTCTAGGAAAAAATTTTGGCATGCTCTGTCATTTGAAACGCCCATGTGGGACCGGATCAAAACGGCCAACTCATCTATAGGTATTCCTATTTCATGTTTGCGTCGCTCTTAAGACCCACATCAGAAAAAACTGCGTCTGGTTTTGTTAATTACGCTTTTCCGGTTGCTCATCGCACAAATGGAGGTATTATGGTGTTAAAATTAAACGTACCTCACTCAAGCTGGCGGAATATACTTATCACTACCTACGAATTAAAATGGTTTTTACCTAATCCTTGTTAATAATTACAGAACCCCAAAATATTTTATGTGTAAGTCACCAAATTTTTTTTAAAATTCTGTGGATAGATTACATATTCTTGTACTACCCCGCCTGTCAGTGTAGTTGATAAACGACCCTGGGTAGAAAATTTTGTAAGGGCAAAAACGCTTCGAGCTCTGATCTCAAAATTGCTAAAATAAACTATCGATTGACCAATACGCAAAATGAAAGCTCATTCTAGCTTAATCTACGTAATGATACTGAAATATCTTTTAGGTTGCAACAACAAAGTTGTACCAGCAGTTTGAATCGTTAAATTCTTCTTTATGGTTATTTGTTTTGGCTTACAAGTACATAGTTCTCATTGAAATTAAATGCATTGAATAGTTCTTAGTTCCAAATTTTTAAAGCTTGATTTGGTAATTACCTACAATTACGCGATTTGTTATCTCTAAAGAGCTGTCAGTATAAAATATACTAATAATATTTGCTAATTAATGAAACTACTATTGGGTCGATTATATGGTATAATTGAAGGTGAATATTCTATTATATAAAAATTTATCCTAAATTCTGTCACCACAATCTCCGCACAAAGCAACTTAGCTTTACGTACGAATGCAGCGTTTCAATTTATGCTTTCATTAATATACAAGGTATTAAAGCTATATTTAGACGTCTAAAACAACGAAGTTAGGTCGCAAATTTTTAACATAGAAATTCTTGCTGCAGTTTTAAAAAATTAGAACACGAAATTTATTTGCAATGCGTATGAATGATTAAGAATATTATACAGGACAATTTTTAATAAGAGGACGCTTACGAGGTACCTCTGTATTGAATGCAGTGATATGAATGAGAAAGGTCTTACAAATAACTCAGTCTGTTCGACCCCCTACAGTACATTTTCGAAGTATAATGGTAACCTCAGCGCAGTGTTTTACCCCATACTGGTATAGCACAATACTTGGTTAATTGGATTTTCCTATATTGTGCTCTACAAATATATTAACGTGCAAAACATAACTTACAATGCAATTCGTCAACATTGAAACGCGGTACAGGTTTATAAATTTATAATAATGTATGCTTATAATTGAAAATTCTGTAGTTCGAAATATTAAAGCCATTATGAAAATAATTTCAAAACGTATTGCATAGAATGAACATGCTCAAAGTTTGGGCATTTGACGACATTTTCTGTGTATTTCGTAATGTTTTAAGTGTTTCACTTGGATTACTTTATATTATATTGTAATTATTCGAAATCAAATCCAGTTCGCTGAAAACTCTAAATGGAGCTGTTCTTATCTAGGCAAGTAAAAACCTTTTGTTTATAAATACAAAACCATCCGCATATATTAAGAAACCACGAATTGCATGCACACGAACGGTTTCGATACCAGATTCGGTACCATCGTCAGGTTGTAACGTAAAAAAATGTTTAAGGTACGCAATTTAGTATAATTTAATATCAACCTGTATTTGATTCAAAACAAGTTTAAAGATTAAAGTTGTAGAATTTACGTCCTTATACTTTTAATAAGAGTACGTTTTACAAATATCATGACTATCGAGAAAATTTTACACGTTTTCAAACAAAAATTCTTGGATTTGTCTAACTAGCTAGTGAAAACATAGCTCGTTTAGAGTCGTTTAGAGCCTTTTTTGAATGGGCGATCTGTCTAATCGGGTCACATCCACGCGATTTCTTAAAGGGCTACGAAGATTTGGGACCGAAAATTTGTGTGGAGACGCCGAATGCCGAAATCATTTTCTTAAGTGATGGCCAGTAGATAGGTACTCCGTCTTCAGGTAACAATAGTCAGTCATCATCATCGTCAGGTTTTCAGTCCTAGAACTGGTCGAACGCGTACCCTCATTGTTTCCTAGTCTGAACCAACCTTCACATTTCCTTGCAATTTGCACAGTCTGCATCTATCACTACCTGTGTGCAAAGTCCGATCTCGGTCTACCTCTACCCTCTTTTTCTATCTCTGTTTGTAGTATATCCCGTACTATTCTCCAGAAATGCCTTAGAACGTATCCTGTCCTTCTATTTCTACTATTTTTTCATTTACCACGGCTATCTTTATTCCTCTACTATTTCTACAACCTATTTGTTATTAACTTTGTCTGACCATGCTACCATCCTCATACATCTGGAGCACAACATTCCAGAAGGCTTCTATCTCTTTTAGTCTGCTTTTCCTACTGTCCCTAATTTATAGCTGTACTGTGCTGTGCTCCACACTAAGTTTTGAACAGTTTTCTTTTGTATCTATGTTCGTTGTCTTTGAACATAGTTGCTGTTCATTCTTGTTTGATGCAGTCCGGTCAATTTCTATTGTTTTATAGTTATATACCCTATTTCCCCGATATTCTATTTAGTGGTATGTGACGGGGGTAAGCAGCCTTTGGTTGCCAAGTTCCCCTAGCACCTGAACCTTTGTCGAATTAAGTTTTTCTAATTTATCCTTTCGTACAATCAACATTAGTTGAAAATATTTTACAACCAACACCTGTAGTTGTTTAAAATAATCATCTGATTTAAGAGCACTTATTTTTTCGTCATTGGGTTTTACATCTTGAAACTGGCTGGACTTGTCCCTTAGCTTATTTATGTTCTGAGCTAGCCTACACAGTTCCCTGCAATTCTCACAACAGCCGATATACAACTCGATTTCCTTCTATTGTTTTCTAATTATATGCCCTATATCACCGAGATTCAGTGGTATGTGAAGAGGGTTAAGCAGCCTGTGGCTGTCAAGGATTTTCCAACACTTGGACATTTGCCGTATTAGTAGTTTTCAAGTAAATCCTTTCGCACAATTAACATTATTTGAGAGTATTGCAAACCCAATATCTGTAGTTAATTCTAATAATCACCATGTTTAAGTACAGTTTTTATTTTTGGCATTAGTTTTTCCATCTTGCGACTGGTTGGTAGCGTACCTCCATTGATTTCGATTCTGAGCTAGCCTACACATTTTCCTGAAATTCTCACAGCCTACATCTTTCACTATCTGTGTGCAGTAGTCTAACCTAGGTCTACCTCTATTTCTCCTTCTTCCCATCTCTGCTTCTAATATATTCCGCACTATCCCCGCATATCTTAGTATGTGGCCTATCATCCCACCTCTCCTATTTTTTACTGTTTTCTACATAGTTCTTTCTTCCCCTACCATTTCAAGTACCTCTTTGTTCTTAACTTTGTCTGGCCATGGTATCTTCATCATACGTCTGTAGCACCATATTTCAAAAGCTTCTACCTTTTTCTTGTCTCCTTCTCTTAATGTGCAGGTTTCACAGCCATACAGTGCTGTGCTCTACACATATGTTTTAAGCTATCTTTCCTTGTTTCTATGTTTGTGGTATTTGAACACAGTAATTGCTTTTTCTTGTTAAATGTAGCACGACCTTGTGCTTAACCTCTTGTAAGTTCCCGTTACCTATTTGTATTCTTGTTTTTGATTTGTTTTCCTCTCTTTTGCATACTATAACTTTAGTTTTATTTTTGTTAATTTTCATACCGTATCTCTCTGTTAGAACTGTTTCCATTTCATTAAGAGCAGCTTCTATTCTTCTTTGCTAGATGCTAATACAGCTATATCATCTGCAAATATAAGCATATCAATCTTTTGTCCTACATATTAATTCCAAATGTCTTCCAGTATTTGACAGTATTCATTGCCTCTTCTATTAAAATTAATGGGAATAGGGCACATCCCTGTCTTACCTCTTTCTTAATGTTTACTTCTCTACTTTCTTGCTCTAATTCTATTACCGTAGTTTGCTCTTTGTATAAGCTATGTACTATCTGCCTAAAACTCATACCAATCTTTTTTGTGTATTTCGAACATTTCTTTCCATTTTACATTGTCGAATGCTTGTTCCAGATCTTCAAATTCTATATACATATATATATATATATATATATATATATAAGCAAAATAAATATTGGGGATACAGTCAGATTGGGCATGGATTTAATATAAACTTCTTATAACCATTTCAAGCTTTCGAAAATGTTTATTTTCTTCATCAGGATACTAAAAGTTTATAATTTAACATTTATATGATAAAATTCTATAGGTTACTTACGATTATAAAGTTTACAATTATATAAACATTAAATGACATCTATATGACATGGACAGGTTTTTTTTAATTTTTAAAAACTAGTATAACACTTTTTAGTTTCTATTTTTATTTTTATCAAGACCTATAATAACTATGTTACTTTATTTAATTAATATCTTTACTACATTAACTTTAATTTTGCATATACTTATAAGAAACTTTTAAATGTACGCGTATGAACAAAAACCTGTCCATGTCATATAGATGTCATTTAATGTTTATATAATTGTAAACTTTATAATCGTAAGTAACCTATAGAATTTTATCATATAAATGTTAAATTATAAACTTTTAGTATCCTGATGAAGAAAATAAACATTTTCGAAAGCTTGAAATGGTTATAAGAAGTTTATATTAAATCCATGCCCAATCTGACTGTATCCCCAATATTTATTTTGCTTATACATTATAAAAACAGTCAATATTACTAATTTTATATATATATATATATATATATATATATATATACGTTTTCCCCCTTCTTTATTGTTTTCTCCATTATCACCCTCAGAGCTAAGATAGGCTTCCGTGTTTCCCTGTTTCGCCTAAACCCAAATTGATCTTCTCCTAGTATTTCTTCAGCTCGTTTTTCCTTTCGCTTTTGTACAATTCTAGTTAATATTTTTAAAACGTGTGCTGTCAAACTTACTGTTTAAAAATTTTCACGTTTATCCGCGCCTCTTTTTTTTGGTATAGTTACTATAATGTTACGTTTGAAATTTTTGGGTGTCTCGCCTGTCTCATACATATAGCTTACAATTCGGAAAGGACGTTCTGCTACTGCTTGTCCAGCGGCTTTTAGAGTTTCAGCTTGCACCTTATCTGTACCCGGCGCCTTACCATTTTTCAGACTCTTTAATGCTAATTCAAGCTCATCTCTAAGTATAGAATATCTCAGGTCATCATTTTCAATGTCTGATTCCTGTTCCAATGCTGTTAATTCCTCTCCTGAATATAAATTCCCTATATATTTCTGCCATCTAGCTACTTTCGGTACATTTTGTATAATGAGGTTCCCTCCCGCATCCCTTATATTTTTGCTATATGGTTTTATATGCCTAAAATTCTTTCTAATTAATATGTATGCTTCGTCTGTCTTTCCTATTTCCATCTTAGTTTGTACCTCGTTGCACTTTTTACCAATCCACTGTTCTGTAGCTTTCCTGTATTTGCGAATAATTTTCCATTTTATGGCTTTGTATCTCTGTTTTCCTGTTTCGTCAGATTTATTTTTGTATTTTTGTCTTTCTGCTGTTAAATTCAGAATATCCTCTGTTATCCATGGTTTCTTTTTTTTTTGTGTATACTCCAGAATACCACTAGCCGCCAAGTCTAAGCTGGATTTAATGTTATTCCATTCTGTTTCTACTTTTTTAGTATAAGAAATTTTCCCGATATCTTTCAGCAATTCATTTCACCTTTTTCAAACCTTTCGTGGATATCCTTATTTTTTAGCTTCTCAAAGTCAAAGTGCCTTTTTCCGTTCTTTTTTCAGATTTTTAAATTTAAGTGCGGACTTCATAATTACGATGTTGTGGTCAGTGTCCATATCTGCTTCCGGATAGCTTCTATAGTCTTTTACTTGATTTGTAAACCGTTGTCTAACAAGAATGTAATCTATTTGATATCTTCCCATATTTCCTGACATCCTCCACGTGTATCGTCTTCTAGCATGATGTTAAAATAATATATTTGTGATGGTTAAGTTGTTCTTGTCGCAAAATTCTACCAGTCTATTTCCCCTGTCATTTCTCGTGCCTAAACCAAATAAACCTACTATCGCTTCTTCCCTACCCTCACCTACCACTGCATTAAAATCCCCCGTAATTATTAAATTTTCATGTCCTTTTACGCATCTTAGTATGTCTTCGATATCTTTGTAGATCACCTCTACCTCTTCCTCACTGTAGCTAGAGGTGGGCATGTATACTTGTATTATTACTGTATTTACCGGTTTAATTTCAAATCTAACCATGAGTACTCTTTCGTTCTTTTGTAAGTAGTTTCCTACACGACGTCCTATCTTTTTTCGCATATCTATCCCCACACCCGAATTTCCTTCCTTTGATCCTGTATGAATTACCCTGAAGTTTCCACTCCAAAAAACCCCCGCCTCTGACCAGCGGACCTCGCTGATTCCTACTATGTCTAGTGCTGACCTATCCATTTCGAATTTCAGGATCTCTAGCTTACCTACTTGTTTTATACTTCTGACATTTTACGCTCCCACTCGCAGAATGTTCACGGATCTTTTTCTATTCTCTCGGATCACATCCCTCGAAGTAGTCTCCTCTCAGAGATTCAAATGGGGGACTATTTTACCTCTGGAATTTTTTACCCCGGAGGATGCCATCATGTTTAACAATTTCTGTACGCAGTAAACTTTGAAGGTAATGTGGTGGTTTTCCGTTGCCTTCCACATCGCAGTAGTGTGTCTTAGAATGTCATACCGATCCCTATGGTCTCTGCCACTCTAGGTACCGAAAAAGCTGCTGCCCTCTTTCGGGGACCTGTCTGAGTCTGTTTCCTCACTAAAGACGCCACTAGTTTGGTTAAACCTAAAGTTCGGCTCTTTAGCTCATTGAAACGCGCAAGGCATTTTACCTGTTCTATTATTTTAGAACGTCGTCAAGGTGCAGGTCCGTTCAGAATGGAATAGGAAGTGTAAATTACAAATTTATCAGACTGATATTTAGCGTTTTTGGTATTTTAATGCAACAATTTAGCGTTTGGGCAACCTAATACCATATATTTCATTCAATAAATTTTTATGTTGGAATTAAATCAAAATAAAGAAACGACTTTTGCTAATTAAATTATCTAGATTAAGGATATTATATGATTGGATTCAATGGAAAATAATTTTGCGTTGTCCTGAGATAACATTACAGGATAAACAATTGGTTGAAAATTAGCCTTAGTTATAAGGTCAGCATTCCTGGAAGAGTCACAAGTGTTGCCGGCCGTCCCCCTTTGTGTGGTTTAGTTTTGTTCTATTTCGAATGTATAGAAATGGGTAAGTGATTTATTTCTTGTGTTGTTCGAAGTCATGACAATACTAATCCGTTTTTTGAAGCTAAACGTTTTAGTAAATAAATACATCTTTCCTAAGCGAAACGTTAAACTTTTATAAAGTAAAAAAACGCTACTTTTCATCTTTGTTGTAAACTTAGATTATAAAAACCTTGAGTAACTATGAACATCTAATTATTAACTTTATTTCACAAAATACTGCTTTCTATTGTGAAATTTTTCTAAATATGATAATTATTGAAATTCACCAATATACTTATTTTAACATGGATTTAAAAAGAAGTTGCTTATTTAAGAGTGGTCTTTCAAACTAAAATTAATGCTTCAAAAGTGTTAGTGGACCATTTACACTTCAATAAAGTTTTATTTTGTATTTATTTTTGTCTAGGAGGAGACCCACAAATCGTGGTCTTGGTTTAATTAATTATTTATTTACCCTTCAGGCATAAAGTATAAAGGATTGGTTGATCAGTTTCTTTTTAGTGTTGGGATTTATTAAGAGTCAAACGGGTTTCTGCGTTTTACCCAAAACTCTTACGTTCGTGTTGTTAAAAGGTAACCTCCATGGTGTTCTCCGTTTTTGTGTTTCGAGTGTTACAAAACAAAATCAGCCCACAACCTCGCCTCATGCCAAAGCTATGAAGTAATGTTCAAAGTTAACCGTTTACCTAATTAGGAGTTTTTTTTTCTTTTAGCCACTTACTAACCAACTTCAGCCTGGGCTATTGTCATATTTAGGAAACCTCCGTATAATAACGATTACCAAAATAAAAAAATAAACATCCTTCTCTTATTGTAAACGCATGGTACTGGAAATACCAAGATATAGGTTTTCAAGTCCTGTCCAAGACCTTGTATTTTCCTTCTTTCAATTACTAGCTCGATTTGAAATGATCATTTGGGCTTTGCATAAAGGTCTAAGTTATTATTTCATTTTATTTACTGTAATACGATAGTATTTATATATTGCTGTGATATACTCCTTTGAATGCGGGAACTGGGTCCTTTCAACAAAAAAATTCTAGTCCCACCGATTGGGCGTCATAAACTGCTGTGATCCTGGTTTCGCTTCAGCTGCTCACCTAATTTTATAAACCTCCTCATTCATAAAATTAAACAACACATTCCTACCACAAACATCAACGTTAACTCTATTTACATCAATATTCAGAATACATTAAATTTTCAAATTAAATTTCAGCATAAAATTCAGTTTTAAAAAGAATTTCAAGATTAATTTTATTATCACTTTAACGTGCATCCAGAATTAAAGTCCTTGTTGGATGCCTACTAATTAATATAACAATATAAGCAGACCGGAGTCTGAGTATAAAGGAGCATCTACCACCCTTTACGTTAATTAACCAGGTTCGTCTAATTGAGCTCAAAGACATACCCAAAGTTTCATCATAATTCAGAACATCAATACTAAATACCCTTTCTACTTAAACAAGCAAATTTCATCTTAAAATTAAAATTTTATGGTTAGTACAATTTCACTAATGTCCATTTAAAGTAAATCAATTATAAAGTTATTCAACACACACAAAAATGTCAAACAAAATAGTATAATTTACCTGAAGATTACTGTCCTCGTAGCTTCAATGTACATCGTCCCTTTAGTTAATCACACCATTCCAACAGGATTATATTTACGGCTTCTAATTCTCAACGCTTTTAAAATTTTCTCCATCACCATTTATTTAAAGTTGTTTCTGGGCTTTTCCGGAACTCATCTGTGTATATCTGACCCTGGTTTTGTGGATCCAGACACGTATTTGAACCATTTAATTATTAACACCCCCGAAAAATAGCAGCGAAATTCATGCGTATTTCACCAATATACGCCAAAACTGCCTACTTTTGTGTATACATTTGTCGTCGTAAATTTTGCTAATTGGTACAGTGATACTAAATTTTATTACCTTGTATCTAAGTGCACTGAAGTACATTCATGTTAGCACGTAAATAACAAACTATTTTGAATCACTAAAATATACGAGCAAAATTTTAAATTATTTTATCAAACTAAAATGCACTGTTTAACATCTTGAATCAAGTCGCGGATGTAAGAGCTTTTAACGCATCGAATAGTCAAAAGTCTAAGAGACCGAAATTCATATTACCACCGGTATATATAGCGAATAGCCGGCACGTCGCTTTTGTCCTCAAAACAGACAATTCTTAAGAATTTCTCATTCTATGTTCCCAGTCCGTCGCTCGCGCGTCGGTTTTACGAATTTTCACTCGCCCCATTTAAAATCAGAAATTCTCACACGGCACGCAAACATGTCCGAGAAAACTAATTAATTTTGTACAGAAATTGTTGTTTCTACCTCTGATATTTGCATCCTATTTTCAACCAATTGTGACCCTCGTGACGTTGCTTAAATCACGCCTTTTACTATATGTGTCTTTGCTTGACGCATTTTCTCTTTCCTTTTCTAACCTGTTCGTATTGGTGCAAATTGATATTCTTTATTACCGATTATATTTTAGTCCATGTGGACTATCTGGGTTTAATAACCCCGTATCGCACCTTCTCGTGAATATTAAGCCCCGGTTTCTTCAAGATTCTTTGTAAACATTAATTATCTGCAAACTTTTTGCCGAATGAGCTTTTTAAATAAACCCTGTTTTGTATTTCGTGCTAAAGCATCTGACCGTTTCCAATATCCTTAGAATCGACATGTTTATCTAAACAAATTAAACTGAAATTGCCTTTTAAAATACGCAGGTTTGTTCAAACATCCTACTTCTAACTAACACTTCTAGGATTTGCATTTTATTGGGTTTTTACAAGTTTCTGTAGATATTATCTGTACGTTTTGTTCGATACCGGTTACTTGAAATAGAGTTAATTAAGATAAATTTTGCACGTAATTTCCATTTGTTAAGGAATAATTACATTACACGCAGAGCTTTTTAATACTGCTTCTTTTGATATAAAGCGTCTTGTACATGATTTAAATCTTTTATGTTTAATGAAACTAATAAATTTTTATGCTTCACGGTTTTAATAACGCGTATTATCTAATAATATTCATTATACACGGTGATTAAAATTATTTGATGTGATTATTTAATTTTCTACCCTGGTCTAAATATGAGTATTTTCCCCCTATTTGAATACAAATAATCCCACTTATTTGAATGCAAATATTAAGCATTTAGCCCAAAAAAAAAAATTACAAAAAAATTGCCTATCACTCTCTACCCTTATCTATCTAACTTACCTACCTTATCTCCAATTCAAAAAAATATTTACACCTATCCTATATCCCTATCCTATTCCTAACTTTTAACTAATCTTGACTCTACTTTACTTCCCCCTACCTAATCCTATATGCCTATCCTACTCTTACTCTATTCCTAACTCTCCACTAATCTTCTATGAAATATCTACACTTAACCTATCTTATTTTCTTCCTACATTTACTCTTTATTCTCATCCTAAACCTATTCCTAATTATCTCCCATATTTATCCTATACCTAGCTTTACTTTCTATAAACACTTACTTCTACTCTTCTATCTACACCTATTCTATCCCTATCCTATTTAAATCTAACTCTCTTCTTGACCCTCCATGTCTTTCTTCTTACCATCCTAATACTCTTCATCCCTATCTCTCCCCCTTCTATATCTATACTTAACATCCTTATTATCTCCCATACCATAAACTTATCATCCCTATTATCCTGACTCTTAAATACTACTTCTTCTTCAGTCCCTACACTTGTCTGTTTCTCATTTATTATTGTTTCCCTTTCTGCCGACAAACCAAACGATACTTCTTTAAAATTATCGATTTTTCCCTCTATGGAAAATCCTATGTACCTTCTAGAATGCTTGTGTAATGGAATCCGCCAGAATGAATCCCTTAAATCTACTTGATTAAAAACAAACTTGCCATCTTTACTTAATTTCGCCTTCACCTGCTCCTGATATGCTGCTTCTACCCCCACTACTTCTGCATGTTTTTGTATTAAAGCTTGAACCTCTACTCTCCTATCCTCTGGACATCTTATTGTGTTGATCTGTTTACCTTCATCATCCTCTACCTCTACTACATTAATACTAAACCCCGTGTCATCCTCTGTGACTTCATAACTGCCCTTCCATGGCACTACCCTATCCTTAATCCCTATTACCTTCCGTTCCATATCTATCAACACCCCTAACTTCATCATACAGTCAACACCTAAAATGCTCTGAAACTTCAGTCCAGGTACAATTACAAACTCCTGTTCACAGCTTAAACCTCCTATATCTATCCTAAGCACCACAACACTATTTACTACAGCAAACTTCTTTTTATTTGGAGCTACTAAATGACTACGCTTTATAGGCATAATTCTATCACAAACCTTATCCCTAATTTTGCTGACGAATTCCTCCGATATTAAACTCGCCTCTGCCCCTGTATCAAGTAATACTTCTACATTATTCTCAAAAATTTCTAAATTAATAATTGGCAAACATAATTTTTCCTCAGTTTCTGGCTCTACTTCCTCCTCAATTTTGAAAAATTCACTTGGATGTTCATATACATTTACACTGAAATCTAGTGGTCTGTCGCGTTCTAAAAATCCTGTCCAGGTCTGTTTTCCCTACTCGGTCCTGGTCTAGCCGTCACCTCAGCGTACGTCCTAGGCGTTTCCACTCGTTCCGTGTCTGTATTAGCAGTCCCGCTCATGTCTGGTGAACTATTCATTCTGGTAGGTCCCGGTCTCTGTGCAGGTCCCCTTCCTAAACTATTACTCCTAACGTATGGTCGTCTCTGTTTCCAATTCTGTCGCTGGTATCCGTAATTATTCCCCCTTCTAGCATAGTTGTCCCGTCTATTGTCAAACCTAATTGTGTTGATCTGTCTTTCCCTGTTTTCCCGAGGTCGTCCACTACTTACGTCGTCGTACCTCTGCAGGTATTCCAAAACATTTCTCTGTCCACTATGTTCTGTAGTGCTACGTGCTGTCTTATGTCTACCTCGAAGTGTCGTGATAAATACTTAATAATTTGTCGGTCCGTCAGTGGTGGGTTCAGTTGCTTTGCTATGCTATACCTGCGTATAGCATATTGCTCCCTACTTCCTGAAAATTCTCCCTTAAATTTCCCTGTGATTAAGTCGTCTCGTACCTGATCTTGTCTGTGGTCACTCCAGTAGTGCTTTAGAAATTTGTTTTCAAAGTCCTGATACGTATCTATGTCCTGTCCTACTAAATTGTACCACGCTTCCGCATTGTCTTTTAATAAAGCCTTTATCGTATTTAGTTTAGTCTGTTCGTCAAATAAATTTCCCACTAGATTTCTTACACTATTAATAAAAATTTGTGGATTTACCCTGTTATCGCCATAAAATTTCATGTGTTGGTCCAATGATACTCCACCTGTAGAAAATCTGGGACCATCCCCCGTTAAATTTGACATGTTGTATTTAATACTACTAACTTCGCGTTCTACCCTGCCTAACTGATCCCTACATGAGTCCGTCACTTCAGTCATTTTACATTAATCTCTTCTTCACAGAACATGCGTACTTCGGACTTTAAATGTCCCATTTCCTGTCGAAGACCTGTAATATCACGCTCATTTTTTCAACCCTATTTTCAACTTTCCCCATCTTTACGGTAAGACTATTTTAAATTCTGAAACTTCTTTATTCGTCTTATCTATTTTCTCACTTAGGGTTTCCCTAACTCCTGTTAATGTCTCATTCATTCGGTCAAATTTTCGATTTGAGTCCTCTCGCTCTATTCGATTCATCGCTTAGCAGTTCTAATTTTCTGTTAGACTCCTCCATCGCTCTCTTCGATTCTTCACTCATCCTCTCTAACATTCTCAATATCATCTCGTTTCCTTGATCCCTGATTCCGTCCTCGACTGATCTCTACTGCCTCCAGCTTCTTCCATTTTAGAATTTTTTCGCACAATGCACTATCGTCACTTCCAATTTCCACTCCTTGACTCCTTAACCACTCTTTTCTCTGCCTACGTTCTACTCACTCACATACACTCAAAATACTCTTAAATTTATACACACACAGAAACTCTCTCTCTCAGATCGCCAGTTTCCTGGAATAGTTAAACACTATCTGGAATTCGAGCCCTCACGTTGTGGTCGCCATAAACTGCTGTGATATACTCCTTTGAATGCGGGAACTGGGTCCTTTCAACAAAAAAATTCTAGTCCCACCGATTGAGCGTCATAAACTGCTGTGATCCTGGTTTCGCTTCAGCTGCTCACCTAATTTTATAAACCTCCTCATTCATAAAATTAAACAACACATTCCTACCACAAACATCAACGTTAACTCTATTTACATCAATATTCAGAATACATTAAATTTTCAAATTAAATTTCAGCATAAAATTCAGTTTTAAAAGAATTTCAAGATTAATTTTATTATCACTTTAACGTGCATCCAGAATTAAAGTCCTTGTTGGATGCCTACTAATTAATATAACAATATAAGCAGAC
Organism: Platerodrilus igneus; assembly: GCA_036346225.1. Lineage (NCBI taxonomy): Eukaryota > Metazoa > Arthropoda > Insecta > Coleoptera > Lycidae > Platerodrilus > Platerodrilus igneus. The sequence goes on along the minus strand of JARFIW010001292.1, from coordinate 3,315,205 downwards.
CGAGTCTGAGTATAAAGGAGCATCTACCACCCTTTACGTTAATTAACCAGGTTCGTCTAATTGAGCTCAAAGACATACCCAAAGTTTCATCATAATTCAGAACATCAATACTAAATACCCTTTCTACTTAAACAAGCAAATTTCATCTTAAAATTAAAATTTTATGGTTAGTACAATTTCACTAATGTCCATTTAAAGTAAATCAATTATAAAGTTATTCAACACACACAAAATGTCAAACAAAATAGTATAATTTACCTGAAGGTTACTGTCCTCGTAGCTTCAATGTACATCGTCCCTTTAGTTAATCACACCATTCCAACAGGATTATATTTACGGCTTCTAATTCTCAACGCTTTTAAAATTTTCTCCATCACCATTTATTTAAAGTTGTTTCTGGGCTTTTCCGGAACTCATCTGTGTATATCTGACCCTGGTTTTGTGGATCCAGACACGTATTTGAACCATTTAATTATTAACACCCCGAAAATAGCAGCGAAATTCATGCGTCTTTCACCAATATACGCCAAAACTGCCTACTTTTGTGTATACATTTGTCGTCGTAAATTTTGCTAATTGGTACAGTGATACTAAATTTTATTACCTTGTATCTAAGTGCACTGAAGTACATTCATGTTAGCACGTAAATAACAAACTATTTTGAATCACTAAAATATACGAGCAAAATTTTAAATTATTTTATCAAACTAAAATGCACTGTTTAACATCTTGAATCAAGTCGCGGATGTAAGAGCTTTTAACGCATCGAATAGTCAAAAGTCTAAGAGACCGAAATTCATATTACCACCGGTATATATAGCGAATAGCCGGCACGTCGCTTTTGTCCTCAAAACAGACAATTCTTAAGAATTTCTCATTCTATGTTCCCAGTCCGTCGCTCGCGCGTCGGTTTTTACGAATTTTTCACTCGCCCCATTTAAAATCAGAAATTCTCACACGGCACGCAAACATGTCCGAGAAAAACTAATTAATTTTGTACAGAAATTGTTGTTTCTACCTCTGATATTTGCATCCTATTTTCAACCAATTGTGACCCTCGTGACGTTGCTTAAATCACGCCTTTTACTATATGTGTCTTTGCTTGACGCATTTTCTCTTTCCTTTTCTAACCTGTTCGTATTGGTGCAAATTGATATTCTTTATTACCGATTATATTTTAGTCCATGTGGACTATCTGGGTTTAATAACCCCGTATCGCACCTTCTCGTGAATATTAAGCCCCGGTTTCTTCAAGATTCTTTGTAAACATTAATTATCTGCAAACTTTTCGCCAAATGAGCTTTTAAATAAACCCTGTTTTGTATTTCGTGCTAAAGCATCTGACCGTTTCCAATATCCTTAGAATCGACATGTTTATCTAAACAAATTAAACTGAAATTGCCTTTTAAAATACGCAGGTGTGTTCAAACATCCTACTTCTAACTAACACTTCTAGGATTTGCATTTTATTGGGTTTTACAAGTTTCTGTAGATATTATCTGTACGTTTTGTTCAATACCGGTTACTTGAAATAGAGTTAATTAAGATAAATTTTGCACGTAATTTCCATTTGTTTAGGAATAATTACATTACACGCAGAGCTTTTAATACTGCTTCTTTTGATATAAAGCGTCTTGTACATGATTTAAATCTCTTATGTTTAATGAAACTAATAAATTTTTATGCTTCACGGTTTTAATAACGCGTATTATCTAATAATATTCATTATACACGGTGATTAAAATTATTTGATGTGATTATTTAATTTTCTACCCTGGTCTAAATATGAGTAATATATATATATATATATATATATATATATATATATATATAATATATATTTCTTTGTAGGTTACCTGGATGGAACGCCCCTAAAATTTTGTGTTATCACAAATACTTGCACCTACCTAAAAATGAAGCCCTATTTAGACTTGCAATTCATATCACCCTATAATGATACCTCTTAAAGATGCTTTCCAATTCGGACGTCAAAACCTCCAGCTTCCTCAGGGATATTCGTCCCGGCTGCTCACCTGTTCTCGGAAAATACTACCCTACTAAAATAATAGTTGACGGCCAAAAGTACATCACGCTTTATTTGAACATCCAGTTGCTATTCAAAAATTTCAGTTTTACATTCCTCATACATCTTGAATATTTAACAAATATTAATTTTAAAAAAAGTTATTTTAAATAAAATACTTTGAAAATTTCTCTAATTACATCAATAATTAACCGAAAGTAACTGGGCTTATCCCCAAACTTTACTTTAAACCTCCAGGTCTAATACGAGCTTATAGGAAAAACCTGTCTTTACCTATGTGCTGACTACGGCACTGAAATTACCAAAAACCCTTTTACTTTGAACAAAAAGCCAAAATTACACCTTTATTTTATACTACCAAACAGTACATAAATAAATTTTTATATACTCCTTTTTCAAGGTAAATCGTCAAATAAAATGTGCTTACAATTCTATAAAATACACCAATAATCACCAAATCGTCATAATTACCCACAAAATCACAATAAGCAAAAGTTTTACAAAAGTTGAATTACCAGGAATGTAGCACCACCAGTTATCTACATGGAAACCATTTCCAACGTAGTCGTCCCACTAGACTGCACGTTTTAAAATTACTCCAGGTGGTCTCTCACTATCCGGAACAGCACGCTTCTACCCAGATTTTTCCGCGGCTAATGCACGGTACTTCCATGCTCCCGTAAATCTGCTACTGGTCCACCCACATACTTGATTTGTACCCAGAGTACACCAAGCGCCTCCAACCACAAGTAGTAAAAGTTTTACTTACTTTGGTTTCAGCTTCAATTATTAACAGAATTTTATAGACTTCACAATTGCCATATAACTTTGCATCAACTTGTGCCTATTAAATTCTAATAAAATCTAAACTCACTTATTTACATTTACTCTTGTATGTATCTTGGTTGAACATCGAAAGGAAAAAGAGAGCCTTTACCACCTCTTCTGGGTTTATATAGCCTCTAAACTACCTCCTTGAATCTATTCTCACCACCCCTATAACACACTTTCTTAGTAACGTGTTCAATTCGTCTCCGGTTTCAGAAACCCATGCTCAGCACAACAACAAACGGTCGTTCAATTCCACAAACAAACGATTACCCTTGATTTATTCTAGGTAAAATTTTCAACCGTTTTCAACCCGTCTCAAAAATTTTAGGATTTTTAGTAACAAACAATCGTTTTACGAAGAAACCCTCATTAAAGTCGACAACGGCTGTCACTTTCCGCAAAACCTTCCGATAACTGCCATTCACTCTAGCTTCCAAAATACGACTCTAATGCACGCGCATATCTGTCATTTCTCTCTAACCAGCATTTAAAACCTTCCATCTTTTGTCTTTTCCCTTTCTTAATTTTCAACATTAGTTGTGCTTTTCTCTTATCTTCGTCTGACCCGTATGTTTTATTTGGTTGTTTCTATTTCCCCTATTCATAAGCTCTGTTCCACCTAACCGATCGATACTATGGCCTATCTTGCTTTTATTCACCTAATCGTACAATCGTACTCTGTTTGCAACCTTCCACTGGATTTCGGATTCCCTTTCCAACTAATACCTCAAGAAAACACATCGCGTCTCTGTCTCGCTTATTTACTTTTAAATTTCTTTGTCTAACAGACGTTTCAAAGTCAATGATCACTACCCATATGCTATATCCCCTTCTTTGCTACTTCATGTAAAATATAGCCTTTCTCTTTATATTATCAATCTGTTTTCGTAAGTAGCGTGTAACATTTTAGGTAACTTAAACATGTGTTGGTTTCTCAACGGTCTTATTCCAGGAATCCAATACTTGTTGACAAGCTTTAAACTCGATACAAAGAACCTGTTTACAATGCTAAACTTTTCTAGAAATATTATACAAGTTCCCGCTTTATATTGCCCTAAGTTACACAAATAAATAAATGACGCTTTGAATATGCGTTACTAAATAAATTCACCCTCATCCATTATCAATTTTTATGCTACCAACATAAAAGCTTTCGTATTGACACATGTACACGCTATTTTATTTTACAATCTTAACTACACTACGTTTTCTACATATTCATGAAGCTACGCTCTACGAAATTACGTTTCCTACCTAATTATAATTAACATTTACAGTGAATTTTACAACTACGCACAATTAACCCTAATATTTAAGGAAAATTGGTAAATTCTTATCCTATCTTTCGGAAAAACGTCTTAAACTCTACTTGACCCTTATATATATATATATATATATATATATATATATATATATATATATATATATATGAGTTACCCTGCAAAACTAATTATTTAATCTTTCTAACACTTATTATAACCTATAAATCTACAGTATTTTCCCTCTATTTGAATACAAAGAATAACTCCGAAATCAGTTTTCTATGGATTTAAATATGAAGTATTTATATGTTCAATTCTTACTACTATTTATCCGTATTCTTAAAACCTACCCGATTTATTATTAATACCTAACACTATGCTATACCTATCTTTTATTGATTTACACCCCCTATTATAATTCCTATTATCAAAATCCATACAAATTATTATTAATACCTAACACAACACTATACCTAACTTTGAACTATTTACACCCACTATTATCTCTATCCTATTCCTCAGGGTTATATCGATTCTATTTGAATCTCGCCTTTTTTTTCATCTTAAACATGATCCTCCTCACATGTTTTTTCACCTTATATCTCCTCGTTTCTTTTATTCTTCCATATACCCTATTATGTTCATACATTATCAAATCCTCTTCAACATCCTCTAATATTATTTCTTCCTCGGACAAATCAATTGGTACCACCTACAAATCATAAATTTTTTTCTTTGCATAAAACCTTGTGTACCTTCTAGAATTTTCATATATTCGCTTTAACCAGAACGCTAAACCTAACTTTAAATTATCAAATTCTAACTCGCTACTTAACTTTTTTAAAACTATGCCATCCCTTAATACTTGCGTGACTTCCTGTTGGACCAGCTCCCTATATGATGTGGATTTTAAATCATTTTTTGTATTTAAAACTTTTGACTTCACTGCTGCCAAAACATGTTAGTAATCTAATGCTGTGTTTGCTTCTACACTTACTACTTCAGAATGTTTATTTAAATACGCTTGAACCTCTTCTAACTTGTTTTCCGGACGTTTTCCTATGTCGATTCCTCTAATCTCTCCTTCATCCAACTTCATAATATTTATATTTAGACCCATGTCATCTTTCGTGACATCATAACACTCTCTCCAGGGCAATATCATGCCCCTAATCCCAACTGTCCTCCTTTCCATATTAATAACTAATCCCAACGTCATCATACAATCGACATCTAACATACTCTTAAATTTCAGTCCAGGCACTATAACAAATTCCTGCTCACCGCTTATTGTTCCTATTTCTTTATTTAAAACCACAACGCTATTTACCACGGCAAACCTTTTTTTATTTGGAGCTAACAAATGACTCCTCTTGATCGGCATAATCCTATCGCAAACCTCTTCCCTAATTTCGCTGACGAATTCCTCCGATACTAAACTCGCCTCTGCTCCTGAATCAAGTAACGCTCCCACATTATAATTAAAAATTTTTTCTTCCACTACTGGCAAACAAATCTTTCCTATTGGTTCTACCTCTTCTTCGATTTTTTAAATTCACGCCGATGTTCGTACTTATACACTTCAATTTCTAGTCGTTTTTCCTGACCTAAAAATCTAGTTTGCTTCTATGCTCACTGCTGGGTCCTGGTTGTACCTCGACTACTTCAGCATATGTTCGTCGCGTCGCTTCCGTGATTTCTCTTTTTGCCGTGTTTCTAACACTTGGATTCGTCTGCGTCCTGCTCATCTCCGGCGAGCTGTTTTGCCTCTGAACTCCGGGTCTCGGTGTTGGCCCTCTGGTGCCACTACTGCTCCTATGAAACGCTCCCCGAGGTTCCCAGTTGTTCCTAAAATTTTTATTAAAATTTGTTCCCCGTCTCTGGAAATTCTCCTTCCTATTTTCAAATCTAATTAGGTTGACGTTTCTTTCCCTAGTATTCCTAGGTCTAGCTATACTAACATTGTCGTACCTTTGAAGGTATTCCAAAAATGCTCTTCAACGCCATATGTTGCCTAACCTCAACTTCAAAATGTCTTGACAGATACTTAATTATCTGCCGGTCCGTTAAAAGTGGACTTAACTGTTTAGCAATAATATATTTGCGTATCGCATATTGTTCCCTAGATCCCGCAAATTCACCTATATACTTACCCATAATTAGGTCATCTCGCACCTGATCTTGTTTATAATCACTCCAGTGGTGCTTCAAAAATTTCTCCTCAAAATCATTATACGATTCAATGTCTTGTCCTACTAAATTGTACCAGGTTTCAGCATTATCTTTTAATAAAGCTTTTACCGTATTAAGCTTAGCCTGCTCATCAAATAAATTAAAAACTAAATTCCTAACACTATTTATAAAAATTTGGGGATTCACCCGATTATCCGCGTAAAATTTCATTTGTTGTTCAAATGATATGCTCCCTGAAAAGAACCTCGGACCATCCCCCGTTAAAGCCGTCATATTTTGTTTGATTCCGCTGACTTCTCTTTCTACACGTCTTAATTGGTTCTTACAAGAATCAATCACTTCAGTCATTTTTACATTAATTTCCTCCTCACAGAAAATTCTAACCTCTGACTTTAATTGTCCAAATTCCTGCCTCTTATCAGCTATATTTTTCTCATTCTTATCTTCCCTCGTTTCTACTTCCATTTTTACTGTGAAGCTATTTTTAAATTCAGTAAGCTCTTTCGAGATTTATCAATCTTCTCACTTATTTGTTCAAATTTTCGGTTCGATTCTTTACTCATTTGATCAAACTTTCTGTTTGATTCTTCTTTACCTAATCGCATTTCCTCTAACATCTTCATAATTAAGTCATTTCTAACTTCTCCCGACTGGGTGTATTTGGTCTGTCTGTTACTGAAAATTCTGCCTCGCAGTCGAAGGTCCTGGTCTATTTGGTGTCTCGCCGTATGTCTTGGTGTTTCTCTAGTTGAACTATCTCTAAGTGCATTCCCATTATTCTCATTCTCTCGGGTCATGTTCCAATTCTCGTTACCTTTGGGTCCATTTTCTTTTCCCCAGTCTCTTTTGATTGGGTTTCTCCGACTCCAATTGGCCTTATTATCATTTCCCATGTCGATAGTTTTGCCATTACAACGTTCATGTCTACTGCTTCTTTGGTTCTTGAAAAAGTTTATAGGCTGGTTTCTTAGTCTAGCCTCCGTCCTCCTGGATTGACCCTTATCATCATATTTTTGTATGTATTCTAAGAATACGTCGCTGTCTACGATGTTTTGTAAGGCGATGCATTGTCTTACCTCCGTCTTAAAATGTCCACTTAGATATTAAATTATCTCTGTTTTTCCTCTAGGGGAGGATTGAATTGTTTCGCCACATTGAATTTTTTTGTGGCATTAAATTCCCTTGTCATGCATGAATCGGTACTGTATTTTTTCATTGTTAAATTATCATTTACTTTAAATTGTTGATTGTCTCCACAGAAATTTTTTAAAAGATTAACCCCAAAATCTTTAAGTGAGCTAAATTCACTTTCTATTAGTCCAAACCATGCTTCGGCACTTCCCTTCAACACGGATCTTATTATATTTAATTTCGTGTGTTCATCCCAACTAACCTGTATTAAAGTTTTGACATTTTTTTAAAAATATTTCTTGATTTACTTTGTTATCCTTCTAAAATTTCGAATACTGTCCTAACAGGAAACCACTTGGGCTGCATCACATGAGTTCGTCAACATTAATATTTTTTACTCTACCTTCTAAATTTTCTACTTTATTTCCTAAATCCGTTTTAAGATTTCTTAAGTAATTTCCAAATGTTGTAAATCCGGTTTCACAACTTCGTTTACTTTTTGATTTAAATTCTTAATGTTTCCATTTGTGAACTCGTTCAGCATAATTGGCTTGAGGATGATAGCGAGCGGTATAAAGGATCTTAGTGTGATAATAGGCACATAAGGATCCTTTATACCGCTCGCTACCATCCTCAAGCCAATCTTGCTGAACGAGTTAATCGTGTCGTAAAAACCATGATTGCTTGCTATGTACTTGACATCCAACGTCATTGGTAAACCTTGCAAAAATTTCTTGGGCAATCCGCACTTACAAACATGATATCATAGACTGTACTCCGTTCTCCGCTTTATATGGTCGTGAGAGCATATCCTGTCCGGCGATTATTTCAGGCAACAGTCCGAAATAAACGGCATGTATATTCCTAATCCTGAACATTCTTTACCAGATCCTGAACATTTCAAAAATTTCCGTTCTCTCATCTTCAAAAAACTTTCTGCCGGTTATCGAAAAATTCACACCCGCAATAATTTCCGCCGCCGTTCTGCCTCCTATCAACTAAGTGATTCCGTTTGAAATTTCGCTCTGCCTGACACTTTACGTCATTTTAACACCAAATTTGTTCTTAAATTTGGTCCTTTTCTCATCTCTAAAGTTGTTTCTCCCTAGACTTACGAACTTACCAATCCTTCCGGTCACAAATCTTGGTCTGTCAAAGACCTAAAACCTGCTCATCCTAATAATCCTAATGTCCCCGATCTCGCTTTGTTTTCCTTCTAGTGACGCAAGCGCCGCAAACTCCATTCGTAATCCTCTCGTCTATCTACTTCGTATGATGGATATTGGTCACTCTGATTTTCTCTTGGAATTTAAACTATTTCTTAGTATTGTGATGTGATTTTTGTTTTCTCTTCGTTCCATTCGTTCCACAGTCCACTCCTTTTTTTTGGCTGGTTTTCATTGCTGTTGGTTCTTGTATCGACTTTGTATAACTTTCTATCTGCTTCCTGTGGTAGGTGCTTTTAGGCCTTCTCTTTTTCTTTGGAAATCACGACTTAGTTGACTTTTAGATCTACTATCAAGTTCTTTTTATGGTTATTCGTTTTAGATGACTTCTTGCTACCACAGTTTGAAGCACATCGATTCTTTTCCCAGCCTTCCTCTTGTGGTTTCCTAGCATATTTAAGGCTTAACATCTTATTTTGGCTGTGGCTGTTGGTTTTCTTCGTCGTTTCTTTTCTTTTCTTTTGGTTTCAGCGTACGTGAAACCAAACCTTTTCTTGAGTTTGAAAACTTTACTGTTGCTTTTAAGAAGCATTCCGTTATTTGACGACTTGTGCAGTGTTGATGCCTTTTCATCTTTGTCCTCGTTAACTGCCACTATGCACCTATCTTTTTCTGTGGTTTTCTACATTATTGCCTTTGTCCGGTACTTTAGACCTTCCGGATATAATTTTTTTCTCTTTTGTGTTTTCCTTTTGGTTTGTTTTATTATATCAATTGGTTGATCCCTTGCTTCTAATTCCCTACCCCGACCTTTTAATTTTGCTGGGGGGGATTTCTTACGTGCCACCACTAAGCGCGTAGTCGTTTGTTTAGTGTTTTATTTAAGTATCTATTTGTATATATTTCGCTCCTTATATTCAAATAAGACCTCGTATATTATACGTTACTATAGAGATTGTGTACTTCAACAAGTTATTCAAACCAGCTTCCCCGCGAATAAAAAAGTTTGTTGAAATTAATTGTAGCCCGTATCTTGTTTAATAGAAAGCCGCGTTGGTATACTTTGTATTGGTTTACTTACGTTACGTGATTGCATACAGCTCTTTAAAATGTTGATTGGCTTTATCAATTGATAAAGACTTGCTAAAAATTCTACACACACCTGTTTTGATAACGTGTTGAATTAGACTTTGCTTGTGATGAAAGAACATTCTAATTCTTTTTGTTAAAATTATATAACAAACAATATTAATGGTTCTACAAAAGCAAATTTCTTGTTCGTCATGGACTTACTATAGATGTTTCCTGTCGGATTTGCACATGAGGAAGTTGACGCTGTGGGTGTCTTTGGAGCGATAATCTTTTCATATGCTTTTTCCGTGGGCGTAATGCCTGAAATACCTTAAGGATGTTTCATCACCGTAAATGTGGTTGTTATTCACTGGGTCCAGCTGTTCGTCCTTCCGATTCGTGCAGCGAAGCCACTTTATATGCCCATCTGGTGAGTCCTACACATAATTACCGTTTTTATTTTAAACTAGTAGTTTGCGCGACAGACTTCTGCCTATTTATAGTCACTGCAGGGAGAATTTATTTATCTTGCTACCTCATAAATTAAGAGGAAATATAATTAAATCTACACCAAGGGAAGCGTCTTATTGCACGACGCTACGATACCAATAGCCTATCTAAGATTTGTTCACAAATTTTAGTATATGGTTTCTGTATGGCGCCAAACGTAGGCTCGAACCCACGACCCTGAATTTAAGCGCCTCATGCTCTATAATTTATGTCACGTAAATCATAATACAATCGACAGAAACAATAAGTACCGGGCTTTGTGGGAGGGTAGGGATGCGTCGTAGCAGACAAGCGACAACCTCCGGTGCGCGAATGTAAGAAAAGTCGTATTAATAATTATGTAGGATATTACTCCTACTACTCAGCAAAGTAATAAAAAATATCAACTCAAGTAATATGAATATAATAAGTCACAGGAGAATAATACAATTAAAGTAATCAAAATATATGGCAATTTCTGGTCACCAAAGGAAAACGTTTTCCCTATGCACCAAAGGGCCGTAATTCAAAATTAAAACTAATACTGACTATGTACAAATAGAAGTACGTATTTGTAAAATAAACATATGAAATATTAATTTATATAATGTCCCTATTGGCAATATTTTATCACTACTAATGGAAAATTGAACCAAGAAGATAACCCCAGACTTGGCAGGTATCACTAGAATGAACGGTATAAAATTTGTTTAAATACAAAAACCATATACTAAAATTTGTGGAACAATCCTAGATAGACTACTCGTTTAGTAGCGTCGTACAATAAGACGATACCCTTGGAGTAGGTTTAATTATATTTACCCTTTAATTTACGAGCTAGCGAAATAAATAAATTCTCCCTGCAGCGACTATAAATAGGCAAAAGCCTGTCGCGTAGACTACAAGGTTACAATAAAAGCGGTAGTATAGATAGGACTCACCAGATAGACGTATAAGGTGGCTTCGCTGCACGCATCGATAGGATGGACAGCTGGACCCAGTAAATATCAACTATCTATACGGTGGTGAAACATTTTTACGGTATTTCAGGTAATACGCTCACAGAAGAAGCATATGAGAAGATTATCGCTCCAAATACACTCGCAGCGTTAACTTCCCCATGTGCAAATCCGACAGAAAACATCATAGTAAGACCATGACGAACACGAAATTTGCTTTTGTAGAACCATTAATATTGTTTGTTATATAACTTTAACAAAAAGAATTAAAATGTTCTTTCATCACAAGCAAAGTCTAATTCAACACCTTATCAAAACAGGTGTGTAGAATTCTTAGCAAGTCTTTATCGATTGATAAAGTCAATCAACATTTCGAACAGCTGAATGCAATCACGTAACGTAAGTAAACCAATACAAGGATACCAACACCGCCTTCTATTAAACAAGATACGGACTACAATTAATTTCAACAAACTTTCAAATTCGCGGAGAAGCTGGTTTGAATAACTTGTTGAAGTACACAATCTCTATAGTAACGTATATACTAGGAAGTATTTGAATATAAAAAGCGAAATCTATACAAATAGATACTTGAATATAGTACTGTACAAACAACTACGGCTTTGGTAGTGGTACATAAAAACGTCGAATCCGGAAAAATGATAATCTTTTTGCATTTTGCATCATAATACAAAAACCTTGGTTAATACTAAACACTAAGAATATCCACATGACAAAAGAAACAGAAAGTTTATATATAACAAAGATTACAGCATACCCTTCGCATCAAGTAGAATAAGTTCACGGATAAATTTTTTCAAGCTACACTGGGTTAAATTTCAAACGCGAGTAAATTTGCACCTAATTCAGCAAATTATTAAATTTAAAATTCTGATTGATTGTGACCTTTGCGTATGCGTATTTGAAATGGTACTAGCCACCTAATAAAACTACCCCCAGAAGAAGAACAGTTTTTATTTCACAAAAATATGATTGCTCGAAAAATGAAGACATATATCAGTGCTTCCCGAGTGTGAACCACGCCGCCATAAAGAGCAGTGACATTTTTGCAGGTACATCGCAAAATACTCAAAAGTATAATAATTAATTGGATAAAGTCAAGACGCTTTGCTTAATTGATCAGATAACAAACTAAAATTCGAAAAATTTATTGCTAAATATACAAATTCCATGATGTGGCTTGGTCTTACTTGATCAGCTATAAACCTGAAACCGCCGGCCCAGAGCGTTCTAGTGAACGCGAGCGACAACGTTGCGCCTGGTCTGATCGTAACATACTTTTCGAGATGCGTAAAGTCTTCACGACAGTTTTGGACCATTCTAGTCTGGAATATCTTGTGGGAGAATTATATAAGCAGGCCTTTGTTGTTTTAGTCGATTCTCGAATATGTTCCAGTTTTCGAACAGTAATAAACGTAAAAATTCAGACAGTAAGGATACCCATGTCTTCAGACAATGACAGTTGTGTTACATACAGTTCTTGGCCTTCAGAATATTTAACTAGAAATTTACAGAAAATTCAGTGAATTGCTTCGCTAAAAATTACGTGCTGGTAAAATAAGGAAATCCTCGACTTTACGAACAAAATTTGTTCTGCAGACCAATTCAGTGGGACGGATGGAGTGTTTGATGAGTGTTCCAGAGTGCTATTCGGTATAAACTGTATTCTTGATCGGGAGAAACCTTGGACGCCACCTAATCTCGCAGAGATGATAGGGAAAAGTCCTAGAATGACTAACAAGAAAGTGTCAAAGTCTCGAGATTAGAAGAGCAACTTTGACTTAAAATATATCCAAAAATTAGTTAGAGCCAAAATTATTTTAGATTTAAAACAAACCTAACCACGTAGATCTATTTGTGACTGCTACTGCAAGGAAAATTTCTGAAGGTAAATGTTAAATAAGACCCGACATATTTAATTATGCTTTTTAAAAATCACAACACCATTTATTACGGCAAACCCTATAACAATGTCGTTTGCAATAATGAAAAACAAAAGATACACAGTATTTACGCAATTTGATAAAACATTTTTAAATCTATAATACACACGTTTTCATCACAGCTATACAGTACAATCTCAACCAAACATTAAAAGCCCAGTATGTCGCAATTCTACTAAATAAAAATTTAATCTGAATACAGACTTGCTTGTAAGCACATTCAATTCATATATTCAATGGTACATTCAGGTCCTAACCATTCAATATAGCTTCAGCATAAAATCATTTAAAGTTTGCATCTGCAATTGGGTGTTTGATTATTGCACCATTAAAACTTTGGAATTCTGGTTATCTCAACCTAATTCCAACCCACGGGATGAATCTTTAGGAAGAACTATGAACATAAAAATTTAACTGAATCGCTTGGTAGGGGATTACTTAAACATATTTGGCTACTTCGCTTAGCTCGCGAGTCTCTGGCCAAAGTACTTGCCTTACCGAAGCGGCCTGTTAAGCGTTTGTATGTTTGAAACTGAGTCTTGCTTTGAAGAACGATACTGCTCTTTTTAAAGCTACACGAGACATTCTTGGCAAACTTCCGACGAATGGATCAAAATTGGACCTTACTACCTAACGTGAATATTATATATATATATATATATATATATATATATATATATATATATATAAAACTACGTATTATGGATCTAGAATCAGGATCGGGTTTTACATGTATCTGCGTCAGTACAAAACAGTGTATGACCTGTTTTGATTCTAAGACAATGAGATCATCTTAGCGCTATTATATCTTTCTTAGATAAAACAAAATCAAGCTGTATTAGTTCCCATGATGACACCACCTATAACCTTTTTTGTAAACTTACATATAAGTTTTATAACCTTTGACTAGGGATCAAATATGTTGCAAAATTATTCTCTCATAGATAAGAATCTATAGAAGCCTGAAACTTATATTTCCTAAAGGGAACAACCTAATCTTATTGGCGGACTTTATTTATACAAAAGCTATTAAAACAAAATGCGTTTATAATTATTTCTAAAAAATGTTACAACTGTGGGACAACGACAATGTTGTAAATATAATGACGGTTGTTCATAGTATTATTTATCGTCTACAAAAATTAATGCTAAGGAAAGACAATAGAATTACAATAACCTGTCTAACTCACATACGTTTAATCACATAAAAATTCCTAAACGCATAATAGCTAATAGTTAAAAAGAAATCAAATTTAACGGTAGATCATATGTTTATCTATATAAACTACATTAACGTATATGAGAAAAAATGTAGGACAATAATCGTAAATGCCTCTACTGACTTATTCTCAAAATGAATGTTTTTAAAACATAATTAAGCTACAAGGAACCACAAAGGGGCAAAACCTAGTCAAAGCTTGAAGTTTAACTTGATAGAAACTGCTTAACTGCATTTCTACTTATTCTTAATTATGAAGGAGAACGCAACCAAAATATTATATCCACCCATTTTCTTTAAAAAATATTAATCCCTGAACACGTCGTTAATTACAAGGTACTTTGAAATATATTATACCGAAAACAAAATTTGTTCCACAGTAAGTACAGAGTGTAAGGCTACCTTTTAATGGTAATTAGTCAAGATAAAATCAGAAGATCTCTTAACTACTTTTCACGTTTAATCACCCGCTTTTGTTCACATTTCTGTAACTCTTGAAAGTGTCAGACTTTTAACTTCACAGTTTAATCTCTGGACACCAAAAGCAAATAATTCACGTGGCATGAGTAACCTAGAAAAGACTGCTTTGCTTGTTAATTAGAATCTCGGGGATACAATTTTGTTGAAACAGTTTAATTACAACCTGTCATAAACTTAAAGAGCTAGTAATTGAGAAATTTTCGGTGTCACAATTTTATTTACTTGTTCCGCCCTACGTATAAGAATTTATTTATGGACAATTCCTACTACCACTATTTCTTTTATTGCTCTGGTATATAGTTGGAGCTTTTGATAATTTACTAGCATAAATGACGTTGGCAATAGTGAGTGCGCTATATAGAAGGTATTTTAGTCAACGTTGATGGAACAATCTAAGGGCAATATTCTATTTTTGGTAAAAAATTGTTCACGATAAGGTAAATACTTACAGGGATATTTGAAAAATGATCTTTACTTTTGTTCGTATCGAATGAGAAACTGAAACCCTAAGTTTATACAATAAAACACATATCCTTTAAAATGTGAATTTAAAATTCTTGCACACTGAATCAAAAAACATGGGTTTAAAAATCTTCGGCGATACTATACATCAATTGCTAAAATAGGTATTTGGGTGAGGGTGTGAGATAATGCATTACGTTTCTAATCTAAGGAATAGCGGTAAGGTGTTTAAAATTCTTATGTATGCGTTACAAATTCACATGTAGCTAAGCATTTATCTATACGACACAACCAACCTAACATTTGTGTTATACATTCCGATACAAGAAAAAACATATTGAAAGTTAGAAAGAAAATGCAGCTTTCAACAAATGCGATTATATCGAACAGTGTGTGCCAGACTTGGGTGCAGCACATAGATTTCATCAGCAAATTGTAAGTTCCAATTTTATTAGAGGGCGAAAAATAACTAAACTTTTAAGTTATCATAAAGTTAAGAATCCATAAAGTCACGGTTCAGACGTTTTTAAAAGCAGATTATTTGAGTTTCAACTGCCCGTGAAAGATGCGTGATATATGATTTGCTTATGTTAGCGTCACGTGCTTGGCGTTTTCTTGTCTTCAGCCAGAAACAATGTATAGATTCACACATATTGCATTGTATTATATAAAAGGATTAAATCATTTGCAACCTGATATGGTGAGGTTTACTAAATAGCGTCTGTGTTTCTACGTATAAACTACATTGTACGAATATGCTTGTGATACTGTCTGGGGTTACTTTGTATTGTAAATATCCCTGTTTTAATATAAAATAAACTTAACCTCATTTTAGTATAATTTATAAAAAGCTTATTACGGCAACTTTTTTAAATAGAGCGATTATGCATAAAATTGCAACTACCCTAATTAAAAACGCTAATCTGAACCCTTTTTATGTTATTCTTAAATTATACAATCTTGCTAAGTTCAATAAATACGCGTTAAACCGTCCTGTATAAAATTTCCCTCAGTACTTGGAATATATCATATAACAGTTTATAATTTTTTGAAATGTTTGCTCCTCAAATGACTTTAAATAATCTCTTCTCCTTTGAAGTACGTGCTTGTTGTTTCCAATAATATATTATATATATATATATATATATATATATATATATATATATATATATATATATATATATATATTAATTCGAAAACAACCGCTTTGTATAAAAGCTTCGTTATATATGCAAGAGTTCGAGCACGTTCAAGTTTTATGAGTAAGTAAATCGGTCTATTAATTAAGTCGTTGATCGTAGTGTGGATCAATAGTAATACAAACCCCTATTATTTTCTCAAAGGTCAAGCAACCGATTTGCTTGACCGTGTGTTTAAAATATATTTTGCTTTTCCATTCGCACAACGAAATTCAATGAATTTAATTAGCGTATTTTGCCTTTGTTATTGCTTGGATTCAACGAATGTTTTCGCCGTTGCTGTCTGGAATATATACTTTTGCCTTCTTTTGTAAAACTTGTAATATTTTATTGCTAGGAATGGTTTTAGGTTATTTCTTCCGTAGTTTTGAAGTTGTATAAATAAAAATCCAACCTTGAAAAAGCTTTCTTACTTATTTGGTCGCTCTTACTCATAAGATTCTAATGCTATACAACGTCTTTTGATCGTTGTAAACTTACGATTTCATAATTAGTTTCATAAATAATGTGCCAGTATAGGCTAAGTTGGTGGTTCCAACACCCAGTCGTATTTCCTCACCCTAAGATGGTACCAAGGAGAATATAGCTCTACGTACAGTGTATTTATCTGTTTGTTTTATTTGTGTTGCTGGTTTAGAGGATAGAAGCTTATTTTATTTTTGGTGGGTTCCACACTAAATTGCAGATCGTATGTTACGAAACGCATGCTTACAACACGAACAGTTGTATACCTTAGTTATAGGCTTGTTGTTTAAAATTTTAATACGTTGGAGCACTTTCTTCTGTATACTTTTCTCTACAAATTAATGTTAACGACACCAACTTGCTGACAAAATTTAAATGTACCTCTTAAATCTTACGAGGTGCGCTTTTTAAAGCAGATATTACTGGATTATTTTTTATTTCTTGTACATATTTAGGGCTGGCCCATGTTGTAAGTATTCTTATATTTAGATAATAAGATTTTATTCTTGATATTTTAAAATGTTTAGGTTCATACTGTAGTATCTGTAAATTGTCGCTTTGTGTACATCATTTTGTAACAAACAGTTACGTAAATGTGTTTTGATTTTTGTAAATTATTTTTGGAGCTGTATGTTTTACCTACAGGTTCTAATATAGTTTTTTACTAAAGTTTCCAATTTTTCTACTTACTGTGCCACTTTCTTTCGTGCCTCCACGGAATACTGCAACATGCTCTCCTATATTTGGCACAATTATGATATGTACCATGCTATTAATAAATTCAATGTCATTCACTTCTTAAGTTACTGCAAAAGTCTACTTAAAATAGCATACTATAAATATTTACTTTATAATTATCGTTGCACTCAACTACTCGGATAACTATTCATCCCTACATCTCTATATTCGACTTTATAATAAGAAATATTAAAATCTGTTTACCCCATTTGCAGTTTTGAAGTAATTTATGCACCTGAGTTACATTCCAATATGTATAACACAGAGATAAAACCATGCTTTTGTGTTTTTAATTTTATACCCTTTACATAGCCAAAAATTTATTAAAATGGCATGTTAAATAAACACTACTATTCATAAAACTTGAATATCCATAGTACATAAATATTAATGTGTCTGATTAAGATTAATTTTTTCTTTCTGTTACTGGTTTCTATTTAAAGTAACGTCAACGTGTTACAAAAGATACCAAAACAAACAACCTAGTACATAAAAAGGTATTACGTACAATTTCAACATCGTATATTGTCTGATTATTCGCGTATTTCTTATTGCATTCACGAATATACGAATTTTAATTAACAAGTTTGACTACCTTCGAATTAATTACTTATTTATACGTTCCATAGAATCTCATTATGTGGTTTAACAAATTTGACTACTTCTTAGTTGAAATGGGTACTTATTTAAGTGTCCTATAAAATTTCATTAAGTGTTTAATGCAATGTTAAATATCTGAAATTTACACTATTTGTTTTTCAAAGATTAATACTTCTCGCATTATAAATTTGTTAAAATATGTCAACCACTTGCAGTACTAAAATGATGCTTTTTATAGTTGACTTTATTATCAATACTAGTACTGAGAAATAATAAAAGCGGTATTTCGTATCTTGCAAGAGTTCTCATACTCAATTTTACGAGGAACTAATACCTTCCAGAATTCGTGGGTTTTTTATAACAATCAAATAACAACTTATGTGTTGAATTTCGTACGACTAGAGTGTTTAAAAACTTCCAGTATATGGGTAAACTTCAGATGTTGACTGAAGGTATTAAAGCAAACTAAAATATGTGGAATTTTTTCAGGTGAAACTGAACATAAGATGTCATCCACATATTTCACAGGAAAAATCATTTTAACATTCAAATTAGGTATCACAGCGTCCAGCAAATCCTTTTACACAATTAACATTAGTTGATAGTATTGCAAAACCAATACCTGTAGGTACTTATAATAATCATCAGGTTTAAGTACATCTATTTTTCCGTCATTAGGTTTAAATCTTGGAATTGGTTAGACGCGTACCTCCACTGATTTCTATTCTGGAATAGCTTGCACGTTTCCCTGAAACTACCACAGTCTACATCTTTCACTATCTGTGTTCAATAGTCTAACCTAGGTCTAGTTCTACTTCTCTTTTTTGCTATTTCTGCTTCTAATATATTCCGCAATATTCCCTCATGCCTTACTATGTGGTCTATCATCTTATCTCTCCTATTTTTTACTGTTTTCCACATACTTCTTTTTTCCCTGCCATTTCTAGTACCTCTTTGTTCTTAACTTTGTCTGTCCATGATATCTTTATCATACGTCTGTAGCACCACATTTCATCGGCTTCTATCTTTTTTCCTGTCCGCTTCTCCTACTGTCCAGGTTTTACATCCGTACTGTGCTGTGCTTTACACATATGTATCAAGCCATCTTTTTCTTTGTTTCTATGTTTGTTGTTTTTAAACACAGTTGCATTTTCCTGTTAAATGTAGCATGATATTGTGCTAATTTTTGTTTTATTATCTTTTTCAATCTTCCCAGATTAACCTCTTGTAAGTTCTCGTTACCTATTTGTATTAGTTTTATGCATACTAGTACTTCAGTTTTATTTTTGTTAATTTTCATACCGTATCTCTCTGTTAGAACTGTATCCATTTCAATAAGAGCAGCTTCTAACTCTTCTTTGCTAGATGCTAATACCGCTATATAATCTGCATATCTAAGCATATCAATCTTTAGTCCCTGCATAATAATTCCAAATTGTAACATATCTTTTATGATAGAACAGGCGACCCCCACCTGTCGCCAATATACGCTGTGCCGTGGAGTAGTGTGCTATCAGTGTATTGATTAGTATTGTTTAAGCCGTTGTGGCGTGATGGTGTCTTGAAGTGACTCTCGCGTGCTTACGTGTTTCGGATATGAGTCGCCTTCTTTTGTATATTAAGATACCATACAAACTATTATTGTTCATTACTTTTTGTATAAAGTTTATAGTTTGTTGAAATGTGTAGACACTCCTTTAAGTTTTGTATGTTTAACGGTTGAGTTTTATTAATTAAAAATAGTTACTACGTGTGTGCTTTATTTTAAAGATGACCGAAGCCTACCCCTGGGATTATCATAAAGCTAGCCGAATAAAATACTCTACCGCGCCCTTAATTAATAAAAACTCTCACAAAATGTCTTTTTGCATTTAACAGTATTCATTGCCTCTTCGATATACAAGTCAAAAATTACTGGGGATATGGTACATCCCGGTGTCACCCCTTTCTTAATATTTACTTCTCTACGTTCCTTTCTCTCATTCTACAACCGCTGTTTGATCTTTGTATAAGCTATATACTATTTGTCTATTTCTAAAACTCATTCCAATCTTTCCGAGTATTTCGAACATTTTCTTCCATTTTACATTGTCGAATGCTTTTTCCAGATCTACAAACCCTTTATACACGTCTCATCCTCAGAGCTAAAATAGCCTTTCGTGTTGGCCAGTTTTGCCTAAACCCAAATTAATCTCCTCCTAGTATTTCTTCAACTGGTTCTTCCGTTCGTCTTTGTACAATTCTAGTTAATATTTCTCGACACATGTGCTGTTAAACCTATTGTTAGAAAATTTTCACATCTATCCACGTCTTTTTCTTTTGGTATAGTGACTACGACGTTACGTTTGAAAAGTTTGGGTATCACGTCTGTCTCATACATATAGCGTACAAGTTGGAAGAGACGTTCTGTTACTGCTTGTCCACCGGCTTTTAGAGTTTCTACTTGCACCTTATCTGTACCCGGTGCCACACAATTTTTCAGATTTTTTAATGCTAATTCAAACTCATCTCTACGTATAGGATATCCCAAGTCATCCTTTTCAATGTCTGATTCCTGTTCTAATGCTGTTAGTTCCTCTCTTGTATATAAAATGCGTATATATTCTTACCATCTATACACCTTCTGTACATTTTCTATAATGACGTTTCTTCTCGCGTCTCATATATATATATATATATATATATATATATATATATATATATATAGCTGTGATATCGTTGCAATAAGCCGGTGACCACTTTTTGTGAAATAAATAAGTTAAAATTTTCTTTTTTTGAATTTTAACTTTTAATTTTATTTTTAATTTTAACACCTCGACTTGCTCAATTTTAATCACGCATGGAGCTTGTGACAATACCACAAAGAATTTAAATTTATCTTTTACCCCTACTTCCTGTTTCTTTAAGTCAAAACATCATTAAGCACAATTACTATAATATTCTCAAAATATTTACAATGTACAAAACGTTTAATAAATCTTTGAAAAAAACCTCCTTTTAATAATTGAACTAAATTCTTTCTATAATTCTCATTCCCGTTAATTAAACAAAATCCAACAAAAAACACCCTTATTATTATTATTATTTTAAGCCCTATTAACGTTCATTAAACTTCCTTTAATTTTTATGTAATTTATAACGTGTACTAAAAACGATCTTTGTTGACCCTAGCATAAAGTTTTCATGAAAGCAAATTTTAAAATATTCGTAAAATAAAACACAACAAAATATTTAGATTGGCTAACCTGTTGTCTTCAGCTCGAACCAGTTTCTGTCCCAACTGCTCCCGTATTCAGTTTAATGATTCAAATAGTCCCAACATTGAATCCAGATCTACTTTAAATATGGTCTGCATTTGTCTTGGCATAGCTTCTCCTGATTAATTCTCTAAATTATTTTAGCGTCCTTTGTTAAACTTCCTGGTCCGATCCAGTAATTAATAATTGAATTAAATACTTGTTCAATTTCCTCATTGGATCCAGTAATTATTCAGACTTCTTTTATTAATGTAAAACTTAGAATTTGATTTAATATAACCTTTTGTTACTTACGTTTTTAAGGATTAAAACGACAAACTCATTTAATTTTGTACTATCACCATTATACAATTTATTAACTATAAACTCACTTCTAATCCTTTTACGTAAATATTTTCTTTCAGGTGATGTGAACCATGCTTTAATTCATTTTAAACTGATTTGTTTACAAATCCGGTCGTATAGAAAAGGAACCGCCTATCTGTTGACTAGCGCATAGTTCTACAATAAAGCTTTGTACGTGATTCTTACATACAAGATTTTAGGTATTTCTACTCATTTTTGATTTATAACGAAATTGATGCGCTACCTCCTGCACGTAAGATTTCAAGTTATTTTATTGTTTCTGTTGAGGTTTTTTTTCCCTGGTCACGTACGTTTTGTTTGTACAATAAATTAGATGAACTTTGCTTTAATCACCATGCCGTATTTATTTGTAATCTATTAGGTGTTGGATTTTACCTTTCTGATAACGTAGTCTTAATTTATTTTATATATTAAATTATATGCGTTTTGTAACTTATGCATTTTTAAATTTGTTTGTTTAAATGGAATTGTTCGTGTTATGATGATGCATTATTCACGCGTATTGTGTTGTAGCTTCTATCCACATCGTTTTATGACTTGCCAAGTTATTTATTTAATTAAATCTTTTAGAGTACTTATTCATTTCTTAAAATAATTTTGATTATAGTTTATATACAGGGTGTTCTAACTTGCTTTACTGCCTAATCGTCGTATTTTTCATTTTCTTTGTAAAAATGTATAGTTTTCTAAACCCTCATGTTATATTCATGGTGCGCACTATACTAGTGATCTTATCTACCCCTAAATGACCCTATTAATATAGCAGGATATATATATATATATATATATAAACAGGGTGAGTTTTTAGTGTGGCAACGGTCGATAACTCCGTTATTATAAAAGCTACGTAAACCAAATTCGGAGGCATATTAGGCATGCCTAAAGTGCACATTCTAAAAAGATTTGGAAGCATACAGGGTGTTTCATAATTACAGGGCATATTAAACTTATATTTTTTTAAATGGAACACCCTATATATTATTACATTTTTGAAAAGCACATAAAAAGAGCTTTAATTTGATATTAAATTGTTTCTGCCTATTACTTTTAGTTTTTGAGATATTCAACTGTTTTTAGAAAAAATTACCCTGATTAGATACATTGCCACCGCACTAATACACAACTTATGTTAATTTTCAAGACGCACAAAATTTTACTATATACCATAGTATATTTGTAATTATCACTTTTTTGAAATTTCTTCACAGTATACAGGGTGTGTCAGGTTTCGCAAAATGCAATTTTTTATATTTTTTTTAAATGGCACCCTACCAATTTTATTGCTACAATGGATCGTTCATTAAGTGTCCTTTCATTTTTGTTAAGCATTCCCTATACCTAGATCCATTACTTTCTGAGATATTTTTGATTTTCTTCAAATTTTAATAAAATAAAAAATAAAAAATAAAAATAACTTACTATTGGAGAATATTATAAAACAATTAATACATATTGATTAACAATCAACTACACTTATCCAATAACAATTTTCACAAAAGATATAACAACCTACAATAATACGCTATCAACAGAATTCTGCCAGATCAACAATATGCATTTTATAGAAAATGTTCAAACAGGAAATCAGGCAGGCTTTGAAAAAAATAACAATTACAATCAAAATGTCATTTAGGTTTATTAATTGTAGTGTGTTGTCATTTAACACATAATCAGTTCTGTTTTAAATGTAATCTTTGAAGGAGTTTATAAAATGAATTTTACAGTGGAAGAACAAATAAATGTGATTTGGGTTTGGGAGAAAGTTTAAGAAATTTCCTACTTGCATCAAGAATATACCAAGAGAGATATCCTGTTAAATAACAACACACTAAAATTAATAAACCTTAATGACATTTTGATTGTAATTGTTATTTTCTTCAAAGCCTGCTTGATTTCCTGTTTGAAACATTTTCTATAAAATGCATATTGTTGATCTGGCAGAATTGTGTTGATAGCGTATTATTGTAAGTTGTTATATCTTTAGTGAAAATTGTTATTGGATAAGTGTAGTTAATTGTTAATCAAAATGTATTAATTGTTTTATAATATTCTCTAATAGTAAGTTATTTTTAGTTATGTAAACTAAAAACATTCTTAAAATTTGAAGAAAATCACAAATATCTCAGAAAGTAATGGATTTAGGTATAGGGAATGCTTAACAAAAATGAAAGGACACTTAATGAACTATCCGTTGTAGCAATAAAATTGGTAGGGTGCCATTTAAAAAAAATTTTAAAAATTGCATTTTGCGAAACCTGACACACCATGTATACTGTAAAGAAATTTCAAAAAAATGATAATTACAAATATACTATGGTATATAGTAAAATTTTCTGCATTATGAAAATTAACATAAGTTGTGTATTAGTGCGGTGGCAATGTATCTAATCAGGGTCATTTTTTCTAAAAACAGTTGAATATCTCAAAAACTAAAAGGAATAGACAGATACAACTTGATAGCAAATTAAAGCTCTCTTTATGGGCTTTTCAAAAATGTAATAATATATAGGGTGTTCCATTTAAAAAAATATAAGTTTAATATGCCTTGTAATTATGAAACACCCTGTATGCTTCCAAATATTTTTACAATGTGCACTTTAGGCATGCCTAATATGCCTCTAAATTTGGTTTACGTAGCTTTTATAATAACGGAGTTATCGACCGCTGCCACACTAAAAACTCACCCTGTATATATATATATATATATATATATATATATATATATATGGCTGCAGATAGTCGCGTATGATGTGTTCAGACATTGGGTGTTATTAAAAGTGCTAAAGTGCTTTGTTCTGTAACTATTGCGGCCTGACGTTAGACATGAATAAAAATGCTTTAAATTATAGCTTGAAGATGCCCGAATAACCTGGCTAGCTCTGTATAAACGAAGTAATGAGAATCTAACACCAAGCTTATAATGACCTCAAATATTCATTAACAAACAATCCTCCAAATTTTACCTGCTACATCCACATACATACTTCTTTTACACACATTATCAAAAAAATATTATATACATACAAATGATAATTCTACAAATAGGTTTCAAAATTGTCGGAACGTCTTAAGTCTAAGAAATGCTTTATAACAACCTTAAAATCACTTTCTCACAAATCTTTCTCATGTTAATTACGCTATGTACAATTTTTTTTGAAAATGAGAATAGATAGTTTTAATAATCCTTCTTATCTCGTTGTTAAAGGTACCTGATCAGTCACATTCGATAAACCGTCTTGGCCAAGTATAAATTGAAATTTGACCTAATACATAAATTTAATTATCCACTTACAGAAAAATGTATGTATCAAATTCTTTTGCAATCTTATACACCTAAATACGTAAAACAAGCACAAACGCCCCAAAAAAATTTTTTTTAAACAATGATTTACCATAAACTTGTTTATTGACCTATTTCACTGTTATCATAAGCTTGCATCCATTTAAGTTCATACATTCTTTTCCAAATCTATATCAGTGTCGTGTAACTAGTTTTAAGATTAATCTCCTATTAAATATACATTTGTAAATCCCAATGATATTCTTCTATTAAAATATATCTTGCTGAAATTTACTACCATTCATCAAAAACCAGTTTCATTATTTACTTCAAATAATCTCCACATAAAATTAACTTTCTATGTAGTTTGCTATACGCTTAAAACAGGTATTTAACATTGGCCATTCCTTCGACTCATTAGCTAAGTTATGGTTTTATGTTATTATTTATCAGATGGTTTTGAATGTATAGTAATGTACTAACGTAACCTAAGCGTGGTTAATTAAAAACTGACCATGTCCTAATTCACATTCTTTTTATATAGCATAAATTCCACACGCCTTTCCAATCTAGAACAACGATTCTACCTCCATCCATACGGCTGATGCAACTTTCTTGGAAATTGAAGTTTCTCGGCTTAACTAGGACACTATCTTATCTCAATAGCTACCACTTTCAGATTTAGGTCGTCGTTAAATGTTTTATTACAGTCCCAATTGGCGTGGTTTAAGAATGAATATTAAAATACTTATCTGTGATTTTGATTATTAGCTGTCTTTACCATTTTATAACCGTTTTCCTTTGATTTATGAGTTGTTAAACGCCTTATCTCGCATAATAGTTCTCACACTGAAATGTTCATGTATGTTATTTGTTATTTTGAGGATAATTATCCGTCACTTGCTCATCTCTACGAATGTGATTTAATTTGGTTTATGGGTTGTTTGGCAATTGGTACATAAATATAAATTTTCCTCGAAAGCGCGATGCATTTTTCAATTTGAAGTACACGATTGCTTTTTTAGCATTGGTCTTTAATAAAATGTAATAAAATCTGATACCTTTGAATCTTGCCTTGAAATGAACTGAACGGGTTTTTAATAATGCTTTAAGGAAGAGCGTTTTAGAAACACGGGTTTTGAATTTAAGCACTACACTTTGTTTCTATTTAGAACGCATTTTGAATGGTAGCTAGTACTTTTTAATTAAGAGGAATTTCAGGGAATTTTACTTGCATAATGTGCATTATTTAAAGATACTATCGTTCAGCATGGATAAAGCTTATTATACCACGGGTTTTCGCATCTAGGTACAATATACAGAGTGTTTCCAACTACGGAATTATGAGTATTAAGAATAATTATTTCACTCTTTTTTGTTTATGAAGTGTTGTATATACACGGTATGGTATTCAATGACTTTTGTATGACATAGCATCACATCATTACATAGAAGGAAAATTTATTCCAGCTAGTCGCTAAAAGTACTAACTTTTTAAAGCAATAGAGCTATCGTTTTAATTACGATGACGCACTTATAATACATTAAGAACCACAATCAATTTACTAACTACTAACTGTCGAAATATATCAACCATAAACTATAATAATTCATATTACATGGATGTGCTTAGTTAACACCATATCGCGACTTAAACTTTACGCCGATCAAAGTTTGGAATCCAACTGATTAACCCCTCGATATGCCCAACCATATATACTTAATTCTACTATAATCGAATGTTCTTAATACAAAAGAGAGGATATCAGATTTATTCAAACTACATTCCTGAAAGTTTGCCATCATAATTTATAACGCCTCTAAGGGTACCTCAGGGTACCTGTCAATCACCATTTGTGTAAAGGTGCCCCGTTTGCGGAATGTTTTTATTGTTTCGTTCAACGACAGACCTTCTGACGCCTTGTAACTTGTCCTTTTGCGGCAGCACCGTCTAAGTTCGGTATATACAAAGCATAAATTGGTGCATTAGTATACTTCGTAATATATTTTAGCAATTCTTGCACATTTATACGGTTTTCATTCATTAAGATTTTGTTACCTTAACACAGTTTCTCCTTTAAGGTAATTAGCCTTAGTTTTCAATCTTGTAATCGGTAGAAGTGATTTAGTTCAAACGACTTCTACCTCTTTCAACTGTGGTCGTTTGTTTTTATAACTTTTTCAAATTATTTTATAAGCTTTATTGCCTCTCTGTTCATAGTGTAAAATAGTGCAACAAAATTCTTACACTTTGCTGCAATGAATATTATCCGATACTAGTGGCCCACTCAGAACGTTGACTTCATCCCAATTTGACATTGCAATAAACCAACACCTAACAGATAAAGATCAAGAATGCCATGCTTTTTTAGTCAAGGATTGTTTAACCTATGTTCATGTTATTTATAGTTAAAAATATCGATTTATCCACAACACGCATGTTTTCATGCACTGAAGTAGTTCGTAAAAAAGTAAGATTATAGGTATACTTGAAACCAAATAGAGTTGCTTATGACTCATTGTTCGTAATTGTATGCTCCAATACCATAAAAATGTATGTCGAGCAAGCTCCAGATTTCAACGTGACCTTGGAATGTAACGTTTTATTAAGTATCAACATTGACAGCCGAAGCTTAGGTTAGCTTTATACCGCGCTTCGACTATGAACAAATATTTTCTTTTCATTCAAGAATTTACATAATCCAAAGACTTTGAACTGCATTATAAATAATTTGAAGAGTTTGAAATGTTTTATTAGCACGTAATGATTATTAATAGGTACCCACATAATGTTTTTAAATCACTTTAGAATAAGATAATAATCCTCCTAAATCCATTAATAAACAGCCTAGAATTATATGAAGGCCGACTTCATAGCTAAGTTATTATTGGTTTCCACAAAGTCATATGACTTTCATTTGTAAAAATTGTCAATGACAACCATTTGTGGTATCAGACAATACCTAAAATATTCAAAGGTTTTATGTGCATAGCTGGGTATAAAACGTTTTGACCACATCGCTTCAACCATTAATCTTGTGCAAAATGCATTAAAACTTCCAGTGGCAAATATTGATAAAATAAAAGTAATTTTCGCTCGTATACGTAGCTTGCAAGCTACCTCTAAACTGATGGACTATCAAACCATGGATAATAATTATAAAGAACTTACAAGATGTTTCCACTTCAACCTACTACATTCTGAAATAATTTTTGGAGTTAAAAATTGCTATTAAAAAGACAATAACAATTTTGAATGTAGAGCTGACTTAGTTAAGTGCAGACGAATGGAGTACTGTTCAAGAGTTACGTCAAGTTCGCAGTAATTAATCATATTAGTACAAGTATTAAAAAAGAATTGTAGAGCTGGAACATGGCAATATGTTAGCTTTGTCTATACTTTTAGATCCCTTTACAATATGTTGTATAATTTAAAATTATTTTATTTTCTTCGATTGTAAATAAAGACATTATTATTATTATTAATGAGGATGTTACCAATTGAATTAGTGAATAAACTGCGCAAAGAAAACTCTAGTACAAAGTTACCAGAAGCTAAAACCAGTAATGAAGAATAACATCAAGAAATGGGTGCCTCCATAAGGAATACAATAAATCAAGATCATCATTCCCTTAAGTTGGACCATTATAGAACTTTAAATATATCTTGTACACATTATTGCAAAAAATAGTGACGATGCTGTACCGTGCTGGAAAATTAATAAATTTAATTACCCCTTTTTAAGTGGGATAGTAAGAGAAAATGTCATCTATTACTTTTCTATCATGCGAATGCTTATTTTTCAGAGCTGGAAATATATTAAGCAAATGTTACTTAATCTTTTCTGTAATAAGAGCTCAGCAAATGTTATTCCTGCATTGTATTCAAAAGGATATTAATTAAATAATCAATATTTAGTTACTTTGTTTCTTTAATTATACTATTTAGTGTTTACCATCACTATATATACATTTGATGTTTCAACAATAGGTTAGAATATCTTGAATTTGCATATAATTCAACTACTGAAACCTGCAGTATTATAATACGGTAGTGGGACCATACATAGAAACATTAGACATTAAATCAACATTTTGAAATATTTATTACTTAGGTTCTAGAATGCAATATAACTAATTTTTACATAAATAATTGCCAGAATAAAGTTTTATAATTTTTAGATAGGATACATTTATTTTTCAATCTTAACTACAATCAGTGTCACTGTCAGTACCGCTATTGTTATTGCTACCATTTATAACTAACGGTTGAACAACGTCAAATTGTTTTTTAGTATCTTACCATTCTTTCATGCATTTGTGAGCATGCTCTATACATTTTTGCCAATATGCAGTGTCTATGTGTTGAAGTGATTCAAACCATATCATTCTTATATTATGGTCGTTGTATTGTTTGTTAAATCGTCCCACATTTTTATTATAGTAATTAATCTTTGGATTTAGCTCATATTAACTCAATTGAATTAAATTGACAATGATATGGAGGTAGTCGTAAAACTCTATGACCATGCTTCGCTACAATTTCATCTATTTCGTAAACTTTAGGTTTTGGATTCTCTCGGACTAACGTCAATAATTCTCTCTTTAACATACTAGTTTCAAAAGATACTTTATGTTTCAGCAGGTAGTCTATTAATTCCTGTTTATTAGATGTTATATTTGGCATTTTTTTCATTTATTTTGAATGATAATATGCATTGTCTAATATAATAAGGCTGGTTTGCTTCAGGTTTGGAATTAAAGTTTCTTGAAACCACTTCGTAAACAGTTCAGCATTCATATCGCAATGATAGTCTGTACTTGGTGATTTGGTAGAAAACAAAAGAAATGCGTTTGGAACAAAACCATCTTTGTTTCCCGCATGCAGACAATGAATCTAAAATACTACCAAAATAAAGAAGAGTATTTAAAACAAGTAATCAGAAACAAACCGTTTTCCTTTACCAGATGGTTTTCTCTTAATATTTTGTCTTTCGTTATCAATTCAATCTTTTTTCGCTGAACCCCGACCGAAAATCCACGATTCGTCTAAGAAAACAGGATCGTCTATTCTCTTTGTTTGTTTAATTCGTATTCTCTCAAGAATTTTACTCGTGCTGCGGCAACATGTTCTAATTCAAATAATCCCCTCCCCGTCTGCGATCATCATTTTTAAAAGTGAAACCAATGGTAGGTAAAAGCCTCTTCAAACTACTTATACTAAAACTAAATACCCCAGACAAAGCAAGTTCTTGTTGTAAGGCTTTTACTGTAACATTAAGTCCTAAAAATTACACATAGGGTATAAAATATATCCCAAATTAATATTATTTTTATTACGTGAAGAACGTATGTTGTATATTTTTTCTTGACACAATCTTTAACAAAATCGTCTACATCACAAGATTTTAATTTTGTGCATTTTCGATTCATGCTACGCGATTGCAGTGGTTGATTTTCTTTATGTGCTTCGGATAACTTCCTTTTAATACTAGTATGGGTTTGGAGTCCTACACCACAGGCTTCAGCAGTCCGCCAAAACAATCTAATTAAACCATCTTTTCTACTAAAGTTGATCTAGCATTTGTTCTTACCTGCATTACAGATTCAAATGGAACAAACAAACCTCGATTGTCACGTTCCTTTTCAAAGTAATTTAGAACATTCATAATCACCAACTGTGTTTGTAATTTTAAATGTTTATTACGCAGCATTTTTAGTATCAATATGAAACGGCAATAGTTTTGAAAAAAAACTGTTCTACAATACAATTAAAACAAAACTGCAAAACGCAAAATGAATAGAAAAGCTCACTTAACCTTCAAAAGCTCAAAAACACAATGAATTTACAAACTTTATGAACCAAAATAACACATACGTTTGCTACTTCTTTATTACAGATTTATGAAGAAACACTTTTCTATAGCTATCCTGTTCTATGAAGTTAAACTAATAGACACCAGCAACATACACTATACTACAGTTGTGTTTTCTATCTAGGTATTGCGATGAGTCACACGCAAGTTTGTTTGGTTTCAACTATATATGAGTAGAAGTTAATAAGATGGTGCTTTATATAAGGCTTGTAAGCAACTCTTGGCCATTAATGTACGGTAATTATAAACGACACAGCATCCATGGACAGTTAGTTGTTCATTAATAATTACATTTTTTTTTAAACTGTAAATTCTACCTTTAGAAACGACCTTCTATGATGTAATTATAATTTGCCAATTGATGCGCACACTCTGGGTTACAAATTATGCTGTCCAGTTACAAGCTAATCAAAGGACTAGTTAGGGGAGACAAAGAAATTAATACGTTAGACGAAGCTTGCAAAAAACGCTACAGGAAAATATATACCTGAACTTCACAGAGATGATTTGAATTTAGGTGAGTCAGCTCAAAGAAATGAAACCTCAGGGAGGCGTTACCTTAAGTGACTGAATTGGTAACTACGGTAAAACCTGATATGGATGTTGGTGGATTAGTTTTAAGAATAGGTATTAAGCATAAATAAGATAAAAAACTGAAAAAACGTAAAGGAGATCCGCTAAATATTAAACGCACTATCAAGCGTACTCCTATAACTTTTTAAACGTTGATCCTCGCTGAGGTTGCAGAAGGAAAATTTTGTCACAAACAATTAAACTTTTACTGCTCTGTAGATATAGATCGAAAAATTTCTAGTAGCCCAATTCTATAATCGTCTTATATCTTTAATTAATCTTGTCTAATATGACGTTCTAAATTTGGATATCCTCTAATTTTAAAGTTGTTACTTTAGTCTGTAATTTATTGTAACCTGAACACTTAGTTGCAATTTATAATATGAATTCCTGCTCCATTAGTCCATTATAAAGAGTAAAATGTTAGACAGAATCTATTGTAGATAAAGCAAGAGGACAAACACCAGTATTTAATTATATTTATTCACTGATAATTCTCTTTTTAGAATAATACCTTTTACTTTTAATATGGAAACTTGCTAATAATATGTTCAGTTGACATAAACAACTAATACTAATTATAACTTTTATTTTTAGATTTCTCCAACTCTAACTCGTACTATAAGTGAGCGTAAATTCATATAGAAATATGTTGGGCCATAAAGTTGTTGCAATTCTTTTCTTATGTATTGTAACCTGGGTCACAGGAGCATCCTTTTATTTCAATATTTCAAATGTTCAAACAATAAAAGACTCAATAACTGATGTGGCTAAATCGGAACTACTTAAAAAAAATGATACCGCCAACATGACGATTAATAATTTATGTAATATTCGAGTTAATAGTAATACAAACATGGCTCTAGAGAAGAAAATTTTTCATGCTCCACTCAAGCCTGAAAATTCTTTCGAAATAGCATCCAATGCCACCAAAAATAGAACAAAACAACCGGAGAGCAACTACCTGAATCGGGTGAGTAATATTCAAAAATATTAAGAAATTTTGTAAGAAACTTTGATAGCTGAATAAGACTGCATCATTACAGATTATACCGGGTGGTGACCTGAAAGACGCAACATAGAAATTTCAATACCAATTCTTTAATGTTGAAATATTGGCTTCTATATTTTACAAGTGTAAAGGAGTTTTTTGTAGAAAATAGAATACTATATCCACACATATTATTGTTCACAATTTTTCATTTTACGGATCCGACAAAATGGAAGAAACAAGAATTTTATTTTTAAAAAATAGATTGCAGCTCAGGGATTTTATTGCTATCTCCCTAATGCTAAATTAGTGGGTTCTCTGATAATTTTAGAAAAAAAAACGGATTATCTTGTAAAGAAAAAATTATTGTAGCACACATATAACGATCTACAGTTTTTCATTTTACGAAACCGGAAAAATAAAATAAATAAAATTCTAATTTAAAAAAATCGGTGATGCCATAGATTTATAGAAACAACCCAGCGCACTTACATTTACCACAAAAATATAAAATCACAGGAAATTTTCTAACGAACCACCATTTACTGCTAAATGATGGCCCAATCTGTAATTGCCGTCTAGCATTAACTAGTTGATACTGTGATAATTTGTCACACTCCACTTAAACACAAATTCTTAGTTCTTGTACATTTTGAAATGTTTGTCCAGCATAAATCTTTGATGTTAAATGTCCTCAAAGAAAAAAATTATTGGTCGACAGATCGGAAGATCTAGCAGGTCAGTTAATTGTACAGTTGCCACTAATTAATTTGGAAAAACTGTCATTTGAAATTTGGGTACTTCTCGGCTGTTGTGGGTAGGACACCATCCATCTGGAACCAAATTTCTTAGTTATCTCTAGCAACGTCAGCCACTGGCGGAGCAATATCCTTTTTCAACAATTGCAGAAAACGCCCTCCTGTTGAGTTTTTGTTTAAAAAAGATGGTCTTATGGATATTAGTGTCCTACTCTGCAATTTTGTACGTTTGGTTCATTATGCAGTGTGAATGTGCATTCATCTGTAAGCAAAATATTATTCAAAAACTCCCTATGTGCGTTACATTTTTCCAGAATCTAAAAGCAAAACTCACTGATGCTTTCCAAATTATATTCAAGCACTTCTTGATGGCATTGGTATATATAAGAGCGAAATTTGTGCTTTATTAAAATTCGCAGCACTTTGGTATGATACTAACCAACGTTATTCAAGTTATTCTCTATTTGTCTTAAACTTATATTGGGATTTTCAGCAACTGCCTCCAAAATATTAAAGGTGTTATCATTTTCCTGGTTTTGTAGTAGATTGTGATCGCAATTATTATACTTACAATTATTTAATACTGTGTCTGTAGGTTCAAACTTGTACATTTTCTATCAATTGTTGTACTGCTTAGAATTTGTTGATTTGAGTATTTTACGCAGAACAAAACACTTACTCGATAAGCACTGTCTACGGGATGAAACCACCTTATCATTCCCTGTTCTTCTTGCGTTGAGTATATTTTATCACGAATAAAATTTAATTAATAGTTAAAACCATAAGCATCAAACGGCACTGACATTGTAAATAAATTCTCATGTTTGTTTTCAAACTTCCATGTTATCATAGTTTTTTCTCTAATTAGAATTCTATTTGTATCATTTCATCGGTTCCTTAAAATGAAAAATTGTGTACAATAGCATGTGTGCATGTATTATTTTTTGCTCTACATTATATTCCTTTACGGTTTTATCTAAAGTGATCAGAGAAGCCAATAATTTAACACTAACGAGTTAGCAATGAAATCCCTGTGCTGCGATTTATTTTTCAAAATTAGAATTTCTCTTTGTTCCATTTTTTTTTGTTTCATAGAATAAAAAATTATGAACAATAATTATGTATGGATGCAGCATCTTTTTCTCTACAAAATACTTCTTTAAAGCTTTTTCTTTAAAATATTTAGGGACGTCAATAATTCAACATTGAGGAGTTAGCATTGAAATCCCTATGCAGCAACCCATTCTTTAAAAGTAGAATTTTCGTTTCTTCTATTTTTTTCTGTTTTTCAAAATAAAAAATTGTGAAAAAAAAATTATGTGTGGATGCAGTATTTTTTTCTACAAAATATTCCTTTAGAATTTCCTCTAAAATAATTAAGGAAGTATTGAAATCCTTATACTGCGTCTTAAATTCACCACCCGGTATAAAAAAACAACAGTAAATACAGTGTTGAATTAGTAAGTCCTGGAATTAATAAATATGCGTCGAATAGCACCATTAAAGCACTGACATTCGAATATCTGTATTTAGTAAAAGAGGTAATGTTAAGTTTATATTTAGCATGATAGGTAACCCAACTACAGGGTGTCACAAATAAAGCAGTTCCTTATATTTTATGTCCAGCCAGACACTATTTTCTAGTTGATACGGTCTCATCAGACTATGAAAGCAAGTCCTCCGTTGATAAATTTAATCCTCTTATAAGCCGGTTCACAGCTCTTATTAAATTAGCACTTGGTATTCCGTCTATACCAGGGAGAAAGGGAAAATTATTAAGATCAAACGAATTAATATTAAAAATCGACAGTAGAGAAGTGCGTTTTTAGAGCAAGACACCTTTTACTAACTATATGCATAGTATTTTATCAGCACTAGTATAACAGTTTTACCACGGAGGATAAAATTTGCTACCGTCAAATGAAAGAGTATTAAGTGCCTAGGCACAAATCAATATTTGAGTTTCTTTAATTTATACATTACAAGTTAGTTTGTTCTTCAAGATGTGACGACCTCTAGAGCTACGTATTTTTAAGATGCTGTTTATAGTATTAAAATTCATACATAGTTCATCGTTTAAATGTTTATAACTTTTACTCTTGATTTGTAATTATGATTACCATTATTCCCAAATGGCATGGAGTTGATAACACAAATTTACAGACTCAGTAGCCATACATAGTTAGCAGTAGAAGTACGGTAAGACCCATGTCTACTTGACGCCAAATCTTTCTTGGCATTTTTTGACGCTTGTCGCAAAAATCTATGCAGTCTTGCTAAAGTAACTCAATAATTAGGATAGTATTCTATCAAGCACCTGTACAAGAAATACATTATTTCTTGTTATAGTTTAAATTTAGGAGATGCAGTTAAAAATTCACCCGAATCCTTATGGTTGCAAGCATGAGATTGGGGTACTGATATTTAGCTGTGTCTTCGTTTGAACTGTAGCCAGTTAAACCTTGATAGAGTGATAATAGGATAGATTTACATGTTAAAAGTTATTCCAATCGATTTCCTTATAATTTTAAAAACAAAGTTTGATAATCTGCATATTTCAAATGAAAATGTAATCTGCAGCAGCTAGATGGATAGAAATATGAAAGGGTGCGGTCAAGAAATCTTGCAATTTATGAGATCTAAGAAAATAAATGCTTATAGGAAAGTTGCGTTGTCTTAAAATTAAACAAATCTGGTAATTTAGTTGGCCAATTGCCTTTAGAAATTCATATCATGTTGATTCATAGGAATATAAATAATTACGCGACTGCTTTCTTAGGTGGTTCGGACTATAGTTGTTTGGATTCTAAGTACGCTAGAGGTCTACCGAAATTGCTACCACGACAACGTCACAGCTGATGCTGTTGAACGCTCTCGTCTCTCACACGCCAGAGTCAGCTTGAAAGACATCTACTCAGATATCTTATTTTCAAAAAAATATTTTTGATTTTAAATGTAAAATTTTAAGCAAGCATTAAAAACCAAAAGTTGTCCAAATGTGTGAACTCGCCAAGGAAACTAAAAGTCTCCTGTCTTAAAATTGGAGAACAAAATATGAAATGTAGCTTCTCTTGATTTACCAAACGCAAATCGTTGGTCCATTTTCAAAATAAGGACTGTATGTATATCAGATATATTTCATTTACTAATAAAGAGATACGAATGAATGCAGTTCAAATAACCGAACAAGTACCTATGCACAGTATTTAAGCGGTTTATAAGTACCATTTTTTGAATACTATTCAGCAGTAGCAAGTGCTTCATACAAAAAATTCGACTGAAATTACAGATTGAAGAAAATATAACAATAATTTGTTAGATATATCTTGACACCTGCAACCAGCTGACAATGAAGTGAAATAAGTTCTACTATAAACAACCGAATTTTGTGCGGACGTCAGTGACCATCTTTACTTATTGCGATTAAAGTACTCTTCATGTAAATGAAGAACCAGCAAAAAAAATTTTTTTTAGAATATTATTACGCCCTTACAAGTATAAAACCATTTAACGCGACGCAGACAACTTGGATACCTATTACGCTAGAATATTCAGAATAAGATTGTTGGTTCCTGTCGATTAAAAATCGAACAAAATATAACTGAAGAAGTAAATGCTACTAAGGTTTATTGACTCACCCCCTCTCCTATTTCAAATTTTTGAGACCAAAGTATTCCATAGTTTTGTGCCGCGTTAGTGCTATTTTGCGCCGATAACGTCGAGTTCTGTGCTGCTTTCCAAGCAGAGGTATTGTGGGAAGGGATGAGGAAGTGCGAGCCGTATTCGTCGAAATTTTAGACTAAACTTCGTCAGAATTTTATGCTGCGGTGGTGCTGTTTTGTGTCGGTTTCGCCGCGTTTTGTGCTGCGTTTTAAACAGAGATATTGTAGGAGGGTTTAAGGAAACTGGAGTCTCGCCCTCTTATAATTCTAAACCGAAACTTTGTCAGAATTTTGTGCCGCGTTAGTGTAATTTTTTGCCCGTAACCTCGAGTTATGTGCTGTCTCTCAAACTGAGATATCGTGCGAGGGCTTAAGCAACGAGAGATATTCCGAAGAAGGCTGAATTTATCATTTATTATTGTTGCTATTTTGAATAGCGGTTTTACAGAATGGTTTTATTTTACTTCAGAAATTGAGCACAACCAGGTTAAAGCACAGTATCCACTATACATTATTATAGTCTCATGGTACTACATAATTGTTTAGATTTATTTTGCCTTGGAGGTTTTCCGCAAGACTCGTTCTGGCCAAAATATTTTCAATTCTATGTTACTTCCGGTTATACTGGAAATGAACCACAACTTCGGTATTTTAAATGAATTGCTTCGATTTTTATGGAATTTTTGAAATATACATTAAATTGCAATGTAACTTTATATAAGACATTATATGCAAAAAGTACGTTCATGTTTGAGTCGTTTTAGTTTTTTCCATTGTATTTAGGAGATTGTGCCATCCACATAGAAATTTACTATTTCGACATCGAAGCGTGTCAGGTCAAATATTTTAAAAATGTTTCACTAATAAGACATGTAGCTTTCCTAATCTTTGAAAATTCTTCGAAAAAATTATTTAGGGTGCTGGAAAATTGGTGACATTTCCACATTTATAAAATTATTGCACGGCATACACTTGGATATGATACGTTGCTTTTCCGGTCCTTTCACATAAATTGTAACATGAGGCGATATAATAGTTTGCAGGTATAACGTGAATACGTTTAGTGATAACAGATTTGTTGATGAGTTTTCCCAGCTAAGCCCGTGCAAATGCTTCTGAAGTCATGCGCAATGATTCTTAAAATCTTCACTCAAATAGTTATAGTTTAAAGGCATCTCTAATATTTCGTGCCATACTTCGTCGTTTTGCATGTTAAAAACTGCCACTTCTTTAACCAAAAATTTGCGTGTTTTATACTAGAAGCCTTATATATTCAGGATATAAGTCACAGTGTGGTGTTCTTGTCGATGGTTGATTTTCAAATAACCAAACTTGCGGTAACTCCATCAATGTATACTAAAGCAAGTCTGTTTTCTTATTCCAGCTTCTTCACCCACCGAGCCATGCAACCAGTAGTTCCTGCCCATGCTTTCGTTTCCGTAAAACTTTTTCCACTAGGTACGTGTCAGGTGCCGCTGTGGTCTGAATTTCTTCAGCGTAGAAACTCCCTTGAATTGGTCGTCCATTTAAATCTTGTAATAGACAGGTTATCGGTCTCGTTTGTTGTACTTTAACAATTTCGAACAGTTCTGTACTCTAATATAAATGAAATCCTCCGCTAAATACTATTTTATATTTTGATAAACGTATAATTTCTCCAAAACAATGTAATTTCTTTCGACTTGTAACACCTCTATCGCTGATTTGGAGTTTTGTTATTTCTGGGTGTTCTTCCGCTTCCATGGGCTCGATGTGGTGTATTATTGTATTCTTCCATAACCTTAGGTAAAATATCCAACCATCTATGACTGCCTTGCAAGTAAAATTTTCTGTACAACTTATTTTTGATTGTTTTTATTAATCTTTCGCAGAAACGGACTTTGATTGCGGAATACGTAGAATAATGGTTTATCTTATATCTTTGCATAAGTTGCTTAAAGAAGCGGTTATAGAATTTAAGTCCCTGATCCGTTTGTAGATTGACTTTTGTGGTCATATTTCCATGCAACATTTTATCCAAAATTTTTTTCATAGCATTTCTAACTTCCGGACCAGTCTTGTTTTTAATGGTTCTGCCAATGCATATTTTGTATAGCAATCCATCGCTATTAGAATATACCTGTACCCATTGTTCATACGAGAGAAAGGTTGGAATTCTCATAAGTTCGACTGGATATGATCGCGTTTTACATGTTTCAGATTAGTGTGACGACGCAGAAAATTTTTCTTGCAGGCTTAAATAATTCCTTAACGATGATTTCGTTACTCATTTTTGTTTGACACTGATGTTAAACTAATAGAGCTATCATTATCTGGTTGCACCTTTGGCATAAATTGAAGCGTTGGTTTGTAGTATTTGTTTTTTATAGTTTTTGGTACAGCCTCGTAAATCGATGATAATGCGGGACCGAGCTCCTTTTCATTTGTGTCAGAAGCTGTAGTCAAATTGATAAAAAACTGTATAAACGTTTTAAAATCGTATATAAGCTTCTCCAATTTTACATCTACATATTCTTTATTAGCTGCACCAGTGGCTTCAACTAATTGTTTCTTCTCCAGACTTGAATACTACAGCGCTTTTTTGATTAACTAGATCATAATCTTCTTTCGGATCTAATGAATTCACTAGCCTTCTTTGTTGCATATCGTATCCATCACCATCCCATGTTAGCAGAAATCCTCGACCTTGAGGCCCACGTCGAATATCAGCATCTTTATGATCTGAACGTCCGAAGCGGTCGGTGGACACTTTAAAAATGTGTAATTATTTACTGAGCTCACTGTATTATACCACCTTCTTCTCTCAACTCTTCTATTATGGACACCATTCTCGTTAATGTTCTCTTCGCTAGTATTTCCAGCTTGTTTGGATGTGGTCAGTAATTTTAACTTGTCAATTAATTCATGTACATTGTTCCAATAAACATATTGCACGCGATCGGAGTTTAGACTTTTATATATCTGAATGGGTAGACCTAATCCCCCTTTCTTCCTTGAGAATGTTCGTTTTGAACTCTTTCAAAGTTTCATTAGATTTTGCAGCACATATTTTTCAAACTTTTTATTGCTTTTTGGTAACTCATATAAATCCCGCAGCGTGTATGGACTGAACTTTCTTCTGAATATTGATGTCGATTTGATTATGTCCAAGTAATTTGGTAAATCTTCGATCAAGTTGAAATTACCATTTTCAGGTCTAATGTCTTTATAAACCAGTAGATTGTACAGACCTCTAGTACCAGGGAATATCATATTGCTTAAGGTAATGTCGTTAGTTTCCGGATTAATCTCCATCACGCCTTTCCTCAAACTCCGTTCGTCTTTTTCGGGGTTATATTTCACTCTATAAGTCGATTTGTCTATATTTTCGTCTTCATTTTTAACCAACACGTCCGCACAATAAAGAAGTGCAGGCTCGTCGTCAACTGGCAACTTAATTTTTTTTAAAAGTTTGTTTCTGTTTTCAACTTTGTTCTCCTTTATAGGTTTCTGCACCTTTTCCGCTATTTATTTTAACTAGGAAGCGGTGATTTGCAATGACTCAAGCAATTGTTTATGAACTGCTTTGAATTTTTGTTGAGAAGTAATATATCCTTTTTTTGTGCTTCACAAACTTCTTTCTCACGGCATCCTGCATAAGATGGAGCATACGTTTATTTGCAAGAAAATCTTTAACGTCCGTCATCATGAAACTTCGGTTTGAAACTAACCATTAACGGTTTTTTCCATATTTATATATTTATCGAAATTATTCTTATATATATATATATATATATATATATTGCTGTGAAATGTACAAAACGCCTCGCCAGTTTCCTGGAATAAACTCACAAAAATTTTATTTTGAACTCGAGCCTCACTTTTGGGCGCTACGATTTGCTGTGATTCTCTTCTGATAATCGCTTCTTTACTCTTTCCGCCTCGGCTGCTCACCTAGTTAAAACTTTCATCCTCATTCATAAAAAAAACAAACACATTCCTACCACAAACATCAACGTTAACTCTATTTACATCAATATTCATAATACATTAAAATTTCAAAATTAAATTGTAGCATAAATTTCAGTATCATAAAATTTCAAGATTAAATTTGTAATCATTTTTAATTTGCATCCAGAATTAAAGTCCTTGTAGGATGCCTACTAATTTATTTAACAATATGTGCAGACCTAAGTCTGAGTACAAAGGGAGCATCTCCCACCCCTTTACGTTAATCAACTAGGTTAGTCTAATTGAGCTCAAAGACAGACCCAAATTTTCATCATAATCAAGAACATAAATGCTAAATACTCCTTTCTACTTAAACAAGAAAATTTCACCTTAAAATTAAAAATTTGTGGTTTGTACAAGTTCACTACTGTCAATTTTAAGTAAACAAATTATAAAGTTATTCAACACACACAAAAACATCAAAGTTCGAACAAAATAGTATAATTTACCTGAAGGTTACTGCACTCGTAGCTTCAAAGTACATCGTCCTTTGTTAATCACACCATTCCAACTGGGTTATGTTTACGGCTTCTGATTCTCAACGCTTTTAAAATTTTCTACACCACCATTCATCTAAAATTGTTTCAGGGCTTTTCAGGAACTCATTTATGTATATCTGAATCTTGTTTTGTGGATCCAATCACGATTACGAATAACATTTAATTATTAACACTCCCGAAAAATAGCAAAGAAATTCATACTTCTTTCACGCTATACCCCAAAACTGCCTACTTTTGTTTATTCATTTATCGTTACAAATTTGGATACTTAGTACAGTAATACTCGCAAATATAACTACACTTTATTACCTTGTATCTTCTTTTCTAAGTGCACTAACGCATACTAACTTGTATCGTAGCACGTAAAGAGCAAAATGTTTTAAAATATTCAATAATCACAAAAATATAAGAGCAAAATGTTTAAAATATTGAATCAAAATCGAAAATCCAAGAGCACTGTTTAAAGCATCGAATCATCAAAAATCTAAGAGAGCGAAACTGTTTAAAGTCCGGGTTTATATAATGGTTAGCCTGTCTGTCGGTTTTGTTCCCAAACGGCCAGTTTCTAGAATTTCGCATTCTACGTTCCCTTTTCGACAGTCGGGCACGCTATTCTGCAAAATTTGCACTCGCGCCAGTTAAATCTCCGAAATTTTCCACACGGCACGCAAACACGTCCGAGAATAACTAATTAATTTTGTATCGAAATCGTTACATTTACACCTCTCATATCTGCCTCTGATTGCAACCAATCATAGCTCTCGTGACGCTGCCCAAATCACGCCTTTAATTATTAGTGTCTCAGCTTGACGCATTTTCTCTTTCCTTTTCTAACTTGGCCCTAGTGGTGCAAATCGATACTCTTTAGTATCGGCTGTGTACAATCCACGTGGACTGTTAAATAACCCACTTTATTAGCATTTCCCGTGAATATTAAGCGACGGTTTATCCGATCGTTTGCAATATACGCATAATTTGCCCGTTTATCAGTTCGAATTTATTAGAATTTTGATATTTAAAAATACGCAGGTGTTCAATCGTCATACTTTAAATAACACTTCTACGATTTGAATATTATTGGGTTTTTTAAAAGCTTTTATGCATGTAATATCTTAATAATCGTTCAATTAACTCCAATTAAAATAATAATGAATGGCGTTGACTTCTACTCTTTAATGTTTAGTGAATCCTAATTAAATATTAATTATTATTTGTACATTTTGTTTAATACCCGTTTACTTAAAAATTGAGTTCATTTATATAAACTTTCCACGTACTTTCTATTTGTTTCTTTACTTGGAATAATTAAATTACATCCAAGTTGAGCATTTTAATTCTGCTTCCTTTTATGGAAAGCGTTTAGTGAATAATTTAAATCCCTTATTTTTAATGAACGAATAAATTTTTATGCTTTACGGTTTTAATAACGCGTACCTTTTCCCAAAGCTTCCTTATACACGGTGTTTAAAATTATTTGATGCACTTAATTAATTTTTTACCCTGGTCTAAATATGAGTAATATATATATATATATATATATATATATATATATATATATATACCCTCTATCGACATCAAAATGTTTTACAATAGTAACAAAACTATGTTTTGAGTTACTACCATTCCAGCAACGCAGACAAATTTGTTTAAATTTTGGATGTCGTGTCACCGCTTATATGATTTAAAAATGTACGTCTGAAGTTCGTTTCATCCTGTTT
Organism: Platerodrilus igneus; assembly: GCA_036346225.1. Classification (NCBI taxonomy): domain Eukaryota; kingdom Metazoa; phylum Arthropoda; class Insecta; order Coleoptera; family Lycidae; genus Platerodrilus; species Platerodrilus igneus. The sequence goes on along the minus strand of JARFIW010001292.1, from coordinate 3,271,961 downwards.
CCAGATTACGATAACATTTGCGTTATCTCTAAGCCCATGTTTTACAGTGCTGGCATACGTTTGACATAAGTAAAGGCAATCGACGCTCTTATGTCTACCAAGAAGAAAAACTGCGCAATCTTGCTTTGTTCGTTCACAGGAATATCATCAAACACTATAATTGAATAATTTTTGGTTTCGCTAGGCCCCATTATATCATTACAGTTTTCTGTTAGTTGTAACCAATTTCTTCTTTTAAAGATTGAAGTACACTTTTTAACAGTTCATATTTCGGTTGATACAAGCTTGTTGAATACACATACAGAAATCAAAGTTCGTTTTGTGCAAAATAAGCGAGATTAAGGCGTGTGTTTTACTGCAGTTAGATGGACCGGTGAACATTGCTCGTATATTAGATTTGCCCATATCGCTAGGTGTGGAAAGCAAGAATTCGTCAAAGTTCTGTATGGGTATCTTAAGGTCTTGTCTTGCAGCTTTTAAATCCGGAATATTTGATTCTCTACTTTTATCTCAAGCACAAGGTTTATCGAGGTGATCGCGTAGCGTTGTTTTAGGTATATTGTACAACGTACTAGCTTTGCGTATATTTAACGCACCTTACAGAATTTTACTAATTGCTTTCAAAGATTGCTTGTTTGTACATATTTCAAATATACAGCTGAGACTGATTCTAAATTTTAAAAAGCCGTCTTCTATACTAAATAGTCTATCCCTGTCCGCCCGCGCTCCCTACCCGCCCATCCATCTGTCAAGCTATGTAGTTAGAACGTTAAAACTTTAGATATAATTTAAACAACATAGATTGCATACAATTTTAATAAAAAGCAATACATGTACAATGTTGAATATATATATATATATATATATATATATATATATATATATATATATATCTGTTAACAACTTCTGTGAAAAATTATACTCAAACATGGAGTTATGTATAATTAAAGCATAAATTTTCATTGGCGTTTCAAAAATTTCTTGATGTTTCCAATTCCATTCTTACGTCAACCGTTCCGTCTTAGGTGCTTTCAAATTGATGACGACAGTCGATTACAAAGATGGGCAATTCCTTAAACTTGCTGTAGTCCATAAAACATTTATTAGAGACCTTGTTTGAATAGTATTTTTACAAGAAAGTTGCGTATGATATGCATGCCGCTAAGTAGTCATTCTGTTCAAAGTCCAAATTCATTCTGAGAGTTCAAATACACTTTGAGGTTGGTTATGTAGGCATTTGTAAAGCTTGTCGCATTTTCTTTTTTTTTGTCGTGTTTTCCATTTTGAAGTAGGCTAATATTATCCATCGGGCCTTTTCCGTTTAGCTCGATACTTTAATTCGCCACACTTGCAACTTTGATTAAGATAGCGATGGTAATTCGTGCAGATCCCATTTTCTGAATGCTGTCATTATGCTTGATTGATCCTGCACCTCTGGCAGCAACAAAGTTCTTGCATAGTCGCTTAATCTAATGTGAGGCACTTCACATGGAATACGTTGTATTTTGAACGTCACTGTATTTCCAATAGACTTGTAGCAGTTTACATCAGATTTGGATTTGATTAAAATCAGTTCTTGGGGCATGTTGACGATAGTTTTCTTGTAATCTTCGAAAAACCTAAAAATGGTTTTTAGCGAACTAGCACAACTAAACCGCCCATCTTGGAGTATGGCATCGGATTTCCAACCCGTGTGTGCAATAGACTTTGTTTCTGCTTCTTCTAGTGATATAAATCTCTTAATGGTTCTAGTAATCCCCGGATTTCTGCAGACATCGACTATTTTATTATTCCCCAATGTGTATTGTATTTCCTCGAACAGAAAGTACTGTGCATTTCTAGTAAATTAGAATGCTTTAGGATCTTGTTCTGCTGCTCTAATCGGATCTACAGTTGTTGTTGCTTCTCTTAATTTTTCCATAGGTTTATAGTTACCCCTAATAAATATGAAACTTTTATGGGGGTATGTGATGTTATCGCTGCTCTGCATTTCTATAGAAATTCGATCGTTGTTTTCTGCATTTAAGGTAGATGGTACATACGTATAAAAATCTTTTTTTATTATTGTTTCATCTAATTTATAACTTCCAAACACATCCAATTTGGGTACATCATCAAACTTGAGTATTTCAGGTTTGACGTTTTCATCACCGTGGAGATCTAAGCTGCGCTTATTCCTGTCATGCATCATTTATAACTTTTAATCCCAAGGATTTTAAAAAACGTATTTCTTCGGCTGCAAGTTTCTTGACAACTTGACACTCTGACGTCGTATTCGCTTCTGTTTGTCGAGGTGTGTGGTAACGTGCTTTATTTACAATGGGCATCTTCTTTATATGTTTTTTATTTCCAGTCTAACGCAAGTGTATGTTTTCGGTAAAAATTTACCAATTTGCCCGAATGATCAACAAATCGTATGGTTATGTTGTCAATTTCGGATACGCTCAGTGTATAATATATAACGTGATTTGGCTCCTTTTCCAGATTATACCCAGGCGGTACAGAAAGGCTGAATTCAAATATACAGTAAGTAAGAAAATTGTTTCTGGACGACCCCGTGGCTATATAACCACCGGATCGTCCATGGTTTCCACAAAAATGTTTAACACTGAAATTGTGTTTACTTGTTGACCAACAAGTGAACATAATTAACACTGAAATCGAATTATGTTCACTTGTTGGCCAACAAATTAAACATTTTTGTGGAAACCAATATAACCACCGGATCGTCCAGAAACAATTTTTTTACTCACAGTATATGCAATCGTCTTACATATTGCAGACCCGCGATATGCAGACGTTTGCAGAAAGTTTACGGTTGGTAATCCTCAAGGTGTTTCCAATACGTTCCACACCAAAGTCGATAGGTAAACTGCTTCCATAGAACACTTTAGCGAGTTATTGTTAGCACTCAATTTGAAATATTTTTCAATGTTCTTGTTGATGTGTGGTACCATACTGAGTCATTTTTTGAATATCTCTTGTATATATACATTTATTTCTTCCAATTCGTACAAACCCGGCTCAATGACTATTTTATGCAGCTCTGAATCATCTAAATACAAAACATTGTTACCGGAGTGGACGTTCTGCACGGTATTGCATGTGTACAACCCCACTAAGCCCAGAGTATATTTACTGTCTTCTTCAATTTGAATGGTGGGTAAATGAATCCTGTCGATATGACATTTCCGTATCCGAACACGCTCACTGTTTTAGCCATTAGCACTAAGAAAGTTTATCACTAAATGTTCACAATTATAAGTGTTGTAAGTCTGTTTGGGTACGCTGTTGTAATAAATTCTGCAACCTCAAAAATAGATCTCGACTTCTTCTGGCGGTCTTAAGCCTTCGAAAGAATCGAAGTATATGGCACTTTTACCAATTTTACGGTATCCAACCCAATGGGTCCCTGGGCCGCTGGTCGTATCCAAGTTAATCACACCCGACTTGTTGACACGCGGTTTAACCTTCTGTAACTGATCTCTTAAAAGAACACCGCGAAAAAGCCTTTTTTAGTAAAGGTATCATTTACGACGTTAGAAATCCTCCGTTTTTACCGCGCCCTTGCTTGTATGGTTTTAAAAATAGCGCAGTACCCTCCTTGTAAAGTTTAAAAAATACCCCATTTTCCTTTTTCCAGACGGCAATGGCTTCCATAGATCTGTTGTGCCGTTCACTCTCCTTAAGCTGCTCATTCGCTGTCTTGACATCATTTGCTGCTTTAGCTATTCCCGTAGCTCCACCTGTTCTAGAGCACTTAGTCCGGCGAATATCGGAATCAATGGTAGAAAACCTCCTTCTTGTGGAACGGGTATAATACGCGGGACTTTAATTTTGTTTCTCCTACCAGCTCCTTTTATGATTTTTTTGCCAATTAGAATACTAACGTCGAGTAGCTTTTTCAAGTTGTCGGAACCAACTCTATCGATTGCGGATCGTATTTTCTTCAGGAATCCGCCCTTGAAACTTATTTTGTCTTTCTTCTTTTTCATACCCATACCCATTTTTCTCTTTGCTTTCATAGAATTTGTCACAAACAAAGCTGCAGCCTTTTCACCAAACTTTGCGTTCTTGGACTTTACTCTTCCCCAGGCTACTTTTTCTAAAATTTTATCTGCTCATTGGTTAGATGGGAGATCGTCGGGGTACTCAGAGTATGCAATGCCATGGTCCCTACACAAATGATCCGAATTGTTTATTCCAGGATCATCTCGGGCTAACCTTTCTTCTAATCGGGACCATGGATCACAATTAGAATAACTTGGAGTGTGTAGCTCAAACGGTAGATTATTTATAGCTTTGTTTACTAACCCACTACCTTCCTGCACAATCATAGGTGTGTACTAGTCAACAAACAGAAACTAAATGAATACAAATGTAAAATACATCACTATTTATACTTTTACAGTAACAATAACTGAATGAACAATATCTACAAACATCTCTATTTATACTTTTTACAAAATATATTTTACATATATAAATACCTTAATTTACAAGTTATGCTGGTATTCTTCCGGTGTTAACGTTACGTTATGTCAACCATGTTGGGAACATTATATTTTTTAGTAATCGGTACACTGAAACAAATTTTTCTTCTTTAGCACTAGCCCCACGTTGTGTGCCAGTCAAACGAATTTAACTGGGCCCTAACCGTTGCCGGCGCCAGTGCGGCAATTTTTCTAATTTCTTATATATATCTGACTCTAGGTGTTGGGTGTCAGCAAAACGAATTTCTAAAATGGGCGCCAGTGAAACGAAGTCTTCCGACGTAACTAGGGGTCTATTCCTTGGGTAGAGCTATGAGAATTGGGGGGGTAAGTCGAAATCTGTTGGTGGGTCATACTCAAACTAAAACAAATAGGCGCCACCAAGTCCGGACTGATTCACGTTAATGGCATGGCATATTTCTAAGGGCAGACGTGGAGACCCAAAGAAAGAAAGATCGCCTTCAATGACAAAAACCTGTCTTAACAGAATAAGACGCTGTTTCTGTAAGAAAGTATAATAATTAGATCAATAAAAAATTGGAACACTGTTTGTCCCGCAAAAATACCTAAAGAAAAGTTAAAAAGATATTTTCTATATAAGGTTGGCATCAAAATTCAACTCTTAAAGATATTAATTTCCTGTGGTTAGGTTTGATCACATTTGATCAAAATAAAAAACTTTAAGCTAGGACTAATAATTTACTAAAAAGAATCTCTTTTTTTTGAAATAAAATGCAATGCAACAAAATTGAATAAATACTTGAATTACTTCGTAAATTTAAAGTAAGGTTTATCAACCTTATTCATGATCAAATATATTACAACAAGGTGTAACTTATTACACAAAGATACTCTAACCCGTTCAGATCTGTCCAGGTCGATTACATTACAAAAGTTGCTATACAAATTTTCCTCTTTAATTTAAAAGTACTATTTTTAGTTTCTAATGAAAATGATCACAAAAATATTCTTGTTTTCAAAAGTGGTAGTAACGCAGTGCTAAGCATTTGCTTTCAAGGATACGTGTGTGAGCAGCATATTCCAGACAAACAAGTGACGTCAGGAACACCTGTTGTCGTAACTAATAGTTTATACTGAAGCAACGTGTTGTTTCTTACAAAATCAAATGAGTGAACTTTAAGTTTGACACTGGGAAATCCAACTTAGCAATATTTGAAGCAAATATCATATTCGTACTTCTACACATCGGAACAAAATAGCGTGTTTCTAAAGTGAAACACAGAAGAATTTCTTAGAACTACTACGAACCAAACAAAACTGCATTCCTAGCCTGGATTAGGTACTTGTTTTACCATGCGAAGTTTACTGCCTATATTCTACCAAAGTAGCATCTTTACTCTGTGTAACAAACGATCCTCTTTAAATTAGATCGACTTTCCATCTTCCAAGTACACCGTACACGTCGTAAAATGAAGTGGTTTTCTTAAAGTTGATTAAAGTTTTCAAAATTCTAAATGCATCGTAGATTGTAGTGATGTTCCTCGTTGCATTACAAAGTGGTCTTCTCGTCGCGCTAAACAAATTTTCCCAAATTAAATAAGATAATAACGTTTATACTTTACCAACCGCTATTCAGAAAATGTGCTCACTCATTAAAATTGATACGCAGATTACTCGCCATCGTCCTTTCATACATCTTGTTACTTCTGCTACGTATGGCCGAGTGATTATCATACCCGCTCGGACGATCGGAGGATCCAAGGGGGATAGGGGGTTGTCACACCTAAACGCGCCTGCGACTGGCCGTGGAATACACCGACATCCAACCACAAATAGACTAACAAATCAAGATGCTGTTTCAATGTATTATTTTACTTGTTAAATGTATTACGACATTATTTAATAAAAGTGTTTTATTATTTTCGCACTTTAAATGAAGGGATTTATCAACTAAAAATAAAATTGTTACACTACCCCTTTCCTAAAAGAAAAAAATTTTTTCTAACAAGGAATAAACTTTAAGTATAACAAATACAAAAAAATTTTTTTTTTATAAATATACTAGCCTCTTCTACATTCCTAATTATCAATACAAATTCTTATGAATTTATTAAAACGAGGGGGACAAATATTTACAAATTTGAGTGTGTCGGTAACTACGTGTACCTAACGTCCATAGGGAGACAAAATCGGGGAGTCACAATCGGTGTAGGTCAAAATTGGGAAGGGTCAAATTAGAAAGTCAAACACTCCACGGAAAAAAACAAATAAAAATCCAAATTCAGAGTAACCCTTTAACTAGAGGTTCTTACTCCTACCAAGGCTAGTATTTACTAACTATAACCAAACATTTTACAAAATATCTCAATTTCCTCAAATAAAAACTCTATTTCCTGGAGCTCAAGTAGCTCTATCTACAAAAAAAGGAATGCTACAACATCAAAATAGCATAACTATTCAAAATATTATCACTATAAGGTGACAATCAAAAAGAAGACCCTACTAATAGGTCTAAATTCAAAATATTATTATCACAAAGCGATAATCAAAACAAAGGTAACCTAACCAAAAGGTTACTTACAAAATTCGAATACAAAATATTATTATCACAAGGTGATAATCAAAACAAAGGTAACCTAACCAAAAGGTTACTTACAAAATTCAAATTCAAAATATTATCATCACAAGGTGATAATCAAAACAAAGGTAACCTACTCATAAGGTTACTTACAAAATTCAAATTCAAAATATTATCATCACAAGGTGATAATCAAAACAAAGGTAACCTACTCATAAGGTTACTTACAAAATTCGAATACAAAAACAAACCAGTTAGGGCTGTAATATCCTACACCCTACTGACTATCCTATCACTAATCTTCAACTAACACATCTTATTAGTGATGGATCACACGGTGAGGTTCACCATGCAACCATTTGACCTTATCAGACAAAAAAAATTTGAACGGTCAAAAATAAGGGAAAGAATAAATCAATATTCTCTCTACCTCGATATGTAGAAATCAGGACTAACAACTTAAATAGCCCACTGATTTCTACATCTCAAAGATATCTTTCAAAGACATCTTCTAACCACATCTTCGAATAACGCGCGACTAAAAGAACCAGTATGCACACTAATGCATACCTCAAAACTACTACAAAAATCCTTAACCACTTGCTTCAATTATCAAACAAAATTTTCAAAATTAGTGAAACGACACTAAATCAAAAATCGGAACAAAACAAAGCAAACAACTACTGTTTTGCTTAACATCAAAGAGATGACTAGACTGGAACTAATCGTCAGGATCATCATTCTCATTTGGATACGATGGTTCAACGGGTTTCAAGTCCTTTACGTGCCATTTTCCAGCTCTTGTTCCATCTTCATTCTCTAATTCATACACTAAATTGGAATGTTTTTTTCGAACTTTACTCAAAACGAACTTTGGGGCTAACTTAGCGGAGAATTTATCACCAGCACTCGAAAGTACCTTATTAGCTCTCCAAACACTTTCTCCGACTTGGAATGAAATGTCTCTTCTTCTAAGATTGTAGCGTTTACTCGAACGTTGATAAGCTACATGCAAATTTTCACGGACATTTCCAAAAATATCAAACAAAAGTTGACGATCCAAAACATAAGAAGGTCTACTACTTGAAACAACATCAACATCCTCACCAGGCTTAAAATTATCACTATAAGCTTTTCCACTTAAGGGTACCTGACGACCAAAGACTAAAAAGTTTGGAGAATAGTTGGTGGATTCGTGTTTTGCTGAATTAATTGCGTACTGAATTTTTGATATCTCACTATCCCACGTATCATGTTCTTCTACGTACGAACGAATTGCAGTACCAACTGTCTTATTAATCCTTTCCTCAAAATTGCATTGAGGAGCATAAACAGCATTGTACCAAATCTTTTGGATTTCGTACCTTGCACACAAAGCTTTAAAAACACGTCCAATCAACTGTGGACCATTATCACAAATAACAAATTGTGGTACTCCGTAGACAAGAAATACCTTTTCCTCTAAAAACTTCTCAATCAAATGTGCCGTGGCACTACGCAAAGGCTGTAAAATCGAATACTTCGAGAACCAGTCACCAACAACTAAAAGTCATTTTCCTGCTTATGAGTCATCAATAAAAAAACTAATCACGACGATAGCTAACAAAAAATATGATTGTTCAGGTACACTCTCATCCTACTACCAATCGAACTGTCGAAACAACTACAATGCTTTACAACGCCTAAATATGCTAGAGTGACAAACCCTCTACGAGTCTCACCTAGACTAACAATACAAAAATTACATCAACTCAAAACAAAATATGATGCAAAAATTCTAGAGCGCCTAACTCACCTCGAGTCTCGTCAAGACTTATGTAATGCCGAGCAACCAACTTTTCTTGAGTCTCGTCTGGACTAACATACTGCTGAGCGACCAACCACGACGACAAGTTCCGCCTAGACTAAATTGCGTTGCAATGCCGATCTAAATAAAAATCTGCTAACAAATTCAAAAACGTGCTTATGCACAAGAGCAATTCTCAAATGACACGACGACAGCTCACTCCAATGTACCTTCAAAATAGAATCTCTAGCCTTATCATCAAATTTGGACAAAAATGTTCTTTATTGACTCAAGCAAATCAAACTCCAAGCTTATCAGCTTCTTTAACTAACGGTCTTCCTAAAATTTTCCTTTTCTCTAACACTGGTCTCTCACTCACTACTCCTCTTTAAGTAGACAAACAATTTGGAATTTTTCCGACATGATTACAAAAGCCTAATGGAATCAAACTGAAAGATCTAAATGATTTGAACCTTACAAAAATTATCAAAACAAATTCGGGCAACTAAAGGTAAAAGTCAAAAAGTGTATTTGGTAAAATAAATTTTGCCAAAACAATATCAAAAAAAATTATGTTGGGTCAAAACAGAATGAAAGTTAAAAATAAAGTTGACTAAGTTAATTAATTGACTGAATGGGGGTTAACGTTTTAACCAATCTTTTAAACTACCAAACCTTAATATCAAATAAACAATGAGCAAACAAATTTCGAGACAAAACAATTTTTGAACAAACAAATTTTGAAGTAAAATTAATTTTTGAACAAACAAATTTCGAAGTAAAATTAATTTTGAACAAACAAATTTCGAAGCAAAACAAATTTTGAACAAACAAAATTCGAAGTAAAATAAATTTTGAACAAACAAATTTCGAAGTAAAATTAATTTTGAACAAACAAATTTCGAAGCCCCACGTTAGGCGCCAGTGAAACAAATTTTTCTTCTTTAGCACTAGCCCCACGTTGGGCGCCAGTGAAACAAATTTTTCTTCTTTAGCACTAGCCCCACGTTGTGTGCCAGTCAAACGAATTTAACTGGGCCCTAACCGTTGCCGGCGCCAGTGCGGCAATTTTTCTAATTTCTTATATATATCTGACTCTAGGTGTTGGGTGTCAGCAAAACGAATTTCTAAAATGGGCGCCAGTGAAACGAAGTCTTCCGACGTAACTAGGGGTCTATTCCTTGGGTAGAGCTATGAGAAATGGGGGGGTAAGTCGAAATCTGTTGGTGGGTCATACTCAAACTAAAACAAATAGGCGCCACCAAGTCCGGACTGATTCACGTTAATGGCATGGCATATTTCTAAGGGCGGACGTGGAGACCCAAAGAAAGAAAGATCGCCTTCGATGACAAAAACCTGTCTTAACAGAATAAGACGTTCCTGTAAGAAAGTATAATAATTAGATCAATAAAAAATTGGAACACTGTTTGTGTCCCGCAAAAATACCTAAAGAAAAGTTAAAAAGATATTTTCTATATAAGGTTGGCATCAAAATTCAACTCTTAAAGATATTAATTTCCTGTGGTTAGGTTTGATCACATTTGATCAAAATAAAAAACTTCAAGCTAGGACTAGTAATTTACTAAAAAGAATCTCTTTTTTTTTAAATAAAATGCAATGCAACAAAATTGAATAAATACTTGAATTACTTCGTAAATTTAAAGTAAGGTTTATCAACCTTATTCATGATCAAATATATTACGACAAGGTGTAACTTATTACACAAAGATACTCTAACCCGTTCAGATCTGTCCAGGTCGATTACATTACAAAAGTTACTATACAAATTTTCCTCTTTAATTTAAAAGTACTAATTTTAGTTTCTAATGAAAATGATCACAAAAATATTCTTGTTTTCAAAAGTGGTAGTAACGCAGTGCTAAGCATTTGCTTTCAAGGATACGTGTGTCAGCAGCATATTCCAGACAAACAAGTGACGTCAGGAACACCTGTTGTCGTAACTAATAGTTTATACTGAAGCAACGTGTTGTTTCTTACAAAATCAAATGAGTGAACTTTAAGTTTGACACTGGGAAATCCAACTTAGCAATATTTGAAGCAAATATCATATTCGTACTTCTACACATCGGAACAAAATAGCGTGTTTCTAAAGTGAAACACAGAAGAATTTCTTAGAACTACTACGAACCAAACAAAACTGCATTCCTAGCCTGGATTAGGTACTTGTTTTACCATGCGAAGTTTACTGCCTATATTCTACCAAAGTAGCATCTTTACTCTGTGTAACAAACGATCCTCTTTAAATTAGATCGACTTTCCATCTTCCAAGTACACCGTACACGTCGTAAAATGAAGTGGTTTTCTTAAAGTTGATTAAAGTTTTCAAAATTCTAAATGCATCGTAGATTGTAGTGATGTTCCTCGTCGCATTACAAAGTGGTCTTCTCGTCGCGCTAAACAAATTTTCCCAAATTAAATAAGATAATAACGTTTATACTTTACCAACCGCTATTCAGAAAATGTGCTCACTCATTAAAATTGATACGCAGATTACTCGCCATCGTCCTTTCATACATCTTGTTACTTCTGCTACGTATGGCCGAGTGATTATCATACCCGCTCGGACGATCGGAGGATCCAAGGGGGGGGGGTTGTCACACCTAAACGCGCCTGCGACTGGCTGTGGAATACACCGACATCCAACCACAAATAGACTAACAAATCAAGATGCTGTTTCAATGTATTATTTTACTTGTTAAATGTATTACGACATTATTTAATAAAAGTGTTTTATTATTTTCGCACTTTAAATGAAGGGATTTATCAACTAAAAATAAAATTGTTACAACACCTTTGAGACATATTTTAGTATACTTTTCCACAATACTATCATAGTCACAGGTGAGATGAACTATACACAGCTTTCGATATGTTATAACAGACATCGGTGATTAGTTCTGGGAATTTCTTATCATTGACAAACAAGTCTTTGACGGAAAAACAAACGTTCCATTGTAACAAAATCTAGTCAGGTTAATTGGGTTGGTAATTAGAAAAGAAGATTAACCTCGAATTTAATGAGAGACCTTAATCATTTTCATGCAAGTTTTGTATCAAAGAACACTGACTACATAGCCTGCGAATATTTGCTAACATAGTGGAAGGTATACTGTGATATAGAGACAAATTAGAATTTAATTTGCAAACGATTGCATTAGCAGTATATGTATAGAGTAGCTAAAGGATTAATCTGTGCGGCACCAAATTCTGACAAAGCTTTAACAGAAAATTGTAAGTGGGCGGGACTCGTGTATCTTTAGACCCTCCCACAATATCCCTGTCTGGGATGCAACACACAACTCAGCGTAACTGGCGCAAAGCAGTACTAACAACGTGGCACAAAATTTGGACAAAGCTTCTGTCATTGATTGTAAGTGGGCGGGGCTCCCGATTCCTTAACCCCTCCCACTATATATCTGTTTGGGAGACAGCACAAAAATCGGCGTTACCGGCACAAAATAGCACTAACACGCTCTGATCTCAAAAATTTGAAATGTGGGGCCAAAGAAATGGACCTATTCTGCAAAAGGTTTTTCGTATTAGCCGACTATACTAGGAATATTTTTGATAAAGAGCACTTTGCCGTTTGATATATAAAAGAAAACCTTTAAAGGAATATAAAATTTTCAGAAACTTTCTAAACTTCAATCCGATACACAATAGGACGGATGCTATTCTAGCTGAAACTATAACGACTACACTACAGCCCTCACACGTAAACGATAAATATTTAAGAACACAAGATTGTAAGGGAGCAGTTTCTATAAGCGACAAATTTAAAACAGTACAAGCCAGAATTTAGAAATAAAATGCCCGGCAACTTTTAAGTTCCTTGAGCCACCTAGCTATTTTGAACGCCATGGCAATTTCTTCTATTAGAAATCCTTTTACAATACTAGAAAGTTTATGATTTCTTTAGTCATTAAAAAATTTAACTGGTACTGCATAAGCATGGTTATAATTTTGAAAATGCAACCAAAACTCAATATACAGTATAATTCGCAATGCATAATCTATTAGAGGTTTATGGAGAGTAACTTAACAATTGCCTATCTTATCTATTTAAAATATTTTTCGCCAATTGATTTAGCGCTTTACCGAAAGGTAGTAGTAATGTTGATATTTTAAACGTGACACTGCAATAATGTTCCTGTTTTATTTCATATGTGTCTATAATTGACTCATGTATACCCTTTGAATATCTATCTGTTTCTATTTTTGAGATTACAGATATCTTTCGCTTTTTAATAAGAATCAAAATTCAATTCAGCCCTAAAGATTTCGTACTTTAAAATTCAATTCCAACTCGAACAACCCATTTACTAGTTAACAAAAAAATTGCCGAATGCTCAACTGAAAGCTCAATCCTGCTTTGTTCTACGCATAAACATAAGTTAACTAGTTTTTGACATATAATTATTTATTTAATAAATTATAAATAGTGCCTTTAATTCAGCTGACTCATTGTAGTTCTAACCCTCTATAGAATGTAGAATAAAATGACAAAAAATAGTTATTGAAAGATGGCTTCAATGGATTTCTTTATGCTACATTGATTGGATGATAAACTGCAAATGGCACTTTACTACGTCAAATAACAGTTATAGACAAACATTTAGTTCCAATAATGATTCAGCAGATGGCGCAACATTAAACAAACTTTATAACAATAAAATGCAATTTACGGATGAACAAAAAGTTTACCTTGAATTACTGGGCGTAGTTTGAGGTAGCGCTTTGCGTTTTTTTTTGCTTCTCGAAAAACCTACGCTAGCGCCTAAATATTTAACGGGTCGTCATTATTTCCGGGTGGTAGTTTTTGACAAACTTCTGCAGTGAAGTACTTGTTAAACCTACAACTTTAGAGAACATAAAAATAATGGTACTAAAAAGAAAGAGAAATTTCACTGCGTTTCACGCACTAACTGTTCACATCGATACGGTAAGATAGTTTAAAATTAAGTTCTTGCTAGAATAGTTAGGACCATAACCACATGTTCTACAAGACGTATCAAAATGCATGTTTGAAGGAATACACACAATAAAGTTGCAGGTTGTTCCCCTACAGTGCGTGAAAACCTAGAAACCGTAATTTTACGCATTATAACTTAAATTATACCACAATAGCGTTGGGAATCAAGGCTCTTCTCAAATTAGAGAAATTCCTATACTTAATATTAAAGCAAAACTTTTGCAGCCAAAAAAGCGTAACAACTAGCAGAATATTTTATGAAATGTATCCAAATTTACAAGTACTGAATAAAAAATTATTTTGAAAAATTCAAAAATACTGTCACATTCCATTTAGTCTAACGCTAATTACCATATTACAGCTAAACAAACCTTTCAGTTTTACTTTAGCTATTTTTACCCTACCTAAGTTTATTCTACACAACCCTTAAGCATATACTTTAATATAAATAAATATATGTTCTCGGAATTAACTTCTATTGTATTTAACTATTATGAACCATTAAATTTAAACAAATTACTTATACATTAGTAAATACATTTGGCCAAGGTGAATATAAAATGTGTGTGGATTCGAACTCTATCAATTCAGTTTATTACTTTAGTTTATTCTGTCTCTTTCATTAACTTGGTTTTACCTCGTTGTTAACCGGATGGTTGATTAAGTTGGATTTGGTTTTTGATTTGGGATATTCCGGCAGCATCTTGACTTTATTAAGTTCCTAAACATAAGACCGTTTAAGAAATTCTTTAAGAGGCATCTGTACGCAGAGCTGCAATGAATTCATTTTTAATGTGAAAATAGGTTCAAAGACACCGCATTTTATTAGGCGTTTGTTTCTTTCCTTCGTGCACTTGAGCAGCTTTTACTTTTAATCAAGTTTATTATGCCCACATAAATATTTGGTTATAAATTCTAATTTAACTTCGTACATAAATTTTTCGGAACAGGTGCCTAAGCGGAAATCTTATTTATAATTAAGAATGCAGTCTTGTGTATATATTCTTTTACTTTTAACTATACACCTAGATGTGAGATCCTGTTGGTCATGATCTATTTCCTAAAGAAGCACAGAATTCTATAAGGTGATATTTGTTTGGTTGGAAGAATTCGCAATTCTACATTAGGTCCTGCGTTACTTCAGCACTAAAAAAATTAAAAAAGTGGTAACACTTGTTCCATGTAGTTAACTTACACTTAGGTCTGTTTTATTTCTGTTTTTAATTAAGCACACATATCGAAAGTTATAAAAGTTTCGTATGTAATTTATTTAAGTTGAGAGTTATATAAAAAAAACTAATTAGATACAACTAATGAAGCTCCGTTTGAATAATCTATGTGTATGGAATAATTCGTAAGGACAAATTCAAACAATGAAAGACAGACGTTTCGTGAAATTTTTGTCTAATACTAACTTACTTTCTGGTTATTTAGTCTCAATAATTCCTGGATGATAAATATTTAGATAATTGTTGATTAATGATCACTAAAGTATTTACTGCATTTTATTACTTAAATGTATAGAAGAGTCAGTCTATGCATTAATAACTATTATTTAATTAATATAAAGCAATAATAACTCACCAAACATATTAAATCATAGTTTTGTTTTATATAGAAGCCAATTCTAGAATTTACTTACATTACGTTAAATATTTTATGGTTGAAGTTGTTAATGCACTTGCAGTGAAATTGTTTAGTTAATTATACGTCAAGTATCTTGTTACAATCATGGCTTTATTTTATTTACTTTGTCTTGTATCTTTATTTTCAACTGTGTATTGAAAGTATATACTTATACCACCCTGAAATCTCTGTATGTATGTCTTTTACTTTTAAACGTAACTTATAACGGTTGATGTTAGCCGTGCCAAAGTGAAACTCTACACCCTGTGATGCACATATCCTTTTGCTATCAGCTAGGAAAGGGTAAAGAGCACATGACACGCCACGAATCGTTTTTTCATTTGCGATTTTATTGTAGGTCACACTGCACGTGGCGCCCAACGTATCTTCTCCTTGTTTCAATTTTATTATGCATTACGTCACGATGCACGCGGCAACCAATGTATCTCTCACTTTGTTTTCAATTTTACTATACGTCACGGCACGTGCCGCACAAACTAACCTTTTTTTTGAAATTTTTATGCTAACCAAGATTCAAGTAAACCCCAGCTTTATATTTTTCTACCTAGTCATGATTGATGTGGCAGTCAACATATCTTTTTGTTACAATTCTTAGTGGGTCTTCGTTTACATAACAATCAACGTTTTCTGTTTTAAATAAGTTTTAGCCAAAACTAACAAGTAATTGTAAATCAAATTCTAGATACTTTCTTATCACTTACAAATATGAGATAGTAAAAATATTAGGGTAAATAGGCAATTATTGGACACTTAAGAACATTTCAACTTCAAAAATACGCAACTGGTAAAGATTTCAGGTAATCTAATTGAAATTTATACAAAACAAAAGCTAAAAGAATTTATTATAAAATGTCTGTCAAGCTTTAAAGCAATTCTTAAACATTTTTTAGTACTACATATTTAATAAAAAAGCATACAAAAATTACAGCTATAGGACAGTTTGCTTAGTTATAGGACACTCAAATTTAGTTATTGGACAACTGATTTGCCACATTGGAAAATAATATAGAAACGAACTAGACTCTAATAAAAAAAAATGTGTTTGAAGTACCTATGCATTACAACTAATTTTTTCAACTAAGTTAAACTTCACAAATGCTTCCGAGCTTTTTTGTATTCCGTGAAAAGTTCATCAATTTCTTCATCATTGATGTCTTCATCAGATTTGTCGTCTAAGTCACTATCCTTTAGGTTGTAGCAGTTATGACATATAAATAAGTCATCCTCGCTTGGTATGTGCTGTTTATGGTCAACAGGAATACAAAATTCATGATAATAAAGATGACAATCATCGCATCTTAGTTTATTGGATTTAATATCTTTTGAACAAATAGAACACTGAACTTTTTGTTTCGAATTCTTCTTATTGCAGACTGTTTTTTATTTAATTTTTCCTCTTTTCCGTTTTCATTCTTGTTTTTGCTTTTCTTGCTCTTCTTTAAACTCTTGCTTTTTTCGTAACATTTGTTGGTATCGTACAGACGTTATAGTAAAGGGAAGTCGTTCGATGTTACGTTTACCTTTTCTTACTGGTGCACACGGAGAAGTTAAGAAACTGCCTAACAAATTGTGTTTAACAATAATTTTACTGTTCTGATTCAATTTGAATGTTTTTAACGGGAGATGAGATGACTATATTTTGTATAATATTAATTTTTGTTTCTTGATTCACTAGTACAATTGAGTTTACCGAATGTTTTGGATCATGTTCAAAAAAATTCCAAATTTCGAATAACAAACTCAAATTTTCATCGGTATGCAGATTACTCCTTGGATTTTTTTAATATCCTGTAAACTTTGAATTTTTTGAGGATCTAAGATATTTACAAGGGTGGTATAGTCCAGCTAGGGTTGCTTTTGGGATTCTTCTGGAATCTTTAAATCTTGAGTTAATTCTTTACCTAAACATTTTGTGTAGTCAACGGCATCTACTTTGAATGGGACTAACCCACAAGCCTTGAAACCCTTTACCACTGTCTCTACTTTAAAGCTTTTTTTCATAGCTTGCTCTAATATAGAAGCAAATACAACTTTATTCACCACTTCACCTGGATGTTGTTCTTCCTATTTTCTTACTGACTACCGCCAAGTTTCTTTAACTGGACGGAAAATAGAAACATCGCAGGGTTGTAAAATCCTTGTAGCATTAGGATAAAGTGCAAATATTTCAATTTGCAGTTCATTACATAAAAGACTTAACTGGTAACTTAAGTGACTTTTGTGGCCATCAACAAAAAGAATGACCGGCAGTTTAATATTGTTTTCAGTTAAGTAGGAGTAAAAGACATTTGCAATGTACCGATAAAATGTTTCTGCTGTCATCCAGCCATTATCGCTTCTGCCCACACCCTATTTAGGATTAATGCTGTTAACAACTTTTTCGGGGATACGCTGATAAGGATAAATAACCATGGGCACGCAAATTTTACCGTCTGCTAAAAACGTAAACATAACAGCGACGTTTTCTTTTGAACTGCTTTGTTCGACACTATAGACATTCTTTGAACCTTTCATTGCAAATACTTTTCCAGTGGAAGGGCATATTTGAAATCCCGACTTATCCCCATTAAAAATTTTTGATGGATCTTTAATAACATCTTCTAGCTGTTTTTCTTTCATATAGACTTCAATGTTGGTGAACCAGTTTCTAATATCTTGCTCCGACACACATGCGCTAGATGCCGTTACTGCTTCACTTGTCCTTTTATAAACTTCTGGGTGTCGTTTCAAAAATCCCTAGTCTTAAAAATAAATCAAATCGCAGAAGCTGATTAAAGTACGTGTCTCGATTACTTACTTTTAGTCATCCATCCCAAGGCCGATTATTTTTAAACTTATTGGGACGCGGATTTTCTATCAAAAATCGTTTAACACTGCTTTTTAAATCATTAGTCTTCTTTAGGAGTCCTTTCGTATCAGTGTCTTTTATCCATCTGCAATTATTAATGCTGTTGACTAAGATTAAAAACGATAACCATACCTAACCAGAGTATTTTCTTCTTCGCAGGTTAAAATAGGAGACGTTCCTAACGTATCTTTATGTTCAGGATGTTTTAATTTAAATTCAATAGTGGAATTTGGAATTCCATATTTTTTTTCAGCTGTTCGATATGATTCAATGCCATTTTGGACATCCTTAACAGCTTCTTGAAGTTTCACCTTATCGTATTTTCTAAGTTTTAGCATAGTTAATACCACAATCTTAAAAACCAATTTCAGTGATTGGACGGATAAATCTAGTTATTGGACAGGTGTCCAATAACTGTCAAATTGAATAATAAGTGATTTATACTTCAACCTGTAGCTAGTTATACGTAAATACATTGAAAATTATAGGAATATAGAGTAAGTATATTTGTCCAGTGATTGGACAGGTGTCCCATAACAAAATTAATTAAATTTTTTAGTTTAGTTTTTGGACAGTCATAATTACATCGAACTGAATATGTGAATTGTTCTACACCATGTAACATAGGGAGTATAAGTATGCTCAATACACACTTGTAACAAAAAATAAAAGCTTACCTCAATAAATAACACTTGGGTTACAAAACAAGTCAGAACCAATGCTTAACACAATGCTTAGCTGTCATGTCAATCACATAACCTAGTAATATTTACCGCCATAATCACAAGTAAGGTTAAAGTCAGAAGGTAGGCATTAGAATTGAAGCAAATTAAGAACAAACATTGACATCTAGTGAAATATGGTCTTTTTAGCACTTGTAGAAATCTTATGATGTTAAGCTAAGACTGTAATGTCCAATAATTGTATTGTGTCCAATAACTGCTTATTTATCCTATAAATAATTTTTTCCAAATAAATTTTTTTTTTAATGGTTTACTTATTAAGAATAAGCTATAAGTATAAATTACTTATTCGTTCTGCGAATCATAAGCATTTAGAAGATAGATGAAGAATTTGAACTCATACATTATCTAAGGAGGTTGCTAAACTGATTTGATAATTGTTCCTACTGAATAGAATAAAGCTTTTGAAGATGTAAAAAGATGCTATTACTTTCACACTTGAACGAGTCCTTTATTTACTTAAAAAGTTTGAAGGCAATAGTGTTGAATCGGTTTTTGAAAGAATTAGATCAAGATTAATAATGTGTGGTAGAATAAATCGTTTAATTATTTTTAAAGACAATAACGACATGGCTACTGTTATCAAAAATGAGAGTAATACAACTGTACTTCAATTGGAAGCATATTTTTCTGAAAAGCTAATGAAATTGATACTCCTTACGGTATTAATGTTACTTCCGTACATACAAAACTTATAATAAACCTACATACTCCTAGAGTAACTTATATATCTAACAATTGTTCAATTTTCAGTTGATCTATTAAATTTAAATGTAACCCTAAAACAGTCTATGAGTTTTTAGAACGTGCATCTGAACTTGCACAGTCAACAAAAATTTCTAAAGAAGACCTATACAAATCAGCAATAAAATTATTTATTATTGTTGGATTTTTTGGGTAAGGAGGTATAAAAATACATAATTACAAATTGGGATTCCTTGTCGCAAGACATAGAACTGATATTTTACTGTCCAATACAAAAGATGATGGTTTGCGGAATGAAATGAAAAACATACAACAAAAATCAACAGAAACAGTAACAATATTTTTCTTACACATTCATAATTTAGTTAACAACTTTTATATAGACCAATTAGAATTAATCTGAATAAATATAATTAAACAAAATTTACTTACTGATTTTATTACCTCTCTTGCTCTCTGTTACTAATACAATTCCTAATTTGCTTTCTACTACAAGTAAATTAAAAGAAACTATTACCTAAAAAGTAAATTACCATCTCTAAATACCGATACAAACCATACACAATATAGAAAAGCATTGCCCAATTCAAATTATTAACGAAATTCTCTCAAAATATAGAATCAACGAATAAATATAATTACTTTCTCCAAAAAAATAAAAATTGCAGTCCAAATTTATCTGCAGGACAATCACTTGTATATTCTATACAATATTATACTAATAATAACAAACCATCGCAAAAATAATGTTGGAATTTTTTCAAAAAGATCATACTTACCCAACCTGTAAATTGAAACAAAAAATTCTTTGCCATAGATGTGGTTTTCCTCAATTTAAAACTTCTTCTTGTTCAATTTATTCAAGGAATGTGTCATTGAGTACAGGAAACGTAGTGGCCACCCTAGTATTCAATCTCTACAGGCTATGACTAAACTTTTCTCTAAACGAAAATTATTTGACCATGAAAATTGGTCGAAGTGATTAACTGTGTTAAAAACTTCTTCCTCCTTGCTGTTCTATACAAGAATCGGTACCTGACCTAAGCATTTTAGAAATAGATTTAAGTAAGTAGATAATTACTATTCCGCACTAAAAACAAAATCATAAATTCTTCAAATGTCTATCCATATTGCAAAATTGAAAATAACCTGATTTATAAATTTTTACCGTCGAATATACTTTTTTCTTTCTGGAAACGAGTAGTTCCTATTAGCCATCGCAACTAAATTATTGTAGATTGCCACGATTCACTCTCTGCAGATCACTTTGATTCCTCAAAAGCTTTAACCAAAGTCCAAGAGATATGCTTTGGATAAAAAATGAAAATTGTCTTAAATTCTTCTAGAAATTACTTATGTGTTGTGCACAAAAAGCTTCCAATATTGCATGTTTAAATTGTATGGGTAAAAGATGTTGGTTTTCCATTTTATATCATCGCCATAGATCCCATGGGTCCTTTTTCTCGTTCTAAACAATGACATAAATGGTTATTAGCAATCTGTATTTGGTTTTCTAAATTTATTCTACTTTACCATTTACGTGGCACTGAAGAACATTATATAGAAGCATTATAAAAGATCAAGTATTTTTTACGTATGGTGTTCTACGTTTTATAATTTAGGACAACGGTACACAATTATCTAGAAAAGTTTCCAGAATTTAAATAAATACTAAATTTGGTATAATTCAGTGTACTCTAGACAATTCAATTTTGCTGAAAGAATAAATAAAACCATAGGTATAGCAAATAGGTCTTATAGTGAAATACATACGATTGGGTTGTCAATTTATCAGAAAATGCATATGCATTAAATTTTTCAAAGCACCAAGTTTTCTTGAATTTTGGAGTCATACCTCTAACTCAGGTAAATTTTATAATTCATTCTAAAAAACTCAGAAATTGTTGATGTTATGTTTGCAGATAGAATGCCATATTATGCGAATCGTCAAAGGCGTTTTGGTCATTTTAAATCTATCTCGAGTTGACCTCATGCAACTTGTAATAACTTGTCTAATCGATATAGTATTCGAAGACGAGAAGCTTCGTTTGATGTTGGTGACTCTGCTAAAAGAACAAACAAGATGTTCTCTAGTGCGGATAATGCTTTCTCTGTTGAATTAGCGCCTAATAATGTCTTACGTAGCGTTAATAAAAGATTGTCCAATTTAGTTCTAAATCTCAAAGATCCAGATTGTTCCAAAACCATACCACAGATTTAAAGTCTTTTACAGACATTGACTTAATATACTCACGAATGTTAATACAACTTTAACATACTCTTAAATTATTTTTGATTTCCGCTTGAAAGCACAAACTATAGTAAAAATGCAAACCCTTATTCACTAATATAATTGTAGGAGTTACATTTATCATTTTTTTTTGTTTTTTTGTTCAACTTTTTTCTCTTGGATTCCCTAGAGGATCTCTTTAATTTATTTAGTGCTAAATTATGATGTAAGAATTTTTTTCTTTCCATTCTATTAACTTTATTGAGTGGTTAGTCCTAACAGTTTCTTACATTGTAGATTGAGACTTTCCGATTTTGACTCCTTTTGTGACGTTTGATACTCGTTGGTTTACTCATCGCTAAATAATGGTATGGCTCTTCGTTCTATTTTTCTAAACTTCCTAATTCCTATAATTAGACAAAAAAATAAAAAAATAAATTATTGTTTGAATACGTTTTACTTTTTTCTTTTTAAAACATATGCTATACAGTAATCTTGACTTTATTAGGTTCCTAAACATGAAGCAGTTCAAGAAATCCTCTAAGCAGGAGTATCTACATGCAGAGCTGCAATGAATCTATTTTTAAGATAAAAATGGGTTCAAAGTCACCCGGTTTTGTTAGGTTTTCGTTTCTTTCTATCGAGTAGTTGGTCTGTTTTTACTTTTAATCCCAGTTCACGGTGCCCGCATAAATATTTTGTTGTAAATTTTAATTTAACTTTGTACACCAATTTCTCGAAAAGGGTACCTGAACAGAAGCTGTATTTTTAATTTGGAATGCGCCTGGATGTGTTTCTTTACTTTTAACCACGCACAAATGCGAAATGCTCTTGGTCATAATTTTATTTCATGAAGGACCAGCGAATTTAACCAGTTCATATTTTTTTAATTAGAACATTTCGTAAATCCAATATTTCTGTTCTTAACTAAACACACATGTCAAAAACAATAAAATATTTCCTTTGTATGTAATTTATTAAAGTTTACAGTCGTATAAAAGAAATTAATTAAACCCAGCTAATTAGGATGGGTTTTTAGTAATCTGTTAAAAATTTGTAATAATTTTTAAGGACAAGTTCAGATAATAAAAGACAAATGTTTCATTAAATTCTTTTATCAAATACCTTACCTACTGGTTATTTTGTTTCAATAATTTTAGGACCATACAAATATTTAGATAAGTGTTGTTTAATGTACATTTACAGTGTTTCATACACTTTATTACAAAGATTTTAAATTATAGAAGAGCCAAGTTATGCTTTAAAAATTATTGCGATTAGTATATTTAATATAAAGTGGAATTACTTACCATAAAGATTAAATCATGGGTTTGTTTTATATAGAAACCAATTTTTGAATTTATTCACCAGGACAGTATATATTTTATGGTTAAGACTCTCAATGCACTTAGCGGCTTATACGTCAAGTGTCTTGTTCCAATCAATTGTTTTATTTCACTTACTGTATTTTTATGTATTTTTTTCGGCTGTGTACTTAAAGTTTATACCTATATATATATATATATATATATATATATATATATATATATATATATATATATATATATATGTTGCCAGAGAACAAGTGTATATAATTGTATGCTTATTTAATTTTTAAAATACTTAAAAAATTGGCGAGTCTATGAAGCATAAATTGATAGAACCATAAACGCGCCACAGGAGTCTGAAATTGAAAATCTGTTCCATATTACAGAAAATTGCATTTGAAGGACCAATACCTGTTTATTATATGGCAGCAAAGAATAGTTAAATGCTCCTTACACTATACTTGTCAGCTAAAAATCTCTATATTACAACGTAGGTTTTTAATATATCTTGTGTTGCGAAATACCTAGTAACGGTACGGCACGTGTAGGACGTTTTATACGTAATAAACTTATATTAAAAATTTAGTTTTGAGAGGAACATCTCCATAGAAGTGCCACTGTCGGTATAGTGAAGTATACGTATTCAAGGATATATTAAAATATGGTGCATTTAAGTCCTGGTTCTTAGAAGGTAATATTTACTGTATAAAGGATGTTCGAATACTGAAAGATAAAATGTAATTCTTGTGTGGATATAAATTTATTTGTTTGTACGTTTACATTACGTTTTAAGTAAATTTGGAAAATTATTAAAACTACAGTATTTATCCCTTTAACTAAATACTCTGGACATATTCGCCAATAGAAAGCTTCAGTATTTACTGCATTATCCAATTAATATTCTAACAATGAATAGAAAAGCTATTTTAGTCTTTAACTAAATTAATTCAGGTTTTATAGTACCAATGGTTGTATCATGTAATATCTATAACAATTATATCAAATAACATTAGAGTAGCAAATGTTTAAAATTACATATACGGGGATTTTCACTACGACTATGCATTACCCACACATTACCCAGAGTGTAAAAGAGATAGAAGCATGATTTTTTATACATTTTGATAATCCGAGTAAATCTAAAATATTTTCGTTTTGACAGCACTTCCGGTTATACCGGTAGTTGATATTATCTTTGTTATTTTGAATGGAACATGTATATTTTTGCAGTTTTAGAGGTTACACTTAATTTTAAGTCAAGTTCATTTAATAAACCATATCCCAATATTTTACAGTTATCGAGATATCAATTTTTTATGATTTTTGGTATAAAAGACTAACCGTATATGTAACGTTAAAATTTGTAAGGTTAAGGAACGCAGAAATACCGTACTAACTACAAACGTGAAGAGTCGGTTGATTCAGATAGCCAAAAAGTACATCGCCATTGATTTTCTATTTACAATTAAAAAAAAAATAAAAATTTATATTTAAACAAGCAAAAGAATAAATAGAAGGTTACTTTTTAAACTAAGCAATTATACTATACGGACAAATTTTAATAATTGATCTCCGATGTGCGCATTTCGTATCTAACATGTAAGAAAAAGCCTAATCAGTAATGAACAAAAAAAAGCAATTTAAAAATGAACATAGTACATTTAGATCGATTTTAATAGCAATTTAAAATAATAAGTAACATCAGAGAAGCTAGTCTTTAACAGGTTTGGTACAAGTGTTTCGCCCGTCGGCACAATGCGACTTGCGTTTATCCGTCGGTATGTAAAAAAGAAAGAAAAAGATCACATATCTTTACGTGCCGAGATACTCATTTTGCAGCCAGATCATCGGAGAAGAATCAGCTAAACATTGCCACGGTAGTCAGGATTCATTAATGCTGAAACCATACTTGCAACAAAAAGCCGAAAGAATAGTTTCTAACGCAAACAGAAATTTATTTTTTATCAAGGTTTCCTCATCGAAATTAGATGCCATCAGCTTACAGTGTCGCAAAGTTGGTACCCATAAGGAGCGTAAACGTGCAACTTACCATTAGTGATATCCCTAGCGAATGCGTCAGAAGATGATACAAGTTCTATAAGTGCGCGTTGAATAGCCTCATGATAGCTTTCGAATGCGATGGTATAAGTAATTTTCGTAAACGATTGGTTTGTTTCTATCTTAAGAGCGTTATGGGTGGCTTTACGTAACGCCTCTACATTAATATCTTGGTCGAACTCACGAGAAGTTCCTGTTTTAGGAGTCCGTTGACAGTCCAGGTAACCATCGTGACAAGAAATACAAAATAATAAATAAATAAAATATTAATAAATAAAAGAAAATAACCCACCAGAAGCAACAGAATAAATTATAATATATCTAAATTATATCAAAAAAATAAACAATTAAATTAAGTAAGAGCATAACAAAAAGTGTTATGACTTAAGGTTATTTTAAAATTAACGGAAGAAAGTAAATATTAGTAGGGCGCCAGCGGTTTCTACTGTAATTGGAATCCAACTAAAACGCAATTGTAATAATCCGTGGGAATATAGCTAAAAGAACAGAGACTTGCGAAATGCTACACTTAAAATTTAAAATGGGTTTAACGGGGGAAAATAATAAAATCGGGACGAAACGTTAATTAAGAAAAAATCGGGGCAGAAAGTTGAGTACAGAAAATGGGGCTAAAAGTTAAATAAGAAGAAATCAAGGCAGAAGGTTAAGTTCAAAAGTAAGAGTTAAAAATTAAATTAAAAAAATCGACGTCGCACGTTAGGTTTACCAAATTTGCAACAGTATAATTTGTAAGGTTAAGAAACGCAGAAATACTGGGCTAACTCCAAACACAGAGAGTTGGATGCTTCACATAGACAAAAAGTATATCACCAACGATTTTCTATTTAAATTTAAAAAAGTAGAAATTTATATTTAAACAAGCAAAAGAATAAATTAGAGGTTACTATTTAAACAAAGCAATTATACTATACGGGCAAATTTTAACAATTTATCTACGAAGTGCGCATTTCGTCGCTAACACGTAAGAAAAAGCTAATCGGTAATGAACAAAAAAGCAATTTAAAATTGAACATGTATATAAAGAGGGATTTTAATAGCAATTTAAAATAATAAGTAACACCAGTAAAGCTAGTCTTTAAACAGGTTCGGTACACGTGTTTTCCCGTCGGCGCAATGCGACTTGGGTTTATTCCTCGGTATGTCAAAAACGAAAGGAACTGGTTACATACCTTTACGTGTCGGAATACTTATTTTGCAGCCAAATCATCGGAGGCGAGTTAGTTAAATATCGCCACGATATTTAGGATCGATTATTTCTGGGACCATACTCGCAACAGCAGGCCGATATAAAAGAGCATTTGGAGCCACGTAACAAGAAAATAATTTGGTTTACGTAAAAAGGCACGACCTACTCAGAAGGCAATGCACAAAGAAATAGCCTATCCAAGGAAACATGCGTTGCTTTTGAGGTAGCAATTTATTGCGCATAAAGTACATGCTAGCGCGGAAAGGAGGATCAGAATGAAAGTCAAATAGGAAACGAGATGATAAGCGATTCCGATATTTGAATAACACGTGTCAAAGGAATACTTCTAAAATCGTTGTTATGAAGAATAGATAACGAAAACCTGCTAATACGAATATAATTACTGAACACTTATGCTATTCAAACTTGCATTATTACTTATAAGTAAAGCAAATATATTTTTTTCAGAAAACAGGGATTGTAGATAACCAAGTATATTTGCTGTGTTATATCAAGCAATAAGGATAATTTGAGGTACCCTCTGAAGATGCTCTTCATGTAGGACGCCAAACCTCCAGCTTTCTGCTCAACTTTCTCAGGGATATTCGCCACGGCTGCTGACTTGCTTTCTGAAAATAATACCCTACTATTCAGAAAAAAATTGACTACCAAAGTTTCATCATCCTTTATTGTAACATCAAAATTGCTACTCAAAAATCTTTGTCTTTACACTCTTAGTTCACACCTCGGATATTTAAAAACCATTATCAATTTTAAAAGAGGTTATTTTAAAATAAAATAGTTTTAAAATTTATCTATTCAAATCTATAATTATTAAAAAGTAACTGGGCTTATCCCTAAATGTTGATTTAAAACCGCAGGTCTAAATACGAGCTCATACTAAAAACTTTTCTGTACCTAAGTGCTAACTACTGCACTGAAAAATGACCAAAAACCCGTTTACTTGGTACAAAAAGCCAATATTACACACTCATTTTATAATCGTTTTTCCCTACTGGTCGGGTTAACTAGTTAGAGGTTCTTTTTATCCCCAAATGTGACCAGCGGCCTTTAAGGAAAGATTTCCTTAAAATGATGGAACGATATTATCTTCCGACTATGCTAGAGGTCTATTCCTTAGGCAGAGCTTATGAGGATTGGTCGTGGTTCTTTTTACAAGGCGTAATTTTCTTACTAGGGCTAGATTCTTAACAAAACAAGGGTTTAAATAGGGCACCACCAAGTCATTAATTTTTAAACACAGGGTTTCTCTAAGGGGAACTTGGGAGTCCTTAGAGAAGAATCTCGTATTAACTGCTAACGCAGAAGCTGCAAAGAAAATTTAATTAAAATAACAAAAGTGAGGACACAAGAGGTATTCTCTTGTTACCTCATATAAAAAACAGCAAAGATTAATCAGGCAAACAATATTATGAACACAGATTTTATGTTCTAAATTTTGAAAAGGCTATTAAAGCTTCTTGTTAAATTGGGGACACCACTTTATGCTATTTGATCTTTTACCTGGTTACTCTATTTCTGAACGTACTTGTTCAGAATAAAATTAAATGTTGCTTTTTTAATTAAAATTGTTCCTTCATAAAAATTGTAAATATAAAATTTATGTTTATTTAGGATTATATATTCAAAAGAAATATCAAAAACTTTAAATGTTGCTTTCGTTACAAAAATTCAACTTGAATTTATACCAGAAATATCAGATCTGTTATTCTGTTTACATATTTATAAAAAATTAACTAAATTGTATATTAATTCATAATTCAGAAATTGTAAGTGAAATCATGCATATATAAAACATTAATAAGAACTCTTTAGGTTTGCTTAATTTCACCAAAAATAGTAACTGTGATTACACTGCACTAATATTGACTATAAAAATTTACTAAAGTCCTTTTTAGTTTGTTAAACGGATTATTGGTAATAAGTTGTTACAAAGATATTTTATGAAGCAGCCTTGTATCAAAGATCACCAAATGTAGACGTGATGTAAGAATAATACTAATCTCTTACCTTGATTTAGCAGGTGTTGTGTACGTGATGGTGTTACAGCATGTTAGAGCAGGTGTTAATACATACGTTCCTCAGACAACAAGTATCGTAGAATCCACATGTTCTACAGGACACAAACAGCTGCGTGATCCTTGGACCGGATCATAAGAACTTAATGCGTTTTCTTATACGCACAAACTGGACCAACCAAAATCCAATACAAAACTTAGATGTTCTACTGTGTGTAGATCTTGACCAAAATAAATACCATCGTATAGTTGTCTTCCTAATTACTTGTAATTTCACACTCGCAACTTCAAAAAGACCATTTCAATTCATCATCGGAGTTTATTTCCAAACCATAAAAATTTCTACGTACTTTATAGAACGTTTCCTTAAAATCCGAACATATTGTTTTCTCGCATAACATTACATTAAATCCAACTATTCATCGTAAGGTTGAAGGACGTTGGTACTGGATCGATATTTCGTATCGCAAAGTTGAAGTGAATGAACTATAACTTGTACTCGCAAATGCAAAGGTAGAATTAATATCGTCTTGAAACACAGCTTTCAGACTGCCTTATTTTTATAAAACCAGATAAGGCGGGTTTATTTTAACAAATGAATATACGGAGAAACCTTACAATTGATATACAAAACGATTTTTTAAAAAGTTCTTTCTCTACATTTGCAGGAGAATTATAAAATAAATATCTAATCGAAGATTTGCCGGAGCATTTCAATAAGTATTTAATTGAAGATTTTCTAATGAAGCGTTGAAAGACATATTTAATTGAAACTTTCACGAAGTTATTTAAAAAATAATTTAAGTGCTATTTAAACAAATATCCAAAGAATTATTAATAAAAGCTATCAAAAGAGGTTATCAAAAGAAGTTATCTAAAGAAGTTATCAAAGGAATTAATCCAGAGAATTTATCCAAAGAGTTTATGCAAAGAGCGCTACAACAAAATTATTCAGTTTGTCTAGTAACTTATTTTTAACTCTTACCATTATTAAAACCACTAGGCCTAGTGTTCAGCACACTACGGCTCCACTACCGCACAAGGCCAGACGTAAATTACATGCTAGAACCCTTTGGGCTTCCATGTTGGTTCTCGACGAAAATCCTAGCTAAAGTGAGTGCTGATGCAATATGCATGAAACAGGAAAGCTGCTTGGCCTTGATAATATTTATACTAACATTTAACGCCTGATGTTAGCAACCAAACTAGCATTTCTGTATGGCGGTTAGAACTCATAATACCAATACTGGTATTTATTTATTTAAAAATTGTTTACGTGATATAAATGACTAGACAAAGGGATTGTGAAACTAAAAATTCATTGACGTTCTGCAGAGGTCAAAAAAACTGTTACAATTTTATAATACAAAATTGTACATGAATAAATTTTTATATAATTCCTTCTCAAAGGTAAATAGTCAATTAGAATGTCCATAAAATATCAAAATTCATAAAAAAACCACAAAATGTCATAATCACCAAAAAAAACCGCAACAGTCAAAAAGTTTTATAAAATCCATTTGCCTGGACTGTAGCACAACCAGCTCACTGCTTTGAAACCTTCTCTAATGTAGTCCTCTATCATGACTGCACGTACATTAATCAGCACCTGTTGACTACAACCATCAGGCGCAGCACTCCTCCACCCAAATCTCTCAGCATCTAATGTACGGTACTTCCAAACTCTCGTACATCTACTACTGGTCCATCAACTTCCACTATTCCAACCCAATGCACACCAAGCGCCTCCAATCATAAATAACAAGAAGTCTACTTACGTTCAGCAAGCTTTGCTTTTCAAATTGTACGTTATATATTTCACAACTGCTATATTGAACTTGTACCAACTTGTGCACAATCTTAATTGTAATTAAAAACCTCAACTTACTTATTCACATTTACTATCGTAGTTCGAAGCTTGGTTGACGATCGACAAAGAAAAAGAGCGTTTACCGCCTCCTCTTAGTTTATATAAACTCAAAAATGCCCCCGAATCGTATCAGAACACTCCACAAACACGCTTTCTCGGTATCGTTCCTTTAACCGTCCACCGATTCCGCAAACTCAAGCACACCACAACACCTAACCGTTGTCCAATTCTCAAAATCCAGCCATTATCCTTGAGTTATTCCCGGTAAACTTGGCAACGGTCTTCCAACCGTCTCAAAAATCTTGGAATTTTACTTGCAAACAAGCATTTTATTTCGAAACCCTCATTAAAAATCTCCAATAACTGTCGACTTTGTCGAATTCCCCGGCAACTAACTCCCATTCAAGCATCCAAAACACGCCTTTCTCACACGTCCACATCCAATCATCTCACTCTAACTTGCATTCAAGATGTTCTGTTCTTTGGTTTATACCATTCCTCAATTTTTCTACATGCGTTATCGATTTCTTGTATTCTTATTTAACCCGTATGTTATGTTTTACCTTCTATCCCCGCTGTTAACAAGCTCTAATCCACCCGACCAATCTACACTATCGTCTTTTTCTTTCTTATACGCACAGTCTAATCGTCCTACTATGTCTGTAGCCTTCTACCGTACTTTTCATTACCCTTTCCAAACCAATGTCTAATGAAAACACACTGCATCTCCGTTTTGCTTATTTACCTTTAAAAATTATCTTATCTTACAGACGTTTCAAAGTCAATGACAACTAACCATATAATATCTTCCATTCCTTGCTATCTCATATAAACAACAGTTTTTCTCTTTATATTATCGATCCATTTTTGTTTGTAACGTTCAATACCCTAACTAACATCGACCTGTTGTTCGTTCTTACAGAGCTTTTTCTAAGAAACCTTTATATTTGTCGACAGGCTTTTAAATCAAAACGAAAAACGTATTTACCCTGCTACACCTTTGAAAAATTATAAATATTCTAGCTTCATATTACCTTACACTAAGTGAGGAACACAAATAATATAATTACGCTTTGAATATCCGTTACTAACAAATTCACCCTCTTCAATTATCGATTTTTATGCTACAAATGAAAAGCTACCCTATCACTACCTTTACATGATGCATATATGTTTAAACGCACGTGTTTACCTTACGAATTTACACCTATTACATTTAATAATTGTAATTAATTTTATCCTAACTCTAAAATGAAGCAAAACTAACCTTAAAGCTAACCTTAAGTTACGAATCCTTATGCTATAGCTTAGAAAATGTTTTTAATTATTACATGGCTTTTATATACATGGTGTATCCTCTCATAAATATTCATCTGACCTATCTACCTTAGTTCTAACTTAAAAATCCATAGAATAATCCCCCTATTTGAATACAAGGAATAACTACTAAGTTAGTTTTGTTTGAATTTCAATATGAAGTATTCGTACCCCCATTTCATACTAATACTTACCCCTATAATTAATATCTTATACGAATTATTATTTATACTTATCACTATGCGACACCTATATTCTAAATATTCACACCAAACTATTAACTAATCTCTAAGTTTACTATCACTACTATCTATCTACTACTTAGACCAATTCACTATTTGAATCTTACCCTCTTTTTTATTTTGAACCTGAACCTCTTCACATGTTTTATTACGCTGGCTTTCTTATTTCTTCTACCACTACATGTACTCCCTTTTCATAAAATATCAAATCCCCACACACTTTCTCCAACATTATCTTTTCTTTCGACAAACCAATTGGTACTAGTTCCGAATTATAAATCTTTCCTTCTGCAAAAACCTTGTGGAACCTTCTAGAATCTCGATATATTTTACTTAACCAGAATGCATTTCTTAATTTTAAATTATCAAAATCTAACTCGCCACTTAACCTTTTCGAAAATATGCCATCCCTTAGCACTTGCGTGACTTCCTGTTGTACCAGCTCCTTACATGCTGCGGATATCAGATAACATTTTGCATTAAATATTTCTGACTTCTCTACTCCTAAAACATGTTCGTAATCTAACACTGTGCTCGTCTCTACACCTCTTAATTCCGAACGTTTATTTAACAAAGCTTGAACCTCTTCTAACTTTTCCTCTAGACGTTTAATTGTGTCGATTCCTCTAACCCCTTCTTCATTCAACTTCGTAATATTTATATTCAAACTCGTGTCATCTTCTGTGACATCATAACACCCTCTCCAGGGCAATACCATGTCCTTAATCCTAACTATCCTCCTTTCCATATCAATTATTAACCCCAACATCATCATACAATCAACACCTAAAATACTTTTAAATACTCGTAAATTTCAGTCCAGGCACGATAACAAATCTCCTGTTCATAGCTTAATGTCCCTATTTATACACTCAACACCACAACGCTATTCACCATAGCAAACCTTCTTTTTATTTAAAGCTACAAAATGACTCCCCTTGATTGGCATAATCCTATCGCAAACCTTTTCCTTAAATTCGCTGACGAATTTCTCCGATACTAAATTCGCCTCTGCTTCTGAATTAAGCAACGCTCCTACATTATGATTAAAAATTTTTATTTCTACCACTGGTAAACAAATCTTTTCCACTGTTTCTGGTTCTACCTCTTCTTCAATTTATAAAAACTCCCGCGGATGTTCGTATTTATACACTTCAATTTCTAGTGGTTTGTCCCTATCTAAAAATCCTGCCTACTTCTATTTTTGCTGCTGGGTGCTGGTTGTCCCTCAACTATCTCAGCATATGTTCGTCGTGTAGTTTCCGTGCTTTCCCTTTTCTCATTGTCCCTAACACCTGAATTTAGGTATGTCCTGCTCATCTCCGGTGAGCTATTCTGTCTCTGCGCTCCCGGTCTCTGCGTTGGCCCTCTGGTGCCACTACTACTCCTATCAAACGCTCCCCTCGGTTCCCATTTGTTTCTAAAATTTCTATTGAAATTTGTCCCACGTCTTTGAAAATTCTACCCCCTATTCTCAAATCGAACTAGAATAATATTTCTTTCCCTAGCATCCCTAGGTCTACCTGTACTAACATCGTCGTACTTTAGAAGGTATTCTAAAAATGCCTCCCTCTCAATGATGTTCTGCAACGCCACATGTTGTCTAACCTCAACTTCAAAATATCTTGACAGATACTTAATTATCTGCCGGTCCGTTAAAGATGGACTCAACTGCTTTGCTATACTATATTTACGAATCGCATATTGTTCTCTTAAATAGCGGACAGGAGATTGCTGGTAGAGACAGTTATTTTTGCACATTAATACTGATTAATAAGAAAGTTTCTTTATACATAAATAAAGTAATTGGTTCTTGAGCAGTTTTATATGCTGAAATTTAACATGTGAGCAGTTTTTCTCTATAACACTCGGGTTTTCTGTGATGTGTAATTGAAATATGAAAGAAATAGGTATTTTTACATACATAATTCACAATGTAGAATAAATTTAATAATAGGTTCTTTGTGGGGTTCCTGGCGCATGGGATCCACCTATAGGATCCACCCATCCACCTCCACATTACTCCACTAACCTAGGTAAGAGCTTTCTTTGACTAGCCATATTAACCTGATACATAACCTCCCGGGTAATCCATTTTTAAAATCGGACTACCCCTTACAAAGTTATACCAATATGAAGCCCTGAACCTTTAAATTTTTTGCTTATTTAATTTTAACTCGATTTTTAAATCCTTTTTTGGTTACCCGAGGTATTCGCTATAATCCGGAGTTTTGCGGATAACTTAAAACCGTCGGATGTGTTTAAATCAAACCACCCTTACAAAGTTATATCCCTGCTTTTAGGAAGTTACCCGAAATCGTCTTAGGGTATGACACATAAGTTAAATCTACATTTTTCTGGGAAAGCCAAATCTTTAGGAATTTTTAAAATAAGATCAACTCCTATGGGCGCTATAGATAACTAACTATACATAAATTGCTTTCAATACCTTGAAAATCAATTTGGGTTTTTGTAAATCAATTTAAACCTTTTGAAGGGAAACTTAACAAAACACTTTAAACGTTTAGTAAGGGTATATCATGCTTATTATCTACAGGATAGTTACTAATAAAACAATTTAATTTTAAATAGTTTCTACATTATATTTTTGAAAATTGCAGGCTTGACTAGTTTCTAAATGAATTACCGAGCGAAAGTATATGCATTGTTACCTATAAAGCCCAAAACCTTTAAATTTTTTGTTTATTTAACTTTAACTTGAAACTTAAAATCTACAAAATCTTATAAACTACTACACACAAAAAAGCTACTATACAAACCAACATACTTAAACTATGTAAAATAAAACTTTTCTACATCTTTGTGCCCCCATGCATAGGTTAACGTGCTCCCAGGTATGATGAAACGTTTGCCATCGTCTCCAGATAAACTGATTTTATTCATAAGTTGCGTAGAAATTACAAGCTTTTGACTGCGTATGCATGTCATGGTGTGCATGAGGGGTTTGTTACTGTTACTTACAATATCTCTATAACTCTGTACACTAATATCCTTATGTACAACATTATGATCAATTTCTTTAATCTTCTTACATATTTTTCACTGATTAAACAGTATTTTTTAGCTCCGGTACCGATAAATTATAAAATTATGTCACCACACATCTCATCCTTAAACAGTCTAACAACTTTCTTATTAACTAACGGCAAGTTATATCTATTATTTACAGGATAGTCGCTAGTATCTAAGTAATCTAGTTTCTTGCTTAGATCTATAAATGTCTTTTGTTTTTATGAAATATATCATACTGTCAGTATCAGTATAAAGAAGAGAAACTTTTTTGTCATAGGAGGGCTTCATCATGCTATAGTGGAAATTGTACACGAGGATTTTAAATAAGTCTAGAATGGAGAATCCTACGTATATTGGTTTGTCATAAGTGGCTTTAACTCGATTCAGTTGAATAATCACTAAATTTTCACAGAGCACTGTACGACTATGATAATTGGGCATACTAATTAATTCACTAGCACAAAGTTTTTTACCCTCACGTTCCCATCGCGTCACAATTTTTACGTTCACTCGCTTATCAACTTTTTCTATCGTTTTGCCGAAAATGGCATTGTTTGTCAATTTAAAAAAATCTTTTTCAAAGGCACTTTTCGCTTGTGTTTAAACCTATATATGTTTTTAGCCACTGTGACTGTTCGAATTCTAGAACTATGTTAATTTTTTTTTAATTTGAGTCCATTGCGGATACATTGCTGCAAATTTTGGTAATGTATTATATATTCACACTTATCTTGAAGATTTGCAATGAGCTTACTGGTCTTAAACGTGGCGTAGGAAGAGGGCATATTTTCTGGACAAAAAGGCAGATCATTATGTGAATCGTATAGTTACTGAGGATATTGCAAATCCACTTCCAAAAAAATACCTTTTATTACTCGTTGTAAGAACATTCAATATATCTTTTTGATTCTGTCTATTTGAAGTTCACTTAACCATCTAAATCCTCCTATAGGCAGGTGTTGGCACATTGCCTAACCGTATAAACTAATTGCATCAAGATACGAGAGATAGGTGGATTGTTTAGTTTGATCAAAATCCGGAATGTATTTATTATTAGCCTTAGCCCGTCTTCCGCTACACTGCACCAACCCACCCCGAATTACTTTTTTACAAAGTGGTGCATTTGTACATCTGTTAACAGATCCAGTTTAACACCTGTATGTTTCAACATAGTATCGTAGGTTTCAATACAAACGTTTCGAAAATTCTCGAACACATCTGCTAACAGCAACACGTCGGTCTTTAAGTACAGATCGCTTTACTGTCCCAAGTTCTAAATTTTAAAAGTATTCCGCACTTTTTGGACGTGTGCGTATTCAACGTAACCTATGTCTGCTTTGGAGAAATCGGTATAAAATGACTGTTTCGGTGGTAGATTGCTTTCGTTCAATACTTCCACATCCGTAATGTATGAATAGAGGAAAATGCCCTTTTTAATCACCAAATGAAATTCTCGATCATCGAGGTAAAATTTCTTGGTTTCAACAAACTCGTCAACACACATGTTCTTCGAAAGCTTATCTAAAGATGAACACATAAATTTCAAAGAATCTATGAAACGCAATTGAATGGAGGTTGATCTAGGTTTTTCTTCATCATCATTTTCATAATCTTCATCATAATTATCGATGTTATATTTATCTCTGGATAATCCCACACATTTTAAAAAAGAAATATATTTCTCTTTGTTGTTCGGAATTACTATAATTCTTTCGTTGTCACACGATAGTTTTTTAATTATAAAATGTGAATCGCAATCACTTAGATTATGTAATACAAACGGGATAAAACTAGGTGTTTTATATTTAATATTACATTGCGAATTGGCTGTAAGCGAAAGTAACCTGTTTGATGGTTGTGATCTCGTACATGATCATCACATAATGGTTTTTTACATATTCTACAATCACCCGCCACATAAAACAATAACTTTATTAAAGGTTCGAGTGGTTTCATTGGAATGTTTGTTTTAAGAATTTCACCCAAACGTTGTGCTTCCTCTTTAAGTTTTTGGATAAATACTTTGGCTGCATCTTCTCCTAGGTATATTTCAAATTTGCTAAGCAAGTCGTCATAAGAACATTTTATACAGTAAGCAAAACTAAATGGCACGTATTGTTGAACGTAGTGGATAAATGGTCGAGAATCGTTGGGGGTTGACGTGTTAATTGGTTTCAAAAAGGATTCAAAATCGGCGTATATAACGAAAGGAACTCGCAACTGCTTGTGAATGTTTGTAAATTCTAATATATTGGTGAATATGTTTGGCATCGTTGTGACGACATGATTGCAGTCGTGTTCGGCATGCCGCCGTAAACGTTCTTCGCTACTGAAAAATATCAAACACCTATCACCAATCCATTTATGGGTCTTATGTTTAGACAACTGATTGCCAGCCAACTTCCCAAGATCCTTAATCCAGCAATAATGTGTTTTATCACCGTCTTTGATGTAGAGTAAATTTACATGACGGGGTTTTTAATTTCGGTAAAGTGGAGAAGGCCAATGATTGACTTTCCCTCTACTCCAAGAACGTTGACGCTGATATCGTTCTGACACTCAAATTTTATAATGTCGCTAATCTTTACAGGGAATTCAAATCTTTCCAAGTTCAAAATTTCTTAATAATATAAGTATTTGTATACCCGTTGAGAATCGTGATCGACCGGATATAACGCTGCCACTCTACATCACGGAAAACAGGCTTGATCTTTATTTTTCACTTTGATGACTGCCTTTTTGTCTTAAACCCACTTGGGTAATTCGATGTAGGAAGAACTTCGAAACGGTGTATATTTATTAATATTAATATCCATGTACAAAATTGTTTCTAAACACCAACCAGAATCTCACTCTTAAAACTCTTCCGACTTGGTACACATTACAGGAGCTATTATGCTGTTTATAGTATCTTGGAAAGTTGTATGGGATTTTTTTTTACAAAATGATCAGTAAGGCCGACGGCAA
This sequence comes from Platerodrilus igneus, assembly GCA_036346225.1. Classification (NCBI taxonomy): domain Eukaryota; kingdom Metazoa; phylum Arthropoda; class Insecta; order Coleoptera; family Lycidae; genus Platerodrilus; species Platerodrilus igneus. Next base: position 3,233,916 of record JARFIW010001292.1, on the reverse strand, counting down.
TGTTAATTCCGGTAAATACAATTAAACATTACTAGTATTAGAGAAACAAAGTTTTATTTCAAAAAAATTTACAAAACTGATTTCGTATTAGTAATTATAGCGAAAACATTGGACAACGTTGATAAGCTTATATGTGGTTTGCATTAGTAAATCGTTAATTTAATAACAATAAAATGCATTCTCCTCGGTAAAATGTTTAGAAACTGTCAAGTCTCGTAGAAATACACGAGTTTTTTCTTCTAAAGAATTATATTTTGAGATTGCCGGTATTTAAAACAATAATTATAAGCATCGCTTTTCCACATTAAACACTAATTAATCACGGTCGCAAAATGAGAAACTAATGGTTAAATTTAACAACAATGCATGTACTTTCGCTCAGTGCTTCATTCAGAAAATAGTCAAGCTGCGACTTCCAAAAATATAACGTAGAAGATATTTAAAATTAAATTGTTTTATTAGTAACTAACCTGTAGACAATGAGCATGATATACCCTTAGTAAACGTTTAAAGTGTTTTATTAAGTTTTCCTTCAAAAGGTTTAAATTGATTTACAAAAACCTACATTGATTTTTAAGGCACTAAAAAAAATCTATGTATAGTTGGTTGTCTATAGCACCTATAAAAGTTGATCTTATTTTGAAAACTTTTTAAAGATTTGGGTTTCCCAGGAAAATGTAAATCAAACTTATGTGTCATGCCCTAAGACGATTTCGGGTAACTTCCTAAAAGCAGGAATGCAACTTTGTAAGGGTGGTTTGATTTAAACGATTCCGATTTACATTATCCGAAAATTTTCGGATTAAAGCGAATATTTCGGGTAACCAAAAAGGATTTAAAGATCGAGTTAAAATTAAATAAATAAAAAATTTAAAAGTGGGGCCTTATAGGGGTATAACTTTGTAAAGGGTAGTCCAATTTTAAAAATTCAAATAGATTTGGATTACCCGGGAGATTTTGTATCAGGTTAATATGACTAGTCGAAAAAAGCTCTTACCTAGGTTAGTGGAGTGATGTGGTGGTGGATCGGGTGAGTCCTATAGGTGGATCCCGTACGCCAGGAACCCCACAAAGGACCCACTCTTAACATTACCGGAATTATATAAAGTGACAGTCCAAGACTGCCTTTTGTATTCAACATCCGAAACACGCCTTTTTAATGATCAGCAGTAATTTGCAGGCATTTTTTATCTCAGTCTCCTTGATATCTATTTTTCATACTGGAAAAGTATTGCTGATAATGCTGCTTACGTTCGCCATTAACATCAGGAAAGCCCTCAAGAAAAAATCGAGAGGCGAGTATAAGAAGTGTACCTTAAGGAGCGTATTATACACCAATCTTTTATATGCTTTTAAGACGTTAAACAAAATATCACGATTACACTATGGTTTATTATATCCAAGAAAACTTTTCGTAATACTTTAAAACGCTTTCCATGCTTGATTTATATAATGGATCAGGAAATTATCAAATTTTTTATCTGCAATAAGGCTTATATTCGGGTGCCTATAAAATAAAATTAACAATGTTCTCAAATCACTTATCCTTTAAATGTTATCGTTCCGTAAAGAAGTTATGTACTTATTCATTATTCAGGTACCAAATATTTGTATATTTTAGAAGTATTTTTTAATGCTCTAAATTCAACTAATATTAAATTTCTATTTTGATAACATACGGAAATTACTCATTACTATAGTACCTACGGATTTGATTAAGCACGCTGCACCATGTTCAATTAGCAGTAACAACAAGTTCATAGCTTTGTTGAGGTTTATCCGTGTTTTTATTAAACTGTCGCCTATAAAACGTGTAAATATTCTGTTGACAGGCGACAAGATGCATAAGATTAGTTGATTTTATGTGGTGTATATCCAAACTATACATAATATAAAACAAGATCTGCTATTTGTAGATAACGCTTCAAAGTTTGTACTCATGATTTTGATCGGTAAATGTAGATTTATGAACCGAGTTTTAAAACTATTAGTGCAATCTGCAAGAACAGAAAGAAAATTATAAAAACAAATCAATTTCTAGTATATAGTTATGCATTTTCAAGCAATGTACGCTATATATGCATATTTATGTTTAGATGGCATTTTACACAATGACGACGTGGGCTAGTTAGTTTTACATAACAGCAAAAACGAGCAACGTACTTGGCACTACCGTAGTAATTAAATAGTTGTCTAACAACAAGAAATTGTATTAAGCAAATAAATAAATTTATAAAAACCCTGAAGCAGATACATGAAGCATGGCGCAGTCGATCAGTTACATAAAATACTGTAGCGAAAACTTTATTTGCAATAACAAAAGTTTCTGATCTTCAAACTCTTGGCTACAATGAAATTTGCTAAAAGCTTTTCCAACGCTTTATTTTCAGTTAATCGCTAACAGTACAATTACCAGATTCTTACACTATGATGGCATGTTCTTAACTAAGTATTATCGAAGCACTGTAATTAACTATTTAAACACAAATTATTAGTTTATATTATCACTACAATAATTTATACCGACAGTAATTTATATCACATTTTTCAAAGCTTTAAAAAGAAATATATTTTAAACAAAGCTTTAATCAGTACCGAACACCAATATACACAACCATAACTTATACAAATATTCAAAATTACTAGGCTATTCTAAAACGTACCGTAATTTATGCAAATAGCATTTTTGATATCCCCTATTGTAATATAAATACCTCTCAATGTAAAACTCTTGTACCTATAAATTAAAGCCATCTGAAAGGTGAGGCGCATTGGAACCAATCAATCATTTTTTTGTACAAATTCTTTGCTTACACTCTAAGCTTACTATTCTGCTAAAAAGCACACTGATCAACTCTAAAATACGCCAACGGTAAACATGGCAAGTAGTAGCCTTAAGAAATAAAATTTTTGTTCGTACGCTTGAATAAAATGTACTATAGATTTCCTAATTCCATGTCCTTTGAAGGAAATGTTGCAGAAAATTTAAAGAAACTCAAACAACAGTTCGGAATTTATATGATGGCTTGAAGAAAAGTCGAAAAAGCTACTGAAGTTCAAGCAGCTGCCTTATTAAATTTCCTTGGCGAAAATAGTATTGAAATATTTAATCATTACAAATTGAGTGATGTAGCAAGCGAGATTACGAAAAAGTAATTCAAGAGTTTGAAACTTATGCTAATCATAAGGAAAATCTAATTTATAATCTTTAAGTGTTATATTAACAAATACAGAAAAAAGCTGAAACAGTGAACCAATTTTGCAAAAGATCCTAAAAATCTTGTTAAACGTTGTAATTTTGGTAGCCAAGGGTGTTACGGTATTCCGTACAGACAATAAAAAAAAAGCAAAGTAAGCAAAGAAAATCGCATCCACAGAATACCGCGACAAAAAAGAAGAAATACAAAGAAATCCGTACTAGATAAATGTCGTAGAGTGGAATGGGTCACAAATGTAGAAAAAGAAAACTTCAAGAAAAGAATTTTATTTACACATATCTAATTTAAAAAACATCTCACAAAAAAAACCCAACACCCGAAGAAAACAATACTTATCCAACATATCTCAGAGGATTTACATAGTACATAAATTTTCAGAAAAATTATAAATAATACACTCTTTAATTACCCAGAACTAATGTTTAGCTTCAATTCTCATATTTACGTAAAACAAAAATTAAAAAGCAATATATAGTAGACTGTTTCCAGTCACGTGGCTACCACAATTTCCAACATTAATAAAACATATTCATCCAAAAAGCAATTTAAATAACTACATAAATTTACTTTGTATCCATAACTATTAAACTAAACAACAACATAACCCTAAAAAAATTATATAGACAAATTTTATAGACAGTCCATGCGTTGTCATTACACCTCAACATATCTAATTTTTCACTATCTGTGTAATTATTTTGTTGCATTGTTGAAACAGTAGACAAAAAACGGATTAAACTTTGACGTTAGGGACGATAAATTGTTTGATAAAACAATTAAGTAGCATTCATTTGTTACCTACAGCACCTGCTACAATTTGAACATTTTTGTTGTATTTTCTAGAATTATGTGGACTAATCCTTAAAACGTACCTGTAACTTCAATTTTTAAGTAATCAACACACATTTTGGTGTCATTGTAAAGAGAATTTAAAGCTCTTTTAAAATTTTGAAAACTAAGATGCTTTACTGTTTAAAAAAATTAAAGTTTTTTTATATTGCTCTTTTGTTTTTTAAGCTATTGTTTTTTTGATTAAACAATTATAATACCATCTTAGTATACATTAACTAATTTCTTTAATGTTTATCAGTTTCTCTTAATAACCCAAATATTTGCAAAGACAATATATATATATATATATATATATATATATATAACTTTTTTTATAAATAATAGTGACCTTCTATTTAACAATATTTGTTTAATGTTGCGGGTTATAGGTCAGCTGGCGTATTGATGAAAACTCTTTTTATAGCCTAAATTTTTGTTTTTATTTTTAAAGCTTGATCACAGGCATAACTAAAACATAGATAAATTCTACATAAGCTGGTGTAGTATTTAAAATTAGCTACTTACATTGAGGTTAAAAACTATTAGCGTTCATTACAATTATGTTTTACAAAGATAATATCCTTATAAAATTTAAGATAAACAGATTAATATATAGTAGATATAAAATTAAAGTAAAATGTTGGCTTGACAGAAACAAAAAATGTTAGATTTTGATTAATATATCTTTTTGTTTATTAATTAATTTATAAGTATTTGTGTATATGTCGGTAATATTTGATGTCAATAAATATATAGAAATACATAAATCTACTTACATATATTATAAATATATATTTATGCATGTAGTGTATATAAACGTACACGAAAATGCATAACTATAAATGTGTATAACTATTTGCACAAATATACACATACACAAATATACATACATACATACATGTACATATAAATATAAAACAAAAAAAAACATATATTTATATACATACACACATATACATTCACATACACACACGCGCACACACATATAGACATATATATATATATATATATATACATATATATATATACATGCATATACATACATACATAGACATATATATACATATACACAATATATACACATACATACATACATACATTATAATTTCAGCTATAATTGGACTTAAGTTAGATCCCATTGGGCAACCTGTAATTTGTTTATAAAACGTTTTATTATAGCAGAAATAATTGTTTGTGAAAATAAAATCTATAATGTCTAAAAATCTGTTTTTTGGTATATGACAATTTTGTTCAATTTTATTCCAAATATTTTTTAGGTCATTTAACACTAAATCGTTGGGTATGTTAGTAAATAGGGACACAACATCTAAACTGATTATTATGTAGTTATTAGGTAATTGAAAATTATTTATAAATTTAACAAATTCAAAAGAATCTTTAACTTTGTAAATGTTTTCAGATATTGATTTTTGTAAGATTTCAGAAATATATTTAGATAGCTTTTCTGTCGGACTATAATTGATGCAACTTGGTCGCATAGGGTGACCGAGTTTATGAATTTTAGGAAAAGCATAAAATTTTAAAGAAGTACTACTGAAGTTGTTTAAATTTAAAGATTGTTCTTGGCTAATATATTTGTTTGTTTTCAAATTTTTAATAATATACCACAAAATATATTTTTAGACATCATAGATTTTATTTTCACAAACAATTATTTCTGTTATAATAAAACGTTGTATAAACAAATTACAGATTGCCCGATGGCATCTAACATAAGCCCAATTATAGCTGAAATTATAATGAATTCACTTTTGCATAATGTCATGCCGACTCTTTCATTTAAATTACCATTTATTAAGAAATTTGTAGATGGCATAATAACCGTTATTCCAAATAATAAAATCGGTTATACTTTAAAAGCTTTTAACAAATACCATAATAACATAAAATTTACAATAGAAATTGAAACTAATAATTCTATACCATTTTTAGATACTCTTGCCATCAGACAAAATGATAACAAAATTATTTCCGATTGGTATATCAAACCAACCAACTCGAGACGCTATACAAATTATTACTCATACCACTCCTTTAATATAAAAATTAACTTCATTTTTGAATTAAAATCCTGAATTAAAAGAATATCACACCCTTCACTTTACCACAAAAATTTGAAACTATTAAGTAGACTTTTAAAAAATAACTACTACCCTTATCCACTAATAAGCAATTTATTATTCAATCAAGGGAATAGACAAAATACCAAAAATAGGGAAATAAATAAAACAAATAACGCCAACCAAATAAAAAACTATAAAACACTTCCTTACATACAAGAATAACACAAAAAATCATTAACGTATTTAAAATTTAATATTAATATTACTAAAAGAACCCTAATCACAATTAGCCATCTATTCTCTAAACTTAAAGACAAAACTGATCTCGTACAACAAAAAATGTAACTTATAAATTAAACGGTTTGGATTGCAATTATTCATATATAGGACAAACATGTCAAAATTTAAAACAAAGAATTACACAAACAAAAGCGACATAAAGGTTAAACCACAGGCAACTGCACTTGTAATACACGCTCTTGATATTAAACATAAAACAGATTTTAATAAACCCAAAATATTACAAATAAAGACTAACAAATTCATAAGAACCTATTTAGAAATGTGTTATATTTATAAAACTTCAAATTCATTAAACAAAAGAAGTGATATTGATAATCTAAGCAGCATTTATTCGTACCTTTTAAATTTTAAAGAAAATTATAAAAAATATTATTCAAACAACCAATATAATCCAATTATTTATATTTTTTACTTTTATTTTATCTATATGAGTGATTATATAAGTGAATGTATTTATGCACATATATGTATATTTTTATCTTTATGTGTATGTATATGTGTATTTGTATGTATGTGCATGTATGCATGTTTGTGTATATGTGATGGATATTAACATATTTGTGTATTTGTAAATTGGAAAATAAAATTTACATAACGTGTAAAAGCTTTAAAGTACACGAAACCCAAGGATACGCATAATTAGTTTTAATATTTTAAATCAAGCGCATCGGATAAGAAACGGAGCTTTTGAGTATAGAACATCAATAATTTAAACGCATATTTCCATTTAATTGAACTAAACGGTCGTTACACAAATCCTAAGAAACTCTAAAGTTCGGAATTATAATTTCAAACGGACAGTTTGCTTTATAGAAACATCTGATAGTTAAAATGTCAAGTTCAAAGAACTTAAATAAACGTTGGCACAGAAGTCTGTAGAATTGTATGTAACGGTCGATGCGAGAGCTACTAAAATAACAGATGCTTTAAAGGCAAAGTGAAATGGAATATCCATAATGTAAAATAGACAGAGAACACGTATAATAAAACGTTGGTTAAAATACTCGTCTAAAGTACGCGGTAGATTTGGAGGTCAACCACAATATCGATTTTATGTTGCTCGAGTGTGATTCTAAAAGAGACAGTAAATACGGGTTAAACGAGGAAATGTAACTAGGGGTTGGACGTTAAAAACGGGGGAAAGCAATATAATTGGTCGAATGCTAGAAATTTTGAGAAGCTCGCAACGGTTATATGTTATTGAACAGATTTTAATGTAAAAGCACGGTAGACTGGGAATTTTTGGACGTAGAATTTCGTTACTTACAAAATTTGTAGAATCTGTTTTAAAAAATAAATATTTCGATGGAAATAGGGTCCGTGAGGGGTGTACAAAATCATATAAATACACTAGGAAAGGTAGAAAAGCTTTCTTACTTAGCCTTACTTGCTCTTACTTTGTACTGATTCTTGTACGTCGCTTATTCGTTGAATTATAATACAACATCTTAACATTAAAGTGTGTAAAACGATGTTAGTAACGTGCATCGATAATTTATTAAAAGTGTGATTCAATTTGCACAAGTGGGTGCTGGCTTATAGACGGTGTTGTTACTACACGATCTAATAAAAGGATGGTACTAGGGTAAGCGAGTTGAGAAGTTTGAAACCAGAATGGGTGAAGTTTAGTGAATACGGAAGGTTAAGCTTGGTTGAAACTATTATAGGGGTAAAAACACTGAAGGTGATTGCAAAGATTTGGATAGCAAGTGAAAATGGGTTAGATTGATGTATAACAACAAAGTGTATGGACACAACGACGAGGGTTTTGAAACACTTCTTCAGAGGTAACGATGGAAGAAATTTACTCCAGGTAAAGAAATTAATTTCTTGCTTTTGCTTGAACATTTGTGCTGGTATTTTGTGCTTGAGTGTTTTGACTTATTGAAGGTGTATTTTATTACCATAAAAACTCATTTGAGGGGGTATATGTAAAAGACAATTGATATTTATTATTTAAAAATGTTAACAAATGACATAAAAATTGTGTTGTAAGGAGTAAACAGGTTTGTAGGTTTGTTTTAAACAAAAATGCGATGTTTAAAAGCATTCAGAGTAACTGGGTTATACTGAGCTCACCATAGACCAGAATAAAAATCAATTTAGGGTTGCACGACGGGCCCATCTGCTCGTCTAAAATATAACTGTGGAAATAAATAGAAATCATAAAATTTTAAAAGGTTTAAGAATTGAGTTGGTAACACTTTGTAAAACTGTATATACAAATGTGTAAATATTTTTTTGCTAATGGAAACTTTTTAATATGTGTAAATAAAAAGGTTGTATGTCTTGTTGCAATATTTGAGTGGTAATTTCATTTGGCTGTATATGTGAGAAAGAATGAACTTAGAATGGTAGGTTTCCAAGAAGAAGCAGATTTTTGAGCTAGCCAGGGTGTGCATAAATAAGGAGACGTTCCAGAGGTATTTGGTTTTTTATTAATTTTTTTTGAAAAATTTTATGACGGCCCAACGACGCTGGTACACGAAGGCGTTCCTAATACTTTTAGAGGAAATCCACTGCAATATATATATATATATATATATATATATATATATATATACATACACATATATACACACATATACACACACATATATATATACATATACACAATATATACATATACATGCATACATACACACACACACACACATATACACAAACATGCATACATACACACACACACTCACACACACACATATACACAAACATGTATACATGCACTTACATACAAATACACATATACATACACATAAAGATAAAAATATACATATATGTGCATACATAAATACATTCACTTATATAATCACTCATATAGATAAAATAAAAGTAAAAAATATAAATAATTGGATTATATTGGTTGTTTGAATAATATTTTTTATATTTTTCTTTAAAATTTAAAAGGTACGAATAAATGCTGCTTAGATTATCAATATCACTTCTTTTGTTTAATGAATTTGAAGTTTTATAAATGTAACACATTTCTAAAAAGGTTCTTATGAATTTGTTAGTCTTTAATTGTAATATTTTGGGTTTATTAAAATCTGTTTTATGTTTAATATCAAGAGCGTGTATTGCAAGTGCAGTTGCCTGTGGTTTAACCTTTATGTCGCTTTTGTGTTGTGTAATTCTTTGTTTTAAATTTTGACATGTTTGTCCTATATATGAATAATTGCAATCCAAGCAGTTTAATTTATAAATTACATTTTTTGTTGTACGAGATCTGTTTTGTCTTTAAGTTTAGAGAATAGTTGGCTAATTGTAGTTAGAGTTCTTTTAGTAATATTAATATTAAATTTTAAATACGTTAATGATTTTTTGTGTTAGTTCTTGTATGTAAGGAAGTGTTTTATAGTTTTTTGTTTGGTTGGCGTTATTTGTTTTATTTATTTCCCTATTTTTGGTATTTTGTCTATTCCCTTGATTGAATAATAAATTGCTTATTAGTGGATAAGGGTAGTAGTTATTTTTTAAAAGTCTACTTAATAGTTTCAAATTTTTGTGGTAAAGTGAAAGGTGTGATATTCTTTTAATTCAGGATTTTAATTCAAAAATGAAGTTAATTTTTATATTAAAGGAGTGGTATGAGTAATAATTTGTATAGCGTCCCGAGTTGGTTGGTTTGATATACCAATCGGAAATAATTTTGTTATCATTTTGTCTGATGGCAAGAGTATCTAAAAATGGTATAGAGTTGTTAGTTTCAATTTCTATTGTAAATTTTATGTTATTATGGTATTTGTTAAAAGCTTTTAAAGTATAATCGATTTTATTATTTTGAATAGCAGTTATTATGTCATCTACAAATTTCTTAATAAATGGTAATTTAAATGAAAGAGTCGGCATGACATTATGCAAAAGTGAATTCATTATAATTTCAGCTATAATTGGGCTTATGTTAGATCCCATCGGGCAATCTGTAATTTGTTTATAAAACGTTTTATTATAACAGAAATAATTGTTTGTGAAAATAAAATCTATGATGTCTAAAAATATATTTTGTGGTATATTATTAAAAATTTGAAAACAAACAAATATATTAGCCAAGAACAATCTTTAAATTTAAACAACTTCAGTAGTACTTCTTTAAAATTTTATGCTTTTCCTAAAATTCATAAACTCGGTCACCCTATGCGACCAAGTTGCATCAATTATAGTCCGACAGAAAAGCTATCTAAATATATTTCTGAAATCTTACAAAAATCAATATCTGAAAACATTTATAAAGTTAAAGATTCTTTTGAATTTGTTAAATTTATAAATAATTTTCAATTACCTAATAACTACATAATAATCAGTTTAGATATTGTGTCCCTATTTACTAACATACCAAAAGATTTAGTGTTAAATGACCTAAAAAATACTTGGAATAAAATTGAACAAAATTGTCATATACCACAAAACATATTTTTAGACATTATAGACTTTATTTTTACAAACAATTATTTCTGCTATAATAAAACGTTTTATAAACAAATTACAGGTTGCCCGATGGGATCTAACTTAAGTCCAATTATAGCTGAAATTATAATGTATGTATGTATGTATGTGTATATATTGTGTATATGTATATATATATATATATATATGTATATGTATGTATGTATATGCATGTATATATATATATGTATATATATGTATATATATATATATATATATATATATATATATTAATTTTCTTGACCAATTATACTTTATATAATAAGGGTTTTTTTTTTGTGTTTTGGGATATTTTAGGTCAAATAAAACAATCGTCTTTAAATTCCTCTAATTACTTGACGTTTCGGTCGGGTTTCTGACCTTAATCGTAAGTCTGAAAATATGGTTTGTTTTATAAAATAAAAAGATTACAATGTTGTTAAAATTACTTACATCGAAATATTTAAATTAGAAATAGACTATGACATATGATTTTACTAGATGACATACATCATGAACACAGTGAAAAGGTACTATAACTATGGGAACGTTACATGAATATCAAAAATATAGGTTGCTGTAGTAAGATGGAATGTGTTACAAAACTATTGGAATACTTTCTAGTGTTTATAAAGTTGGGAGTAAATGATGCCTAAATTTTTTGGTCTTGTTTATTATTAATGCAGTTTAGTTCTTTTGTATATAAAATGATTCTAAGAATAAACGTTTGTAGTAGTTCTGTTCTATTTCTAAAATTTGTGTTTCGTCGAAAGCCGGTTTGTGTTTTGTGGTATGTGCATGTATGGCAAGAGCGCAGTTATTTTTCCAAGTTTTGTGTCACTGCGGTGTTGAGTTAACCTGTCTCGAAGCCACTGACTTGACTGTCCAATGTAGAAATAATTGCAACTGCAACGAATCTTGTATACTGTGTTGTTGCACATAATGGTTTCAGTCTTGTCTTTGAGATGGGTGAAAATGTTTTTTATTGATCTGTTGTAGTAGTATGTGATGACTATGTTGGGTCTTCTTAGTGTTCGAACGAGTAGTGGTGTTAAGTTTTGTATATAGGGTAATTTTTGTATATAGTATCTGCATTTTTTGTGGTATTGTAAGTTGTGTTGGTGTTTAGCATTTGATTGATTAATTGTATTGGGTATCCATTATTTATGAAAACTTTCTTTAATTCTTGGATATTGTTATTAATGAATGTTGGATGGCTAATTTTTGTTATGCGTTGTTTTAATGCTAATAAAGAGTTGATTTTATGTTTATTTGAATGATTGGAAAAGTAGTTAATATACCTGCCAGAATTTGTTGGTTTTTTGTAATAGTCAAAAATTAGAAGGTTTTCATCAGTTCGAATGACATTTGTGTCTAAAAAAGGAATTGTTTTATTTTTTTCTTGTTCTATGGTGAATTTTAAATGTTCATCAAAGTTGTTGAAGTGCTGAAGAGTTGATTCTACTTGGTCATATGATACTGAACAGATAATGTCATCAACGTACTTTACTAGGAAAACCATTTGTAACGGAAGGTTAGGGATGACACTGTCTAATAAAAGGTCCATTACTATCTGGGCTAGAATTGGTGATAAGGGTGAGCCCATTGGAGTACCAAAAAGTTGTAAATAGACTTTTTTTTGGAATACAAAATATGTGTTGTTGAAAATAAGGTTGATAGTACTAAGAAATATTATCTTTGATAGTCTGCAGTTAGGTTCGATTTTATTCCATTTATTTGTTATGATTTGTATGACGAGTTCTTTGGGAATGTTTGTGAATAAAGATCTAACATCAAGTGAGATGAGAATATGGTTATGAGGTAGTTGAAAGTTGTTGTATGTATTAACAAAAGTGAAGCTGTCTTGGTGTTGTATCCTTCCAGAGGAAAGGATTTTTAAAATATCAGATATAAATTTTGCGATGTTGTATGTGGGAGTATTTACTGATGAAATTATAGGTCTAAGAGAAATAGTAGGTTTGTGAATTTTGGGTAGTCCATAATACTTTCCTGGGTTGGTACTGTTGTTGATGAGTGTTTTTGTCTTCTTTTGAAATCATGTTCTGGTTGTGAAGTGTTTTGATTTGTTCGTTTACTTTTTTTGGATTGAGGTGGTAGGGTCTTTAGGTAATATTCTATATGTGTTTGTGTCAGATAATAGTTCTAGTGATTTTTCTGTGTAGTCTTGTGATCTCATTATAACGGTAACTTCTCCTTTGTCTGCTTTCAATATTATTAGTTCTTTGTTGTTTTTAAAAATTTTTTGTTTGGTTCAAAATTTTTGTTGATGGTCGTTTTGTCGTTGTTTGGATTTTTATGAAATTGGTGATTATATTTGTGATTTTCGCTCTTGTATTGTTTTTTCTTGTGTTGTGCTTTCATAACTGTTTAATATTGATTCGACGTCCGCAAGTAGTCTACCAATATGGATTTCAGAGATGTTGGTTTTAAGTTAAATTTTGGTCCTAATGATAGGAAGTTCTTGATATTTTCTGGAATAAAAACGTTACTTAAATTAACTAACCATTTGTTATTGTCTTTAAATAGAACTGAGTTTTGTGAGCACTTGTTAGTTAGTGCGTTAAACTTCTTGATATGTAATTTTTATTTTAATAAACATTTTGTTGAAGTTCTCACTTTGGAATAAGAGAAATTCATGCGTTATGTGTGAAGGTAGATCTTCTGAAAGAGAATTTTTAAGATGTTCATAGAATTTTCTACGGATTTTAATTTGATGTATGTGACTTGGATTTCAAGATTAAGAATTGTTTTGCGAACTTCTTGGTTTGCTTTTGGATTTTGTTGTTTATCCATTGGTTGTTGTTTTCTAGTAATTGTAATAAAGGATTGGTGGCTGATTTGATGTGGTTTGGAAGGACATTTTCTCTGCGACATTTTTCTAAAAATATTCTTCGATTAAGTAATTTGGCTGTCTTTTCTGTGTTATTTGCATATAGTTTCAGTTTTTCATTGTAATTTCACCATAATTTCTTCGTATGTAGTCGTAGAATCCCATATTATTTGTATTTGTAATATTAATTTTCTTGACCAATTATACTTTATATAATAAGGGTTTTTTGTGTTTTGGGATATTTTAGGTCAAATAAAACAATCGTCTTTAAATTCCTCTAATTACTTGACGTTTCGGTCGGGTTTCTGACCTTAATCGTAAGTCTGAAAATATGGTTTGTTTTATAAAATAAAAGATTACAATGTTGTTAAAATTACTTACATAGAAATATTTAAATTAGAAATAGACTATGACATATGATTTTACTAGATGACATACATCATGAAGACAGTGAAAAGGTACTATAACTATGGGAACGTTACATGAATATCAAAAATATAGGTTGCTGTAGTAAGATGGAATGTGTTACAAAACTATTGGAATACTTTCTAGTGTTTATAAAGTTGAGAGTAAATGATGCCTAAATTTTTTTGGTCTTGTTTATTATTAATGCAGTTTAGTTCTTTTTGTATATAAAATGATTCTAAGAATAAACGTTTGTAGTAGTTCTGTTCTATTTCTAAAATTTGTGTTTCGTCGAAAGCCGTTTATTCTTAGAATCATTTTATATACAAAAAGAACTAAACTGCATTAATAATAAACAAGACCAAAAAAATTTAGGCATCATTTACTCTCAACTTTATAAACACTAGAAAGTATTCCAATAGTTTTGTAACACATTCCATCTTACTACAGCAACCTATATTTTTGATATTCATGTAACGTTCCCATAGTTATAGTACCTTTTCACTGTCTTCATGATGTATGTCATCTAGTAAAATCATATGTCATAGTCTATTTCTAATTTAAATATTTCTATGTAAGTAATTTTAACAACATTGTAATCTTTTTATTTTATAAAACAAACCATATTTTCAGACTTACGATTAAGGTCAGAAACCCGACCGAAACGTCAAGTAATTAGAGGAATTTAAAGACGATTGTTTTTATTTGACCTAAAATATCCCAAAACACAAAAAAAAAAACCCTTATTATATATATATATATATATATATATATATGTCTATATGTCTATATGTGTGTGCGCGTGTGTGTGTGTGTGAATGTATATGTGTGTATGTATATAAATATATGTCTTTTTTGTTTTATATTTATGTGTACATGTATGTATGTATATTTGTGTATGTGTATATTTGTGCAAATAGTTATACACATTTATAGTTATGCATTTTCGTGTACGTTTATATACACTACATGCATAAATATATATTTATAATATATGTAAGTAGATTTATATATTTCTATATATTTATTGACATCAAATATTACCGACATATACACACATACTTATAAATTAATTAATAAACAAAAAGATATATTAATCAGAATCTAACATTTTTTGTTTCTGTCAAGCCAACATTTTACTTTAATTTTATATCTACTATATATTAATCTGTTTATCTTAAATTTTATAAGGATATTATCTTTGTAAAACATAATTGTAATGAACACTAATAGTTTTTAACCTCAATGTAAGTAGCTAATTTTAAATACTACACCAGCTTATGTAGAATTTATCTATGTTTTAGTTATGTCTGTGATCAAGCTTTAAAAATAAAAACGAAAATTTAGGCTATAAAAAGAGTTTTCATCAATACGCCAGCTGACCTATAACCCGCAACATTAAACAAATATTGTTAAATAGAAGGTCACTATTATTTATAAAAAAAGTTATATATATATATATATATATATATATATATATATTGTCTTTGCAAATATTTGGGTTATTAAGAGAAACTGATAAACATTAAAGAAATTAGTTAGTGTATACTAAGATGGTATTATAATTGTTTAATCAAAAAAACAATAGCTTAAAAAACAAAAGAGCAATATAAAAAAACTTTAATTTTTTTAAACAGTAAAGCATCTTAGTTTTCAAAATTTTAAAAGAGCTTTAAATTGTCTTTACAATGACACCAAAATGTGTGTTGATTACTTAAAAATTGAAGTTACAGGTACGTTTTAAGGATTAGTCCACATAATTCTAGAAAATACAACAAAAATGTTCAAATTGTAGCAGGTGCTGTAGGTAACAAATGAATGGTATTTAGTTGTTTTATCAAACAATTTATCGTCCCTTACGTCAAAGTTTAATCCGATTTTTGTCTACTGCTTCAACAATGCAACAGAATAATTACACAGATAGTGAAAAATTAGATATGTTGAGGTGTAATGACAACGCATGGACTGTCTATAAAATTTGTCTATATAATTTTTTTAGGGTTATGTTGTTGTTTAGTTTAATAGTTATGGATACAAAGTAAATTTATGTAGTTATTTAAATTATTTTTTGGATGAATATGTTTTATTAATGTTTAAAATTGTGGTAGCCACGTGACTGGAAACAGTCTACTATATATTTCTTTTTAATTTTTGTTTTACGTAAATATGAGAATTGAAGCTAAACATTAGTTCTGGGTAATTAAAGAGTGTATTATTTATAATTTTTCTGAAAATTTATGTACTATGTAAATCCTCGGAGATATGTTGGATAAATATTGTTTTCTTTGGGGGGTTGGGTTTTTTTTTTGTGACATGTTTTTTAAATTAGATATGTGTAAATAAAATTTTTTTCTTTGAAGTTTTTTTTTTCTACATTTGTGACTCATTCCACTCTACGACATTTATCTAGTACGGATTTCTTTGTATATCTTCTTTTTTGTCGCGGTATTTTGTGGATGCGATTTTCTTTGCTTACTTTGCTTTTTTTTATTGTCTGTACAGAATACCGTATGTATGTATATTTGTGTATGTGTATATTTGTGCAAATAGTTATACACATATATAGTTATGCATTTTCGTGTACGTTTATATACACTACATGCATAAACATATATTTATAATATATATAAGTATATTTATGTATTTCTATATATTTATTGACATCAAATATTACCGACATATACACACATCCTTATGAATTAATTAAGAACAAAAAGATATATTAATCAAAATCTAACATTTTTTTTCTGTCAAGCCAACATTTTACTTCAATTTTATATTTAACAAAATATATTAATCTGTTTATCTTAAATTTTATAAGGATATTATTTTTGTAAAACATGATTGTAATGAACGCTAATATTTTTTAACTTCAATGTAAGTAACTAATTTGAAAAACTACACCAGCTTATGTAGAATTTCTCTATGTTTTAGATATGCCTGTGATCAAGCTTTAAAAATAAAAGCGAAAATTTGGCTATAAAAAAGAGTTTTCATCAATACACCAGCTGACCTATAACCTGCAACATTAAACAAATATATATATATATATATATATATATATATATATATATATATATATATATATATATATATATATATTGCCGTGGTACTGGTAAACGTCTCCGATACAAATTTATATTCGAAATCTTATTAAATTTTCAAATTCGAAAATAGAAAAATTCCCAAAAATTTGAATAAGTCAAAAAAAAAATATTTCTTACCCGTTTCCTCTCTTCCTCGGTTGAATTGCCAATTCTCTGCACCTGCTTCCGGCTAGCTCATTTGGACCTCCTCTTGGGTATCTAGATTCATTCTCATATTCTCAATCGTACACACACACTCGCAATAAAACCACAAAATACAACCAACATACAATTTTTTATTTATTACTATTTTCAAATGAAATTCAATATTGTCTATATTTCATTGATCACGTTACACTTCAGTAAATCTTATTTTGTAATGTCCTGTATTTTATTTTAAAATCATCAAACACATAAAATGTACCCCGAGTAAATGGGCCTTGAATAATACCTTCTCTAAAGTTCCTTCTTTATAATTTATTTTGTTTTTTAATCTAAGTAAACTCTGGGGTAGGGTGAGCTCATGATAACCCAGCTAATTCTGCATAATGTATGTCCTTCTACTTTGCATTAAAAAAAACAAAGCCATGAACTCTTCACAAAAATTTCACGTTTTGATGGAACGTTAAAAAGCTTTATAGACACCTTCAAATTTTTAGTTAAATACCATAATAAGGTTATTTACACGTATTATGTTTAATACGTAAATAATCCACACTACCTTGAAAAACACGCTCATACGTAAACCAATATTCACAGTTTATAAGAATCACAATTTCAAATCGTTACCTGGAAATTTCTAGACGATCTCCGCTCTGCGGACGATGCCATGTATTTCTTCTATCTGGTCTGCAGGCCGTTTCTCGCTGTTACTAGACGAACTCCATCTAAGCCGACCCGCCAACGCCGCCTCCACGGTGCAACTAAATTCCAAATTCCATTTAAACATACGTTTTTCTCAATTAGTTGCTTCAAACCACGTTACTTAATGTCCCCACACGAGTTGGTTAAAAATTATAGGTGATACCTCAATTAAAAAATGTAATCTCGGCACACTAACCGCGTACTAATTAAGAGGCTACCACCATGCAATACAATTTAAATGATTTTATAATACTTACAACTCGTGAT
The DNA here is from genome assembly GCA_036346225.1 of Platerodrilus igneus. Classification (NCBI taxonomy): domain Eukaryota; kingdom Metazoa; phylum Arthropoda; class Insecta; order Coleoptera; family Lycidae; genus Platerodrilus; species Platerodrilus igneus. The sequence continues at coordinate 3,215,585 of JARFIW010001292.1, read as the reverse complement.
ACTTTCATACGTCGTTTGGAGCGATCGAAATCTTAAAGGCCTTCACCACTTTGTCCAAAAACATTTATACACTTAGGCTGCCACCTCGTAGCCGCCTCTTCATCCGAAACCCACTTCTACAACAACACATTCTTAAAATTTTGCACTCAACTAATATTTAATCCCGCGAATTTCAGTGCGTCGTTATGCTATTTTCTGAAAACTAATATACACTATGTTTGTATTTGTCTCGCGTTCAACTAACTATATCGACCAATCATATATTCAGTGACGTCTTACAAGTCTCTCCTATACTATCGTTGTCTCTTGCTTATGCGTTTTCTACGTCTCCTTCTAACCTGTCCCGGATAAGCAATTGCGGGCGAGTTTATGCGGGTTCTACCCATACCTGCTCTGGGATGCTTCAGACTACCGTTTCTTTTATATTTATTTTTAATCTTTTAAAACCACTATATAATCCCCCTAGTTCAATTTTAAGAAAAACTAACCCCGGTTTTTCTGAAATTTAAATACCTACATTCTAATTTAATCTTATCTGCTATTTATATACACTTATCTATTCACCTAACACTACCTATACCTATTTATTCAACCTATCACTACTTATCTACCTATTTCTTTCTATTACTACCTCTATCTCTACTTATTTCTATCTGTCTACCCTTATCTCTATTTATATCTATCTATCTACACCTATCTTTATTTATCAATAACTATTCACATCTATCACTATCTTTTACCTAACTATTTCTATCTATTATTAACTCTTCACCCTTTTATTTCATTGTCTTTTCTTCTTTTAGTTCCCCCTTTTGTCCTTTATTGACTCTTTACGTACATCTTTTGTACTTTTGTCTTTATTATCGGTCGTCATAACTTTTAACCTTACCTATTATCCCTATCTATTCTTATCCTAACTCAACCTACCTAATTCTATACCTATATCTAACTATCTCCCATATTTATCCTATACCTAATCTTATTTTCTATAAACCCTTACTTCTAATCTTCTATATACATCTATTTCTATCCCTATCTATTTAAATTTTACTCTATTATACACCTATCTCTACTTTTCTATATACACCTATCCATATTTATCCTATTTCTACTTCTCTATATACACCTATCTATATTTATCCTATTTCTACTTCTCTATATACCTATGTCTATCTCTAAATATTCAACTTCTACACTAAAATTCATCTATCTCTATCTTTTGTTCATCAAGTTATTTAAATATAGCTCTTTTCTTGACCCTCCAAGTCTTTCTTCTAACTATCTTAATACTCTTCATCCCTATTTCTGCTCCTATTTCTATACTTATCATCCCTGTTACTTCACATAAAATCAACTTATCCCTATTATCTTGACTCTTAAATATATCTTCTTCATTCCCTATACTTGTCTGTTTCTCATTTCTTATACTTTCCTTTTCTGCGGACAAACCAAACGATATTACTTCAACATCTCTATCTTTCCTCTCTATACACAACTTTTCATTGCTTCTAGACCCTTTATGTACAATATTCAATTCAAAAAAATATTTTGAATTCAAATTCAAATTACCAAAATTATCTTTGCTCCTTAACTCCCTTATGCCTATATTTACTACTTGTGGATCACATAATGCTGTCTTTACTTCTAACCATTCTAACTCTGACTCTTTATCCACTATTAATTCTGTGCCTGACTCTACCTCTAAAACATGTTCATAATTTAACGCTGTGCTTGCCTTTACTCCTACTAACTCTGAATGTTTCTGTAATAAATTTTGTACCTCTTCTAACTTTTCCTCACTATATTCCCCTGAGTCGATCTCTCTCACTTCTTCATCATCTCCCTCTATACTATTTATACATAACCCCATGTCATCCTCTGTGACATCATAACTTGCCTTCCAGGGCAATATCCTATCCCCAATCCTAACTATTTTCCTCTCCATATCTATTATAACCCCTAACTTCATCATGCAATCGACCCCTAATATCCCTTTAAACTTTAACCCAGGTACAATGATAAATTCTTGTTTACAGTTTACTGAACCTAACTCTACTTTCAAAATAACTACGCTATTCACAACAGCAAATCGTTTTTTATTCGGCGCAACCAGGTGACTTCTTTTTATGGGCATTGACATTATCCTATCACACACTTTATTTTTAATTTCATTGACGAATTCCTCCGATACCAAACTTGCCTCAGCTCCTGAATCTAATAATGCTCCTAAATTTTTCTCAAAAATTTTAATTCCAATTACGGGCAAACAAAATTTTTCTACTATTTCTGGCTCAATTTCTTCTTCATTTTTCAAACATTCCCTAGGATGTTCATACTTGTACACAGTGATGTCTAGTGGTTTGTCCGTCTTTAAAAATTCTGTCCAGGTCTGTTTTCCCTACTCGGTCCTGGTCTAGCCGTCACCTCAGCGTATGTCCTAGGCGTTTCCACTCGTTCCGTGTTTGTATTAGCAGTCCCCCTTATGTCCGGTGAACTGTTCTGTCTTGTAGGTCCCGGTCTCGCTGCAGGTCCCCTTCCTAAACTGTTACTTCTAAAATATGGCCGTCGCTGTTCTCAATTCTGTCACTGGTATCCATAACTATTCCCCCGTCTAGCGTAGTTGTCCCGTCTATTGTCGAATCTAACCGTGTTGATCTGTCTTTCCCTATGTTCCCGAGGTCGTCCACTACTTACATCATCGTACCTCTGCAGGTACTCCAAAAACATTCCTCTGTCCACTATGTTCTGTAGTGCTACGTGTTGTCTTACCTCAACCTCGAAGTGTCGCGATAAATATTTTATAATTTGTCGGTCCGTCAGTGGTGGGTTCAGTTGCTTTGCTATGCTATACTTTCGTATAGCATATTGCTCCCTACTGCCACAAATTCTCCCTTAAATTTCCCCTTGATTAAGTCGTCTCGTACCTGGTCTTGTCTGTGGTCACTCCAATAATGCTTTAAAAATCTGTCTTCAAAGTCCGTGTAGGTGTCAATTTCCTGTCCTATTAAATTATACCAAGCTTCAGCATGGTCTTTTAGTAAAGCTTTTACAATATTTAATTTTGCCTGTTCATCGTATACGTTATTTATTAACCCTCTAACGTTATTAATAAATATTTGCGGGTTTACTCTACTATTCCCATAAAATTTCATTTGCTGCTCCAAAGACACATTCCCTGTTACAAACCTTGGACCATCCCCCATTAAAGTCGCTACATTATGCTTAATCCCGGTTACTTCTCTCACAACTCGACCTAACTGATCCTTACACGAGTCCATTACCTCAGTCATTTTCGCATTAATCTCTTCCTCACAGAAAATCCTTACATCAGTCCTTAATTGTCCCATTTCCTTGATTTAAACCTCTAATATCACGCTCATTTTTATCAACCCTATTTTCAACTTCCCCCATTTTTACAGTCAAGCTATTTTTAAACTCTGAAAATTCTCTCGTCGATTTCTCTATTTTATCCCCTAATTCCTGGCTTAATTGGTCCAATTTTTGATTGAGTCCTCTCTAACCCCGCTTAACGTCTCACTCATCTGCTCGAATTTCCTGTGTGATTCTTATCTACTTAATCTCATTTCCTCTAATGTTCTGTTAGATTCTTCATTCATCCTCTCTAGCATTCTCAAAATTAATTCATTTCCAGCTTCTCATGATTCCGTCTTCGACTGATCCCCACTACCTCCAGCTTCCTCCATTTTCGAATTTTTATCACACAAGGCACTATCGTCACTACCAATTTCTACTCCTTGACTTCTTAACCACTCCTGTCTCTGCATACGTTCAAATCACTCACACACACTTTCAAAATACTCTTAAATTTATACAAAAAAAAACCGAATCTCTCTCTCTCAGATCGCCAGTTTCCTGGAGTAAAATCACTGAAATTTTATTTGGAATTCGAGCCTCACTTTGGGTCGCCAAAATTTTGCCGTGGTACTCGGGTAAACGTCTTCGATACAAATTTATATTCGAAATCTTATTAAATTTTCAAGTTCGAGAATAGAAGAATTCTCAAAAATTTAAATAAGTCAAAAAAAAAAATTTCTTACCCGTTTCCTCTCTTCCTCGGTTGAATTGCCAATTCTCTGCACCTGCTTTCGGCTAGCTCATTTGGACCTCCTCTTGGGTATCTAGATTCATTCTCATATTCACAATCGTACACCTACACTCGCAATAAAACCACAAAATACAACCAACATACAATCTTTTATTTATTACTATTTACAAATGAAATTCAATATTGTCCATATTTCATTGATTACGATACACTTCAGTAAATCTTATTTTGTAATGTCCTGTATTTTATTTTAAAATCGTCAAGCACATAAAACGTACCCGGAGTAAATGGGCCTTGAATAATACCTTCTCTAAAATTCCTTCTTTATAATTTATTTTGTTTTTTAATCTAAGTAAACTCTGGGGTAGGGTGAGCTCATGATAACCCAGCTAATTCTGCATAATGTATGCCCTTCTACTTTGCATTAAAAGAATCAAAGCCATGTACTCTTCACAAAAATTTCACGTTCTGATGGAACGTTAAAAAGCTTTATAGACACCTTCAAATTTCTAGTTAAATACCATAATAAAGTTATTTACACGTATTATGTTCAATACGTAAATAATCCACACTACCTTAAAAAACACTTTTGTACGTCACCCAATATTCACAGTTTATAAGAATAACAATTTGAAATCGTTACCTAAAAATTTCTATACGATCTCCGCTCTGCGGACAATGCCATGTATTTCTTCTATCTGGTCTGCAGGCCGTTTCTCGCTGTTACTAGACGAACTCCATCTAAGCCGATCCGCCAACGCCGCCTCCACGGTGTAACCAAATTCCAAATTCCATTTAAACATACGTCTTTCTCAATTAGTTGCTTCAAACCACGTTACTTAATGTCCCGACACGAGTTGGTTAAAAATTATAGGTAATACCTCAATTAAAAAATGTAATCTCGGCACACTAAACGCGTACTAATTAAGAGGCTACCACCATGCAATACAATTTAAATGATTTTATAATACTTACAACTCGTGATACTTTCATGCGTCGTTTGGAGCGATCGAAATTTTAAGGGCCTTCACCACTTTGTCCAAAATCATTTATACACTTAGGCTGCCACCTCCTGGCCGCTTCTTCATCCGAAATCCCCATCTACAACAACACATTCTTAAAATTTTGCACTCAACCAATACTTAATCCCGCGAGTTTTAGTGCGTCGTTATGCTATTTTCTGAAAACTAATATACACTATGCTTGTATTTGTCTCGCGTTCAACTAACTATATCGACCAATCATATATTCACTGACGTCCTACAAGTCCCTCCTATACTATCGTTGTCTCTTGCTTATGCGTTTTCTACGTCTTTTTCCAACCTGTGTTGGATAAGCAATTGCGGGCGAGTTTATGCGGGTTCTACCCATACCTGCTCTGGGAAGCATCGGACTACCGTTTCTTTTATATTTATTTTTAATCTTTTAAAACCATTATAATATGTATATATATATATATATATATATATTACTCAAATTTAGACCAGTGTAGAAAATTAATAAACGACATCAAATGATTTTAATTACCGTGTATAAGAAAGCTTTGGGTAATAATACGCTTCATTTAAAGGCATGTTGGATAAATTCGTCATTTACTTCTAAACATAGGGTTTATATTGTTTAGATAATGTTAAACACCATTTATATCAAAGCAGTGGAAAATAGTACGCTTAATTAAAGGCCTACTGTGTAGATTCAGATCATTCAATTAATGTAGGGTTTGTGCATAATCATAATCAACGTGTAGAAGGAAGTAATGTAAAATTTCATTAGATAATACGCATTATTAAAACCGTGGAGCATAAAATTTAAGCGTTTCGTTAGAAATAAAAAGGTTAGATTATTCACTTGACGCTTCCTATAAAAAGAAGCAGAGTTAAAAATGTTCAATTTGTATTTAATTTAATCTTTCCAAGTACTAAAACTATTGAGAAATTATAAAAAACATGGGGAAGTCATGTAAGAGCCTTCAGCGTATTAGAACTCAGAACACCTGCAAGAATAACGATGTATATGATAGTCGATAAGCTTCAAGCTATATGAGTGCAAGTAAGAAAGCAAGTTTGGGTTGTAAAGACAAGCGAGATGGAATGCATTAGCAGTTAAATGAGGGGAAAAATGTAAAACAAGAGCACAGGTTTTAGATAAAACGAACAGACTAGATTGGCGATTAAGGTTGAAATAAGATGCAAACATGAGAGGCGAAAGCATATCAGTTGGTGTGTAAAATTAATTAGTAGTTCTCGGACGTGTTGCGAGGCGTGTGTAAATTTCTTAGATGTCAACTCGAGCGAGTGCAAATTTCAGTAGAATCATTGTGCCGAGACATCGGAAGGAAAAATAGAATGCGAATTTCTTAAAATCGTCCGTCGCGGGACAAATTCGACTTGCAAGCGAGCCATTATTTAAACCCGTGCTGATAGGAGTTTAGCTCTTTTTTATTTTTGATTTTATTCGATACTTCAAACAGTTTTGCTCTTTATTTTTGATTTTATTCGATACTTCAAGTAGAATACATGGTGATTACGTGCTACGATAAAAGTTATTATGCATTAGTGCATTTAGAGAAGATAAATAAAGGTAATAAAGTCTAGTTATATTTGCGGGTATTACTGTACCAATTATCCAAATTAGTAACGATAAATAAATAAATAGAACTATGCAGTTTTGATATAGCGTGAAAGAATTATGAATTTCATTGCGATTTTTCGGGAGTGTTAGTGATCAAATGTTATTCGTAAACGTGGTTGGATCCACAAAACAAGATTTCGATATACCTAGATGAGTTCCTGAGAAACCCTGAAACCTTTTAGACGAATGGTGGTGTAGAAAAATTTTAAAGGCGGCCAGAAATCCGAAGACGTAAACATAAACCAGTTGGAATGGTGGGATTAGCAAGGACGATGTACATTGGAGCCACAAGTGCATTAACCTTCAGGTAAATTATGCATTTTTGTTCAATCTTAGATATTTTGGTGTGTGTTGAATATCTTTATAATTTGTTTGATAAAAATGGACAGTAATAAATTTGTATAAACAACAAATTTTTAATTTTAAGGTAAAATTTTCTTGTATAAGTAGAAAGGAGTATTTATTAAGTTTATGTTTTTGATTATGATGAAAATGTGGGTCCGTCTTTGACCTCAATTAGACTAACCTGTTAAATTAACGTAAAAGGGTGGGAGATGGTCTCTTTTATTTAGACTCAGGTCTGCAAATATTGTTTATTTAATTAGTATGCATCCTACAAAGACTCTAATTCCGGATGCAAATTAAAATGATGACAAATTTGAACTTGAAATTTTATGATGCTGAAATTTATGCTAAAATTTAATTTTGAAATTTTACTGTATTGTGAATATTGTTGTAAATAGAGTTAACGTTGATGTTTGTGGTAGAAACGTGTTTTTTTTATAAATGAGGATGAAAGTTATATCTAGGTGAGCAGCCGTGGCGGAAGGAGTCAAGAGGCGATATTCAGGTAAGAAATCGATTATCAGAAGAGATTCAAAAACAGAGCAAGAATCACAGCAAATCTTGTCAGAGCAAGAATCACAGCAAATCTTGGCGCCCAATTCGTGAGGCTCGATTCTTATAAGGAAACACAGCAAATCTTGACGCGCAATCTGTGGGGCTCGAATGTTTTTTTAAAAGGACCAGTTCCTGTTGACTAAAAAGGAGGAACACAGCAATATATATATATATATATATATATATATATATATTGACGTTTTTACTTAACTTCACCGCTCTGTGTTCTCACATCAAATTTACTCATACTAATTTTATTATTATGCCACGTCTAGCCCTTTATAATCTACACAGAGTGCACAACTTTACGATAATCAATTTTTCTCTTCTCCACCCCTTTATGATTACCTATTTGTTTGAATTAATAGAACGAAGTCAATTAATTTCATATAATGAAAAGAAATATTATTTACAAGTTTTGATAAATATTAAAATATACCTTTAATCAATCAATATCATAAGTATTATTTATCTCAAAATTTATATGCTTCGAAATCAATCTAAAGTCACCAAAAACTACCTCTTTATATCAAAGGGACCTAGAACGTTCTGGACCATTTTATAATATAGTACGTAAGTTTAGCGTATGCAATGTTTGTTGCTGACTTCGTTGCACTTTTTATATAAATTGAATAAATTCAGAATTGAAATTTAAATAAAAAAATATCTTAAAACTAATTAGATCTGACCTGCTACAGGTTGTAGGGGTTGTGGATCAACACCCTTTGTTGTCTTCATTCGTCTATCACTGCTCTGTTTAGTTGAACCCCTCGTTTTCCTTAAATTACTTCGTGCTTCTTTATTTTATTTGCATTGATTCTAGCAACTCAAAATTGTACCAGGATTGTACCAAAATCGTCGACGCTGATTTGAAATATTACATTAATCTATTTAAAATATCCCCACATTCGAAATATTTTACTATCAATTAAAATTCTTATCATCAACATTCGAATTATCCATGCATTCGAAGTATTATATCTTTACACACATTTGAAGCCCTATTATTATTTATTTTTAGTTTAAATAAATTGCCCCAAATTCTACTCACGTTAAACGGCAAAAGAAGACTTCATAATTGTTGCACTTATTTGTCACTGTAACATACCCTATTATATATGATTAAATATTAAATTACGCGTGACTTTCTGATTAGCAGTGACGCAGCTTTGCCCTGCCTGAGTTTAAACTGACTCGCCTTATTAATGCTCGGTGTTAAATATAGGCTGTTCCCAATTGCATGTGGGCTGGATTTTCAACAAGTTTTGTAGATATCTTAACCAATAAGGTCTTTGTATTTCCTGCATCTTGAAGTGGTTTCTGATGTAATATATTGGTTTCCCATGTAATGGTGTTTGGTTGATACCTTATTATTCGCTATCTTAACTATACGTTGTTTTGTTTAGATATCTCCTTTTCCATAATTGAACAAAATAAATGATGTAACCTTAATTCTATTTTCGTTTATGTATTTTTAAAACTGCGTTTTTTGATCAAAAATGTTTATTGTTTCTGCGTAATTGCGTAAAGCTTTGTTAGGTTTTACCTCTTACCTTCGTATTTGTTTTATAACTAATTAGAACACTTCTCCACGCGTGTTTAATTACATCTACTACCACTTCTTTTGAATACGCGTACTTTTACTGAAAGATATTCTCACTTGCATTACTTAAAATTAATAAAGGTCTATATACCGAGTGTTAAATATTTGCTATTTTCATAACGTATGAATTACTTATTTCCCTGCTAAATATGCGTTCTATTGTTGTAAGATATGCTTATTTGCATTGTTTAAAGCTAATTATGGTCTATATACAGGGTGTTAAATGTTTACTATTTATATAATGTATGAATTATTAAATTTTCTGCTAAATAAATGCAATTTTCTGCTTCCTATCGCAATTTATGGTTACTACACGACCCTTGCTACTTAATACGCCCCTAAACAACCTCCTATTACAGCAATATATATATATATATATATATATATATATATGTATATATATATATATACTGTGGTCAAAAGAGCGCAATCCAAAATTGCCGTAATAGATTATAAAAGAGTAAACTTTTATAAAGAACGCTCAGTATATGAGAATATTTTACAAGTTATCCATGCAGTAACAAGGAAGGTTATTAAAAGGAAAGACTCGTATGTTTTCAGTAAATTAAAATAGACATTTCATTAATGTTGGAAATCGTGTAATTGCTGGCTTTGTTATACGGCTGCATCGTTATTAATATAGAAGTACGCTTTATATTAGTGCATATCTTGCGCATACCTTTTATCCATTCATCAAAGAGGGGTTTTTTTATGGGAAAGCCTTGTTTATTTTCATTAAATTGGATTGAGGGTTGCATTGATATTGCAGCTTATATAATCGTTGGCAGTATTGTGGGGCTGTATGAACTCCTAATATAGGGGTACGATGGGGAAAGTGTTCACGTAGACATTAGTTACCCTACTGAATGGATCTAAACCTGAATGATGAAGTGATATTTGATTCAACTTGCTGTTTGCAAGGAGAAGTATTCGGTGCTATTGATTCTTAATATAAAAGGAATTTTCATGTTGCAAATGAAGTTGCATTAGTCAGAGGACTTGACGAATGAAATGTTTGTTACGATTAGAAACGTACCTGATTAGTAAGGTGTAAGTGCCTCTTTGTAAGTTTTAATACTTTGCTATAATGAAATTTCCTGGAACAAATATGGTATATAATCAAAATTACATGTTATATAGAAGTAAATTTACTTTAAGATAATAATTATTGCATTTCTTTAAAATAAGTTAAAGTACTACTATGATATTTATGAAAAGTGCTGTGCAGTCGGTTTGATTTCATCTATCTTAAGAAGAGCCAGTTGATAAATACTAAGGTATTATAGTTAATGATATGAAATAATAACTTAGACTTAGATTTTTACCTACAGAATTTAGATTTGTAAAATTTTCTAAATGTCATTACCAGTCCCGCTAATATAATTGGTAAATACATCAACTACAAAAGCTGAAGATGCAGGTTCGAATTCTGTCTGGGACCTTATATTTTCCATCTTTCAATTACTAGTTCGATTTAAAATGATTATTTCAGCTTTGCATAAAAGTGTAAGTAATTATTTAACCTTAACTATATTATCTTAGTATTTAATCAATTTGCGTATAGTGCAATTCATTAATATATGTATTTATTGCTTGGCTTCAGCCGTTGTTTTAAGCGTCGTATCCCGTGTATACCTGACAAGTCAGAAACTTGGCACTGTTAGATATCATTGGCAAAAAATCCGAACATAAATGAAAGTTAGGTTTATGTATGGATACGGGCGGGATTTAGATTTTATAATTTTCCAATTGTCATTTATATGTCATTTATGTTTAAAATAGGTAATAAGTTTTTGTTTACATTTTCATCACTTTCTAAATCAAATTTTGTGAATTCTCGTTGATGTTCGCACTGGTTAATTTTTAATGGTGTGCTCGGTTATAAACCATGAATGACTAACCAAAGACCGTATGGTAACCAAAATAGAGATGACTGACCGCCACGAAGACAGGAATTTTGTAATAAAAATTATGGACGAGGATATCAGGATAGAGAGAATAGGAACAGATTTCGAGAAAACGTTAATGAACATTCCTCGGGGAAGATATAGCAATACAATATTTCGGAAAGAAAATGAGCAACAAGGAGACGCGAAAATTCAACAAATAATCACAGGACAACAAAATGAAGAAGATATGAACAAGATAGAAGTGGTTCAAATACGCAGCGAGCACTTAGAACCAAGACAAAAAAACTTTAAATTATTAAATACAAAAGGTACAGAATCGGGGAATTATGGAGAATTATTAATTGAGAATTTATTTGTTAATAAAATAAAGTTACCGTTTATTCGTTTAAAAATTGAAAATAGTTTATATTTAGCGTTAGTAGATACCGGATCCGAATTATCTGTGATACAAGAAGAAATTGTTCAGCGACATAATAGAATAATAAAAAATAAAATGTGTGATATAAAAAAAATCAATTAATGGTTCGCCATGCAAAAGAAGCTCTCAACAATTGAGAAGATGGTAGAGATGCAGAGATTTATAGCTTGAGATAGTCTTGAAGAAGCAGACATTTTGGTTGCCAAAGGATCATATATGGATTGCGTAATAGGTTTAGATTTTATTGGAAAATATAAAATAATTATAGATAGGAAAGAAAAATGTACGGACATACAAGGTGAATCGAACATTATGGTGGTCAGAAGTTGTGACGGGGTTTGTTGAACCAAAGTTTCGTGTTCTAAAAGCTTACGAGTACGTTGTTCTTGTGTAGAACTTAATCGTTGGACTAATTTGGTTTTCAATTTTTATATTTATCCGTGTCTGGTGGTTTGACTATGATATTCCGCATTTCTTCCGCAATGTCTAGTCGCGTCTTGTATAATATTACTAATTTAGAAACTTTTTTCGACCTGTGAAAATCATAATTCCGGATCATTAGGCCAAAATGGAGAGATACCTACGATCACTTTGTTTATTTTTTCGGCCATTCTTATGGTTTAAATTATTTTTAAAGGCGTGAATTTAACGGGACGTTATCTCTAATGCAGGAACGTTTGAAAATCATGTTGGTTTCACCAATTGTGGTTGTTCAGTTAACGATTTCCGTGTTTGTGGGGCCACCTTTTGTTTCGTTAATACATAGAGACAATAAACGTGTACAATTTATTTACAGATTTAGAATTAACCATTGGCTGTATGAAATACATCATATAATAACATAAAATTGAAAATAACAATTACATAAAATTCTACATGCATATGCACTATACAAATGTCCTTAAATTTATGCATGAGAATAGAGCTTTTAAGTGAACACATTTTATTAACGCTAGATATGCAAATGTCCTCGAGCGGTAGAAAATTTATAGTGAGGCTTTGAATGAATTTAATGTTGTACGCAAAAATGGAATTCGTGCACTGGATTAATTTTGAGCTTTAATGCGCGTTTCTGTAAAGAAACGCGACTCAAAAAGAAGCCCACGCTAAAATGATTTGCCCAGGATTAGGTACTCATAGATACGGTGTCGCCCAGGGTCTGCAAGTAGAAGTCTCGTTAGATCAACGTCTTTATACGGTGCTAGATGTGGTAGGTCAATCGACGTAGGTGAGATGTATTGTGCAGGTTCCTTTATCAGCGATACGAGGCCTGGAACGGCATAATAATGGCGGATTCTTCCTAGTAGGCGTCAGAATTGGGGCGTGGTGTGGTATTCTCTTTTTATGCCGGTATTTTCACTTCAGTAATGGTGGGCGGCAAAGAAGAGGGTGTCATGGACATCCCGTATTGGTGAGATGCGTTCAGCAGTAGATGCTGATACCAAAATGGTTCTACGAAGCAACTTCCTCTGGTGGAAGTTCACATCCTGGTGGTAGGATTTAGTGCACTTTGCCGACAGGAAGTGGAGTATCCACGTTAGTGCATAACGCACCATCTTCTGGTTTAACCTCCAGGGTTAGGTCATCCGTGATAAAAGGTTAAACTTGGAAGGTCAGAAGTTATGGCTTGCTCTTGGCTATTGCATGTCAACATATATCCAAAAAAAAACGAAAGCTCGCCAATATCATTATAAATAATGTTTTTATTTTAATAATCCGAAATTCCGGCGAGTCCATTTTTTAAGGTGTGTTGATAGGCGAGTCTATTATTAATGGGCGTTTACGTTTGCATTTCTATGACGCTTATGAAATTTGTTAGGTGTAACTTGGGTGGCATACTTACACACACACACACGCGCGCACACACACACCCGCACACACACCCACACACACACACAGACATATATATATATATATATATATATATATATGTGTACATAAATATATATTTATATATATGTATATAAATATATATATATATATATATATATATATATGTGTGTGTGTGTGTGTGTGTGTGTGTGTGTGTGTGTGTGTGTGTGTGTGTGAGTGTATAATTATATACCGAAGTAAAAGCATTCTTAGACATTGCAGCGAAGGTAACATATGTCATTTTTATAATCCGTTGCATCTCAGGAAGTTGCACTGATGAGTCCCTCACAATTTAGAAAACCTGTAAAATTAGGCACGTGTTAAGAGGTGAAAAGAAGCGTTAAAAAGATCAACAGTGGTTGTTCATATTTTGTACGTAACATGGAATCGGGTGACTACTCATGGATTTATTTATTTGAGTCTGACACTAAACGGTAATTCAAAGGTATTAGTATTTGAAAGTGTACCTAAACCAACCAAAATGGTGCGTTCACAAAACGTATAAAAATTGCTTGTTTCTCATAAAAATAAGTGATGTTGCAATAGAAATCAAAAGACAGTTACTGCAAAGTAGTATACTACAGTTTTTGCAGGAAGTCTTTGCTGAAATCAGAAAAGCCATCTTAAAAGGGCAAATTATTGATCATCATAACAATGCAAATGCGCACACACCACAATTATCTGTTGGATTTTCAATCAGTAATAACGTCAAAATAATGGTCTATTGTCCATATTCGCCTGGCTTGCTTATTTTTACTTCGATATATTACAAATAGAATGCGTTGCGAAAGTTTTTCATAGCATGGAGAGACCTTAAAGCATTTACTTCGCTTGCTTTGGAGGTACTGGATTCAGAATAGGAGAACTCTTGTGAAGATTGGTTTCATTCAATACAAAAGGGAATACCTTAAGAACTAATCAAGCGGGTTACATAAATTTGCGTGCGTTTCTTTATATTTTTCTCGAATTTCAGCAGTGATACTCGTAATATCGTTCTTTCCGTTTACTCTTCATTGTGCTATCATCTGATATCGTTTTTTATAGTTTCAGTATAATTATATTTCCTTTGTAGAAAAGATTCTTCATATAACCTATACTAAAAAATTAAATAAACTTCATTTTGATCCTGTGAGAGGTAAGGCACTAATTTTGTAACTAAATTGCAAAGTGTAACGAAATAAATCTTCAAATACAAATACAATACAAGATGAACTGAATAAAGTGTAAATTGTTACGTTCATTTTCGGTAATAATTAGTTATTTTATTTACACAAATTCCTTTTCTAGTATTAAATTCTCCCACAATACCCGATAAATTGTACCTGTTCAGATAAGCTCGTTCTATCGTATTTTTTAACACAAATCTCTTGTTAATTAATTATCCGTTCGTATAAATGTCTATTGTTAAATCTTACCGCATAATTAATAATAAATACTCTTTCTAAGAATTTCTCAACGTAAATATAGTTGTTTTAAAACGACAAGTTTCTGCTACAATTAATTGGTTAAAATCCTGTTTAGGTATCCGTGAGAGCGTTATACGTTCCGATAACGTATAATTGCGTTTTACTAGGTTTCCCATCTAAAGGTTGGGCGAAATAATATATCCTACTATTCTCCGGTAAAACCGTGTTTTCAGTTTCAATCGCGTTTTGATAACGCGGATGTTTGCTTTTCGGGTTTGTGTTATTTTGAACTCTTTTTAAACTTTGATTCTTCAGCTTGTGCGTCGATGCACTTGTAAAAACTACTCGTTCTGTTACTCCAAAAGTGATGCACGTTTGTCCTCTATTAAATGTGTAGATTTGCTCTTAGCTGGAGACTAAATTGCTTGTTGCGTAGCTCGATTATTCCTTAATGTAGATCAACTGCTCTTGTATGTAGACTGCCGTTGCATGGTTGTTGCTGACTACCGCGGCGATGCTGTATCAATTCGCTTTCGAGGGCTGACAAGATAAGTGTCCTGACACATGTATATGACTTGTTTTCCTTTTCTAATATACCTAGGGATAAACCCAATTTGAAATTAGATACGCTAATGTTTATTTGGTAAAATCCTTACTAGAAAAGTTTCGAACTTTAATGCTTTTGCTTTTTGTACTTAACCCATCTGCTTATACGAAAGTATCAGCAGAATTTTTTTTTACTGATTAGTGTTATAACAAATGCTTCGTATGGTAAAATCCTTACTAGAAAGGTTTTTAAATTTAATGTTTTTTTCTTTAATTAACCCATCTGATTATACAAAAGTATCAGCGTTATTCTTTTTGGTACCGATTAGATTTATTGCATGTTAGCTACGAATTGCGAACTTTGTGGAACAATTAGTGAATGTGTTCATAGAGTAAAATTGTTCTATTAAATAGTAACCTTAGTTAATTTTGTTTTGCTGTTTTGATAGAAATTTCTATATTAGTGTTTTTTATTGTAAATAGAAAATCGTTGGCGATGTATTATTTTTGTGTTGATAGGTACCCCTCCCCTCTCCACATTGGTTGTTGGCCTGATATTGTTACCTTTTCTTTCGGCTACGTCATGGTACGTAGCAAAATGAATCGTACAGACCCACATTAGCAAATTATTACAATCCCAAATACTTAAAAATAATGAGTGTTTAACTTACTTAATCGCGTAAGACATGCGCAGTAATCATTGAGTGAAGGTTAAAGCTAAAACTGTTTTAAATAGTCCTTGAAATTAAAGCCTTATTTAAATGAATTGTGTTTATAATATTAAATATCGACAAGACTTTATTTAGTTATACGCACATGTAGGAATGCAATTGCATACATAAGCTTGAAAAACATTTTAGTGTCCTTTCGTTTAAGAAATTATTAAAGACAAAATTCTTAGCTTTGAAAACTAATAACTACCAACGACATACATCTTACTCAACCATTTAATACGTTTACGGATATAATTCCAAAAATATGATATAACTTTTTCAAATTCATTCCGAATTAGTCTTTATTGAGTTTATATTAAAGGTTACGCAATAACCGCAAACTTCTCATCAAATCTCTGTCGAGGTATTTATTACGTTGTAAGGTAGAAAATAATTGCGACTGATAAAACCTTTGTTTCTCGGTAGTCACAAATATCTTGTCGTATAAAAATTCCTAAAGCTAATGAGTATTTCTTTTATTAAGGGCACAAGGTTATTTAGCAACACATTTCATTACAAGGAAAATTCGTTGGGTTTGTTTCCACATTTAATCATCAGTGAGGTAATTATTCGTCAATAGTGGCACTACTTAAACCGCAACGCAAAAATTCGTCATTAAACAGTCGCATATAATATATACAGATGCAAAACTTACATGAATTTTTCGACGTTTATGAAACCCCCGTTAAAATGCAGTACACATTAGTAATGTTTACACGTATATACGTTTAAATAGCTAAGACTCTTGATTAGGTATTATTTTATACAAATTTTCCTTCCACTACCTAACTCAGGCCGAATTTCTTTACTACTAGATAGCATGCATATACAGCTTTCTCGAGGGATTTTATTACTCAGAGCTTGAAAACCATCCACTCTTGCTTCCATATATAAAATAAAAAGTTCCATATTCTAGTTTAAAGTTTGATGTTTAAAACAAAGACTCTATGTTTGCAAATACCAAGTGTAGGTTTTAGAGAAAAACGCTGTAATATTGATATATACATATTGTTTTTTATATTATATAGAAAAGAACTCTATAGGACGAATTTATGCGTTTCCATTCACTAGTAACGGCGAATCTAAAGTAATGCAAAACTTCGTAATGCTAAAGTTAAATGATTTGTCATAGCAGATTGTATCCAATATGTGTAGATTAATATTTGAAATTGTTACGTTTAATTTCTGAAATAGATTAATATCTGCATTAATTAAGCGCTTCTTAAAATCTAAACTACTGCACGCTTTTTATGTTATCCACAAATTATACAAACTTTTATTTGGTAAGTTCAATTACCTACCAATTGAAATAAGTATTAAAAATGTCCTATATAAAATATTTTTTTAAGTGTAGTAATACGTAAAATATATTCTTCAATTGCGTTCAAAAATTTTCTAAAATATTTGTTTAATGTTCAACAATTTCGCTTTAATAGTTTGCTGAAATATGTTCTAAATTGCCTGCTTATTGTCAAACCATAGTTGAATAATTTATTCTTTGAAACACTGCTTTGTAAAAATATAAACACTTTTAATGGTACTGAGAAATCATATTTCATTGTCTACACGCGTTCAGCTCACTCAATTTTTATGGGTAATCATTCTCCCCTAATTAATTCATTCCCTGTATTGTAGATCGATAAAATACAAATCGCTACCCTTGTTATAACCTTTAGGCAGCCTGTTATACATTTCCCACAAATTCCGCTACAACGGTGGTTGCTAACACAAAATTTAATGGAAATCATTAAAGTAAATTTTGCTTGCGTTAATTGCTGTTCTACAAATATTGTACAGCCACAGGGTTGGAAAACCTTTACTGATATTCGCAGAATGCTTCACACACTATAGCTGGGAATTGTTTACGTTACTTTCCCTCGTTGGTCAATCTAATATAAATTCAAGCTGAGCTTTTGAAAAAACTGTATTTTATTGTATTCGATTCCATACAACATGCTATTCGATACAGCGTCCTCTATACAAAAAAAATACGCTTTGAATCGCGAATTTAAGATGCTGTTTGTACGTAGTGGTCTAATCTAGTTAAATTGGTTGATTCTGTATCCAGCCCTAGACGAGAGCAGTGCGGACTTCCAAATTCTTGAAGATAGTAACAGAAAGGCAGACAGCTTAAGGTACAATTATTCCGGTTACTTTTTCTTTTCATACTGCTGTAGAAGATAGACAACTTTTCAGTTAGCGGTTGAAGTGAGCGGACGTATTTCGCGGAGCTCCCGGATGCAAGGCTATATGTAAGATTTTATAAATAATTTTTTATTATATTTTTAAATTTGAAGTTTTGCTTTTTACTGTATTTTGTTTAGTTCTTGTGTGGCATTAATGTTTAATACATAGGGCAGTGAAATAAAATAAAAAACTAATTTAATCGCTTAAATAATAAATAATTCGCGCTTTTCTTTAAATTTTTAATTAAAATCCGCGTTTAGAAACAAACTAAATTAAATTTCGGGGTAATAAATTAAAAATCCAATAAACAATCAACCAAAAATAATTTCAAAAGGCGTTTATAATGAATTTATTGAAAAAAAAATTCAGTAAATTGAGTTAAAACCACGTAAAACCAACAAATAAATTCGGAAAAATTTTGTAGTGTGCGTGTAATAAAATAACAATCTAACAACTAAAATCTAAGTTCTATTTGAATTAAACAAATAGCTTAAAAACAGAAAATTTGCGTTTATTTAAATAAAATTATTCTATATTTTACGTAATCGCATACTTAAACATTCATAGAGTTGGGTTTTTAGTGTAGTTAGTGATGTAACACTTGAAGTTCGTGCCAGGCACCGAGCATACGCATGATATGTGCGTTACCAGTACCACATTCCAATGGCACACGGTTTTATTTGCTTGTTTTTATATTTAAATTTAAAGTCCAGTACCTTATAAATTTGATTTTTAGTAGTAGTAGTAGTGATTAGCTTATTTAAATTTAAAATTTGATTTGGCGGTTTAAAAAATTAAATAAATAATTACAGTGTTGTTTGGGGTATATTTATTGCGTTAGCGATTTTATTTTGTCCTCGTTGTTATTTTGACGTTTAGTGTTTATCTATCTTTGATAAATTTGAAATTTGGTTCAAATAAATAAATACAGGGAAGTTTAAGATTCATTTTAAATCGAGGTATTTTTATTGGATCAGCGTTTTGTTTTGTACTCGCTCTTTTTTGTGCCGTTCTGCGGTCCATCCTATCTTTGAGTTTATTTAGCGTCGAAACCGTCAGGTCGTTTTTTGATCTGGTTTTTTGTTTTTTCTTGTTGTTCTTTTGTCGTTTGCTTTTTCACCATGGTGGTCCACGAGACAAGAAGTCGTTGTCGCAGAAGAAGAGAGGTGATCGGTGTGAATCTGTTAGGTTGGAGGCATGGGGAGCTATAGAGGAGAAAGAGCTTAAAGTCACGTTGACGACGTTATGATAGGTTGCAAAAGACGTTAGGGAGGAGCCTACGCCTGCGGCGGTCGTATGCGGGGAGTCGGAGCCTCCTGCGGTAGTTGCAGCGCCGAAATTGCCTTCAACTTTGAGGGTCCAGGGTCCAGTCGATGAGCTGGATCAGTTGAAGTTTAGGGTGAAAAAGGCGCACGCGGTCATCTGTGGAAAGGTGCCGACGATCTCCGCCACTATCGTCGAAGACGACCGGAAGGTAATTCGGCACGTCGCGGATGATATCCGCGGCGCGACGAATCAGCTAATAGGTATAGTTAGGGCGCTTCGAATTTGTTTAGGTGATTTTGAGAGAACTAGTGTTGTTGGGGAAAGTCTGGCTGAGAATTCAGGGGGCAAGAGTTTGCAAAATCAGGGAGCGTTGGAGCAGCGCAAGGTTTCGTATGTGGCAGCAGTCTCATGTGCTACGCCTACGTTTACTGTCAGGGTCGACGTCAGGCCAGGCCAGAAGAATGACGTGATGACGACCCTGAAGCAGAAGATCGACCAAACACGTGATGGGTATGTCGTAGTCGGAGCTCGTAGGACGCGTAGAGGCGGCGTGGCTTTCGAGTGCGCAGGTCATGAAAACGCTAAGGAATTACAGTCGAAGGTAAACGGGCACTGCAAAGAACTCGTGGCGAAGAATATTGAGGAAAAGCGTCCACGGTTCGTTCGTTCGGGGATAAAGGCGGAAGAGCTGTTGCGGTTGATCGCGAGCCAGAATCCTCGTTTTGGCGATTTAAAATTAGTGGACCACCTGAGAGAAAAGTTCAGGTTTGGCGGAGGGAGCACTAGGGATCTGTTCGCTAACATAGTCTTAGAAATGACCCATACACTTCGGAGGTGTATATTAGTTGATGCTGTCAACATCAGGTGGCGAAGAGTATGGGCCCGGGACCACTTCTCGATGACGCAGTGCTTCCGGTGCTACGAGTACGGCCATAGATCGATGGAGTGCTCGGAAGAGGTACAGTGGGGCGGTAACTGTGCTGAGACCGGTCACGAATTCAAGAATTGCCGGAAAGCAGTCCCCTGCTGTGTGGTTTACACTAAGGCAAACGACAGAACTGGCGGTGGCAATACGCGCCACGACGTCAAACCGAGTAGATGCCCCACGATGCTACGGTTGAAGAACCTAATCACACGTTACATCGATTATGGACTGTGAAAATAATAGAAATTTTATAAGAAGCAAGAAAATTAAATTCGTGCAACTAAATCTCGGGAAAGGAAAACTTTGTAAAGTTATTCACCAAAAATAATATCGACATCAAGCTTCTACAGGAACCGCACTTATATATATATATATATATATACATAAAATAACAGGTTTTGGGAGGGGGATTACTGTATTAAACACGGATAGCGAACGACCACCTAGTGGAATAATAATAAAATGGAAGCGTGCCGGAATTATATTAAATAATTTGGCATACAAATTTTTAACGACGGCCGAAATCAAATCAGGGAAAATGCGTTCTACGTAATAAGTGCGAACCTTCCGCCGGTCGATTTCCGGCGGGAAAATTTCCAAATCGAGGACTTGATAAATTAAGTAGAAAACTTTATTCGCAAAATTGGCAAAAATAACAATCTTTTCATTGGGGGAGAATTTAATGCCAAGTCGCCATTGTGAGGTAGCCCTATCGAAGACGATAGAGGCTCTCAGGTTGCCGATCTTTTGACGATATGGGATCTTAGTGTGATAAACACTAATGATTCACCTACGTTTGAGGGGCATAGAGGTAGCAGTTTTATAGATATTACTGCAACCTCGCATGAAATGTTAGGGATCATTTGTAATTGGGAATTGAGGTTGGACGAGGTAACGCTCTCGGAGCATAAATTGATAACATGGGATGTTGAAGCCAAGACAAGCGTATACGAGCAATTGATATCTTCCTGTGGTTCTGTATTAAAAAAGCAAATTGAGAGCGGTTTAAACAAAATAGAAACACTCGCGGAAAAATTAGACGCCGCGGTAATAGACGCGTCGTCGTACTCAATGCCGCGAAAGAAAACATTTAAAGACAGTGTACCCGGGTGGACCCAGAAACTAACCAACCAGCGGGCAGAAACACTTAACCTATGGCGCCGCACTCAACGCGTCTTGCGAGAAATAAGACAACAACGGAAAATCGAATATAACCAAAGCAACCGCGAATTAAAATATTAATAGAAGAAACGCGAGCGAAATTTAAAGAATGTCGAATACACGGAATGTTCTGCTAGACAAATTCTTCCTATCGGATAATCCCGAGGAAAATAAGGGGTCTCACGATTTAGTACGCCGGAAAGCTATAGAGACGCAAGGGACAGGTGCCGATAAGGCAATCCTAGTTCACGAGGTCATAAGGGCTCTTAAGAGAATGAACCCTAAAAAGGCACTGGGGCATGACGAACACATTTCAGACGCAGCTCTGGAGGCGTGCCTGCTAGCCCCGTGTGCTTTTCCGGGTTGTTTAATCTTTGTTTAGAGAGCGGTGTATTTCCGCGTTGCTGGAAAATCCAGAACGTGCAATTTATCCATAAACAAAAAAAAAACGGATGCGTCTGACTCTGGCAGCTGTCGTCCAATTAGCTTGCTACCGGTGCTGGAGAAAGCTTTGGATCGAGTTATGACCACGCGTGTTGAGTACTTAGTGCGAGACAGCGGCGGTTTTGATAATAGACAGTTTGGTTTCATGGAGGGCAAGTCGATTCTCGACGCGTTGGAATTCGTTGTCAGAAAAATTAATCAATAAGATAAGCAAAGGAGCATTGTCTCGTTGTAGCGTTAGCCATTTCAGGTGCATTTGGTTTGCGAGTTCATACGCAGGGTTTGTTCGCGAAACTTTATATCATTGGTCAAGAGTTATTTCTCTGGGCGATTGGCACAGGTTGAAGTTCCGAGTGAAGTCTTGTCGCGCGAGGTAAAGGGGGATACCCGCAGAGGTCATGCTTTGGTCCCACATTCTGAAAGTTGTTGTATGTGAGCATCTTTAGGGCCAAGTTGCCCACAGGATGCTCAATCGTTGGGTTTGCACATGATACGCTTTTAATTATCAGATCGCGATTATTAATGGACATGCGAACAAAACCAAACTAGGCGCTAGAAAAGTTGGACGAATGGTCGCATGCGGTAAAATTAAAATTTAACACGTCGAAATCGGAGGCGCTTTATTTCGGGACGAAATCGGGATAGCGACCCTCTAGGCTAGAGCTAGGATAGGAGAAAATTCCGTTCAAAGGAGCCATCACGTATCTAAGTGTCAAAATAGACGATAAATTAAATTGGAAAGCGCACGTGCAGTATGTAAAAAGTAAGGGCAGCGAAATATCAAATAAAATGATGGTGGCGGCGAAAATAAATTTCAGGGATGAATCTCCGAGAACGGTCTATGAACCAATAGATCCGGCGATACTGAACGCAGCATCTGTATGGGTGGAAGGCTGTAAAGTCCGGAAGATACAACAATTGACGAGCGTACAACGGATAACCGCGGTAAAGGCGGCGAGGGCGTACAGGACCACCTCCACGGAGTCGGTGCTGGTAATCAGTAGGACTCTCTCTATCGAATATGCCGTTAGGAAGATTAGAGGTAGGAGATTAGTTAATACAGGGAAAGGACAAGAAATTAAAGAAAGTATGAATCTTGCCAATAAAGAGATTGAGAGCAAGATCTTTGCGTCAGAGTTCGGGCACCAGGCCGATGTTAGAGGTATCGAATTTGTCGAAGGTGATGGAGCGTGGTAGGGATCAGGATTTACACAAACGATTCGTGTATGGAAGTATATGTCGTATATAATGAGCAAAGGGAAGTGTTTCGGTTTCAAATCAAACTCGTGAACTGGAGCACTATCTTCCATTGCGAATTGGTTGTCATACGAGAAGCTATCAATTATGTGATAAATAACACGGGTAGAAACGTGTGTTACATCATCAGCGATAATAAAGCAGCGTTAACGGCCCTAACAACCCCGACAGCTCTCCAAGCGGACGTCTGGAGGGTAGCACATACGGCGCTCCCGTTTCAACATTTAAAGTTCTAATGGGTTAGATCGCACGATGGTAACGTAGGAAGTGAAAGGGCCGATGAATTAGCTAAAGAGGCCGCGACAGACGACTTCCGGATATCACACTCGTCGATATCGATGTCTCTGATTAAAAGAAAGCTGCGGGAAAGGTCAATACGACAATGGGATGCAAGGTGGAACAACGCTACCACGGGCAGGTTGACACATAAATTCATACCTAGTATAGCAGCTAGAGACAAGATCGAGATGAAGCTCGACCATAAAATGGTGCAGCTGATAACAGGCACGGCGCCCTAAAAGCGTAATTGCAAAGATTCGGTTTAACCGACAGCGACCGTTACGAAAGCGGCGAGAGTGCAGAAAGCGCAAAGCACGTGCGCTTCGACTGCCAGCTCGAGGTGGCAAATCGAGGGTTAGCTGACAGCAAATTAGCTATCGTAGGTCTAGCATGGCCAAAAAACGTAGAAAAAGTCCGTAAAGTGGCTAACCAGAAGGCGTTCTGGGCAGCCTTTAAAGAATTTGCAGGAAGGGTCGCGAGATTAGATGCAGATAACCGCGCGTAAAGCGGAGAGTGGGCTGAGGACTGGAAAATTTTTGAATTTATTTTTGACTTGGCATGACATATGACTTATGAGCACGATATAACACAAAAAGAAAATAAGAAATTGTGGATAACAAAGGACATCCTGAATTTAATAGAAGAAAAGCGAAAATACAAAAATAGATTTGACGAAACAAGAAAACAGTGATACAAAGCCACAAAATGGAAAATTATTCGCAAATCCAGAAAAGCTAAAGAACAATGAATTGATGAAAAGTGTAAAAAGGTACACTAAGATGAAAATAGGAAAGACATATGAAGCATACAGACTAATTAGAATGAACTTTAGGAATATACAATCATATAGCAAACATATAAGGGACGCGGGAGGAAACGTCATTATAGAAAATGTATAGAAAGTGGGGAGATGGCAAGAATATATAGGGAATTTATATGCAGGAGAGGAACTATCAGCATTAGAGAAGGAATCAGACATTGAAAATTATGACTTGGGATATCCTATACTTAGAAATAAGTTTGAATTAGCATTAAAGTGTTTGAAAAATCGTAAGGCGCCAGGTACTTAAAGATAAGGTGCAAGCAGAAACGATAAAGCCGTTGGACAAGCAGAAACAGAACATCTCTTCCAATTTGTAAGCTATATGTACGAGACAAACGAGATACCCAAAGATTTCAAACGTAACATTATAGGAACTATACCAAAAAAAAAGGCCCATATAGATGTGAACATTTTCGAACATTAAGTTTGACAGCACATGTGTCAAAAATATTAACTAGAATTGTACAAAAACGAATGGGAAAACGAGCTGAAGAAATACTAGGAGAAGATCAATTTGGGTTTAAGCGAAACAGGGGAACATAGGAGGTCATTTTAGCTTTGAGGGTGATAATGGAGACAACGATAGAAAAAGGAGAAAGCGTGTATATAGGGTTGTAGATCAAGAAAAAGCATTCGATAATAAAAAAATGGAAAAAAATGTTCGAAATACTCAAAAAGGTTGGAATGAGTTTTAAAAATAGACGAATAGTACATAGGTTATACAAAGACGAAACAGCAGTAATAGAATTAGAGCAGCAACGTAGAGAAATAAATATTAGGAAAGGAGTGAGAGAGGGACGTATCCTATCCCTATTAATTTTTAACTTGTACATTGAAGAGGTAATGGATACTGTTATATGTATGAAGACATTTGGAATAACTATACAAGGACAAAAGATTGATATGCTTAGATTTGCAGATAATGTAGCGGTATTAGCATCTAGCAAGAAAGAGTTAGAAGCTCCTCTAATGAAATGCAAACAGCTCTAACAGAGAGATACGGTATAAAAATTAACAAAAGTAAAACTAAAGTACTAGTATGCAAAGGTGGCGCAAATAAATCAAAAATAAGCATACAAATTGGTAACAAGAGCTTACAAGGGGTTAAGGATTTTTGCTACCTAAGAAGTCAAATAACGTAAGATGGGAAAAGCGCACAAAGGCGTTCTACATTTAACAAGAAACAGCAACTACTGTGTTCAAAGACAACAAACATAGAAACAAGGAAAGGATTGCTTAAAACGTATGTGTGGAGCACAACACTGTATGGCTGTTAAGCCTGGACAATAGGAGAATCGAACAAGAAAAAGGCAGAAGCCTTTTAAATTTGGTGCTACAGACGTATGATGAAGATATCATGGACAGACAAAGTTAAAAACAAAGAGTTACTAGAATTGGTAGCGAAAGAAATAAGTATGTGAAAAACGGTAAAAAATAGGGGAGATAGGATTATAAACCGCATACTACGGCATGAAAGAATACTGCAGAATATATTTGGCGCGTGCGTATTTGAAAACACGCGTTGTTGTTTAGGGGTTAAAGTATAGATAATGAAATACCAAGTTGTAGCATGCGTATTTGAAAACAAGCTAGGCTTGATGTTGACTTGTGTATGATGGTTGAATGAAAGGTTAACAGTCTAAATGACCAGCAAAATAATGGATAATCAGATTGTAATTATAACAGATTGTTTTGTAGAATAAATGATAGGATAACTAACCTTGTTGCATGTGGTGTAGTTTCAACTATATTCTTGTTGTTTGAAGTGGTGAAACGGCTTACACTTGATGATGAATTGTCTGTTGATTCAATGTTCACTTATCACGCACTTCAATGTAACGTTTTAACTGATTATGCCTCTTTGACGCGACCAGATGCACGGCATATCGGAGGACTCGTGTTGATTGCTTGAAGGTTGCTCGAACACTCTCGTTTCTTATCTGTTCCTTGGTTTTGGTTAGTTTTATGTAGGTAGGGATAATGTATAGAAATCGATTAGGTATGCAGAAGTATTTTATGATATATACAAGGGGAATTGTAAATAATGAACGGTTACGGAACATACCGCCCACCAAAAAGCCTCAGTTATATGCCCTTTTTAAAGAAAGGTAAAAAAAAATTGAAATTGAAATTGGTTCAATCTTAAATGAAAAATAAAATAATGTTGTGTAAAATGCAAAAGAAAAAGTAAATTAAAAAATAGCCCTTTAAGCCGGGCAATGGCTTATTATACATTGAAGTGTTATTAGTTAGGAAGAATGCATAATTTCACCAGAGGTCGCTTTAATGTACCCTGGTTAGTCTTAACTTCGGCTACTCGAACAATACCGTCGGTGCCCGTAAATGTGTTAATTATTCTGCCCAACTGCCACTGCAGTGGAGGTAGAACAGAATCTTTGATAAGTACAAGTGTACCTTTTAGATTACCAACTATTTTTGATAGAGCTCATGTAAATACTCCCTATGCCACCTAGACCAGAAATCTTGGTGCAAACGCTGCACCAATTGCCAACGTGATAAACGATTGATATTTAAATGTGTTAAATCATGCATTGGAGGCGCAGTCAGCGGCTCCATTGTTAAAAAATGCGCAGGCGTGAGAGATTGTAGATCATTAGGGTCGCTACTTAAACTGCATAGAGGCCGTGAATTAAGGAGCGATTCTATTTGTCTTAAGGTTGTGATTAGTTCTTCATAGGTAAGGATCTGGTTTCCAATGATGCGCAAAAGATGTGTCTTTACAGATTTTACTCCGCTCTCCCACAGTCCGCCAAAATGGGGTGCAGAAGAGGGGTTGAATAACCATTTGATATTTTCTTGTTCAGCAGCAGTGCGCGTAAGACTGACAAGAATGCGATTAGCTCCGATAAAATTGGTCTCACAATCGCTAAAAATAGTGGAACAGCGCCCGCGCCGAGCAATAAAGCGACGTAAGGCTGCCAGAAAATAATCGGCTGATAAATCTGATGCAAATTCAAGATGAACTGCTTTTGTCGAAAAGCATACAAACAAACAAATGTATGCCTCAAGGAGTTTTGCTTTTCGAAGATTACTTGATTTTATTGTAAGAGGCCCGGCGTAATCCACACCAACACAACTGAATGGTGTTAATTGGTTTATTCTAAATTGTGGTAAGTCACCCATGGGCGTTATCACCGGTTTGGGGTTAGTTTTAAAACATTGATTACAATTAGATAAGTAATGTCTGATTGCTCGTTTTGAAGAGACAATCCAAAATTGTTGTTGCAAGAGATAAGTGGTGGTGTTAATTCCCGGGTGAAAATATTTTTCATGAATTTGATTGATTAACAACTCAGTAAAACGATGGTTTTTCGGTAATAATGCAGGATGTTTTTCAGAATACGGAAGTGTTGAATGACCTAATCTTCCTCCTACTCGTAAAATACCTGCGGAATCAATGAATGGTGATAATTTTCGAAACGATTTAGCAAGTTTATTTTTAGTTTTAATTAATTGTATTTCCGCTTTAAAAGAAGTTGACTGAATATGTTTAGTAATAACGTTAAGTGCTTTCTGGAGCTCCTCTGCAGTCGGAGGCCCTAGCGGACGAACTTTTGAAACAGTTCCAAAGCGAAAACAGTAAGTAATAATACCCTGAATTTTTCTTAACGAAGAAGATTGTATTAAAAGTTTATCTATGAAATGCTCCTCCATTTGAACAATAAGTGCAATTTTCTTGCTTTCAGAATTTATAATTGATTGTATAGGTTGTCGGATGGGCTCGGTGGGCCAATTCTCGACTGGTAAGCTAAGCCAATCAGGACCCGCCCACCAAAGCGAACATGAAAGAAGATCGTTTGGGAACAAGCCGCGTGAAGCTGGATCAGCGGGGTTGCATTTGGAATTAACGTACCGCCAAGAAGTAGGCGATATAACTTCTTGGATGTGCGTAACCCGATTTGCAATGAACATTTTCCATTTATATGGTGGTGATCGAACCCACGCCAAAGCTACCATGGAATCGCTCCATGTGAAGACGTCGGTGATCGCATAATTCTCGCCATATGTAGCAAGAACAAATTGAACTAAATCTGCTAGTAGCACCGCAGCACACAACTTTAACCTTGGTAAGGACAGTCGTTTGATAGGTGCCACCTTTGTTTTCGAAAATACCAATTTACTAAAAATTTTCCCATTGGGAAAACAAAATCTGAAGTAAATCACACTAGCGTAACCAACCTCACTAGCATCGCAAAAGGCGTGTAGCTGGCAGGAAGCCGAGATGACATTATTTAGAAATCTTGGTATTTTTAATGAAGATAAGAGTGGAAGCTCATGCCGAAATTGTTGCCATTGAGAACAAACTTCATCGGGTGGTATACTGTCCCAATCTAATCCTAACAGCCACAAATGCTGTATTAGTTTTTTAGCAAAGAGTGACAAAGGACCTAAAAATCCAAGTGGGTTATAAATCTTCGCGATGTCTAATAAGATCGCACGTTTTGTGCATAAAGGGTTTAATGGTTTGACGATAAATGAAAATGTATCACCTGAGGCCTGCCATTAGAGGCCCAGTATCTTGACACCTACATCCTTTGAAAAATCTTGATTTTGAAACAAACGATGTTCTTCAGGGATATCTTTAAGTAGCAATGGATGATTCGAATTCCATTTACGAAGTTGGAATCCGCCGGAATGTAAAAGATCTACTAATTGATGACGTAATGCTATGAGATCATCAATCGTGTCTGATCCACATGCAAAATCATCAACGTAGAGATTTTTATCAATAGCCATTGAGGCAAGAGGATACTTTAAAACTCCTTCGTTAGCTAGTTCTTGAAGTGAACGAATTGTTAGGTAAGGAAAAGAAGCTACGCCGTATGTAACCGTGTTCAACTGATATGTTATAGGTGGGTCGTTTGGCGAAAACCTCCATAGAATTAACTGATATTTTTTATGATTTTCAAAAATATTTATTTGTCTAAACATTTGCTTTATGTCACAGGTGAAGACGAATTTATGTAAACGAAATCTCATTAAAACTGAAATAATTTCATTTTGTAGTTTAGGTCCTACAAGTTGCGTATCATTTAAAGATACATCATTTGACGTTTTAGCAGACGCATCAAATACAACACGTAGTTTAAAATTACCGTTTTCCTCTTTAAATACTGGATGATGCGGAATAAAATAACAATCATCTGAAATAGGCGGAGAAATTAAGGCAGTCATGTGACCACTTTCTAAATAATCTCGCATAAATTCCGAATATGATTTATGTAATTCGGGCCTTTTAGCAAGTCTGTATTCAAGTGAAATTAGACGTTTCAACGCTATCGCGCGCGAATTTTCAAATTTAGGGGATGCCGTTTTAAAAGGCAAGTTTACACAAAAGCGACCGTCGATGTCGCGCGTGTGTGTTTTCTTAAAAATTTCATCAGCTGTTTCCTCGTCTTTTGTAATTATGGGTTTTGAAGGCAGTTCTTCAATTTCCCAAAATTGTTTTAAAGTATTATTAATAGAATGTTTGGCAGAGATAAAGAATGATCTTACCGCTGGTAATTGCTGAGTTTGTGGGACTGGACCTATCAGTGTCCAACCAAATATTGTATTGATTGCAGATGGCTGCTGATGCCCGCCATGAATCAAACCTTCGCTTACAACGGAAAGATATACGTCAGCTCCTAAGAGCATGTCTACAGGAGTGGAAATGTGCCAATTAAGATCGGCTAAATGCAATCCTGTTAAGTGTTTCCAATCGCTACGTAACTTGGTGTTAGGTAAGTTGGAACATATATTTGAAAGTATAAATGGCTCTACATTTATTTCAAGGTTTGTATCATAACGTGAACGAATAATATAATTAGTGGCGCCACAATTTGAAGAAGCTTTTGTTTGCGCGAGCCCAAAAATTGGTACTTGTGAAAAGCGACGAGAAAGAGAAAATTTTCGTACGCAGCTGTCACGCGGAAGGCTTGACTCCCTGGATCAAGTAGTGCGCGTATTTGATGAAAATTGCCAAAGGCGTCTTTTATTTCTACAACCGCGGTAGATAGTAGAACTCTAATACCATTTTCTGAATTACATGAAGATGAAAAAGCATTGGTAGCTACAAAGGCGTGCTCCTCCGCATTATTGTGTGCAACTGTAGGTTGCTGTAAATTATTTGACTGTGAGTCAGATTTAACAGCTGATTGTACCATTTTTGTAACATGTAATAACGTGTGGTGGCGTTGATTACAGCTTTTACAAAAAGAACTAGATTTGCAATTTAAGGTGTTATGGTTACTACGAAGGCAATTGATGCACAAATTTGCGTTTTTTGCCGTTCGGTAACGATCAGAAGGCGTCATAGACAAAAACGAATTGCATCTAAAAACGCGATGATTTTGTTGACAAATAATACAGTTTTCGGGTTCTTTTAAAGCCGCGAATGTATTAGATTTGGTAACAGAAGCAATGTGAGATGTTACCTTGGGGCGTACACCTTCACTTGCTTGAAAATGTTGATATGTTCCCGTTGCGGGTTTGAAATGTTTTTGCGTACCCATAAAAGGCGCATTAAATGATGTACTAGCAATAGTTTCATATGCTGCACATTGTTTAGATAAAAAACATTTTAAGCTTTCTAACGTATGAATTTCATTACAGTTGTTTTCTAGCTCAAAACGCTTTCGCGATTGAGGATCGATTTTTTCAAATAGCAAATCTACTAAAATAAAATCCCAAGAGGAAGTATCAAAATTAAGAGTACCAAGAATGGCTAGATTTTCTGAAAAGTTATCTAACAGTTTACGTAATTCTTTAGGATTTTCCGATCGTATAGGCGGATAATTTTTTATGGTATGCCAATGTGCCGTGGCTTGGCGGCGGATATTAGAATAGCGCTCAATTAACGCGTCATATGCGACCCGATATCCACCCGCTGTCAAAGGGATGGATTTAATCAAATTTAAGGGTTCCCCAATCAGTGAACCAATTAAATAATTATGGCGTTCTATGTCAGATAAAGATAAATTGTTATGCACTAATGCATTAAACAAATCAATATAACTTTGCCAAGTTTTATAATTACCGCCAAATGTAGTTAACGTAAGCGGCTGTAAACGAATGTTTGGATTCGATTGAAATCCGTTTAACGGCAAAGATGAAGCAACAGTATTATTGCTGGTTTCTCCTGGATTTTTTAAAGATTCATATTTTGTTAAAATAGAAAAATATTGAAAATCAATAGACTTCCGCATATTTTCGTATGTTTCTTTTTCGACTTCAGAGGCTGAAGGAACCAGTAATAGATACGTTTCTGTAATCTGGGAGTATATATCATCCACAAATTTACACTTAATTTTAAACAGGGGTATAAGCGACGTCTCGTCATCCAATGTTTCCGAAAGTTCAAATGTCTCCTGTAAGCGTGATTTTAACAATTGCAAGTTTGCAATGTCCGCTCGTTTGGTACTCATTATGAAATAAAGATTTGTTTATAATTTAATAAGAAATAAAATTCTTTTAACAAAAGTGTCACAAAAGTCGTAAATTTTGTTATCTGAGTTTAATAAATGTGAACGTCCAGAATTTAACAGGTGCTGGACACTCAAGTTTAGTTGATTGTAGATAAATAAGCACAGCCTATTATAATACAATTAAGCATACAACATATGTTTGCAATGCTATAAACACAACAAGAACTTTACTATTTTTAAATTGTTGTAAAATTTGATTCTACGTACGGTAAAGTTAAAAACGACTATATATAAATACACGCTGTTTATGCTGCACTCAAATGGCTAAAATAACACAATAATTGAATTAATCTAAATATTTAGTATTAATAATTATGCATTCTTTCAAAGACCACTAAAGGGATAAAACAGGCTAGATGTAAAATATGATAGTGTTTTTTTTTAAATAGAAAATTAAATGTGTGGACTGTAAGTATCTCTTTAGAGGGGTAACAGAATTTGGCTGTCGAAGCGACCAAGATGGCGCGTGCGTATTTGAAAACACGCGTTGTTGTTTAGGGGTTAAAGTATAGATAATGAAATACCAAGTTGTAGCATGCGTATTTGAAAACAAGCTAGGCTTGGTGTTGACTTGTGTATGAGGGTTGAATGAAAGGTTAACAGTCTAAATGACCAGCAAAATAATGGATAATCAGATTGTAATTATAACAGATTGTTTTGTAGAATAAATGATAGGATAACTAACCTTGTTGCATGTGGTGTAGTTTCGACTATATTCTTGTTGTTTGAAGTGGTGAAACGGCTTACACTTGATGATGAATTGTCTGTTGATTCAATGTTCACTTATCACGCACTTCAATGTAACGTTTTAACTGATTATGCCTCTTTGACGCGACAGATGCACGGCATATTGAAGGACGCGTGTTGATTGCTTGAAGGTTGCCCGAACACTCTCGTTTCTTATCTGTTCCTTGGTTTTGGTTAGTTTTATGTAGGTAGGAATAATGTATAGAAATTGATTAGGTATGCAGGAGTATTTTATGATATATACAAGGGGAATTGTAAATAATGAACGGTTACGGAACAATATTAGAAGCAGATATAGGAAAAAAGACAGGTAGAGGTAGACCTAGGTTAGACTCTTGCACACAGATGGTGAAGGATGTAGGCTATAGGAATATCAGGGAAATGTGTAGGCTAGCTCAGAATAAAAATCAATGGAGGTATACGTTCAACCAGTCCAAAGATGAAAAAACTAATTGCAAAAAAAAGTAACTGTACTTAGACATGATGATTAATATAAGCAACTACAGGTATTGGTTGTGCAATCATTTTTCTCTTTAACTTTTAAATCTTTTTCCAAATCAAGTTTTATAAATTCACGTGCATGTTCATATTTGTTAATTTTTATACTTTCGTAGTTTGATTTGTTTGTTTCTAAAAATCCAGTCTACTTAACGTTTTAAGTTGATTCACAACTTCTACGTATGTCCTATTACTGTCATTGCTATTATTCATGCCATCTCTTTGTAGATTTGTCACATGTTCCCTTCTTTGGGTTACGGTTTTATGCTTAATGGTAGGGAATTCGTTGTTCTCCATTCCTCCGTCTTTACCGATGGCATTTCCTCTACTCCGGTTATTTCTGTGGGTATTCCCTTTTTCAAATGTCCTGCCTTGGTACTTCTCCTGTTTATTATTTCTTTGAAACCTAAATGCATCCATGGTCTGGTCTCCAACCTCGGTTGAATCTTCTCATAATATCGTTGAAAACACTCCAAAAATACATCTCTATTTTATATGGCGATGCATTGCCTTAGCTCCGCTTCAAAGTGCCTTGCTAAATATTTTAGAATTAGGTTGTCCTCTATGGGAGGATCAAGTTGTATGGGAACGCTAAATTTCTTTATGGCGTTCAACTTCCTTGCCATGCCTGCATCATTAACTGTACTTGCTCATTAGTAAATTAACTTTAACTTTAAATTCCTGGTTGTCCCCAGGTAATGTTTTAAAAGTTTAATCTCAAAATCTTTCAAAGAACTTAACTCACAATCAATCAGCCCACGCCAAATTCTTGCACTACCTTTCAGCATGACCTCACAATATTGAGCTTGGTTTGTTCATCCCAACTTACCTGTATTAAAGTTTTTATGTTATTTAAAAATATTTTTGGGTTAGGTTTATTATTCGCATAAAATTTCAAATTTTGTTCCAAGGGAACACTGGCTAGACTCCGTCTTATAGACTGTTCTATATGATTATTCTTAATTCTATCTTATAAATTTTCAAATTCATTTTCTCAATTTCTTGACTGTCTTGAGATTTTTAAAATTGTTTCTAAATATTTTATAACCATCTTTAACAACTTTCCTCTATTTCGTTTATTTTTTGATCTAAATTTTTAATTTTCCCAATAGTTTCATTCCCACCTGCATCTTGATTCGCCTTTATTTGAACAATTTCCCTTCTACCGTAATCTATATTCTCTAAAATTTGTGCCACCTTTCCTCAAATTCTAAATTGCATTTCCTCTATGGTATTATTAGTTACTTTCAAACCCGAAGTTAGTTTTCTACGCTTCTCCTTAATTTTCTTTTCATTCTTGTCACTTTCTAATCTTAAACTTTCCCCCAATTTTGCTATATTCTCACCCCATTCTTTAAATCCTCTTTCATTCCTTTCACTTATTTCTTTCATATTCTTTTTCTTCTCTTTCATGGTTTTCTCACTCCCTTACTGCATATTTTTATTTAGACCTAATAACAGGGCTATCCTCTTTTACTCCTGGGTCCCTCCTACACTTTGTTCTTTCTTGGGCTCTGGATTCTCCTTTTTTCGTATTTCCACATAAACACTTTCCTGAGCACCAATTTCCACTTCCTCAGCTCCCAAACTCTCACAAACTGTTTTCGTCCTATCAGTCATACTGGTCACCAATCAGATAAATTACAAAAAGGAAAAACTTTTACAAAATCTTACGAGACAAGAAACTTTAATTTTTAGACGATTTAATCGAACCCTAGATTAGAACGCCGCTAATTATTAATATGATTAGCCCTCACGTTGGGCGTTGCTAACATTGCTGTGATACGCCTATAAGAGTATCAATGCCAATACTCTATGTTGTGTAGATATAGTAATAGGAAATATGAAATTACCATATTAGCTTCCTTTTCCTTTCCAGGCTAGCTCAACAAGAATTATGCTGTAAAATTTACAAAAATGAAATAAAACACAGAGGTCTTAATGTACATCTATGCCTTCAAAAACACTTTTCTTTCATACAAAATAATTTACAAAACAGTTTACGGCTGAAGCTCATACAAAAAATTATGCCTAAGAGTTACTTAAAATAATCCTCACCTAATCGTTATTAACAATTGCAGAACTCAAATCTCCTCTCTGTGAGTTACAAAAATTCACTTTAATTTGGTTGTGGATAATTTACATATCTTTTATTACCCCGTTTGTGAGAATATTTTGCCAGTGACGCTGCACAGATAACTTTGTAAAGATCAAAATGCTTCGATCTCTGACCACAAAATATTACTGAAAATTATCCTTATAGCAAAGAAAACTTTTATCAGATTAAGAACTTATTCTAATTTAAGTCACAAATATTTAAATATTCTTATCAGCTACAAACAAAGAACCAAAATTTTAGCTTGCGGAAGTAACGCTTATTAAAGCCTCATTTCTGTTATCATCAACGATATTAAATACTTCCTGGTTCCATCTTAAATCTTCATTTAGAGTTAGAACATCAGTTTGCAAGGTGCATATCCATTTTTAATCGATTAAACTCAGCGTATCTTTTGCATCACTCATATCTATGTTTAAGAATGTTTAGTTTCCGTAGTGTTTTACAAAATAACTTTGTGTTATATTTATGCAAAGCACTACGTCACCTATTGCACATCATAAAGTGAATTATAAATTGTTCTAACTTACACGTTTGAAGAATGAATCTTTACTCAAAGTTACATGTTCGACTTCTTGAAATGAAATTATCGTTCTAATTCAGTTCCCGTTTATAAATTCAATACGTCATGTTCTAGATTTCTACCAATTTACTTCGTAATATTAGGTACCCTGGTTATATAATATTTTCCAGAATGTCGATGTTTAATTGTAATTTTAATATTTACCTACCGCGTGAGGGTATCCAATTAACAATAAATAATCAATAACAGGACCTCTAACACTATCGTACCCTCACGTTTCGGGACGTTGCCTCGCAAGCTGCAGCAGTCGGTGAAAGGGGGGGTTCATTAAACAAACACACTGAGACGAAAATTCGATTGTTTTATTGAATGAGCTACTAACTAAAACTTCAACTAATTACATATGCATAACAAAATATAAAGTAAATAACCTTATGTACAATGGGCGCCACCATGGGAATTAAACGGCCCATGGACCAATCGCGGTAATAGCTCTCGTCGCACTTTGTTCGTGGGCGATGAACCAAAATGGCAGAACAGAAAACAAGTCACTTATAGTCTCCGGCTAGCACAAACACAACTTAACTAAACTTAACTAACAAACATATTTTGAATAGTTACAGTTCTAGGTGTACACACCCAATAACAAAAATTTATTAATGCTACCCTAGTCTAACTAACTTGCGTAGTGCGACGACCCTTTTTTAACCACGGGGTCATCTACACCATGAAAAATACGACCTTCTCAAGGGTCAATTAGTACCGTAACTTGACTTCGGACCGGAGCTTTGCATTCTCAGGTAGTCTCGTGGATTAGTGATTAACGGCCTCTGACACCGTCGAAACACAATATAAAAGAAGACCCTTCTAAAACGATGCGGTCTCCAAAGCAATAATCAAACGGATCAATTTACTTGAACTGGGCATTCACCCGGAGTTATATTTTATGGAAGTCGACAAATACTGTTTTTAAACAAATAACTGACTTATGCTGCATAACACAGCCTTGAGTTCATGGTAATAACACCTATACTAATTACTTACTCAGAGAAATAATTAAGTTAAAACATAACGGCACGCACTGACTTCAGAGAAATAAAATACTTCACACAATCGGGCAAATAAACAGCCCTTTAAACTCTAACGCGTCTGGAAATAAACTACCCCGATTCCCACCGGCTGGCATCCTTATATACATTTAGGTTAATTGAAAAATAACCCCTTTCTTGGCGCTCTTACTCGGCTTAGGATGCGCCGGTCGTAAATCTTTAAGATTAATTAAAACTGCCAATGCCTAAGATAACCACACAAGTAACTCTCAGAATTGATTTTAGTTGAGTGCTCAGCTAATTGAAAAATTGCTTCAGATCACCCTGACATAAATAGGATCCTAAAGCATGATTGACATCTAATTATAGATATCAACTAATCTGACATGTTTAGTGCCCTTAAAGTAAGTGCCTTTAGAAAAATTGATTAACTCTTGGATTTGATCTTTCTGGGAACTTCGCTGGGAAGCTACTTGGGTGATCCTGCAGCCGCTACAATTCTAATAATTAGCATGCTAAAATTAAACTAGAAACTAACTATTTTTAGGAATACTAGAACTATTAGAGCGTATTAAAACAGTATGTTACATAATGATCTAGTTATTAAAACTGTTGCAGCTGTCATTATTTATGTCTATCGTGAAGCGTCGTCTATCCTCTTCTAATGCACGTAGCTAAACTTCGCGGTTTTTTTCTTCTTTATTGCAATACATAACGCTATTAAATCCTTCTGATCTTATCTTTTATGGCTTCTTAATGGCCGGGGGTTCCTTGAATCGGAGCGTTTATTCATATATTAAAAATAATTGGCTTATTAATAGCTTATAAAATATTTTAAATAAAATGACGTATTGTCTTATTAAATAATAAAAATTCTAGAATTAAAAAAACAAATATTTTAGGATGATATATTTTACACACGGAAATTTATCGAATATCTTAATAAAGGCTTCATACTTATGTTTTGTTATAACAATGCGTTAAATGGATATTATTTTATGTAATTCAACTTTCAGTAAATGTAGAGTAGTATCGTTTCAGTATATAACGGTTATTTTAAAATAAAAACTCGTTTTTACAGTAAATGCTTTTATACACAAAGCATATATCAAGAATTATTTAGACACACGACTTGGGGCTTTTTAAGTTTACGATTATTTCACACTCTACAATAAATGCAATACTCCGAATTTAATTACATAATTAATAAAGTCATCCTTTTATTGTCCACGCTTATAATTATATAAGGTAAAGAAATTTTTTCACCCTTTTTCTTGTCCTTGGATGGTAATTTTTATAGAATATGGGTGTTTAATGGCCACTTGTAATCTTTATATCACATCAATATATATATACATATATATATATATATATATATATATATATATATATATATATATATATATTATATATATATATATATATATATATATATATATATA
The DNA here is from genome assembly GCA_036346225.1 of Platerodrilus igneus. Taxonomy (NCBI): domain Eukaryota; kingdom Metazoa; phylum Arthropoda; class Insecta; order Coleoptera; family Lycidae; genus Platerodrilus; species Platerodrilus igneus. Next base: position 3,177,316 of record JARFIW010001292.1, on the reverse strand, counting down.
TGTTGCTGTATTCTGAAAATGTCCAACGTTGGACGTGAATAAAATATTCCGTAGAGCGAAGTGGTTAATGAAACTAATTATGTCTACTTGCTCAAGTTAAATGAAATAACTAAAATCAAACATCAAAATTATTATGACAGTAGGGCAAACATACGGCAACGATCATCTTCTTTTACTGCCACTTAAACCAATGTAAAGGTGAAGGAAGTTACTCTTATAAGAAAGACATTGTGATGTTTTCTATATGGACTGTATGCGAGTGCATGAGAGATTAGACATACGTTAACGCAATTATACCAGCTTTTCTGTCTTACAAGCCTGAGGAAATTTTGATAACTTACTTTTATGACCCATCACCCCAGAGTAAGCAATGCTACGCAATATTAGCTCATACATATTTTGCAGTACTCAGACAAATGCTTTTGCAATATCGACACAAACTTAATTAACCCTAAAGTACGCAAAGCCTGTTTTATCAAATTTTAGCACATTTAGTAACATTGGATGGGGGTAGTACATTTTGCATGCTTCACCTGTTAATACCAAAATTAGCATGTACGTGAACATTATGAATTTTTAGAGCTATTCTTGCACAATATATAAAAATAACAACATATGCGATAATATTGTTATTTTACATTTTTTAATTTACAACATACAGTGAAATACAGGGTTATTACAAATGAAATAGACAGTTTGGAAAGGTTATAGAAAGTTTATTTTTGAAAAGCTAAGATTATTACTTATATGATTATAAAGAAGAAATGATTAAGTTTTTATTTAAAATTTTTACAAATGTTCAATGTGTGCACCTTTGGTAACACGACAGATATCAACACGGTAGTCGAATTCTTCCACACGCTATTAAGCATGTAACGGTATCGCGTATATGTTGTAAAGTCGCTCTTGGGTTTTCTGTGCCCCATATCCTTACATTATGTCTATTAACTTTTCCACTAATGTGAAAGGTACATTCGTCACTGAAAATTAGGCGATTAAAGAATGTGTCATAATTTTCGAGACATTGTTGCATCTCCAGACAAAAATTGTTATGTACGACATTATCACCGGCATTTAAACTTTCTACTAACTGCAATTTATACGTTTTCATTTTCAAACGTTTCCGCAGAATTTTCCACACAGTAGGTTGAGGAATTTGCAATTCTAAACTTGCTGATGTAGTCGATTGTCTTGGACTTCGTAAATAAACATCACGAATACTATCGATTTGTTTTTTTGTAACAGGAGGTCTTCCAGTACTCTTTCTTTTACACAGACATCCACTATTTTCGAAACGTTTATACCAGTCATAGATTAATTGACTTGTTGGTGGTGTTTTATCGTATTTTGTTCTAAAATGACGCTGCACAACAGTAACAGACTTTGTTTTGACTAATTCAAGAACACAAAAAGCTTTCTCCACTTTAGTAGCGGCCATTTTGCTAGACTGGTCGTTGTTTTAACAGCAGTAGCAACTTAACAGTTGTACCAACATAAACTTTAAGAAATTCCCTATAAACCTATCTCGCTTACTATATTCAAATACACCACTCTGATTTTTTAAAGGCTATCCAAACTGTCTATTTTATTTGTAATAACCCTGTACATTAATCAGAAAGAGTATACATTGTAAAAATTAATATTGTTGCGAGCTACTATTAGGCAACCCGTCAAACACACAAGCGTTGTAGGGTCTGCATAGTTTCCGGGATTCGACAATCCTTCTAGCAATCAAACGCACAAAACGCCGCCTATTCTCAATGGACCGGGAAGCTTCTAGTAAGTACCAGAGGATGAGTCATATGTTTAACTCAGAGTATATATAAGGCCGCTAATAAATGCAGGAGGCAGTCTATACTAGAATGTCTAATATAAATTATAACGTTGTAAAATAATAGTAGTTTGAGCTTTTAAAAGTATACATAAATGTAATATGCTGTGTCTAATGTACATGCAGCTTGTAGTATACATAAATAAATAGAAGTGTATAAACAAATAGTTGTGTTAGTGTTGTTAATGGACCTATGGTAAAGAAGTTAGTTTAAGAAGAAATTAGTGCTTGTAAATTCATTAGTATAATAGTGCTTCATTGTTAAGTGGACTGAAAACATCTATAAATAAGGCATATACTGTTAATTAGACTTGTGAACAGTGAGTAATAAAGACCTTTATTATTACTTGTTTTAAATTAAAGAAACGCGGTAGTAGTAGCTCGTTTCACTGGTGTCAGGTGTGGGGTATATAGTGATTAATTTAAAACACAAGTCTAAAGACATTTAAGTAGTTTGTATATGCCAGTTACAAGAAATCAAAGTAAAATGGAAGCAGAAACTTTAATGAACTTCCTTAAGAATTTTAAATCCGAAATTCAAGTAACACTCAATGAAAATTTAGTGAGGTCAGTTGAACTGGAATCGACCCTTAAAGAGTTTAAATACGGTATGGAAGTGACACTTAGTGAAAATGCTGAGAAGATAGAAAAGTTAAGTGAAAATACAGCCACGTTAGAACAAAGATTAATGGAAAGCTCCATTGCATTGAAAGGAGATTTCACTGAACAGGTAAAAACAGTTGAGCAAAAGTTGGACAGTAAATTGGTAAAAATGGAAGAAGATATGATGAGGCTGCAAGAACAGGTGATTTCACTAACAATACGGCCACTTGAAATAGCAAATCAAGTTGTAAATGAGAACATTCCAGAAATAAGAACCATGGAAAGAAGCGAGTCCATACCGTCTAAATTTAAAGTGAAACCACCCACATTTGATGGCAAAACACCTTGGCCCACATATTTGAAACAATTTGAAGTTGCGGCAATAGCCAACGGTTGGTGCAACAAAGAGAAGACTATCTCCTTAATAGTGGCCCTACGGGGGGAAGCTCTTAACATCTTACAAACGATTCCTGATCACCAGCAGAATGATTACGGCCTTTTAACATCGAAGTTTGAGATGAGATATGGAGATGCTCACCTTCAACAGGTTTACCACGCACAAGTTAAGAACCGCTCGCAAAAGACAAGTGAAAGCCTGCAAGAACTCGAAGCTGACATCGCCGGATTAGTTAGATTGGCATATCCAACACACCAGATAGTTTCCTCGAACAACTGGCTGTACAAACATTTGTGGATGGCGTAAAAGATGGCGAAATACAGCAAGCGCTAAGATTAGCACGCCCAAAAATGTTACATGACGCACTGGCTCTTGCGCTTGAATTTGAAGCAGCTAAGCAGACATCACACAGAATGAGTCACAAAGTTCGGTCTGCCTTAGAGGAACCTGATCAAGCGCAGAACAGCATAGATAAAATAATCAACCGTGTGGAAAAGCTTAAAAGAGATGGGGTTTGCATTCTGGAACTGCGGCGAAATTGGTCATATACAGAGACTTTGCACTCAACCAAAAAAACAACCGGTAGAGCAGCAGGAAAACTAAAGCAAGTCGACGTAAGGGGGCAAACGTCGATAGCACAACATAGTGCCGCGGAGATTATCATCCGTGCTGCATCGTCGATGGGGAGTCTGGACAGCATTTATATCGATGGAAGAATTAATGGTAGGGGTGTCCAATTACTCGTGGATACAGGAGCGACAAAAACTATTGTGAGACCAGATTTGGTTGGTCGTGGAAAAGTGCTACCTGTATCGGTGTGTCTTTGAACGGCAAGTGGTGAGAAAATTTGTACTCACGGAGAGACTGCCGTTATGTTGACAATTGGTGACAAATTAATTAATCATCGAGTGCTGGTAGCTGAAATTACAGAAAAAGTTATCTTAGGAATGGATCTCATGAGAGAATATGGGTTTCATGTAAACATGAAAGAAAATGTGCTTCGGATAGATGATGGATTCCATTTCAAGGTAGGAGTAACCAGACGATGCAAGTTCGAATGATTTGCAATATGAAAATACCCGAGAAGGCGGAAATGATAGTAATGGGACGCCCGGATGGTACGCTCCGGGAAGGACAAGTATGCATGATGGAAGCAACTAAATCGGGAATGGGTCAGGAGGGACTTTTGATTGGAAGAACGCTGGTAAAGTTTCGAAATATGGTACCAGTAAGGGTGCTGAACATTAATTCCCATACAGTAACCCTGAAGAAAGGCATGATTGTGGGAAGTTGCATTCCAGTATGTCATATTAAACGTTGTGTGGACGACACGAAAAATAAACCAACCAACGGTTGCTCACAGAAATTGCTGGATATGTTGATACCCTCGTGTCAAGGATTAAATGGCAACCAACTGGGCAAGGTAAAAGAACTGGTCGGACGATATCGAGGTGTGTTTGCACTGGATGATAGTGAGATAGGAAGGACGAATGTTGTGCAACACAAGATCAATAGTGGAGATGCGCAACCGATAAGACAACACCCCAGGCGGCTTCCTTTGGCAAAACGTAAGGAAGCTGAGCAAATTATCACCGGCATGGAAGAACAGGGAGTGACTGAACCCTCGAATAGTCCATGGGCATCCCCGGTAGTACTTGTCAAGAAAAAGGACAGGTTGACAAGGTTTTGTGTATACTACCGGCGGCTTAACAATGTGACAAAGAAAGACAGCTATCCTTTGCCCAGAATTGATGACACCTTAGATACTCTATCCGGATCTAAATGGTTTTCGACCTTGGACTTGAAAAGCGGATACTGACAGGTAGGCTTGGAGCCAAACGATAAAGAAAAGACTGCGTTTACAATTGGAACTAGATTATGGCAGTTCAAGGTCATGCCATTTGGATTATGCAATGCTCCTGCTACTTTTGAACGATTGTCGGTACTGCGTGGACTGTCCTGGAAGACATGTCTGGTGTATCTGGACGACGTGATAGTGTTAGGCCGGTCTTTTGAAGAACATCTTAAGAACCTAGAGGAGATATTCCAAAGATTACGCGGGGCAAACCTTACGTTAAGCCCTAAGAAGTGCCACCTATTTGGAAAAGAGGTGAAATACCTAGGACATGTCGTTTCGGAGACCGGAATAAGAGCTGACCCTGACAAAATAAAAACGGTACAAGAGTGGCCTACACCAGCAGATATACACCAACTACACAGTTTTCTAGGATTGTGCACATATTACCGACGTTTTATACTTGGGTTTGCAAACATTGCCAAACCGTTAATGAAATTAACCGAAGATGGACAAGAATATGATTGGAATGACGACTGCCACAGAGCATTTAAACAACTGAAACGGCTACTAGTTACAGCACCAATTTTGAGTTATCCACGGATGGAGGGGAAATTTGTGTTGGATACCGATGCCAGTAACACAGCTATAGGAGGCGTGCTTTCTCAAGTGCAGGACGGACAAGAAAAAGTTATTGGGCATTTCAGCAAGGTCTTATCGCGGCCAGAAAGGAACTATTGTGTGACAAGAAGGGAGCTGTTGGCCGTCGTCAAATCCGTACAGCACTTTTATAAGTACTTATACGGCCGTAAATTCCTGTTGAGAACAGACCATGCTGCACTGAAATGGTTACTGCAGTTTCGAAATCCTGAAGGGCAAGCTGCAAGGTGGATAGAGCGGTTGCAGGAATATGACTTTGACACAGAACATCGGGTAGGAACTAGCCATCGGAATGCAGACGCTTTGTCAAGGAGACCTTGTCCAGTAAACTGCAATCATTGCTCCAAGATGGAAGAGAAAATAAGTGACCTCCATAGAATGACGGTAACCGATGATACTTGGCAACTCGAAAGAATACGAGAAGACCAGGAGAATGACGCCGAATTGGGACGTATTATTGAGTGGAAAAATAGAGGACAACGACCAGCTTGGGAAGAAATTAGTATTTTAGAATCAGAGAAAGGAAATAAATACATCTTGGTTGCAATTGATTATTTTACCAAATGGCCGGAGGCATATGCTATACCTAAACAAGAAGCCGAGACGGTTGTAGAGGTACTAGTGAAGGATTTGTTTTGTCGCTTTGGTGTTTCGTTGGAATTACACTCTGATCAAGGTCGGAACTTCGAATCAGCATTGTTTCAAAATGTCTGCAAGCATCTTGGAATCAGGAAGACTAGAACCACGCCACTTCATCCCCAATCGGATGGAATGGTTGAAAGAATGAACAGGACGTTAGGGAAATACCTGGCCAAAGTTGTCTCCGAACATCAACGAGACTGGGACCAATATTTACATTTGTTCCTACTGGCGTACCGATCTTCGGTACATGACAGCACAGGGTACTCGCCCGCTTGCGTAATGCTAGGACGTGAATTGCGTCTACCATGTAATCTTCAGTTTGGATTTAGACCTGGAGAAGAGATCGCAGGTGAAGATTACGTTAGTAAGCTTCGTGAAAGATCAAATAGCATTCACGAAAACGTCCGAAAGAATATCCAGGCAGCAAGCGATCGAATGAAATCACAATATGACACGAGAGCACAAGAAGGTGGTTATCAACCTGGAGATTTGGTGTGGTTGTATAATCCACAGAGAAAACGTGTGTTGTCGCCAAAATTACAAAGACAATGGGAAGGTCCGTACGAAGTGATGAAAAGGATTAATGATGTAGTGTACCGGATCAGAAGATCTCCCCGTGGTAATCCGAAAGTGGTACACTTTGACCGTTTAACATCCTACGCTGGCAACAACCAAGAAAGCTCGAATGATGAGAATGGTGTTCGACAAGTTATTAATCATGTGCCAAATGTAGATTTTGAGAGCTTTATGGCGGCGTATGGTGGTTCCGCTAAGGCGAGATTTGGCGTTGTTGTTGAAAAACAGCAAGATCTGTTTAGAGCCCCAGAAGAGTATTCCCTTGCACATTGCGTAGCTCAAGATTTGGCAATCTCAAGGGGAATAGCTGTTGTTTTCAAGAGAAGGTTTGGATGTGTGGATGAATGAGTACAACAGCAGCCAACTGTAGGAAAAGCTTTGGTTCTTCAAAACAAAAATCGTTATGTTTACTATCTGGTCACCAAAAATTCTTCATGGCAGAAATCTAGTTATGGTCATCTATGGGAGGCTTTGCTAAATCTTAAAGCGCACATGATGGAAAAATGGAGTAACGAGACTAGCGGTGCCCAAGCTAGGCTGTGGACTGGATCGCTTAGATTGGAGGATAGTCCGAAATATGCGAGAAGTAGTTTTCCAGCAAACCAACGTCCAGGTTCTTGTTTGTTGTTATCAACCGGTTGCCTACCAAGACCAAGAAAAGGGTGTTGACTGTTACTTCCAACGACGTGGTGGATGCACCAGAGGAGATAGCTGCCGATACCGTCATCATTCATCGAATTGGCGTCAAAATGTATTTACAGTTACGAGACGTAACGGTTTTAAAAAGGGGGTAGTGTTGCGAGCTACTATTAGGCAACCCGTCAAACACACAAGCGTTGTAGGGTCTGCATAGTGTCCAGGATTCGAGAATCCTTCTAGCAATCAAACGCACAAAACACCGCTTATTCTCAATGGACCGGGAAGCTTCTAGTAAGTACCAGAGGATGAGTCATATCTTTAACTCAGAGTATATATAAGGCCGCTAATAAATGCAGGAGGCAGTCTATACTAGAATGTCTAATATAAATTATAACGTTGTAAAATAATAGTAGTTTGAGCTTTTAGAAGTATACATAAATGTTATATGCTGTGTCTAATGTACATGCAGCTTGTAGTATACATAAATAAATAGAAGTGTATAAAAAAATAGTTGTGTTAGTGTTGTTAATGGACCTATGGTAAAGAAGTTAGTTTAAGAAGAAATTAGTGCTTGTAAATTCATTAGTGTAATAGTGCTTCATTGTTAAGTGGACTGAAAACATCTATAAATAAGGCATATACTGTTAATTAGACTTGTGAACAGTGAGTAATAAAGACCTTTACTATTACTTGTTTTAAATTAAAGAAACGCGGTAGTAGTAGCTCGTTTCAATATGTAATATTTCTGCTGCTACTTGAAGACACCATAACACGGTATTGTTTATGGGAATCTGAAAATAGAAAAAAATATTAAAATTAAGCTAACACTAAGATGTAATATGTGTATACACTTTTTCACATCGCCCATGGGGTAGTGTCTACTAAATGCGTTTTTTATAGTTGTGTCAACTCGAGGTATGTACCAGCGATGTTCTAAAAATGATTCACAACTTATTTACAAACCATTCTTATCTCTAGTGCATATCAAGGCCGTCTAGTTCACTACAAAATAAGTAAATACATTCCTTTCAGGCTCTCACCAGGGTCATGTCAAATAAGTACGATCACAAGTGTAAAACGTATAAAACATAATTAGTAGTGTGCCAACAAATATTACTTCTAACAAAATACAGAAGCTTATATAAATACATGAATACCATGTGTTCACTCCAAAGGTGCACCAAAAGTTCAAAAATTTAGTTTGTTATCGCCGTACTTATTCTATGCTTGACCTAAAGACAAAAGTTTATATTTACAAAAGTTTTTATATACTAATAAAACTACTTAGAAACTGCATAAAATAATACTAGTCAATTCATTTTTGCCTTCATGCATACTTTTGCGTACTGTTGGGGATTACAAATAGTTTATCCTCTTTCCCAGACAGATCTATTTCATTCACTTGCTGGGGGTACAACCGATGTTTGTTACTTTTAATACACATCATTGTATGCAAAAGTGGCTCACTATTATTAATTACAATGTCCTTAAAGTGATCTACACTTATATATTTAAAAGCTACACTACGCAAATCCTCTTCATCTTCCTAATAATGTTCTATTTCGTGATGAGGCAATAGAGATTGGCCCTGGTTCCAACAGATTCCAACATTATATCACTGTTACACTTATCTTTAAATTTGTCGATCACTTTTTTATTGACCAAGAGGATACCGTACTTGTTGTCCGCAGGAGAGTGACTGCTTTCGAAGTAGTTTATATGCTCGCGAATATCATGTACAGATCTGCCGGTTGCACATTGTACACAAAGCTGTTCGTATCAATGTAAAAGAGGAATAATTTGAAACCATACGGGGGCTTCATGATGTTATAATGGAAGTGGTGCATATGACACTTCGACAAGTTCAATGTTGCTAAACTTTCATATATTGGTCTTTCATATACCAGTTTGACGCTATTCATCTATATAATCACCAAACTCTCTCCTAATGTGGTACACCTTTTGAAATTAGGTTTAGCAATTAGGTTACTTGCGCACAACTTTTTACCATTGCGCTCCCATATGGCGACAAATTAATGTCTACGCGCTTGTTCATATTCGCCATAGTTTTTACAAATGTAGAGTTATTCATCAATTTAAAACAGTGTTGTCCCAACATGACCGTAATCCTGCTCAGCATGTTTTCTCAACTGCTCTTCCGTGTTGTAGAATATTAAACATCCATCACAGATACTCTTAGGAGCTTTATTGTTAGACAATTGCTAATACATTAACCTTTTTAAATTCTTAACCCAGCAATAGTGGAATCTATCGCCATCCTAAATAAGCAATAGGTTGACATGTCTGGTTCTCCTTCTCGCCGTGAAATGTAAATTTCTCTAGATACATAGGGAAGTTGATGGCGCCTATATTCAATAAAGTGCTGTAATGCGGGTACGAGAATGTTCTTTCGGGCATTGTCATGTACTAGGGAATTAAGTGCAGCTGTCACTGCCCATGCAAGACAAGCGGAATCAGTATTCCGGATATCTATGCATGCTTGGTTTGGATCCATTCGGGTAACTCAATAAAAGACAACTTACGCAGTTGCGAGTACATATTGATATTAATATTTATACAGGAACCACTGCATGGACCACCCATAGTCCCAATGCTGGGACTTTTAAAACTTAGTCTTCATAATCTCCACTAGTTCACGGTACGCAAGCCCCAAGTCTGTAGAGATGGTCACAACATGGTTCTTGGTAGTGAAACACTCGATGTTCTCTTCGCCGAATAATTTGGTATAAAGCCCATACAACTGACAGTTTACCTCTACTGCTGTATGAACTAGTAATTGTTTACCAATAAAGCGAATAAACTGTTGTTCTGTTTCCTGCAAAAACGAGTCGACGGTGTTGGACGAATTGCCGTTGCTCACCGATAGAATCTGCATCACATTATCCCTACCTAAATTACGACTTGCTGTGTACTTCTGCGCGTTAGTATTTAAATGTGCTGCAAATAATCGCTTTACAATGGCAGCATTGCAGATACCACATCGCTGAACCTCTACCCTTTTCCGTTTCGTTGGTGTGACCGATATAGAACCAGCATGCGCTTAATTCCTGATGTCTAAGGTACCGCATGCTGTTTCTCCTAATGACGCTGGAGAATGCCTTTCACAGTAAAGATGCTGTTGCAGAAACTGCGTGCAAAGACTTTAGCGGATTTCATTTTTTCTGAAAATCAAATGTTAGCAACCTTGTAAAAAATTCAACTACCTCAATTAATTCGATTTTATAGGTTAGAACTGAAAAGATGTTTTCGAAGCACCCGTTGAAGATTCTATGAGAATTAATGCGGTGTTAAGGGGCTTATGTAGTCACGCCAATAGAACGGAACTATTATTCTCCTGACAAAACTTGTAGGCATAAAGGAATTATCAATTAAATTCAAGGTCAACCTTATATTTTAATTACCTAGAGCAATTACGCGTCTTTCGTCAATTTCGTTTATGGGTACTAATGTTATGATGTCATCTGCAAATTTTTTTATAAATGGCATTGTAAAGTTTAGTTTAGGGAGGACTAAAATTCGAGCCCATTAGACAGCCGAATGTTTCTAGAAAGAATTCATTATTGTAGCTGAAATAACTAGTATCAAAAATCAACTCTATCATTTCAATAAAAATAGATTTTGAAATATTACAATTATTGGTAATTCTAGGCTATAATTTTTTAATATTTTTTAAAACTAGAGATTTGGAAAGGTTAGTGAAAAACAGACTGCATCCAGACTTATTATTACAAAATCATTAGGCAAGTGTACATCCCTTATGAAGCTAGCAAACTCAAAAGAATCGCGTGCATTATAATTCGATTTTTTTAATATATCTGCTATAAATTTTGATAGATTTTCCGTGGGTCTATTATTTGTCGCAACTATTAGTCTTAAAGGGTAATCTGGTTTGTGAATTTTGGATAAGCTGTACAATTTCGGACATGTGGAGCTATAATTGCTCAAAGTTTTGGCTTGTTGTGTGCTAATGTATTCTTTCTGTTTAAGTTTTTTTATTAAATTTATCGTTAGGTTTTGAAAACGTGATGTAGGATCTCTACCACTCCCTTTGTAAACCGTTGTGTCGTTTAGAAATTCAGACATCTTCTCCTTATATTCGCTTTTTGAAATACATATAGTAACGTTTCCTTTGTCCGCTCTAATTATACCTAGATCCCTGTTTTCCTTTAGAAATTTTTTGCATTTATTGACTCTCAACCATAATCATCGAGTGTTTATTGGAATTTTTTTTTGCAAAAAATTCGGTATGATGTTGGTAGTGTGGGTTCTACATAAGTTTCTTTCTTCATTATTTATCTTTACTATAATATCCTCTAAATCCGTTAAAATATTTATAACTGTTTTGTCATCTATTATTGGAGAGACACTAAATTTAGGGCCGAGTGATAGTACTGGTTTAATGTCATTAGGAATATCAATATTACTACCATTTATAAACCACTTGTCAAAATTATACAATTTACAACAACGAGATAATTATGGTTGAAGTCAATAAATGCAAAAGATTTCTAAAGGAAAACAGGGATTTACTTATAATTAGAGCGGACAAAGGGAACGTTGCTGTAGGTATTTCAAAAAACGAATGTAAGGAGAAGATGTATAAATTGCTAAACGACACGACGGTTTACAAAAGGAGTGGTAGAGATCCTACATCACGTTTTAAAACCTAACGATAAAAAAAACTAAAAACAGAAAGAATACATTAGCACACAGCAAGCCAAAACTTTGTGCAATTATAGCTCCACATGTCCGAAATAGTACGACTTACCCAAAATTCACAAAGCAGATTACCCTTTAAGACCAATAGTTGCGACAAATAGTAGTCCCACGGAAAATCTATCAAAATTTCTAGCAGATATATTAAAAAAATCGATTAATACTAATAATTATAATGCACGCGATTCTTTTGAGTTTGCTAGTTTCATAAAGGATGTACACCTGCCTAATGATTTTTTTAATAATAAGTCTGGATGCAGTCTCTCTTTTCACTAACATTTCCAAACCTTTAGTTCTAAAAAATATCAAAAAATTATAGCCTAGAATTACCAATAATTGTAATATTTCCAAATCCATTTTTATTGAAATGATAAAGTTGATTTTTGATACTAGTTATTTCAGCTACAATAATGAATTATTTCTAGAAACATTTGGCTGTCCAATGGGCTCGAATTTAAGTCCGATACTGGCGGACATTGTCATAGATGGTTTATTAGACGACGTCATCTCTAAACTAAACTTTACATGCCATTTATATAAAAAATTGCAGATGACATCATAACATCATTACCCATAAACGAAATTGACGAAACTGTTCGAATTTTTAATAGTAATGACGATAATATTAAATTTACGGTAGAAATGGAAAAGCATAGGTCGGTACCATTTCTAGACACTATTGATTCGAAACAATGAAAACACTGTAACCTTAAACTGGTATCAGAAGTCTACTAACTCGGGTAGATACCTGAATTGCTTTCCATACCATCCTTACAAGATAAAAGTGAATTTTATTTTGGGCAGAATAAAAAGAATATATTATCCAACATTATTTTAAAAGAATTTAGACAAATTATTTATGATCCTAAAAAACAACAACTACCCGCCAAAATTAATAAAGAATCTTTTATACAACCACGAAGCTCGTTTGAACAATTATCTTTCTAATGTACCCCCAAACAACTATGTTGATGACGTAGATATTTAGAAATACGGAACAATTCCATATATTGAAAATTTAACCCAAAAATTAAAAACTGTAATAAAAAGAATACAACATAAAAATTGCAAAGAAGAACGTTTGGACTTTAAATGCCCTTTTTTTAAAATTAAAAGATGAAACACCACCATTACAACAAAGAAATATCATTTATAAAATTACTTGTTTAGACAGCAATTTAAAATACATTAGGCAAAGCTCTCAATATCTATAGCAACGTATTATACAACACAAAAGCGACATGCTGATTAAACACAATGCCTGTGCATTGACCACACACGCAAGTAACAGCAAACATAAAATACACTTAGATAACCCTAAAATACTACAAATGGAAGGTAAGCGATCAAAAAGAGAGTTTTTTAAAATGTGTCACATATTTAAAAACACGGATACCATGAATAAAAGGACAGATATAGATCAACTAAGCTGTATATATACAGGTATCTACTTAATTTCAAACATAAAACTAACTTAATTAGACTACTAGTATAACACAAGAACACGCACGTACGTGCGCGCACACACACACACACATACATCCATGCGCATTCAACACACCCACACTCTATCAAGACAGGTTTAAACTACAAATGACCTGTTAAGAAGATCAGATATTGTCAAAATTATAAAGGAATTATCGTTTAAGGTTATTTACAGTTTACAGTTCACAAGTCAAATAGTTTATAGTTCACAGTTTTAAATGTTTTATTGTTCAATTTGGAATTTGATGTATACTTTAAGTTTTATACAGTTCAATGATATTGATGTGCATTCAACCTCAATTTAGTAAGTACCTATCGTATATTGCTTGATGCCCATAATGACGTTTTTGTAGTTTTTTTGATAAAGGTTTGAAATAAACCGAAAGCTTAGAATATAAAAAAAGTACGCTTGAATAACCAGCTGACCTAATATCACTCAATATATATAAATTAGCAAGTTTGTTATACTACATAACACACACACACACACACACACACACACAATATATATATATATATATATATATATATATTGCTGTGAATCCTACAAAGAGCCTCTCCATTAATCTTAAACTAAGGTTTTCAACTCGAGTTCCACAGATTGGGCGTCAAGAATGCTGTGAAACCTTTTAAATTAACTGGTCCGTTGACTTCGGTCCCCACTAATCGCCTCTTTACTCTTTTCCGCCTCGGCTGCTCACCTAGTTAAACCTTCATCCTCATTCATAAAAAAACAAATACATTCCTACCACAAACATCAACGTTAACTCTATTTACATCAATATTCATAATACATTAAAATTTCAAAATTAAAATTCAGCATAAATTTCAGTATCAGAAAATTTCAAGATTAAATTTGTTATCCAGAATTAAAGTCCTTGTAGGATGCCAACTAATTAATATAACAATATATGCAGACCTGAGTCTGAGTACAAAGGGAGCATCTCCCACCCCTTTACGTTAATTAACCAGGTTCGTCTAATTGAGCTCAAAGACATACCCAATTTTTCATCAAGAACATAAATACTAAATACTCCTTTCTACTTAAACAAGAAAATTTCACCTTAAAATTAAAAATTTGTTTTTAGTACAAATTCACTATTGTCCATTTTAAGTAAATAAATTATAAAGTTATTCAACACACACCAAAACATCAAAAATCGAACAACAAAGCATAAGTTACCTGAAGGTTAATGCACTCGTGGCTCCAATGTACATCGTCCTCTGTTAATCACACCATTTCAACTGGGTTATGTTTAGGTCCTCGGATTACTGGTCGCCTTTAAAATTTTCTACACCACCATTCATCTAAAGTTGTTTCAGTGCTTTTCCGGAACTCATCTGTGTATATCTGTATCTTGTTTTACGAAGCATTTAATTATTAACACCCCCGAAATATAGCAAAGAAATTCATACTTCTTTCACGCTATACGCCAAAACTGCCTACTTTTGTGTATTCATTTGTCGTTGCAAATTTGAATAATTGGTACAGTACTCGCAATTATAACTAGACTTTATTACCTTGCATCTTCTTTTCTAAGTGCACTAAATTACTTTCATTGTAGCACGTAAAGAACAAACTGTTTTAAAGTATTAAATAATCACCAAAATATACGAGCAAACTGTTTAAATTATTCAATCTCAATCGAAAAACTAAGAGAGAGAAACTCATATTAACACGGGTATATATAATAGCTAGCCTGTGCATCGGTATTGTCCCGCAAACGGACAATTTCCAGAATTTCGTCATTCTATGTTCCCTTTTCGATCGCTCGGCACAGCTTCTACAAAATTTGCACACGTCCAAGTTTAAAATCTCAGAAATTTCCACACGGCTCGCAGCGTCTGAGAATAACTAATTAATTTTTATATAGAAATGTTATTTTTACCTCTCATGTTTGCCTCTTATTTTCAACCAATCGCAACGCAGTGACGTTGCTAAAATCACGCCTTTTACTATATGTGTCTCTGTCTTGTGCATATTATCCGTCTCTATCTACCCTGTTCTAAGTGGTACAAATCTATATTCTTTAGTATCGGTTATTTTCAATCCACGTGGACTGTGAAATAACCCACCTTATTAGCATTTCTCGTGAATATTAAGCGACGGTTTCTCCAACATTCTCTGTAACCATTTGTTATCTGCAAAATTTACGCAGAACGAGACTTTTAAAAATACGCAGGTGTTCAATCGTCCTATTTCTAACTAACACTTCTACGATTTGAATATTATTGGGTTTTTACAAGCTTTTATACATATTATATGTTACTAATGGTTCAATTAACTCCAATTAAAATAATACCCTTTAATTTTTAGTGAATCCTAATTAAATATTCAATTATTATCTGTACATTTTGTTTAATACTCTTTGCCCAAACTTGAATCAATTAATATAAATTTTGCACGTAATTTCCATTTGTTTCTTTACTCGGAATAATTAAATTACACGTTGAGCATTTTAATCCTGCTTCTTTTTATAGAAAGCGTCTTGTAAATAATTTAAATCTCTTATTTTTAATGAAACGAATGAATTTTTATGCTTCACGGTTTTAATAACGCGTACCTTTTCCCAAAGCTTCCTTCTACACGGTGATTAAAATTATTTGATGTAATTCATTAATTTTCTACCTTGGTCTAAATATGAGTAATATATATATATACCGGGTGTTCCATTAAGCGTATCGCGCGGCTGTATATCATAAAGTATAAGGCCTAGAGCTTTGCGAAAAAAAATTTATTAAGTAAAGTGTCCAAGAGAAATTGCTGAAAATTATTTTTAAGTTTCAATTTCTACCGTAAAGGGGAGTATTTGCTAAGGTCAACAACAAAATTCAATTTTTCTCCCAAAATTTAAGCACAAAGTATTATGCTCAAAACGTGAATAGGCAGTTATCTTTATTATTCACAACTATTATTTGAAACTTTTTTCTGTAGATCGCACAAGGACAGCTGCAGGACCTGGTGAATTGGTTTACATGTAAATAGGGTTATTTCACAATGCCCATGTTGAAATATAATGATCTTAGAGAAGTTTGAAAGAAAATTTCTCAGGTATCAAGAAAAACGACTAAATTAATTTTTCTAATATTTTCTAAATATGTTAGAGGGCGCTTTTTCCAATCATGTCAGTTTTTGTTCATTTACTTAAATAAATTAAGATTTGAATGAAGGGTAAAAAACAAAGATTTTAGTGAAAATCGCACGTCGATATCTTTAATGGTTCTTAAGTTATTGCAAAAAGCGTATTCATATTAAAAAATATGTACTTCCTTAAATTTTGGATTAAATAGCGTTTTGAATTATTTAGTTATTCTTCATTTTAAAGAAAAGGAAATACAGAATTGTGATTTTTGCTTACATACATTATTACGCTAACAGAGTCTCAAAAACAATTACAAACAACGTTGTCTTTCCTTGTAGTCGATTAAACATTAATAATAATAATAATAAATCTGAGGAAAATGCGGGTTACTTTAGCATGATTGTCTATGAAAATGTTGTATTTTCAATAGCTAATGTTGTAGCCCTAAGAAAAAGCCGTTTTTGGTTACCAGTTTTAATCAACTGGTAAAACTAAATACATTATTTAACGCACACAAACAGAACAACTAAAACGAACAATAAACAACTAACATTATTACAACACATGTTCAAAGTGCCTTCCATCATTAAAAATACATTTTTGTAATCTTCGATGGGTGCTTGACAATGCAGTTTCAATTTCGGCTCTCGAAATGCTTGTT
The DNA here is from genome assembly GCA_036346225.1 of Platerodrilus igneus. NCBI lineage: Eukaryota > Metazoa > Arthropoda > Insecta > Coleoptera > Lycidae > Platerodrilus > Platerodrilus igneus. Next base: position 3,160,207 of record JARFIW010001292.1, on the reverse strand, counting down.
ATGGCGTTTTGAATTCGAGCAATCATATCCTCGCGTGTGGTAGGTCGTGTTTAGAAAACCATATCTTTTAGCCTTCCCCATAAATAAAAGTCTAAAATAGTAAGATCTGGTGATCTAGCCAACCAAGGAAATAAACTTCCTCTTCCCATACAGCGATTTGGGAAGGTCGTTTCTAAATAATTTCAATCTTCTGTCGGTATCGATATCTAAAAGGTTCTGGTGCAAAACTGCATGATATGGATGCAATTTGTGGTTTATTAAAATACGATGCACCGATGTCGTAGGTATCTCTAAATTTGCAGAAAGTTGCCTGGTACTTACATGCGGATCTGCTTCAACGCACGCAAGAACATTTATAACACTGTTCTCATTTGTAATTGTACGTTTTCTTGTGGGCATTTTAATTGGATGCACACGCCCTGTTTCTCTTAAACGTTTTGCCAATCGTGTAAATACCATTTTGGTATAATGTTTTCTTTCAGGATATGCCATTGCATATTCACACTCAGCAATAGCCGCGTTTTCAAAACTTTGAAAGTAAATTCTAAGCATGTCATAAGCTTCAGCATTAGAGAAAGACATTTCTGTAGTTCAAAATTTACAAACAAACTTACACACAGAGCATACACGATTTAACTACTATAACAATAACTAGTATGACAGAGTTATACCTGTTGACAGATATGGATGTTTTTGTTTTCATCGCCTACTTGATGCATCTTAAAGGGATCTATTAGCGACATATTATTAATGTTTATAAACATCGTCACTAAATGAAAGGCAGTTTTGAACATCTGCTATAATAATATTTATGACTAAATAATTTCAAATATTTGATCCAAAAATTCAGAAAAATTCTAATTAGTACTGGGATGGATCTCTAAAATGCACATACTTTTTGCAATAACTTAAGAACCATTAAAGATATCGAGGTGCGATTTTCACTAAAATCTTTTTTTTTACCCTTCATTCAATTCCCATTTGATAAATATGTCTTTCCATTTATTTTTTTTTAAGTAAATGAACAAAAACTGGCATGGTTGGAAAAAGCGCCTTCTAACGTATTTAGAAAACATTAGAAAAATCAATATAGTCGTTTTTCTTGATCCCTGAGAAATTCTCTTTCAAACGATTCTAAGATTATTAAATTCCAACATGGTCATTGTGAGATAACCCTATTTACATGTAAACCAATTTACCAGATCCTGCAGCTGTCCTTGTGCGATCTACAGAAAAAAGTTTCAAATAAAAGTTGTGAATAATAAAGATAACTGCCTATTCGCGTTTTGAGCATAATACCTTGTGCTTACATTTTGGGAGAAAATTGAATTTTGTTGTTGACCTTAGCAAATACTCCCCTTTGCGGTAGAAATTGAAACTTAAAAATAATTTCCAGCAATTTCTCTTGGTCACTTTACTTAATAAATTTTTTTTCGCAAAGCTCTAGGCCTTATACTTTATGATATACAGCCGCGCGATACGCTTAATGGAACAACCCGGTATATATATTTCCCCCTTTCATACTTTTTATTAAATTACTAACGTATCAATTTATTAAGAAAGTAGCCTTACGATTAAATTTAATATGAATGCATATTTTTTATTCAGATACCATCTATGATTTGTTTGATATTAAATGTATAACTACTTTTTCTCTCTGGGATAATATTGCATAACTTAACAATCTTACCCTATGTGCATTACGCGCATATAATCGTTACTAAAGTTCCTACACTCTCTTTAGTGACGCTGTCTTGCTTATGTTAAATCTTTGGGTCTAGTGGCGCTTGACATTTCCGTATTTATAAAGACCCCACTGTTAGTCTCATCTCGCTGAGGTTAGAATTCAGAGTTGGTACGGAAGCCTCCAGAAGTATTTATTTTTAATACGGATAAATTACATCTATGGTTAACCTCTGAGAGAAATTAAGGTGGTTCTGTACTTATCTCGTAACACCCTAATCAACATCTATATAAGTTACTTTACCCTATAACATCTATAGGAATTGAAACGAGTAAACGAAATAAAAATAAAACTAAAAGACTGCCCTGATACAGATACTGCAAATTGTAAAATTTGAAATTGTTGACTTATCTTTCTTTCTAACAATTTTTTGCCTGGCTAGCTCAACGAATTAATGAAGTTTTCAAAATAAAATCAAACACATTAATTTCCTAAGAATTTATACCGTCTAAACAATTTTCTCTTATACAAAATCATACAGATGATTTACGGCACAGTTTCTTTCAAACTTCAAATTATTTCTAACAAGTACCTATTTACTTAATTATCATAATGTCTATTACCTTATTTAGTTTTAAATTTACAGAACTAAATCTCTTTTCTTATCGATAGTTTACCTGGCTCTAATTCCCACGCTTGTAAGGTTTGTTTGGACAAAAAGTTATTAACAGATAATCTATTTAAAAGGTCAGAGAGTTTCGAACGCTGAGCACAAACTATCTTTAGTAAATACCCTCACAAAAAGATTATTATATATTTAAGACCGATTCTATCTTCAACTAAAATGACATATACTCCAGTATCAGTTACAAACAATATTTTAAAAGTAATACTTGCAAAAATCCACGAAGTACTTTTCTAATTCGTGATTAGGTGTCCTCTGCTTCTTGTCTTTATTTTAAATGGACGTTCAAATCACAGTTAACAAGTTTTTTTTATTATTTACGTCTGCATTTAGAAACTAATATGCATCCTCGGTCTAATTATTTAATATAATTTTAAATAGCTTTTTATATCAAAGCATTTCCTATCTTCATTGTATATTACAAAATCAAATAACTGAATTTTTAGAAATGACTTTTATATTTACTGTTACATTGTAATTATTAAATTAAAGTATGCGTACCGCATACTCAAAAAACAGCTCAAAGTTCATTTTTCATGTAACATTTTTGCGATCGAATTTATGAATGAATCCTTTTAATAAAAGTCCCCGTTTAAATACAAAAATTATATTTTTTCTAGTACGTTCCAGCTCCATACGGAACGTAGTACACGTTAACAATGCAACTGTTTTAGGGATTTCTAATTAGCGTCGAAATCTTCGCGCTTTATTACTTCGTTATTGTTGATTTATGTGCGCTGTCCGTCTTTCTCTAATACATAAGGCTATTGATCGCATGGCATCTCTCCTACATTGATTAAAGCTAATAAATAATTCGTATCTATTTTATGGGTTTTTAATGTTCCGACCTATTCTTGGAATAAACGTTTCTTTATTAATTAGGTCATATGAAATTGACGTATTTCTTCTTAATTTCTCTCGAAATTTCGAAAACATGTTTTGTTTAAAATGCTTTAATGCTATACACATGGTAATTAATTTAAGCTTTAATTATTTTATCCACACTTTACACATGCAGAAAGACCCGCATCCTCATAATTGTAATAAAAAATTTGTTTTTTCGGCCAAACGTGTTTTAATTAATATTAAAGCACTATTTTTTTAACAAGGTTGATATAGTTCTTACGATAAATAGAACGAATGTTTTATATGCAACGGGAAATATATTTTTTATGATAATTAATGGCTATGTATTTACGCTTGAAATTGATTGATCTTCATATAGCATAAAGTCTGTATTTAATGCGTTTTTACATTATTTCTTAACGATTAATTATTTTTACTTATACTGCTTACACGGCTGTATTGTCGATTTATATGCTTCTTAGTGTGATTATATAAAACACGAAATTGCGGTTTTCGCTACTGCACATTAATTGCTATGTATTTACAACACGGTTATATCATACAGTATGATTATTTATACACGCGGATTTGCGTTATTTGCTTGGTAAAGAGTAAGCTTGTATTATACAGGGTGTAAACATAAACTTTCGGAAATTTCTATTTTTTTCAGATATTATGCGCTCATTATATTTCCATTTGTCTCATTTATGGTATTTGATTATAAGTATTTAGGTATTTGATAAACTATCCGCAAGCCGTATGTAGAAGTTGAATTTGTATCATAGCAGATATTGGCGATGCAGTATAAGTACATATCTGGTATCGACCTGCTCTTAAAAATAAAATAAATAAAGGTAGTGAAATGTTAAATAATAATGTAATAATTTGGTAAGTTGAGTTTAATAATTCGTTTGGAATAGTTACGATTAAAGAAATAAAACGTTTTGTGAAGAGGCGTGTGTACAAATATAGAGGAATGGCTTTTAGTATGTCGAAACACTTGTTTAAATTTGCAGATGTGAGATAAAATTGGAAGCATAGGAAAACGAAAAAAATCGATGAAGTAAAAGAGGGCTAAGAGTTAACCGTATAAGTGTGAATTATTTTAAGAGAGGACTAGAGATAATGTAGATAAGGGATCATTTGTTGTTATATGTTCAAGAAGAGACAAAAATAAAATAGAATCGTTGTTAAAAAATGAATCTTATGAATTGCAAGATAGAGAGCCCTGAATTGTTACTGATTGTGAAAATAAGTTAAGAGTTTACTAATATTGAACTATTTAAGACCAAAGTTTATACATTTAATAAAAATTGATTGAAATATGTCTATTTGGAAGTAACGTAAGTAAGTTAGATAGGGAAATTCTAGAGCACAATTATTTCGACGTAAGTATTATAGCTGTGTAGTTGCTCGGACAATTTCATGAAAATTTTATAGCACATATCTTTTTAAGATTGTAATAGTTTAGAGAGAAATTTTCTACGATATGATGAGTTGTGTATGCATGTGAAAACTTTTGTTTGAGATGAAGCTCGATGAGACTGTGAGATTATCAGAAAATTAGAAATAAAGAATAGAAATGTTAGATTATAGGTAATACTAGAATACAATTAAAAAAAGTTTAGTTAGTTATAAGATAGAAATAGCTGGATTTTTAAAAAGAGAAAAGCCGCAGTATGAAAAAGATAATGCGTATGTATTATAAGTCTTATGGAAATAGTTGTAGATAGTAAGTAGATAGAAACAAAAATAGTAAAATTACACATACATGCAGAAAAATTACGCAGTTTTTGAATGCGCGTGATGAAGGGGTCACGAGATGTCATTGAAACCCAAATTCTAAAATAAAGCCCACCAAAATTTAAAAGAAACCGGGAATAATAGAAATTTCCGAAGATTCATTGCTCCACTCTGTATAATACAAGTGTAGTTTTTAGCAATTAAAGTGCAAAGCGAAAACGCAATTTTGTGCGTGTAATTAGTCACCCTGAATAATATAAGCGTTTTGCGAATACATATCCATCAAAGTGCAAAACGAAACACACTTCCCGTGTATTTAATAGCCCGAATTTTAAATCAACAATACAGCCGTGTTCACAAGGTTAAGCCATATGTGTAAAACTAATTAATCATTGAGAAATTCGGTGAGAACGAATTTTAATTTTTAACACATATAAACAAGTCCATCATTTTCAACCATATTATAAATACTAAGCCATTAATTTATTGCATTAGAGATATATTCGCTTTATATAGCGTAAGAACCGTATCAAGCTTGTTAAAAACTAACGCTTTAATCTTTATAAGTATGCGTTAGAATTTGTTTTGGTTGCCGTGAAAACCAATCTTTTATAACAATTATGAAGATGCTGATCTTTTACATGTGCAAAGCCTGTTGAGAAAGCTACTAAAGCTTTAACTAATCATATAAATTGTGTATCGAAATATCATTTAAATTCATTTTGAATTTTAAATAAAACAAACTCTAGAATTTTCTTAATTCGAAAACGTATACGTCATTGTGTATCAGAAAATGTTTTTAAAAGTCAATAGGTCAATGAAAACTCGATTCTAAGAGCGTGAACATTAAAATGTTATAAAAATGTTTAAAACCGATTTTATCTTTCCATGTTACTACAGGATACAGTGCTACGCCACGACCAACTGGCTGTGTTAGACAAGGTCAAACATCACGCATCAATATGTAAATAAATCACGTGATTCGACACTAAGGAGGTAATAAACAGACTTATTTTCAGAAATCTTATATCATTACGGTATATTTTGTCCAAACGGAACAAGAAAACACTGGAGAACCGTGACGTAATTATATTAAACAATACATAAGCGGAAACTTTATTAAAAAAAATTATTCGATTCATTTCAATTTACGCGATCGATTATGTATTCGATTCAATTTATTCATAAAGTCGCAAATATGTTACTTTGAGAAAAGGTTTTTATTAGATATGCCGCATGCATGCAGTTTTTAATGTACAAGATGTAAGTGCGAATAATGCAGTAATTCTGAAAGGTTAACTCTGCATAAATATAGAACGTAATTATTTTAAAACATTATGAGAATTGAATAATTTTCGAAACAGAAAGTCTCGATACAAAAGCTACGTTAAATTAATTAATTGTAAGAACTTGCACTTTGGTAACTAATGTTTTAAATGGAGATTTTAAACAATATGGGCGATCTTGTAGTTGAGCTTCTGACGTCAATTTAAAAATAGAAGCAGAGGATGTATACTACCATTGGTTACAAGAATTGGATAACTAAACGGCTGTAGACACCAACCAATTCACGTTTTTTTTTTGGAGCATCTGCACCAGCAAGAATAATTTAACACAAAACACACATAGAATATAATTCTAATATTTAATTTCTAGGAATTTAGATAACAAAACAAAATTGAATTGTTGAACAAACAACGGTACCCTTAAATCTTTCTTAAATACTAATTACATTTTGTAACAATTAAATCGAAAGATTTTGGACACAAAAGGACTATACAAGTATACACCCTATTACATATTGTCGCATAATTTAGGATAACAAACTAAGTGGATTTAACCACCGTAATTAAAAATAATCCGTATTGGTACAGCAAGCAATTATTGCTGATCTTGTATACACAGTAGCAGAAACTTACATATCTTAAACATTTACTTACTGTATTGATGCAGATCAAATTCATTTTGAATAGAGCTACTGAAACGTATAAGTTCATAAAAGATACATATATTTACAATAATACATTTCTAGATAAAAACTCAAATTATCAAATAAATCTTATTGAAGGAAGTCTTGCTGCTAATATTTCCAGAATACAAGCAAACTACATACCATTCAGGAGTAGAGTAAACTGCTTGCGGCTATCATCATATATTATTCCTTTGCCCGGCTCTAAAGTGTATGGGTGGCTACATATAATACGAGTGCCAGACAAGATACGCGGTAACGATAATGTCAGTTTCTGTGGTACCACAAAGCAACCCTTAATTCTAAGAATCGAAGAATATTGAATACAAATTCCAACTGAATTCTTAACAGTTATATTAAAGGACTCACGCTCTTTAATTGCTCACTAGTTACGTAAAAAGAGAAAGCAGGTTTTTTCTGAAAAGGATTTGCAACTGCCCAATTTATCAGTAAAGAACCAACCGCTGCATGCGCTAAATATTTAATAAACTTGTTTAACCAGTGTAGTTATAAAGTTGTTTCCCGAAAAAATAAACATGGAAATCCTATATATAAAAGAAATAGATTTGAGCAGGTGTTTATCTTGCCAGGATATCTCAGCTGCTTTATCTAATTACCATTAAACCAGCGACATTCAGTAAATTCCTAATTAGTAAGGATTACATATGTACATAACAGGATCAGGAAAGTATATACAAGAAAACTCGAGAATTTAATAAAAGACCAGCACAGCTGGCTGCTTAATTATGTGTAAGTTTAAATGAGTAGAAACTGATATGGCGTTTATAGTAAGGAGGCCGTAAATTTTTAAATACGAAATGGAACGTAACAGCTTTTATGCAATCTTCCAATTACTTGCGACAATACTACACCAATATAATTATGGAAAAGCCCTACATAAAGACCCTCAATCTAGAAGTTCAAATGGTGCTTCTAACAAAAACTCACATGAGAGCATAAAGTTTAAATTAAAAAGATTTTTAAACTCAGTTTTCCTCTCTTTTATAAGTAGTCGGTCACGTTAACACTTTTTAAAATCATTGTGAATAGAACTAAAACTAAATGTCAAAAACTGTTGGTTCTCTGAATTCCTATACATTTAAATACATTTTTTTTCACATCCATACTACAAAAATAGCACGTGGGTGTAAGAGATAACTGATTTTCCGAAATTAAATAAGTTCCAGTGATATGTTTTATTTCCCTAATAATATTTGCTAAACTATAAACATTATTTTTTTGCATATATTATAGTTGACTATAGGTTTATTTTTTTTCAAATTTATTAAATACATTTTTTTATAACCTAACGTTTTAAAACTTCACATCTCCTAATAATAATTTTCGATGAATTATAAAAACAATATTTTTGAAAAATTGTTACGATGGCATACATTTGTGCTTCTACTGGAACTTTGAATCGACCTCGTTAAATAAATTCCTTATAATTTAACGTCTTAAAACCTTATCCCTCTTACTTACAAATTTGCTTAATGCATGAAATAGTTTTTACATTTCTATTTTCCTTTCTTTGCACACCTGTTAAACTTATTTGTCTATACTAAAATAGCAGAAATTTTTATTTGCACAAACTAGAGTACAGAAAGTATTTATACACGATAACTCGAACTTACTTGTACCCAAGCATATACGGAATACATTGTATCTACACAACGACTGAAGCTAGATATGTCTCCTTTTACCGGGCTAATGCTTTTGGACACTGGTTGAAATCGGAAACGAACAAAGCATGAAAAAGTTACAACTAACACCAAGAAAACGTGAAAGTTGAATTAACTCTCAGTCAAAGTGAACTTTCTTTATTTAAAAATGGTGCTTGATGTTTATGTTTATGTTTATGTACTAATTCGTTTACTTACACTACAAGAACATGTTTGTAAAGCAATATCCAAAAATAAGTGTTCATAATCAAATATAATTTAGAAAATAAAAAAAATGCCACCGATTACCAGATAATGCAACGCGATAATAGTTTCTGTTATTCAGAAACCATAAAAAAATTTCAAAATCTTTCAATTAAAATTTAAGAACGAATATCGCACTGGCAACCTCCTTTTACAACTCCTTAGTATACAGGTAGTATATCTTCAAAATAGGCATGCAAGGCAATTATAAATAATATGCGATAGCTAAATAAAGTATGCCCTATGAGATTGAACAGTTTTTTGCTCTTATGACATGTAGATGATAATGTGTTATAAGATTTTCAACAAATTAGAAAAAAAAATTCAAACTGTTTATAAAGTATCATGTATCTTCGTTCATGTAGACTATTATATATCGTGTAATAAGCTTCAAACAATGCATTACAATGTAATGCACTCTAACTAAAGAGAAAGCTGCACATACAAGCTCCATGTCGCTACGACGTCAAGATAACCTCCAGGTAGACCTGAAATGAGTGCTGTTTTTAAATCGATGACCCTTGGTTAGCTGTTTTTCTTTTTCAGGTAGTTGCGTTTGCTTAGAAAGTTGATTTTTTGGTAAAATTACGTTTTCCTGTTACTTTTTTACAATATACCGTGATGCAGCTAAAATTTTTCCAAATCCACTTTCTAGATCATTACAAAATTAAAACTTTTATTCGTCGAACACGAACAATTTGCTTCTCAAATCGTATTAGTAAAGTATTATTATCTGCTAATTCAAATAAAAAATTCATGTTATATAGTCATTTAAAGAGCTTGTTCTCTTTGCATTTCAATTTTAGAACCATTTTTATAAATATAAATACACAGCTAAATATATACAAGCTCTAAATATAAAGTTTAAAAAGACCCTTTTGTACGCAAAACTATCGCGTACTTTTAGATTAAACGAATTCTCTGAGTTTCCAAACCAGAGCTAAATTTCTAATTTGTTAAGTTACAACTTTTTGTGTTAAAGTTTGCGGGAATTCGACCTCTCAAGTTTCTCTATAGAAGCTTTCACGTTATTTACTGGAGTGGATTTTATAAAAGCTTTGTATTCTATTCTGCTCAGTGTGAGCATAAAAGGAATTGTTTCCTTTTAGAACCGTACTATAGTGAAGTTTGCTTCATATATATTGCTACGATATCGCCCTTCATCAGATGCACAATGTCCAATTGCCTGCTGATCGCCACTTCTTTGTGCCTATAAAATAATTTAAAATTAACACAATTTAATTTATGCCCCGACTAGCTCAGTGATACCTCGCACAGAATAAACTACGATATTATAACAGAGAATTTTTACCCACTCCCTTCTAGCACTCTATACACCTGAATAAGACAAGCGAATTTCACCAAAATTTGTATAATAAGCGAAGAAAATTTACATTATCCTATTTATATAGCTTTTGAATCAGAATAAATATTCCTATCAAATTTATTCATTACAAAGATTATTAGTAGAGTATATACCTATGACCTGGCACACTTCGATCCTCACTTGATCGATCCCCCACCCTGCCTACTAGTTGGCGGTTGTTAAGGGGGGCGTGGCTTGTATATCCTGACAATCCTCATGACACTTCTGGCACACTTCGTTCCTCACTGGATCACCTGCCTGCCTCTTACCCCCCCCCCCTTGCCAACTACTTGAAGATTGTTGTGGGGGAGGTGGCTTATGACAATCCTAATGACTTATTTGAATTCCTCGTTACGTTTATTAGCCTTTCCTTCTAGCACACTTCGATCCTCATATAGGTAAAATCACCACAACGCTATGCTCTTGGCTACTTAGTTTTGGCTGCTTTTCCAAGGTCGTGGTGATGTCATAGCCTTTTATAATTAAAGAACAATGTAATACTATTTTAAAATTTTTATTCTAACATTATACATAACAAAATTTAAAAATATTTAATGCCAAGCACGGAGCCATTTAAACTTAATTTTAATGTAAAATTATACACAGAAAACGGTCCTTTCTTTATGTATGTTTGGAGTGGTTTTAATTTTATCTAATTTCATTCGTAGCTTAAAATTTAAATCGACATCCAAGTCCTCTATCTCCTTTTCTAGTCAATAGTTCGATACATAGAGACCGTCTAGGTTTTCGAATTGTAATATGTACCGAAGTTTGTCTCTATATATAAAGTCTTTTGATTTCACCGACCACCGGATCCATTGCTTCGTGTAATTCTTGCAGCTAGTGATATTCTTTTAATCGCGGCTTTCCAATTATATCCTGCATACGTATTTTGTTAGCTTGATCGACTTCTTCTTGTCGGTATTGGAAGGAATCCTTATTCTACCACTCACTGTTGCGTAGTTGCATGTACACCACTTTTGGGAATATATATTTGTTATGGTGTACGCCAAAGTTACGAAACCCGCATTTCTTAGTTCGTCTATGTTATCTGCCATTTTGATAGGTACGTTTTTAGAATAACTTTTTAAAAGGTATACGGATTTTGTACTATCCTTTTTTACAAGGACGCCTACATAACTAAAAGAGTCTTTCTTCCTACAGCGTATGGCATGCATAATTGGACAATTTCCTTTAGCGTAAACCGATAGAGTTTACTGTCAATATTTACGCGTTGTCGTACAACCTCTGGACGAATATTAGGCGTATTTATCAACCCCAATTCCGAAATGATAATTTCTTTTGGAATTTTAGAATATGGTGTTGCAGATTGTGTAAAATATGTACTACCTGCTTTAATGTATCACTTGTGTAAGATTTTTATTTTATCTTGGCTGTCTTCCTCTTCCACTATCTCCAAATAATTTACAGGTAAATTACATTGTTCTTTATTTATAAAAGGTGTTACGTTAATCGAGGCCGTGCGTAACACAAAGAAAACCAAAGGAATGACCGGGCTCAATCGGAGATTAGGGGGGGTTGTAGAAAGCAGCCTAACATATAATCTACGCGGCTGTAAGGAATTAGTGACAATACCTGCAATAAAAATAGTCAGGCAAACCTGAAATAAAAGAATAAGAATAGCATGTTGATCAAGCATAAATTATTCAGTACTCAGTAAAATGCAAACAACTGTTTGGATAATCTATATAATATAAGAACGATAGAGGCATTACAAAACTTTTATTACAATGTAAGGTAATATTGGGGAGTATCAGAAAACGTTTCCTCACACACCAATTAACCATAAATCAAACGTAATTATAGCACAAAGGATAAATATGTAAATACAATTGATATAAGTAATCAAGTAGTATTGATTTTTCTCTTTTAAAATATTTAAATTACTCAAGAACTAATTTTTTAAGTCACAATTATATACATATATACAGATATACACTATATATATATATATATATATATATATATATACATACATACACACGTACACATAGAACAGTACAGTTCAATATCCGTTTAGGTTGATCATAAGTTTCTCAAGCAAAATAAAAACACATACCTGCAGTGCAGATTAATTATAAGAACTCATTCAGTGCCTCGTGAGGAAGAACAGAACCCAACGTTGCTGGAGCAACACGTTTTCAGCAGCAACGGACCCTAGACAGGTACGGAAGCACGCCAGAGATCCATCAGTAGCAGTACCATTCCATGTATTATAGTAGGCTTTATGACCACCGCAGAAAAGCTGTGAACGGAAGACCCGCAGTTAGATAATTTTCGAACAAATTTTAACGTTATAAACCGTAAAACTACTTACCACACAAAATGTGTGCCAGGACGATCCAAAGTTAAAGTATAGTACATGAAGTGACAAAGTGCGAATTAAACGCAGCCAGGCATTGCAAATCAAGTATTGTTTGCCACAAAAATTCAGAAAGGATGCATAGAACTCGCTTTCTATTATAATAGAACGTAATCTTAATACCAGTATTATCAAACAGGTGTTTGAAATTTCGAAGTGGTTTATCCATCCGACGTAGATCAAGATTTCAAAGAGCCGCATAATAACAATGATAAAACTCATTCAAAATAATACCTAGTGATAAAGTATAACTCGACAGTTTATTGAAATAAGGTAACGACTAATTAAAATTATCAAAACTTTCACTTCACTGCAAATCTGTTTAACATAAAATAGTTGATACACATAACCTCTGATCGTCTATTATACAGACTTGGATAATAATATAATTTATACAAATGGGCGATCCAAAGAACGATTCAATTTAAGTACGCTGACAGGAAGGGAGCGTAACAAAGGCCATGTCATCACCACGACCTTGGAAAAGTAGCCAAAACTATATGATGTATATGATGTAATCATGAACAATTTGCACACAAATCTTGTAAATTAAATCCATTATATTACAATTAGTATATTTTATAATGTTATTTGATATTTAATAAGAAATAAAGCACTCGGGAACACTGCTATGAAGTTCTTAAAAATCTCCGAAGTAATCAATCACCTACCCCTGTAGGTCCGTTCAGATCACGCTGGGGTGACCCATTAGACATTTATCATTTGAGAATATTTAACGTCATCCGCTACGTTTATTACACCCCATTCACCATATTATCTAGCAACAAAGACACCCGGCCGGCGCCACCCGAGAGCAAAGGTCAAGGAGCTCCATTCTCCTTTAATCAAACTATCCACCAACAAAATAGCCCACCGGAACCCCAAAGCTTCGCCTGCATTTTATTCTACGCGGGCGGACGTCCCAAAAGCAAATTTTGCACATAAAGGAAATTTTGTTCTCAAACCGGCGTTTACATATCTTGCTGTGCGATTTCGTCGCGAAACCGGCCTTGCATAACTACTATTATTACACTTTTTATACCTTTTTATATCAATTAAAACCAGCAAAAAGAATTGTATTTTACGGTGAATATTTCGTTGAACGTTCAAGGAACTAGTTCCCTTTTAAAATGTACTTCTACGTACCAACATTTTGTTAAGTTTTTACACAAATATTTAAATTACAAGCAAATTTTAAGCTCGGCAAATATTCAAAATAATAAATGTAACATACTATAAATAAAAATTTTATCCTAAACTTATGTAGTTTCTCAGTAGAGCTTCCTGACCCAAATCGATTGTTTTCTCAGTGATTTCGAATCGTTATCCCGCAACTTGGTGTGTTCCTCAGAACTTCAAAATATTTACAAATTGATATGTAGGGTTTTAACCCAAGGATTTAGTTTTAACGTCGTGGTTTAGTGAGTCTTGATTTAGTAAAGATTGTAAAGATTTCGTTCATATTAATTAAATCTAGACCTTCGTTTTACATGAACAGCAGAGTTTTATACACTTATATTTCAACGTGCACTTTTACTATGTACTCCATTTTAATTTTTATTACTTCTCACTTTTACTATTTTAAAATTTACGTAATAATATGGTTTCAACTTTACGGTCAGGGCATCGATCATGGAATGCCGCTTCTAGATTTCTTCCTGTTGGTTTTAAAGGCAAAATCTGCCCGAACGTTCGACTGCTCTTGTTGGTTTACAGCTTGCTAGTTACTAGATCATGGCAAAGACGTTGCAATTATGTGAGATATCAGCAACCTGTTGGGTTTTATTCGATATTTTATACTTTATACGTTTGAATTTGCACGTACATCCAAACTTTGTATTGGAATTTGTTAACAACTGGTATATTACATATGCTTAAAACTGCAAGTAGTCGTAATTTTAAAATCCATATTTTGTTTACTTATATAGGGTTTTATTAAATGTGGCAACTCATATACATTTCAAACCGCCCGTACGCTTTCGCTTCAGTATCTATACCTTTTCCTATTTACATGCGCTGATTGATTTCCTGCGTTATAAAATATGCTTGTTTTAAAAAGTTTGTTTATTATAAACACGCATTGATTATTTTCTTACGCAAATGCCTCGCGAAGGAAATTTCGCTTTACTGTTATCTTTCTTCAAATATGCCGAATTTGTATTTATTCTTGAGCTTAGAATATTTTAAATGCCTTAAAATTAATTGAATTGCGTCCGTATTTATTTATTTTAAAAAATGTGGTTAAGTTATTACTGAATGCGTTTCCTTTAATTAACTGTACATTCTTCTTGATTTTATACAGGGTGATTTGAACTTGCTTTTGCATAACGCACAAATTATGTACATTCTATGATTTAAACGTTTGGTTTTTGCGGTTTCTATAATATTGACATGAAATATTTCTCCCTTGTGATCTATATACTCTTAAATAACCTTATTATCATAGCTATATATATATATATATATATATATATATATATATATATATATATATATATATATTGATGTGTTAATTGAGCCCCTACGCTTGGGCTTGTCATAAAATGCTGTGCTATACTTCTTATATTAAGCTCCACGACTTGGACAGATCATAAGATGCTGTGACTTCCCCTTGTATTCTCGCCCCACGAATTGGGCGCAATAAAATGCTGTGATATACCCCTATATTCTCGCCCCACGAATTGGGCGCAATAAAATGTCGTGTTATCTTCCTGTAGGAAAATAATATACCCTTGTTATTCTATTAATATTTAGCCCCACGATTTGGGCGTCATAAGATGCTGTGATATTTTCTTTAGATTACTCAAGCACTTGTGAAAATGTTAATTTATAAATCTCTTTGTCTCGACTAGCTGATTCAATTAAATAAAGCAGTTCTACAATACACAGTATAATGATTAAATACTTACAACAATATTTTCCCATTTTTAAATTATTTACATCTATCAGATTTTGAGAAAATGAAGCCGGCAAAAGGAGCTTCTTATTATTACATTTAGAGATCTTTTGAAACGTTTCAAGATGCCTATTGCCTTTCATAAATTTATCTAAGAAACCCCTGATTTGTCGACTCTTACATTTTTGAATTATTATTGAAACAAAACAATTTATAGAAATAAATCATATTAAAATATCTAACCTGGAGTGGTTCAGTAGCTTCTTTGCATCCCCAAGAGCTTTTGTGTCTAGTCTGAATGTTTTGAGTCGAATTTGTAAGTTGATAACCAACCAAAATACTATCCAAATCGTTATTAGTAAGTTTATTCCTATAAAAGGTTTTTCATCTCCGTAGTTAACGAAACTGTAATAGAATATTTACCATTGTCAGAGATTATCAAATTAAATTAAGAGGCAGTAATCTCCAGAGTCTTCCTGACTCGTAACCAAGAGTCGTACCCAAGACCGTATCTAAGAGCCCGGTTTTATTTATTTTTAGAAATTGTATAATTTCACTAAATCTAGTTTACTTACGTCTGTAGTAGAGCGGCTCGCTTACACAAATTTTTACACTCTTATAAAATGATTCTTACTTTAATTTTTATTAATTGTTTGCGTGAATAATTTATCACTTTCGAGTATAGTAACTGCCCAGTTTCAAATGTATACTAACTCGTTCTTCAATTGTTATCATATTTATAGCCCGGCCCATTTTGTTTGCGATTCGTT
The DNA here is from genome assembly GCA_036346225.1 of Platerodrilus igneus. NCBI lineage: Eukaryota > Metazoa > Arthropoda > Insecta > Coleoptera > Lycidae > Platerodrilus > Platerodrilus igneus. The sequence continues at coordinate 3,143,940 of JARFIW010001292.1, read as the reverse complement.
GATTCCACGTGCTGGGCGACACCAATTGTGTTTCTCTTGTGTTATTTTGGAAACTTTACCAATTGTCTAGCTTAGTTGCATGGAGGCGCGCTCAATTTGTCACGTAATTCATTCACATACATCACATTTAATTTAGAAATCCCAGGAATCTTCGTTCATCAAATCACGTCTTATTGTTGTTTGCTTTATTCTAATCTAAATAAAATTAAATTTGGTGTTTGTTTATTTCCTAGTTAAATTAGATTTTTGAACAAATGTAATACTTTTCTATCACGTACGCTTTTCAAATAATGCATAATTTCTGCCTTCGTATATGATGATATATAAACTCACTTGTTGGATATTTATCTAGCCAATTCAGAAAGGTTTTCCATTGATTTAATTTCGATGCATTTCGTTACATTTTTAAATTCTTATCTTTGCTCGTAGCTACTCTTGGATATGCGTTTAATTGCTTGTACTGTTATATACAGTGTGCTCTCTACTAACAATATTCATAATGACCTATTTACTCTTCTAATATCTGTAATTATGTGCTTTGGTTATTTGGGGGTTTCTTTTGTTTATTCTACGACACCTATGACTTAACCTATCCCTAAATTAACCATATAATTACAGAATTAAATATATATATATATATATATATATATATATATATATTGTAACAATTTTATTTTTGCAGTAGGAGAATCCATTCATTAAACGTACAATGAATAGTAAAATACCTTTATTAATTAAAATAAATATTCAAGTAACAATCAAACTTTTATAGTATTATAATATCAAGGATTATTAGTCGAGTTGTTTCCGAGTTTGGTGTAATTTCACAGCCACTGGCGCGCGCGTGAGAGGTTCGAGAACTAAAATCCGGAACCTCCACCATACAAGAAAGCAGCGAGCGCACTCGTCGATAGTTAAAAGTAGCGTCAAGATGCATTCTAAGAGAATGGCGAGTGACCTCCGAGTCGCTCTATGTTTGTGAAACACTTCCTGAGTAACGGTTAGTACCTAATCCACATTTTGTATATTCGTTGTCATATTAGCTAATTTACAAAATTTATTTAGCGCAACGACCCATTTGAACTCGCAACGACCCATTTGAACTCGCAACGACCTATTTGAACTCGCAACGACACATTTGAAATCCCAACGAGAAATTAGAAAACTGCATGGATAACGTATATATCGCACACCACGTCGAAAATCGCAACTGTAAAATTTGAGACAACATGATCCCTTTGAAGTTACAATTTAGAAAGCTTAATTTGTTGGCTACGCAATGAAAAATTATTTTAGTAAATAAATTTAGACAACGGAAGATTACGTTACAAAGTAATGCTGCCGTGATCCAAGTAAGGAACCCGCTTTGCTCCTACACCTGTGTTAAAGCATGGAAAGCAAGTATAATTAGTTGCTGTTCCCGCGCTGTGAGGTAATTTCCATTACATCAAGGGACAACTGCTGCTCTTGGGTTCGTAATAGAATTAAGGATTTCTGAGTACTTTCCTTCTGAAAGTACATTATTTCATTTTGTTTGTTAGACGTACAAAATTGTTATTCAGTTTACCTGTAAATAAGCTGGTTTTCCCCAGTATTAAATTTGCTTTCACTTAGCTTCGTAAATACGTGATCACACGTGGCTTCAACGTAATTTAACAGCTGCTATTACATCACCTGTTTGTTTGTTCACTATTGTCAACAATTGCCCAATGGCTAACACATGTTTAGCATTTTAGTACAACCACTATTGATAACATTAGAGAATATCTTGGTGATTATTTTGACTTCAAACTAAATTTAAGTTTGTTAACCTAAAGAGAAAATTTCGTATATTCATTTGTAAATGACTCACACAGATCTGATTGGGTTATAAAGAAACTCTAGCATTTTTAGTTACATAGAATTATAAAATATTTGAGTAAGGATTAGTTGATAACCTTTACTACCAGTTTTGCAAGTACTTCAAATTTTTATTTTTATTTAATTACAATGATACTTTATTTACTGAAACCAAGAAAATTCTTATTAGTAAATTAATATTCTTCATTTAAAGTTTTTTATTCTGATCTAGTCTGATCAGACTTGGTAAACAAAAAGCAATAAGAACTAAAATTTTATGATCCCATTATGCAGAAAATATTCTCTATACTTTTTAGGTATACTTGAGGGACGCAAATAGTGTTCCCATTTTTATGTGACTTAATTATTATTCTTTCTTACAGGAACAGCGTCTTATTCTGTTAAGACAAGTTTGTGTATCAACGAAGGCGATCTCTTTTTGGGTCTCCAAGTCCGCCCTTAAAAAATAGCTATGCCCTAAAATAAATCAATTTGGACTTGGTGGCGCCTGTTTGTTTTTTGTTAAGTGTAACCCTCCATAGATTTCGACTTACCCCCATTGCTCATAGCTCTACCCAAGGAATAGACCCCTAGTTACGTCGGAAGACTTTGTTTTGCTGACCCCAACTTCTAGAGTCAGATGTATGTATTAAGAAGAGCATTAGTTAAGCTCAATTTAGGAAAGAATGTGACCGTTTGGGGTTAGCGATCAAGAAAATATAATACGTTTCACTAGCGCCCAACGCTTGGGGCTTCGAAATTTGGTTGATCAAAATTTATTTGGGGCTCGAAATTTGTTTGTTCAACGAGTAATTTGTTGAAATTCGTTCGTTCATAATTTAATTTAGCTCGAAAGTTGTTTGTTCATAATTTGATTTACCTTAAAATTTATTTGTTAAAAATTAATTTGCTTCGAAATTTATTTGTTCTAAATTTAATTTGATTCGAAGTTTGTTAGCTCTAAATTTATTTTCCTTTGAAGTCCATTTGTCCAAAAATTATTTTGCTCGAAATTTGTTTGCTTAAGGTTTATTTGACATTTAGATTTGTTTGTTTGCTTTTGATAAAAGATTGGTTGTAACGGTAATCCCCATACACTCAATTCGTTAATTTGGTCAAATTTACTTTTGACTTTAGTTCTGTTTTGACCCTTAAATTTTTTGATATTGTTTTGGCAAAATAATTTTACCAAAAACATTTTTGATTTTTACCTTTAGTAGTACGAATTTGTTTTGATAGCTTTTGTAAGATTCGGATTAGTTAGATTTATCGGTTTGATTCCATTAGGTTGTAGTAACCATGTCGGAAAAATTCCAAATTGTTTGTCTACTTAAAGAAGAATTGGAGTATGAACTAAGAATCAGAGGAGTGGTAAGTGAGAGGCCAGTGTTGGAGAAACGGAAAATTTTAGGTAGATTGTTAGCTAAAGAAATAGATAAGCCTGGTTGTTTGGTTGACCTTTCGTGTTATGAAGTAGATTTTGCAACGGAAAGTAAAGAAATTTCAGTTTCAGTCGAGTCAGTTCGTAATATTGTGTCCGAGTTTGAGGGCGACTCATCAGACTCAATTTTAGAAGAGCTTGTTCAAGGATAAACCACCTTTCGGGACGAGCTAAGCGTATGAAAATCCTTCAATAAATCCCGATGAAGCAATTAAGTTTAGAAATGAGACCGTAGCAACGATATTAACTCTTGAAGCTGAGTTGTACGATAAAATCAATAAAAGTACAGAGTCCACCTATTTAGATCGGTCCGTTGTAGTATCTCCTTTAGTTAGTGCACCTATCCATTCGACTTCGTATGTAACACCTTCAGTACCTATAGGTTCATGGCCTGTAAAATTCTCAGGTGACCCCAAACAACTACATTCATTTTTAGATAGAGTTAGTGATTTAGCACAATCTCGTAAGGTATCCGAAGCTGACTTATTTGGATCAGCATGTGAACTTTTGTGGGTGACGCTTTGGTTTGGTTTAGAACAGTGAAAAATTCTTTGCGAGACTGGAACTCCTTGTTAGAACGTTTAAGGAAGATTTTCTACCTGGTTCTTCGGATGATGACATTTGGGAAAAGATCAGAAATCGTCGTCAAGGTAAAGACGAAAGGATTATTTTATTTGTCGCGCATATGCAAACCCTCTTTAGTAGACTGACCAACGAGCCAGCAGAAGTTACTAAAGTTAAAATGATTAGAAGAAATTTGGTTCCTGAATATATTTCGGCACTTGCATTGTCGGACATTCAAGATTTGTCGACCCTAGTAAATTTGTGTAAAAGGTTAGAAGAAGCTTCTTTGATGAAACTAAACTCGGTTTTGGCGTCTTCTAATAAACCTAATAAGATTTGCAACCCTCTAAGCATCCATATGAGAACAAACATCCTGGGTTGAATGAGAAAGTTTATGCTGTTAAGAGTAGGGTGTTTCAGAATAAATTAGTCAATCCTCAAGTAACAGTAGCGGATAAGAGCTCTTTAGAGTCCTCGGTTTGTAATTCCTTTAGTCCCGATAAGAGGAATCATTTTGTTTGTTGGAATTGCTCCCGTAGTGGACATTGGTTTAGAGATTGTAGAGCAGCAAAAAAAAATTTTTTGTTTTGGATGTGGTCGAAAAGGCGTTAAGGCAACGTCATGTCCACATTGTTCAAAAAACCAGTAAGGCGGCAGGTACATAGTGGTCGGTATCCTGTTCCGCGTCATAAGGCTACAGTTATGATTTGTAAACAAGAAAAATACTTTAGTAAAGACGAGTGGTCGAGATGGCTTACAGTTGTTAAAAATTTTTGTCAGGACTCTTCGAAGCCTAAGAATAATACTCTGTTCATTGAGAAGCAGTGTGATAATCGACCCTACATTATGGTGAAATTAATAGATAGAGACATTACCGGTCTTCTGGATTCGGGATGCACTACCTCAGTAGTAGGATCCTTAGCACTTTCAATTGTTAGAGAATTAGACTTGAAAATTTTAGTTCAGCAAAACAGGTATCACTACAGCTGATGGTTCAATAAAGTCTGTTGTAGGCTCAGTAGATTTGCCAATTTGTATAGGTAATGATTGCCGCATCCTTAATGCATTAGTGGTTCCGTCCCTACCGCATACATTTATTTTCGGTAGTGACTTTGCAAAATTATTTGGTGTAGTTGCTGACTTTAGAAGTAATAATTGGTTTATCCAAAGCAATGTTGGGAACGACATAGGGTATATAGGTCCGTCTTCCATCCCTTTGAACACTGAAGATTCTTTATGTGGTTTACATGACCTCTCAGATGCTCAAAGTGCGCAAGCACAAGAGTTAATAAATTCATTTAGTGAGATTAGCAGCGACGATAGATTAGGACGAACTCACCTAATCGAATTGGACATAGACACAGGCAATGCCAAACCCTTCCACAAGAAACCATATGTCATGTCACCATATATGGGTAAGATATTGAATGAGGAATTGGACGACATGCTTAGACTTAAAGTTATAGAACCGTGTACTAGTCCGTGGTCCTCTCCAGTTTTGTTGGTTAAGAAGGCAGATGGAGAATATCGCTTCTGTTTTGATGGTAGAACCCTGAACGACTTAACTGTTCATGATTCGTACCCCTTGCGAACGTAGATAGAATTCTCAATATGTTGAGAGGTGCGAACTACATTTCGTCTCTGGATTTGAGAAAATCGTTTTGGCAAATCCTCTTAGTGAATCGTCTAAGGATAAGACTGCCTTCAGTGTTATCTCACGAGGACAATATAGATTTACATGCATGCCATTTGGGTTGAAGAATGCTGCGCAGACGCAACAGCGTTTAGTAGATGCAATTTTGGTCCACGTTTTGAACCCCATGTATTTTGCTATTTGGACGACATAATATTATGTTCGTCATCTTTTGAAGATCATCTAAAGTTATTAGTAGAGGTTAAGCAACGTTTAAAAGAAGCTAACCTTACCATAAATATAAGTAAATGTGAATTTTTAAAAACACTTAAATTTTTGGGTTATATAGTAGGTTCGAACTCACTTCGTACAGATCCCGATAAGGTGTCGGCGATGGTTAACTTTCCCCGTCCGAAAACCACAACGGAAATTAAAAGGTTTATAGGAATGTGCAGCTGGTACAGGCGCTTTATAAAGAATTTTTCGTCTTTAGTTTCGCCTATTAATGACCTCATTAAAAGTAAGAAAAAAGGTCAAACTGTAAACTGGAGTGCGGAAGCAGAAAATTCATTTGTGCTAATCAAGCAAGCATTAGTTTCTGCACCTCTTCTTTCGCAGCCAGACTACTCGGCACCCTTTATCGTTGAGTGTGACGCAAGCAACACTGGGTTAGGAGCTGTGTTGATTCAGAATGTAAACGGAGAAGAGCGTGTAATTTCGTACGCAAGCAAAACCCTGAGCCGTACTGAGCGCAATTATTCCACCACTGAAAGAGAGTGTTTAGCGGTTATTTTGCAATTGAGAAATTTCGTCCGTGGGTAGAAGGAGTTCGATTCACCGTTGTCACCGATCATTTTTCGTTACTTTGGTTGAGTAATCTTCAGAATCCAACTGGAAAACTCGCCAGATGGTCAGTTCGATTAAGGCAACACTCATTTGATTTGGTGCATAGAAAAGGAAAGTTCAATATAGTTCCAGATTGTCTTAGTCGTGGTGTTCCTTTAGAAAATCCAGAAGTTAACTTAGTAGAGATTAAACTTGATGCAGTAGACTTGTGGTATGAGTCTTTGAGAAAGAAAATTTTGTTGTCACCGAAAAGCTACCCACAATGGAAAGTAGAAGATGGGTTTATTTATAAGTTTATACCTTCCTTATTACCGCATTCGGCGAATGTTGTAGAGTGGAAATATTTGGTGCCAAAGTCTCAGCGCGTAGATGTCATTAAATCATGTCATGACCCCCCCTCCAGCAGGACATTTTGGTTCCTTAAAAACTTTGTCTCGAGTCCAAGAATTGTATTATTGGCCAAAGATGATCTTTGACGTACGTAAATTTTGTAGGAAATGTTTGATTTGTGGTGCTCAAAAAACCACCCAATAGAGGTCCCCTTGGAATGATGGGAAAGGAGAAAGAAGTTGGACTACCATTCCAAACCATTGCATTAGATTTGATGGGTCCGTTTCCTCGTTCCAAACGCGGACATAAATGGCTCTTAGTTGTTGGTGATTGGTTCTCGAAGTATTCGATTTTGCAACCTTTACGTAGTGCTACCGCACATTTGATCGAGAAGTTTTTGGAAGAAAAGGTATTTCTTGTCTACGGAGTACCACAATTTGTTATTTGTGATAATGGTCCACAATTAGTTGGACGTATTTTTAAAGCTTTGTGTGCAAGGTACGAAATTCAAAAATTTGGTATAACGCTGTTTATGCTCCCCAATGCAATTTTGTGGAAAGAATCAATAAGACAGTTGGTACAGCAATCCGTACATACGTAGAAGAACATGATACGTGGGATGTTGAGATATCAAAGATCCAATACGCGATCAACTCAGCAAAACATGAGTCCACCAACTATTCACCAAATTTTTAGTTTTTGGTCGTCAGGTACCTTTAAGTGGAAAAGCTTATAAGGATAATTTTATACCTGGTGAGGATGTTGATGTCGTCTCCAGTAGTAGACCTTCTTATGTTTTGGATCGTCAACTTTTGTTTGATATTTTTGGAAGTGTCCGTGAAAATTTGCATGTAGCTTATCAACGTTCGTGTAAACGCTACAATCTTCGGAGAAGAGACATTTCATTCCGAGTCGGAGAGTATGTTTGGAGAACTAATAAGGTCCTCTCGAGTGCTAGTGATAAATTTTCCGCTAAGTTAGCTCCTAAGTTCGTTATGAGTAAAATTCGGAAAAACATTCCAGTTTAGTATATGAGTTAGAAAACGAAGATGGAACAAGAGCAGGAAATGGCACATAAAGGACTTGAAACCAATTGGAGTATCAGATCCAAATGAAAATGATGATTTTGACGATTAATTCCGGTCCGGTCATCTCTTTGATATTAAGTAATGACGTAGTGGTCTGTTTTGTTTTGTTCCAATTCTTGATCTAGTGTCGGTCCACTAATATTGAGTATTTTGTTTGAGGAGTGAAATAAGTGGTTTGAGATTTTGTAAGTTTTGTAAGTTGAGGTGTGCCTTGGTGCACGCTGGTCGTTTTGCTCGCGCGTTGCTCGGAGATGTGTTTGGAGGATGTCTTTGACAGATATCCTTACAATGTAGAAGTAGGTGGGCTATTTAACTATTGGTCCTGATTTCTACATGTCAAGGTGGAAGAATGAATTGTTCTTTCCTTGTTCCTTTTGACCGTTAGAAGTTCTTAGATTTGATAAGGTCAAAGTTGACTTGGTGATTTTCACCGTTTGGTCCATCACTAATGAGATCAGTTGTTCGTTAGCAATTAGTGATAGGATGATCAGTAGGGTGTAGGATTCTACAACCCTAACTGGGTTATTTTGGGTTTGAAATTTGATGAGTAACCTGATGGTCAGGTTACCTTTGTTTTGATTATCTCTTTGTAATAAAGTGATAATATTTTGTATTTGAATTTGTTAAGTAACCGTATGGTCAGGTTACCTTTGTTTTGATTATCTCTTTGTAATAAAGTGATAATATTTTGTATTTGAATTTGTTAAGTAACCGTATGGTCGGGTTACCTTCGTTTTGATTATCTCTTTGTAATAAAGTGATAATACTTTGTATTTGAATTTGATAAGTAACCTTTGATTAGGTCACTTTTGTTTTGGTTATCACCTTGTGATGATGCTTAAATTTAGACCTATTAGTAGGGTATTTCTTTTGATTCTCACCTTATAGTGATGATATTTTGAATGGTAATGCTGTTCTGATGAGGAAGCATTCCTGTTTTTTGTAAATAGAGCTAAATGAGCTCCTGGAAGTGAAGTTTTTTGAAATTAGAAGTAAATTGTAAGTGTTTGATTTTAGGTCAGAAATATTAGCCTTATTAGAAGTAGGAATCTCAAGTCAAGAAATTTTGTAAATTTAAATTCTTTTGTCCCGTGGAGTGTTTGACTTTCTAATTTGACCCCCTCCCAATTTTGATTATTACCGATTGTGACTCCCCGATTTTGTCTCCCGATGGACGTCAGGTACACGTAGTTACCAACACACTCTCAATTATAAATGAAGGTCCCCCATTTGAGTAAATTTATAAAATTGCATAGTTGGTTAGGAAGATAGGAAAGGCTAGTATTGTTGTAAAAAAAATTTTTTGTATTAGTTATATTTGAAGTTTTTAAGAAAAATTTTTTCTTTTAGGAAAGAGGTAGTGTAACAATTTTATTTTTGCAGTAGGAGAATCCATTCATTAAACGTACAATGAATAGTAAAATACCTTTATTAATTAAAATAAATATTCAAGTAACAATCAAACTTTTATAGTATTATAATATCAAGGATTATTAGTCGAGTTGTTTCCGAGTTCGGTGTAATTTCACAGCCACTGGCGCGCGCGTGAGAGGTTCGAGAACTAAAATCCGGAACCTCCACCATACAAGAAAGCAGCGAGCGCACTCGTCGATAGTTAAAAGTAGCGTCAAGATGCATTCTAAGAGAATGGCGAGTGACCTCCGAGTCGCTCTATGTTTGTGAAACACTTCCTGAGTAACGGTTAGTACCTAATCCACATTTTGTATATTCGTTGTCATATTAGCTAATTTACAAAATTTATTTAGCGCAACGACCCATTTGAACTCGCAACGACCCATTTGAACTCGCAACGACCTATTTGAACTCGCAACGACACATTTGAAATCCCAACGAGAAATTAGAAAACTGCATGGATAACGTATATATCGCACACCACGTCGAAAATCGCAACTGTAAAATTTGAGACAACATGATCCCTTTGAAGTTACAATTTAGAAAGCTTAATTTGTTGGCTACGCAATGAAAAATTATTTTAGTAAATAAATTTAGACAACGGAAGATTACGTTACAAAGTAATGCTGCCGTGATCCAAGTAAGGAACCCGCTTTGCTCCTACACCTGTGTTAAAGCATGGAAAGCAAGTATAATTAGTTGCTGTTCCCGCGCTGTGAGGTAATTTCCATTACATCAAGGGACAACTGCTGCTCTTGGGTTCGTAATAGAATTAAGATTTCCTGAGTACTTTCCTTCTGAAAGTACATTATTTCATTTTGTTTGTTAGACGTACAAAATTGTTATTCAGTTTACCTGTAAATAAGCTGGTTTTCCCAGTATTAAATTTGCTTTCACTTAGCTTCGTAAATACGTGATCACACGTGGCTTCAACGTAATTTAACAGCTGCTATTACATCACCTGTTTGTTTGTTCACTATTGTCAACAATTGCCCAATAGCTAACACATGTTTAGCATTTTAGTACAACCACTATTGATAACATTAGAGAATATCTTGGTGATTATTTTGACTTCAAACTAAATTTAAGTTTGTTAACCTAAGAGAAAATTTCGTATATTCATTTGTAAATGACTCACACAGATCTGATTGGGTTATAAAGAAACTCTAGCATTTTTAGTTACATAGAATTATAAAATATTTGAGTAAGGATTAGTTGATAACCTTTACTACCAGTTTTGCAAGTACTTCAAATTTTATTTTTATTTAATTACAATGATACTTTATTTACTGAAACCAAGAAAATTCTTATTAGTAAATTAATATTCTTCATTTAAAGTTTTTTATTCTGATCTAGTCTGATCAGACTTGGTAAACAAAAGCAATAAGAACTAAAATTTTATGATCCCATTATGCAGAAAATATTCTCTATACTTTTAGGTATACTTGAGGGACGCAAATAGTGTTCCCATTTTTATGTGACTTAATTATTATTCTTTCTTACAGGAACAGCGTCTTATTCTGTTAAGACAAGTTTGTGTATCAACGAAGGCGATCTCTTTTTGGGTCTCCAAGTCCGCCCTTAAAAAATAGCTATGCCCCTAAAATAAATCAATTTGGACTTGGTGGCGCCTGTTTGTTTTTTGTTAAGTGTAACCTCCATAGATTTCGACTTACCCCCATTGCTCATAGCTCTACCCAAGGAATAGACCCCTAGTTACGTCGGAAGACTTTGTTTTGCTGACCCCCAACTTCTAGAGTCAGATGTATGTATTAAGAAGAGAGCATTAGTTAAGCTCAATTTAGGAAAGAATGTGACCGTTTGGGGTTAGCGATTAAGAAAATATAATACGTTTCAATATATATATATATATATATATGCATATATTGGCGCGACAAGGGGTCACGAAAAGTCATTGAAATTTAAATTCTGCAAATAAATCCTACCAAAGCATAAAAGAATACGAAAAAATTGAAATTTCCTTAAATTCATCTTTACGTCCTGTATAATACAGGCGTACTTATATTTATTAAAGTACCAAGTAAAAATTTATTTGCTAGTGTGTAAGTAATCACCCTATATGATATAAGCGTATTGTAAATAAATAGCAAATAACGTAAGCTTTAAGTGTAAAAATAGTTAATTTAAAATACCTTAGAAGCGCATTCAATGCGATCACAAATCGATCATTTTAAGATAACTACAAAGTCAATTATTATCACTTATTAATAAACATTTGTATAGCATCAAAACATTGTAAATAAAAACATGTTCTTGAAAGTTCGAGAGGAATTGAGAAGAAATACGTAAACTTTATTGAATTTGTTAACCAATAAACGTTTATTCTAGGAAGCGACCCTATATTGAAAAATCCCGTAAAATCTATGGAATAACTAATAAAAATTATTTATTATCTGTTGCAATTACTGGAATAGTATGCGACGCCACAAGAAACTTGCATGTTAAACAAAGACGAGCAACGCGCGTCATTAATATTTGGGACGAGATAGCGAGGTAATAAACTTAATAGTTTTGAACACTAATAAGAATTTACCAAAAAAATACGTAAGTTGGCCTTTTTTTATTTAGAATCGAATTGTGCAAATACTTATATTATAGAAATAGGTAATTTTGTATATATAATGAAGCCTTTTTAAATAAAGTCATTCATAAATTCGATCGCTAAATGTCACTTTGGTTTAAGTCGGGAGCTGTTGCTTTGCAAAGATCATATTTGAAGTATGCTGTAAGCATACTGTAATTTAATAATTACGATGATATAATGAATAAAGAAGTAAAGACGTTATAAACGTAACCTGATTTAAAAAAATGGAAACTATTAAACTTAATTATATACAACGAAGATGAGAAGTGCTTTGATATAAAAAGCTATTAAAAAATTATTTTGGATAATGAGACGCAGTATGCTCATTGGTTGCTAAATGGAGATTTTATGCATCATCTGGTAAACTGATTTGGACATCAATTTAAAATAAGAAAATATTTAATTACGAGTTGGATAAAAAAGCGCTTCGTGGATTTTTGCAAGTATTAATTGTTAGTAACTGATAGTTGAGCGTTTGTCATTTAAATCTAAACTAGAATAAGTGTTGATCGTATAATATTTTATTTTGGTAAGGATTTTTAACAGGAAAGTGTGTTTGTAGTTCAAAAAACTCTGACCTATTAATAGATTATCTCTCAAGGATTTTTTGGCCAAAGAAACCTTACAAGCGTGGAAATGAACAAAGACAATTATAATACCCATACGAAAAAGAATTTAGTTCTGTAGATTTAAGATAAGGTAAGGAACATTTTTATAGTTAAATAAATAAGTATTTGTTGGAAATATTTTGTTGTTTGAAAAAAATGATGTTGTAAATGCTTTTGTAAGAGAGAAAATATTTCATACTGTATAAATGCTTTGTGGTATTTGTGTGTTTGATTTCATTTTTAAAATCTCACATTTCCATTGAGCTAGCCAGGCAAAGTTAGAATGGAAGGTAAGTAATTAATTTCAAACTTTACAATTTGCTGTATCTGTATCACAGTACCCTTTTAGCGGCGGATCGAAGTGAGCCGTTATCACAGCACTCTTTTGGTGACGCTCTCAACGCGGCGTTGTCACTGCACTCTTTCAGCGGCGACTCAACGTGCGGCCATTTTTATATTATTTTTTGACGCACCCAACACGAGGCCTTACCACATCAATATATACTTTTGATCACCGCCTGAAACTATAGGAAGCACAAATAGAGATGTTATCACCGTCTTAACCACAAAAATGCTGACTTGAGAACAGCCGAATTGTATTAATGGGAAGGCAATAGAAAATATAAAATTACTATCCTACCGTGTCCTTTGCCTTTCCTGCCTAACTCAGCAAAAAATTTGTTCTAGATTTTATCAAAAGAAATGAAGCAAAAAATTTCAAGAAACGCCTATGAACAGCTTGCTATGCAATCAAAAACATTCTAAGAAGCTCTGGGAACATTAAAAACCAATAAAATCGATAAGAATTATTTATTATCTTTTGCATTACTACTGGATTAGTATACCACGCCACAATAACCTTTTGTCTTTGAGAAGGATGCAGCAGCGCACTCACTATTATAAATCAATTACGCCAGTCGACGCTATCGAGAAATTCCCAGAAAACTTGTATCGCATCATTACGGTGTACTATGTTTCATTCGTATCTCGCACAATCTGGAAAGAGTGACGTAGTCAAAATAAACTATATATAAACGGGGAATTTTATTAAAGAGATTCAGTTGGTTATCCGACTTGATTAAGTCGCGAAGATGTTGCGTTGACTAAAGTATGCAGTACGCATCTCGTATTTAATAATTACGATGTAACAGTGAATAAAAAAGTAATTTTTACACGTAACCAGCATAAATATGGAAGTTGTTAATTATAGTTATTTGATTGTGTAATATACAATGAAAGTGGAAAATCTTTTGAGATTAAAAAGCTGCTTTCAAATTTAATTAAATAATTGGAAGAAGAATGAACTTTTGGTAACTTATGTTTTAAATGAAGGCTTTAAATATGGAAAAGCAGATTTTAAACCTTAATTTAAAATAAAAGCGGAAGCTATTTAATACTGTTAATTACGAATCATATAAGTGCTTTGAGAATTTTTCAAGTATTACTTTTAGATTTTTTTTGTTTCTAACTGGTATCTGAACTTTTGTCATTTAATTTAGGGTAGAATAAGTCTTAATCATATAATATTTCTTTGTAAGGGTGTTTACCAGGAAAGATTGTAGTCAGGGTTCAAAATACTCTGACTTTTTAAATAGACAATCTGTCAAGGATTCTTTTGACCAAAACAAACCTTACAAGCGTGAGAATAAAAACCAGGTAAACTATCTACAAGAGAAAAGATTTTAGTTCTGTAAATTTTAACCTAGATAAGGTGAGCAACATTTTGATAATTAAGTAAATAGGTACTTATCAGGACTAATGTTACGTTGGAAAGAAACTATGCTGTAAATGTTCTACATTCTTGTGTATAGAAGAAAACACTTTTGACTATATAGATGCTTTTTAATATTGCTGTGTTTGATTTTATTTTGCAAATTTCATTATTTTCGTTGAGCTAGCCAGGCAAAGAAAAGTTAGAGAGGAAGGTAAGTCGGCATCTACAAGTTTTACAATTTGCTGTATCTGTATCTCTGCAACCTTTTACCGATTTCCTACGCCAGTCGTTGTCACAGCAATATTTATATATATGTATATATATATATATATATATATATATATATATATATGTATGTATGTATATATAAAAGTCCACCAAGATATAAAAGAATCTGCAAAAAATTAAAATTTTTGAAAATTCATGGTTACACCCTGTTATATACAAGCGTACTTTTTTCCAAGCGAAAACGCAAGTTCCATGTGTATAAATAATTACCCTGTGTAATAAAAGCGTATTGTAAATGCATAGCAATTAGTATGTGCACTAGCGGGAAACATTAATTTAAGCCGTACTCATAAATAATTACTTTAAGATAAATACAAAGCAATTTAATTGTACTTGTTAATTATCAATACAATGCGTTTCATTTGCTGTAAATGGCATAGAATAGTAGTTGCTAAAAAATTAAAGCTTTAATCTAAATAATATGTATTAAAAACACATTTTACCGTGAAACCAAATATTTTCTATATGAATGCACCTCATTTGCATTATAAAGCTTTAAATTGATCATATAAATTGACTTGTGTATTACATAAATTTATTTTAAATAAGAATTTTTTGATTTGTACGAAATTATGAAAGAAGTTTCTAGAGAATACGCCAATTGCCTATGAACGCATTAAACAAATAAACATTTATTCCAAGAACCAGCAGGAACGTTAAAACCGATAAAATTGATAAGAACTATTTATTACCTTTCGCAATTGCTGTAGGAGAGATGAGATAAGACACAATAACCTTGGTAGATAGAGTAGGGCGGACAACGCGCTTCACTATTATGAATCAGTCACTCGATAGATAATAATAAATTATTTTGAGAAGCCTTGCGTCATTACGGTGTCCAAACGGTATTAGTACATTCTAGGAGAGAGATAATTTTTGTATATAAACCGGATATTTGATAAAAATGAATCATTCATAAATTCCATGGCGGAAATGTTAATTTAAATAGATTGTTTTGAAGTATGCAATACGCATACCGTAATTAGTAATTACCATGTAACAGTGAATACAGAAGCTAGTTTTAAACGAAACCTGCGTATAAATATAGAAGTTATTAAATGTATTGAACATTGATAATTCTAAAAGATAAAAGCTATTTAAAAATTAACTTAAATAATTAAGCCGAAAATGTACATTGGTTCTTAAATGGAAATGTAAATAACATGAAAATCTTGTAAGATGATTTGGACAGTATTCTTTTTCTAAATATTGTTTGTAACTGATATGTGAGTGTTTGTTATTTTAGTTTAAAATAGAATAAGCCTTAATTACATAATATATTTTTTTTGTAAGTGTAATTACCTGGAAAGATTGTGATCAGAGTTTGAAACACTCTGACTTTTTTGTAGACTATCTGTTAAGGATTTTTTGGCCAGAACAAACTTTGCAAGCGTGGGAATCGAAGCCAGGTAAACTATCCATAAGAGAAGAGATTTAGTTCTGTAAATTTAATATGTGGTAAGAGACATTTTGGTAATTAAGAACTTACAATTTACTATTGAATGTGAAACCAACATGAAACTTAATTTCTTAGGTATGGCATTACACCAGAATAATGGAAAATTTCGAACTCAATTGTATACTAAACCCATATGGTCAGGTAGATACACTAATTATCTATCTCAACATCAAAATATGTAACAATGCCATATATACCTAATTTATCAGAAGCATTATCATATATGCTTAAAAAGCACACACCTATGATTGCTCACAAAAGTTTTAATCTCACGATATAATTATACAGTAAATTAAAGGATCCTACCCCCACACAATGAAAAGCTCAAACAATATACCAAATCCCATGCCAAACTGTTTACAAGTATGTATACATAGGGCAGAGCGAACAACATTCGGAAAAAAGATTGTATGGTCATAAGTACGACAAAAAAATCAAACTGCTCTATCCAAGCATGAAGCATCTACAAAACACAATTTTAATTTTATGCATACGAAAATCCTTCAAATAGAGCAAACCCGTAAATGACGAGACTGTCTAGAAATGATATGCATATTTAAAAATCCAAATACAATTAATAATAAAAAGAATATTAATAAACTAAGCAAAATTTACTATAATGTAATTAAATAAAATTAACTAATATAAAAAAAGATTATTAGGCTGATATACTGATTAATAAAACATAGACAAGGTTATATAACACATTGAATACTATACTTATTCGCAAAATTGTAGATTAATACGAAAACTACACATGTATGCATACAATATTAAGTCAAAGTGCTGTTTATCTTTAAATATAAGATCTAAATTGTACAGAGATTGGTTTTAAATAATTGACTAAAGAAAACCAGTCCTTGGTATAACGTATATACAAAATCAACCGTTTTAACATGTATTTATAGTAAAGTGTAAAAAATTTATAAATGTATATAACTAACCACAAATAATACAGCATATAATAAGTTTATGTAAGTGATCATCATCGTTCCAGGTAAATAATGTTTTATGTATAAACTCGTGTAACAAAAATATATATATATATATATATATATATATTTAGTAACCATTGAAAAACCTGATATATGGTCGAAACGGTTGGATAGACTGAATAGTCAGAAATACAAAATCAAAAAGTAAAGTTTCTTTTATTTATGCTTTGTCATCAGAGACTTATAATCCCAAGAAAACAAATCGAATATATGTGTGTATATATATATATTTATATATATATACATATATATATATATATATATATATATATATATATATTGTGATATTTGGTGCGCTAAAAGGGTGTTATTTTTCGTTTTGAACGTGACTCTTTTGAATTCAGCATATGAAAAAACATCAAACAACTTTAGAAACTTTTTTTAAAGTGAATAGTTAAAAATTTAATTTTTTTCAGAAATTTCAAGAAGGTAAAATATATTTTTTATAATCCTTCAGATAAATACTTAAGAAATATGGTTCATGACATAAGAAACATCTCCGATATAATACGACGTTTTAAATTTAATATTTTAAAACACAAAATTTAACCCTTTTATTTAATAATAGTAAAGTTGGTATTTATATTTTATAAAAAGTTTTCGAACGAGTTTCGAACAGTTTATTTTTCCTTGTATCAAAGTAAAGGGCAAATAGGAAATGAACAAACAACAATTATTAGAGGTAGTTTTAGTTCCCGACGTCAACTAGTTGTATAAAAGAAAGATTTATAATTTCGGAAAGGAACGTAAAACTTGATACTAAGAGTAGGTATATACAGCAATTGCTTGATAAACAACCAACATTGTAAATAAGGTAACAGAAAAAGTTGATTCGAGTGCATATGTAAGAACGAGATGGAGACAACGCATGTTGGATAGAGGAGTATTTTAGACGTTGGTTTTGGTCGACTTGGGGTGTATACCAAGGTTGTTAGAGTATTGATTTTTCAAATGCTAGGAAGCAATGGTGCACGTGTTTATGTTGTTCGTTTCAAACTGGTTTTACGGAGAAACGTTTTTAAAAATATAAACGATCTTAGTGTAGGTTCAACTAATGCGTTTTGATTAAGGATAAACATGGAGAATTTGTGTACGTATGGTGTGTGTTTGTAAGACATTTTCGGAAAGGGAAGAGCTTGGCCTTGTAAATATCGTAATTATAGGAATTGAAATAATTTAGCAAGACAATCATCAGAGAATTTCAACAGGTTTTAGGGTGGAGAACATGTATAAAGTCAGCGTGAAATTGATTTTAAACTTTCTTACGATTCTATTACGTCTCTTACGATGTCTTACGACGAAGCTTACGAATCTCTTAGATTGTCTTTGATGCTCGGATGATTTTGTAATCTTTTGAATTTTGAACTAACAATAAATGTTTAAAGTAGAAACAGTTTGATTTTATCTGCACATACTGTGTAATTATGTAATTAGTTTTGAAACAATTAAATGTCGGCGTTTACCAGTTTTGGTTTACTACCACAAATTATAGTCCTCGTAGCAGAAATTTGATGCACGGCAGAAGTTTGGGTGTACTGTCAAATGGTAGAAGATAGAGAATTCCTTGGTAATTTTTGGCTACAGCTTGCAATTTAGAGAAGGCAATCTAGATTTGGGGTTGTTCCTGCATGCAGCAGTCACGGGGAGAATGGTTGCATGTTCCGTATATGATTCTCAGGTAGCTGTACTATATCGTTGTACGATGTAAATATGTAATTAATAACTATGTGGTGAGGGAGTATGATTTTATGTTAACTAGAAGGACAAAAAACAGAAGAGTTTTTTTATTGGATATTTTAATTGGGGTTATTTCATGTATGAATTTATGTGTAGGTTTAAGAATAATTTATGGTTTATGGTATATGAAGTATTTAATATTATGTACGAGGCAAGAGGGTCTGTTTAAAATATTTGTGTGCAGAAGTTTGCACTAAAGATCCAGGTTCTACTATGAGCTCGTGAAACAGAAATAGAGTAAGAAATATGTGTTGAAGCCCTATTACTTTCTTTCAATTAATACAATAAATTATCAGTGTAAGTATTGATCTTGGAATGTTACGGTGGTGACAATTTTTTTGACAATTATAAAAGTCTATAAACTTAGTTATAAAATGCACTGCACCATTTATTTAAATAAACAATTAATTTTTCCAATATTAATAAATGTACAGATTAGTATAATATAGCCCAATCACGAGACGTATATTAGTTAAGCTTAGGCTCTATTCATAACGTTAGTTGTCTAAATAACGTTCCAAATGTCAGACGATTCTTGTGCCTAATGCGCATTCTGTCTACTTAGGTCAATCAAGCTCGAGCTTTCACTCTCGTGACACGCACCATGGCTCAGAATTTAGTTCGAACGAGTGACTTGCGAATCGCCATAGGCATGGCAACGAGATCAGGTGCAGAAAGCACTTGACTTTTGTTCTGTTTCTAATAATGGTAAGCAAATTAAATTATTATTATGTTAGACTAAATGATTTTATGATAGCACTCACTGTTTGATCGATAATAATCTTACTGATTTATTAATAATGATCTCACTGATTGATCAATAATAATCTCACTAGTTTGCCAATTTTAATATCAATGGTTTACCAATTTTTAATCACAATAAATTATCAAGTTTTAATTTCATTAACAAAAATGTGATATATATTAATTCTGCACATTCACAGTTGATAAGCTTGCGAATTTATAAGTTCAAATATCGTGTTTAATTTCTCAATTTACCGTTAAATAATCTCGCTTTAACATAAGTTAAAGAAACGTCAAAAATAATGTACTTTAGATAGCCCGTTCTAGGGATTAGTTTTGTTTTGATTTGCTTCAATGAATTGCACAAGTTGGTGTCAATGGTTCTCAGTAAGTATTCAGTATAATACGCAATAATATGTGGAAAGTTCGCTGACGTCACTTATTTGTCGAAGGATTGTAGGCCAACACATGTGATTTCGACAAGGTATTTGTTTCAATAAAGTTCAAAGTACCAGTTTGCAAGGTGAGCGTTTTTCTTTCAACTTGATCAAACAACTGTTCGTATAACTTCACAGCGAGGCGAATAATTGAAAATAACATTGTAGCATTTTACGACTTTTGTTTTACAAAGTAAGTATGAAAACTTTTGTTGTTTGGAATTTACTATAGTATGAATTATGGGTTGTATTTGATACTACTGCAGATAATTAAGATTACGAATCTCTTTATTTAATTCTAAAAGGTATTCCTTTTAAATTCAGTGACACATCAAGTAATTATGAGAACTAATTTCAATTGTCTTTGAATATTTAACATATATTTGTAAACCAAGGTATCAGATCTGTGTATTTTAGGTAATTAATTTAAAAAGCCTGACAGACATGTCTAATACATTATTAATATTTTGCTTCCTAGTAAAAACAATCATTATTTTTATATTTAAAAGTCTGCGTTTAAAAGATTAGACCAATTATTGATGTATATTTTGTATATAAAATTTTTTCACAAAGAGAGCTAAATTTAATTAAAAACTTATCATATAATTTAATTGAACAACTGTTTTATTTTGGACAACTGAGGCCAAAGGTAGGGTTATTTGAGTTAAAAGATAAAAGCACATATACATCCTTTTATAAAAGTAAAGTTTTTAGCTGTGACTTGATAAAGAAGCACTAAACAGCACTTTTAATAGCTTTAATATTTAAATTTTCTTTATAATAATGTTTAAATTATTGGTTCTGATAGCTACATCCTTTTTTATGGTATAAGGTAGCAAGAGTGCATCTCTTGCGTCCTTTGTTATTATATTAACAAAACTTTTTTTTATAGCTCCTGCTTTAGCAGTAAAGACAATTTTCCCTCTAAGGACTTTCAAGTTCCCCTGAGGGCAAACCCGTGTTTAAAAAATCTAGGTTTTGGTGGCGCCCCTCTGCACCCTTATTTTGTATTTTAGAGTCAGTCAAATGATTAATGTTTTTTGTTGAAAAACCCACGACAACTCCTCATAAGCTCTACCCGAGAAATAGACGCCTAGCTTAGTCGGAAGACTGTCGATTACCTTCCATCATAAGGGAATCGAATAAATTAAGTATATAATAATTAAATGATTCAGATAAATGTATTATACGGTTAAGGGAGTATTTACATAAGGGAATATATATAACTTGTAAATGAGGTGTGAAAGAGAAGATTAATTTGATTTTGGCTTGTATATTAATATCAGTTGAATGTAAATAAACGTTGTCTATTTACCGTAGCAGGAGTTTTCGTGTTGATGGTTAATTTTCAGGACACTGAGCAAAGCAGCCGTGTCAAATTTTTTAAGCACTAGTAATATTATAGAAAGAGATCGTAGCATTTAAATAGGCATTACAACGAAGGAGTGTGAAGTCGTAGCAATTAAATGACGCCCAGAACGTGGAACGCCAGAGAGTGAGGTTGTAGCAATAGAATATATATATATATATATATATATATATATATATATATTGTGACGTTATTATCGTGGCAGCCACGTTGGTTCGTCAGATTTATGCTACGTTGGCTCGTGGCCGTACATAACACAAAGAAAGGACCGGGCTCAATTGGAGAGTAGGGGGGGTTGTAGAAAGCAGACCAACCTATAAGGGACGCGGCTGTAAGGAATTAGTAACAGTACCTGCAATAGAAAAATTAGAATAGTAAACCTGAAAAAAAAACAAATTAGTCCTGCAAACCTGAAACAAAGAAAAAGCATAGCATACGGATCAAGTATAAATTGTTCAGTACTTTGTAGAAAAAAAAACTGTTGGGATAATCTATATAATATAACAAAGTTAAAAGCAATATAACAAATCTTTAGTACAAAGTGAGGTAATATTGGGGAGTAGCAGAAACGTTTCCTCACACACCAATTAGACATAAAGCAGACAAAATTTTAACAAAATATAAATAGTTAAACACAATTAATATGAGTAGTCCAGTAGTATTGATTTTTCTTTTTTTTCTTTTATTTAAAATAGCATGCAAGTCTATGGTAAAAGGTATCAGAACGCCAACGGTATGGCAAAGCAACGGACAGGTATTTAAAGTAAAAACAAGTAGGAAATAGTTCAACTTACAAACAGTCCTTCAGCAACGCTTCCTCGCAATTGAATGTGGGATTCCCGATGTCTTGCACTAACGAAGCACTGCACCCTTGACTGTGAGGGTGTGGATGGAATTTCTCACGCTTTACACTAATCACGCCTACGTATTTCACTGGTGTTAGCAGCAGACATTATCCTGCTGGTGGAACTACGTAACATCGATAAATCTCTTGTTACCTCTATTTCCTGAGACAATCATTTTGAAAGATTTTGTAACACAAATTGTAAAGAAAAATAGTAATAAAAATTTAGAGTCACGGGCTTTCAAGGCACGACGTAATGCATTAAACTAACAGTAACGTGAAGCGTTTTATTTGCTACCTATGGTAACAAAGGAAAAGCTAATACTTTTATATAACCAAATTCGCGCAAACAAAGATCTATTTTAGATTCGTTGGGGTTAGAAAATTCAGGAGCTACAGTACCAACTGTCTTTACAAGTGAATGAGATACCTGTTCATAAGAAGCAACCTCTTTTTTTTCTCTACTAAACCTGCTACAACTGTATCACCATTTTTAGAAACACTCAAGTTTTAAAACTGTGTTTGAATAAACCAAAGTATGCACTACTCTGATAAGAAAAGGAGGCCACGAAAACTAGATCGCACACAGTTCAAATATAGCAAGACAAATCCACAAAAAAACACGATTAGTAAAGCGACGGTATCACTAAATCAATCTCCCGTAAAAACAACCACATGCGGTCGGGTTTTCCAAGTTCTACGACTTTTATTTCTAACAGAAAAGCAACAAAAACAATTTGTCGTGCAACGCGTAATCACTAAGTCAATGTTCCGTAAACCTTTTATTTTACAAGAAAAACAACTAAAGACACAATCAGCAAAGCAACGCGTATCACTCAAAGTACTTAATATACCGGAACCAAGAACAAAAACCGACTACGCATCTGTTCATAACAACTCGTTGTTATTACAACCGCACTTCTTGTCAATGCAACACGTTACATATAAAAGCATACCTCTTTCAAAGGTAATCAGAACTACACTTCTTACCTGTTTATATTTAGACTCGTATATCCACATAAGGAACAACATTTATACGAATAGCAATTTATCATTAATTCCAAGCGGTTTGTAATTTTCACTAAGTTGGAAAACAATTTACGAACAATTCTATTTAAAATTCATTCATTGCAATGTATTCATTAATGAAAACCAATCCTCAATTAAACCATCTTTTAAAAGTAATACCCGCGAGTTAAATTGCATACAATATAGAACTAGTAGTTGCAGAAATGTAATTACGAATTGGGAAAAAGGCGTAAAAAGGTTGGGCTGTAAAAATGCCCGTTACAATATATATATATATATATATATATATATATATATATATATATATATATATTAGTAGTTTTGTATATAAATTAGTTTCCATGTGCTCGGTGGATTATCGTAATGTTTTTGACACAGCTTCTGCATATGAAATAAGCCATATCGTGCAAAATATCGTTAACATAGTATGTCTAAAATTATGCGCATTACTTAGAAATTGCACGTGTTAAAGTTAATTACAGTTTAAAGAACATATATTAACTAATTGAATACAAGGTAATTTTTTTTTTTGTTTCAGAAGTTTCCTAAAAACTTATGCTACAATGGTATAACTTGCCCTATTAACTCTTCTGTCTACTTCTGCACCTGCTACCCTGGATTTACTGGCGCAACTTGCCAAGGTAAGCAATAATGACGTACCTCGCAAATGTCGAAATATTACTACAAATAGTTTTCTTTAAAGCGACGATAGCAGTATATTATTACTGTTATAGCTGCGCACGTTATATTGGTTTCAATTTTTGAAATATTTTTGTGGATAAAGAGTAGTAAGTAATTTGTAAGTATTTGTAAGCCCCAAATTGAAATTTGTAAGTCAACCTTTAACTAGTTACTTAGCAATATATTTTGGGAGCTAACTTTACGTAATACTGATTATCCTTAAGGCCTCCTGTTATTCATACATTTCTTAACTAAAAATTAATAAGCTGCTGTAGGTATATGTAAGTTCAAAATTCGGATCAGTAAGTCACTCCTGCCAGAATTTTTCGGTATCCTATTTTTGTTAGTAATGCCGTTCGATATCAAGATTTTTTGTATGTGTCTCGGAGTATCATTAATTTTTAGAAGCTAATTTCCACTAGCTGCCTTACTTCAAATTTTAGATATACATTGGTGATAAAAATTAATAAGTAATTTCTGTGTACTTGTGAGTCTATAATTAGAACTTTCAAGACAATTTAAAGCAGTTACTGAACCATATTTTTTGCTGGCTAACTTTTCGGAATACTGATCATTCCCGTAGCTTACTATTATTCACTTTTTTCTAGAACTAAAAGTTAGTAAGTTGCATGTGGGTATTTGTTAATCCTGTTACGATATTCCGTGCAGACAAGAATGGAAAGTAAATTAAGCAAAGAAAATCGCTCGCACCGAATACCGCAACAAAACGAAGGGATGCCAAAGAATTAATGCCGTACTAGCTGATTTCAACGTTGGAAAGTGGGGTAGGTCTCACAGAAAAGAAAAAAACTCTAGGGGCAAGTTTATTTTCTAAACCTTTGATAAAAAAATGTTACAAAAAGAAAAACCAACCCACGACGAAAACAATACTTATCTAATGTTTCCTGCAGGATTTACACAGTACAAAATTTTTTGCAAAAATAACTCATATTTTTCATAGTCACCTCAAACTAGTTTTTAATTTAGTTTTAGTATTCACATAAATAAATAGATAAATAAATAATATATATATATATATATATATATATATATATATTATAAAACTCTACTTTACTGACCAGGAATCAATGTTTAATATAAAGATGAAATTAATTTATTGGGATATTTTTGGTCATAAATAAAACAACTGTCAAATAATCTTTCGTTTTTAACTTGACGTTTCGATCATTATTCAGATCTTAATCATAAGCTAAAAGTTAGGTAATTAGAAACTAAATAATACATATATCAAAACTTACATAAAACTTGATTATTCTTAAATTTAAGGCTAGTATAAACTAATTTTGAATGACATAAGCAAAACTTGAGTGACAGAATTAAAATTGTTTTTTGTATGCAATTTTGATGTTACAAAAACCAAGTTAAGTTAAATAATTTTTGGATATAAATACGATAAAAATGAAAAGAATGTATAAATATTGTTCATTAAATAACAGCACTACAATTAATGTTTATATAAATCGGAGTAAACAACACTTAAGTTATTTAGGTCCTGTTTGTTGTTGATGCACTTTTTTTCTTTTTGTATATGAAATGATTCGAGTAATAAGCGTTTTATTATTATTATTATTATTATATTATATTATTATAAGTTGTTTTATTTATGACCAAAAATATCCCAATAAATTAATTTCATCTTTATATTAAATATATATATATATATATATATATATATATATATACATATATAAAAAGTAAGATGTATCTGTAAACAAACTCTTATGAAAATAATAAGAGCCATTGACAAATACAAATCGGGCTGGTAGTTCCCATAGTAACCATCTATACAAGAGACGATATAGGTTCTTGAGAACTATTCCACTCTGATGAGGCTAACTAGCCAAACCATTGGTCAGTGGATGTTCCTCCATGAAGTAATAAAGCTTATGTTTTGTTATATGGCTATATAACTACCCGACTTTGTATTTGTCTAATGGCTCATATTACTTGTCATAGAGTTTGTTATACAGTAATAAATCTTACTTTTTATAAATTATATACTTATATGCCTATTGTTTTATATATCATATATTGTATTTTTAACTGTGATAATGGGGTCGTTTAAGGGTGTATTTTATAGCAATGGTCATGTAGTATACCAGAAATCACAATAGTGAAGCAGAAAACTGCATATTATTTAGGTAGATAAATATGAGTAATTGCTGGATAGGTTTGTAAATAGTAAGCAGTTAACACTCTGTATATAGAGTATAAGTAGTTTTAAGCGACGCAAATAGACACAATCTTAGGAGCAATAAGACGCATTAGGTAGCATAGAAATTAAGTAATTCATGCATTAGGTGAAAAAAAAAATTTAACACCCTGTATATAGAGCTTTAGTAATTTTAAGCAAGGTAAACAACTATATTTTTCAGTAGAAACACGCATTAAAAAGAATTCTAATCAGTTATGATAATACGGAGATAAGAAATAAAACTTAAGAAAGCGTAGTGTAAGTTTTCCATGTAGTCCAACTTTCGCCTTTTTGCACCAATTTCCTTTAATTCTAGCTGTATTTTTCTTCCACTTACAGCGTATGGCGTGCGTAATGGAACAATTTCCTTTAGCGTAAACGGATAGAGTTTTCTGCCAGTATTTACGCGTTGTCGTACAACCTCTGGACGAATGTTAAGCGTATCTATCAACCCCAATTTCGAAATGATTATTTCTTTTGGAATTGTAGAATATGGTGTTGCAGATTGTGTAAAATATGTACTACCTGCTTTAATGTAGCACTTGTGTAAGATTTTTATTTCATTTTGGCTATCTTGCTCCTATACTATCTCTAAATAATTTACAGGTAAATAGTTAGAACTAAAAGCCGAAAGCACATACTTTATCAATTTTTCCCTTTCTTCTGGTTTCTCGGACAACTTAATTTGCAAGACAAGTCAATTTCTTTATATTGCTATTCCCCCAATACACGTACTGTAATAGGTTATTATACACTAAACATCAGCTATTTTGTAGATTGTCCGATAGCTTACTCCACATTTTGGCAAGTGGTACCAAGTACATTGGCGTCTTTAGGAAGCATAACTTACTATCTTGCAATAAGGTTAAACAGTCTTTTAAGGGGTTATACCCTGTTCCGCACTGCTATAGTTTTCAATTGTACAATTGTATATTGTCGCTTCCAATCGCGTAATACCATGCTCTTTGGCCAAAGTAGACGCGAACGTTTCTCTTAAACGTACATCTGGACAACGTATAAAATCTAGTATATGATTTCCGAATTGTTTATTAACACCAGGACTTGTTATCTGACACACAAACTTGTTGTATATCTTAATTCTTGCATTGATTGTTAGGCATGTTAAACAATCAATTCCCACAGTTTTATCGTTGTCAACTATAATATTGCAGTTTTCTTTGTATTTGCCCTTGTAGCAAAAGTTATGGTGTGTAGTTAAATAATTACACATCTCGATTTTGCTAAATATGCTAGCAAAATCTTGGGTTACATCCATATCAAAAAGATAGTAATAATCCTTTTTGAGTCTGTCTAATATATCTGGTAGCTCTTTCAATAAAGTTTCCAACTTAACATCTGCTAGTTCCACTTTGTACGGAACACATATAGGACTTCGGAATTTTTTATTAATGCATTCGAGGCTTTCTTTTTCGATAATTTCTTTTACTCCCTGGCCCATCTTGTCAGTGCTTTCCAGAGAAAACGGAAGCTTAGATTAAACACCATGCCTAGCGGAAACAAATCGGTCGAACTTTCCTCGTAGATAGCTGTTAAATGCGCCACAAATTTTTTTTTAAGATAAACATCCTTTTGTTTGCAGATGTTTGCTCGGCGTCAGAAAGGTTGCAAATTTTAACCAACATTATATTGTCACAAAATGGTTCTGTAATTGGTGAGTGTAGTCCACCAGTCGGCATCTGTTCGCCTTCGACATAACAAATATTACCGATATCTGTCACTAGATTATTGTTGCACATATTTTCTGTCAACAGCCACCATCCAAATCGCTCATTTGCTGGTTTTACTTTATTCCCAAGAAGTCGAGGGACGTTAATCATCTTGGAGACGCTCATGTTTACTGTTCTAGCTACTGTTAAATACTAAATTGAATACGAAAATTGCCCTTATGTACCCTACAGAGTGAGGGCGCATATTGCTGAAGATACCCGAATATGTTGGACACCGCCATATCACTTGCATTCTCTTGTTTAGCTGCAGTTTTGTTATCCCCCGAGGTCGGATTTAATCCGACCTAGGTCGGACTGGGCAGGGGTGTACAAACATTATGGTAGGTCAGTAAACAGTATTAAAATAACTATTAATTCGCTTGCATTCAGCGTACTTTCCTTCTGTAATTAATGTATTTGTTTGGAGAAGAAATACGCTTTAAAAGGAGTTATACACTGCTTTCACATGTAATTTGGGTAATCCATAATCGTCAAGAAAATAGTTCGGATACGGATTGTATTTTCCCAGTACCTATTTAGCATTAATTACATAATTATGTTATGACGTGTTTAGAAAATTAAAAATGTAAATCCAGAAAATTCATAAAGTTTTTACTGTTTAAAATTTTAAAAGTCGTGGTTTTGAATATTCTAAAAACTGTACATTACTGTTTGAAAATGGTTTTAAATAATAAACACTTATGACTTATAAGGGTTTATTTCTAAAATCCCACGGTTTTAAATTTTTAGGAATGGTTGGTTAAAGCATATGTCACAGATGAGCAAAAGATTAGAGGTTTGGGTCTTTAAAGGTGTAACTTTTTAATAGGTGGTCAGATTTTAAATCTATTTGCATATTTGGATTCTGCGTAAAATTCTAGACTAATTTGAAGTGTCCCATGGCTAAAAAATTTATAAGGACGGTCAGAAATCGCTAGTGGTAAAAAGTCTTAAAAAGAAAGTAGCTCTCTGAGGGATGACGCTATCCAAACAATTCCTAGAAATTCAGGTAGCTGAAAAAATCTAATATTAATTGATACCAAACATGGTATATTTATCTCGTGGGTGGGAATGTGGAGAAAGATTTATCTCGCAGGGGGTATGTGTGTAAAACGCTAAAGGGTGGTTTTATTTCAAATCTGTTTGCATATTTGAATTTTGCGTAAAATTGTAGACTAATTTGATGTATCGCATGGCTAAAAAATTTATAAGGACGGTTAGAAATCGCTGTTAGTAAAAAATCTTAAAATAAGGGTAGCTCCCTGGGAAATGATGCAATCTAAAAAGTTTCTAGAGATTTGGGTAGCTGAGAAAAATCTAATATTAATTGATTCCAAACAATGTACATTTATTTCGTGGGTGGAAATGTGGAGAAATATTTATCTCGCAGAGGGTATATGTGTAAAACGGTAAGGGGTCGTCCTATTTTAAATATGTTTACAGATTCGGATTCTGCGTAAAATTTTAGACTAATTTGATGTATCGCATGTTTAAAAAATTTATAAAGACGGCCAAAAATCGCTACCAGCAAAAAATCTTAAAATGAGGGTAGCTCCCTGGGGAATGATGCTATCTGAAAAATTTCTAGAAATTTAGGTAGCTGAGATTCGAGCAAGGAGGGAGTCAAACCTTCTCCTCAAATCTTCTTATGGGAATTACATGTAAAATGAGTGAGGAAATGAGGGATTCTGGAGGAAATGAGGCAGTGGGATTCTTGATTTCCCTCTACTAACATTACTACTTAACTTTCAAAGCCTTTTCGACCGAAAAAAATGGTGGAATTTAATTTATAAGTTATAGCATTCCGTGCAAAATGCCATAATTTTGAAACGTTTCAGAATACAGGATAGGGCACAGACAAAATGGCAGAAACAAACATACACACACACACACACACACACACACACAACACAACACAACACAACACAACACAACACAACACAACACAACACAACACAACACAACACAACACAACACAACACAACACAACACACCCATACATGGTATGTATTTGTTGAAGAAATGTCATAATTCAATTGTGTTACTTGAGTGAATGAAACCAACTGCAATAAAATTCATCTGATGCGTATAACACTAGCATAGGAAATAGTTCGTAAAAGCGATACTGTGTATACTACTATAATGTTCCGGAAAAATCAGTTTGATGGGATTATTTTGTGCTTTAAAACTGGTACAGGGAGAATATCAACTAAGCAATAACGTGAATTCCTTTTAATACCATTTAAATGATTAAAATGTAGTCTTTGTTGTAGAAAAACTGGATAAAGAAATTCCAAAAGGCGGAGTTATTGAAAGAAAATATGTCGCCAGTGTTACAAATTCATCTTTCCTCGACCACCTAACTACTACAAACATTGTGTTGACGCTCCTAGTAATAGTATTTGCAATTACAAGTTTTATCGTAAGTCAAATTAAATTACAAGACTATATGCATTAACTGAAACGTTTCAGCAATTCTTCTGTAACGGTGGTGTAAGGTCTCTTTACCGCAACTTCATTCAACCTCCATACACTCGTTGGGTAGCTCGTGCTGCTGCTCTGCGTACAGTAGGTTTACAGTCAAGATATGCACCGGCAGCTGTATCTTCTCATAGGTACGTAAAAAGCTTTACAGTACGTTATGGCATGAGCTTGGTGAAAAAATTTACGCAAGATCCTTTTTCCTTTTGTTGACATATTAGTGTCCATATTTCTATATATTATGTTTTTTGTTAATTGCTGCGTTAATTGGAATGTATTTATAAAATATTTGAGTTTAGAATATTCAGTGTTCTTTCTCTCTCTGAATAAATTATACATAAAATACTTTCAAAAGTTATGCAGAAGTGTAAATATTTTTAATTATTTTACATCTTACATTATTTTCAATTATTATCAATTATATTACAGTAATTTCTACAAAGCACTTCAATTACTTTTATAAGTACTTTGACAAAAATATTATATAAGGGTATTCGCAATGTTGCGGTGTTCATTGTTATTGTAAGGGGATTGAAAAATCTAGTGGTTAGTTGAAGAAATATTTAATTTCGCACCTCTTGCATTAAGAATTACTGAAGGAATATCGCTCTTAATTCAACGTAACGCAAAGCATCGAACGAAACAATTGCAGTTAATAATCATATACAGTTAAGGACAGTAGGGCACAGTTTCAGAACAATTATAGTTTTGTTATACATTCCGCGTTATCATCGAACGAGAGACGAGAATGTCCCATGTCTGAATTGAGACGTGGATGTTTCTTGAAAGCTTCTGTATGCGAAGAAGCCCGACTTAGATATTATATTGTTGGTGATTAGATAGGACGATTAAGAAAAGCCTTCATTTGTATTGCTCGAAAGATATAATATGCAATTGAAATCTAGCACAAAAATGGATGTGCACTCAAAATGTTCCTTTAATTAATTTCAAAAAAATTTCGAATGTTTACAAGGTTATAGTTATAATGCAGTTTAATATAACGTCATTAATAATAAAACTGTTTAACCTACAATCTAACCATAAAGTAATAATTTAATTTTTACGTTAGAAAAGACTATTATTAAGATCTATTTATTACAATTTAGAACTATTTCTATTTTTGTCCCTTCCAAATAATGTAGATGATAAGCCTCTCTAGAACAACACAAGAATATACACATCCCCGTACATTGCAATTAGATTTGTAAAGATTGACACTTCTGTACAAACTAAGCGCCGAAGATTAAAATGTGTTCAATAAATCAAAAAAGAATTTCTAAAATTTGTAGGAATAAATGCCGTAACAATAGTAGTTGTTCTTTGAAGTGTTGAAGTCCCGTCGATTCCCTGTACTCTATTCAAATAAAACTTAAAATTTAGTACCGAATGTCAAAAATAAGTACAACTTGAAGAAAGGTAGCTAAAAAACTTTTAAATGGAGTTTATAGGATACAAATGCAAACTTTTAAAGGCGTATGCTGACAGGAGTTGAAACGGTTGTGGAGGAAAACTATTTAGATGCATGTAAACAAGTCAAATAACAGAACTTTTGATGTTAAAATAATCGGAAGCAATTATAGAGGCATAGCAAGACCATAAGTATGGGTGGGGGGCGGTGTTTATTTCAAAAACATGCCATTAGCACAAGCGGCAGTTTTTCAAATTTGTTTTTCTTTATAATTTGTAAGAACTAGTAGTGATTTTGTGTTAGTCCATTAGAACGTGCTTATAAAATACATCTCTTAAAACTTTAAAAATTAATATATCTTCATCATTTACATTTGGTTAAAATTAAGTCAAACTACTAGTTTTAAGGTGTAATCAAAATGATATAAAGGGTTGATTAAATAAAATAGTAGTCTCAACTGTAACTGAAATTTCTTATTTTTCCAACACAAATAATTCCGAAAGTTTTAACTAAATATACATTCAGTTCAATTAATGCCTTAATCGAAATTTCAGACGACGCAACGAGAAGAATTCGCCAGTTCGTTTATGACATCGTCAGGAAAAGTCTTGATTTCTGTATATGTACTCAATATTGCAAGACCATTGAGTCTCTGATGCCCTGTAAGTATTTTGCAAATACTTTTTCAATCTTCGAAGAATCACGAAAGACTTCTCGCTGGTACTTGTTGGAACTGATTGTATTGGTAAAATTTTTAGCAGAACATTTATTGTAGAAAAAATATTTTTATTTTAAATAAGATATAAATTTGACCTGTTGCTAAATTTTTCGCTCGTTCATACTGATGTAAATTTCACGAATAGCTGCAAGATCACCACATTGTAGATCTTTTTGATAGTAGGCAAACAATTTTCTATGGTGTTCTTTCTCAACACCTATGACAGACGATTCTTCAGACGACATAAAGCACATATAGCTGCCAAGGATTGGTGTTTCTAGAAACGAGCAGTTAATTGATTAAGAATTTGTCCAAAAATGGAAAAATATTGCAGTTTTGAAACTTTTTGCTGAAAAATCTTCTTGAAAATGGCATCTATATATTTACCTTCTGGGCCTTCACGAGATGGGTATATTTGAACAATATAATTCGGCAATTACACTCTCAGCGGAATCATAAATTATAAAAAATTCAGTCTCGACGTTCGTTCTTTATTTTTGAGTCTTTTCTGTAAAACTGCTTACTACAGTAGAAGATCAATGTATTCAAGCTGCAGAGTTCGTCAAAGTGGCAAGCTTAAGAAGAACACTTTTTCTAACACGCTTAGGCTAACAATAAACTATGAACCATCAATGACACCCTCCAGTTTTACTGTTGTCGACAAAGCTTTAGCATACTCGCAAGCTGAGATTTCATTTAAGGCATCATGCGTGGCTGGTAGCATTTCATAGCATCTTGTCGCTGAACCCAACGATTTGGACCAATTGCTTTTACCTCGTGGCATTTGCTTCAGAGAACTCGTTTTGGATTACTTACTACAAAACTTCAGCCACTTTTGTATATTAGAAAATGCACATACTTTTGTATTCACACAAGAGGAATTTCTAATATCAGAGAAAGAGCACGATTGCTAAGTGCTAAATTCAAGATGTGTAAAACCAAGTGCATGTACATAACTGAATGGTATTTTTACTGTACACAAGTCTGCACCCCTATGGATTTTTCGGTTATATCCGAAGCGTCATTATATCTGTTTCTTCAAATATCTGGTTTTCACAACAAATTTTCCAAAAGTATAAGAATCGTAGGACCAGCTCTTTACCAGAGAGGTCGATCACTGACACACACCAAAGGAAATCTTCCATTATCTCTTTTTTTAAGATGTATCTAGCACCAATCAACAACTCTTCATGTGTTGATATGTCCGTCATTTCATGTCCCAACACGATGAAACATTCCCTAGAAATTATCAACGTTACTAATTTATATAACATGGTAGCATTACACGTAATTAGTATTTATTTATTCTGGGTTTTTGTAATAAACATAGAGCATTTTGCAATCCTGAATTCAAATTGTTCTTTGAAACAACGTCTCCAGAAGTGGCAGGGAACATCAAAACGCGCTCGAAAATTTCCTTCGTTTTCCGGGTAAAATATGAGCATTAGATTGTACTTCTAAAGGCAAATCTTTTCTGAATTCCCTTACAAGGTTTCAATATTTGAAATCCTTAATTTGCTGTCGTCATTTTACAGGTTTGTAAATAACAATTCAAAATAATCAATTGCCATAGCGTTCCTGTTTTTTCATCATGATGAGTCCAATATCATTTGATTCTAGTTCCGATGCAGACGACGTCGACGTTGATAGTAAGCTTAAATTTTGGTATTGATAGTGTGAACTTCGACATCTCCTCATCCAACGTTACTAGTCGATTCTTTGTCAACTTTAAATTTTTAAATAGAGAAAATAGAGTTGAACAATTTTTCGCTTTATTTAACTAGAATCATTCATAATTGTAATATTTCGTTTCCAGAACACTAAATACTCACGAATAAAAATACGCAACTGCTAAAGGTATGAAAAACGATACGGCTTGCTCGACACGTCCTATAGGACTAAACTAATCTCTGTCGATAAATCATTCATTGCCATGGTGGAGCGGGCAAGTCCGTGTACATAATTTGTGGGCGTTCTAGGCTAAACCACAATTAGACATCTTAGTGTTCAACACTTAGCCAAAAAACGACACGTAAACGTAATGTGTCTTTCTCCGTTGTTTTGTACCAAGTGACTGAATGTGAGAGATATTCGCCACGCTGCATTTAATTAAATACATTGTGTCTTATTATAGTTGTAGTACTGCATAATCATTATTAATAAAAATTTATATTGTGTGCGTAAAAATTGGCTTAAGAGTATATTTTTTTACAATCGTAGATGTAGGTCCCCTGGTTACGCATGTAGAATGTAGGTCAAATGAAAAACTGAAGGACCAGAGCCTGCCCAATAAATGTGTTTCTTGTTAAGGACCCACAAGCGTATTTCAGTTGTAGTTTGTAACGATACTTTTCGTATTCTAACATTTATTAAGCTTTCCCCTCTTTAATATTACTTATTGAAGTAGATCTGGCCACTGTGTGCAAGCGATGGCATCATTGTTCGTCGCCAGCTGTGTTCTTCTCGAGAACGTTATTCTTACGGTCAAATATCTATTCATTTCCTTTGAATTTACTGGTTTTGTTATCGAAATATTAAAAATATCTATCGACCATGAGGTTATCAGCCTTAATCTCGCACCTTAAAATGCATCTGGTTATAATAGAATATCTTTATGAACCGTTGAAGATAAGGGTTGACACGCTTACTTGTTTTATATATTATTATGGATATTTGGGGGTAATTGTAAATTAATTTTTAAAGTCCACCTTATTGCGATTGATAGTTTGGAATGTTTCAATTTCACTTTTTGTGGTTTTATACTCGTCTGGATCCATGATTTATTAGGAATGTGATTTGGTATTTTTTTATAAAATACCTTTTGCTATGAAAAGTTTATCTTGTAGGCGCAGTTGTGTTTCTATCCTGCGACCTCGTTTCATAATTTTGTTGTACTTTAATTATTTGTGTGGAATCCTACTTTGGTGGTAAATAAAATTTTATAATAATGCTTTTGGTGAGCTTATAATAATAATTTTAGGGATTGAGTTATGGATCAATTTAAGGATCCAGGTGTTGACTAATTTTTGGATTAAATTAGAGTTATTGGAGATTAATTTGAAGTTATTGAATAAGTTGTAGTTATTAATTTTACTGAAACTACAAAGCCTGTCTGAGATATTACTAAATCTGTTGGTGAAGTACCGAATTAAAAGAAGCGATTTGGAATTAAATCCATCCGAGATTCTACCCGTCTGGAGGAATCCAAGTCATTTCTCGGACAACATTGCAGCCCGCCAACAGGTCGTATGCGTTCTATATTTTGATTACCTATTATGCGCTATTTCTTGGCCTTAATGTGATCCTTTCAATGTTATATTTTATGTGTTAGTAATTTTTGTATTTTTGTATGCAACATTTGTTTGTACTAGTTCAAACTAAACTTAATTCAGCCCACAATTCACCTACAGTGTTTCTATTTTACGTAATAACTTTATCAATTTGAAATTGTAAAACTTTACACGAGAAGTGCCCCCTTCACTATTTGCACTAACCGCATCACACAATTTATGCTATTAAAGGTTATATTGAAAACTATACTAAACGTATTTCTATAGCCATATACCTAAGTCCATTAAATTACTAAATTAAACCAAAGTAACTATTTATTAGGTGCACTCGTGTGAAGACAATAGTAGCGTATTTCTTCTTTTCTTTTTCACCCTGTTGCTTATGGTAAAAATATAAAAAGCAAAATAGAGTTCTTTAAGGTAATAAAATCATGCTTTTTTATTTGGAGATATTGATTGTTGTTAATTTACGCCTCTAAGTATTTTAACGAATATATGGTAATTGAGTTACGTTTTGGATTAATGTAGTTAAGCTAAGGAAAATCTAGTGTTCAATCAGAGTCTGTTGGAACTAGGTCTCTATGATACTATATTTCTAGTTCTTGGAGCTCCGGTACATTTTTCGTTCTAAATTTAGTTATAGCTTGTGGTAAATTTTTTAAGTGACCGCAAACTTAGTTTTTTCTTTCTTTCGACCCGACCCCCTCTGAGACAAAGTTTTTCCCTGAGCTGCTCGGCTTATATTTTCGTCAACGAAGCACTACAATCTAAAAGCACTTGTGGGAAATTGATTGAAATCGACTTGTCAATTTCAGCACGTGGAAAATTGTTCTAAAGAACTTAAAAGATCTGTTTCGTGACCTAGTTTTGCCACACCAATGCAAAAAACGGAACAAGAGATTGTATGTAGAAGGTATAGTGTTTTGTAGACCTCAATCAGAGACTTTCAGATGGTCACTAAGAAATATCTATTAAAACCATTTACTTAAGGGTCTACTTAGGCATTTGGCGTCAGCACAGATCTTTTTAAGGTTTCGCCGCAGCAACTATGTTACCTAGCACCAATCTTTAATGTCACCATCGCCATCTCTTCTATAAAATGGTAACCATTTTTAACACAACCGTCACTCTGATGTCTGCCATTTTGGATTACTTCACGTGTTTGACTTACTCTGTACATAATTTTGCAATACTCTGTATATATTTACTTATGGCGTCGCGGTTCTAGAATGTTCCAGAACAGTCCCCAACTGTACTTTGAACTATGGCTTTGTTCAAAATTGTTGACATGGACTATTATGTTTACTAACTGCGAAACTATTTAAACCTCATTTATAATAAAACTTTAAAGAAATGTAATGTATATATTGACCAGAATAATAACCGTAATCATTACAAACTTTGAAATCGACCCGCCAATACAAATCATTAATTGTGCGAATAAATCGTTTTAATAAAGTAGTTAAATATTACAGTCTTTCAAAATTCATATATTTACCGAAGTAAACAGATGAGATAAAAAACGGTAGTGCTAGGTCATAAATCTCACAAACATAATAACTGGATCATGCTTGTGTTTTGTATTTGTTTATATTCATAATTTTTCGCGCGTGACAAATATATAGACAATTCCGCAGAAGTGCCAGGAACATGTGATGTTATCAGTGTAATTTTTATTATTTTGACAACGATCCTAGATCATGGATCGAAACGTAAATATGAATGATTTTTAAAAGTATGAGTAGTTTAATTCCTAAAGAAGATTAAGAAAAGTGTAACACGAGATTCGAGTTTCAAGCGTCACCCAAGCAAGGTAAGCTAACCTTACGTTACATTGTTGTTGTACAAGTACGCGTTTGAAATCCTGCATTTTCTAGACCACACACACAGCTTTTGTATGTTAGACCGTGTCAACAAATACACGCACATCGAAACCAGTTGAAAACATTATTAAGACGGCATATATCAAGATCCTTCATCTCAATCCTACCCGAAACAATAACGTTAATATACAATATACAATATACAATATACAAAGCCTTACAGCTATGATTTACATTAATATTTACAGATGTATACATAAATCTAAAGCTACTATTTACATTCATATATAGCTCATCCTAAATTTATTCTTTTATGCCCTCATTTATAGATTGATGTTTTCTGTATAATTTAAATCTGTTGGTATTCTTTAATTCTTCTATTTATTATTATTATTATTATTATTCGTCTGTATTTGAACTAAGCAAAACAATACATAAAAGAAATTCAATATACTGAGATATATAATCCCAAAAAAAGAACACATATGCATAGTTCAAAGGGCGAAGTTCAGAAATAGTTATAACATATTATATCTAGAGCTGCTCTTCCACTTAACCCAATATATAAAAATACAATTACACGAATTGGCTAGTACGCATCCCTATAACTATTAAAAACTAAGGCAAATAATTAAGAGATTTTTATTATTTGGCAGAAAACAAACGCTTGAACATTTCAATCTTGAAACGGGGTAAGTTGAGGTTTTTAATGTCCGAAGAAATGGAATTATAAAGATTAGCTACGTTATAGGAGAAAGATCGTTTATAAAGTTCCAAGTTATGTTTAGGAATAGAGATATGATCTCTTCGTCGAATATTAATATTATGGACGTCAGTGCGGTAGGTGATTTTTTCGTACAAGTACGGTGGCGTTTTGTACAGCTGCAATTTATGAAATAAGCATAAAGTATGCAGTGTAGCTTTATTTTTCATATTTAACCAACCAAGTTCTTTTAGTTTATATTGAACGTGATGATGCATTTTAATGCCATAAATGTCTCATACAAGAGTTCTAAGTAAACTGTATTCTCCTGCCGTATTTCGTTGTTAAATATGGAGTATAGGCAGCACAACAGTGACTGAAGTGTGACAGCATAAGAAAATTACATAAGATGAACTTGCTTTTGATACCGAGAAATTTCCTGATATTGTAAATATAAAGTAGGTTTGCGTAACTTTTTTTCAAACATTTTTGTACGTGATGTTAAAATCTCATATTGACATCGAAAAATAGGCCTAAATTACGAAAACGTTCTACAGCTTCTAATAATGTGCTACCAATATTAACATTTACATGGAGTTCCATCTCCTGCCTATCGATATGTGACCCCACAAACATAACTTTTGATTTATTTGGATTTATTTTTAGGAAGTGCTCGATTGCATATTCTACAAACTCATTTAGTTCTACATTTATTATTACATTAATTTGGTGTAAATCATATTTATCGCATGTATATATTAATTGAGTATCATCAGCATATAGCTGGTACTGACAGTGAATTAACTTAGTAACAAGATTTAAGGTATAAACACAATAAAGTAAAGGGCCGAGAACGGACTCATGTGGGACACCTGAGGTTACTTGTAATTTATTAGAGAATACGTCATTAGCACATACCATTTGTAGTATGCCCTGTAGGTATGTACTGATTAATGATACAGACTGTTGATTGAACCCGATATAATGTAAAATAGCTAAAAGAATCTCATGATTGAGCGTATCGAATGCTTTGGAGAAATCCAATAAGATTAATATTACAGATTTATTATTATCTAAAGCAGAAAAATTTCATCTGAGACTCTAAGTAGTGCCGTTTTGCGAAAGCCAGATTGATATTTTGGTAAAACATTATTTTTCTCCAAATGAATAGCTAACTGAATTGACAAAACCTTTTCAAAATTTTTAGAGAAAACACTTAAAATATGAATTGGACGCAAGTCACTAAACTTTTTTGGAGAATTAGCTTTTGGTAAGAGATGTATAATACTAACTTTCCAGATATCAGGTAAACCACCACATTTAATGCAGTAATTTATTATGTGCGTCATTACTGGTAACATATTTGGACTGCTAAGCTTTAAGATTTAATAGTTATTGATATGCTCCTGCTGCATTAGTAGATGTGCTGTTTAAAATTGTGATTACGTTGGCTTCCTCAACCATGGAAAAAGAGAATTCGTCTGTAAATTTTGGTAAATATTTACTTGATAATATTTGATTAATTCTGGGTTAAATTTAGAAAATTTATTCGAAGCACTAGAAATAAAATAATTATTAATGTCATTGGCTTTAGCTAATTCAATAGGTAAGGGAATAGCTTTACTTTTATGACTAAGATCTAGGGCAGCTAATCCTCTAAATAGATTGTTATTGAAACTCTTAATTTTATATTCTAGAAATGCACGCTTTTCCTTATTTACAGCAGAATTTACAACATTTCTTAACGTTTTGTAATAAATCCTATGTTCTTGGCTTTTATATGATTTATAACGTGATAAGGCCATGTCCCTTATTTTCATCATATGTTTAAGATTTTCGGTAAGCCATGGGTTTGCTTTTTCATTTACACGTGATGCTTTTGCAGGAGCATGTTTCTCAAACAACATTACAAGCACTTGGTTGAAATATTTTAATTTGAAATTAACATCCTTTGAAATGCACAACATGTGCCGATCGATAGTGTTAAGTTCAGAGGTAGAGTTGTTACAGTCAAAACTCGAAAAGTATCTAAGTTGAACATATTTGATACTGGTTAAAGTGATTTTTAAGTTACGTTACAAAGATAAAACCATGGTCCAAATACAATAATTGATGTCGACGGAGCTACTTATAATCAAGTCTATGTCAGTTGCTATGATGTGATCTATTAGGGTAGCTGTATTTTCAGTTACACGGATCGGTTCTGTAATTAGTTGCGCCAGACTGTATGTAGTGAATAGATCTGCATTTAAGCGCACTCCGCGTTTGGTTATATTTAATAAATCCAAATTTATATCTCTAATACAAACAATTTTATCAGTAATATTTACTAGATTAGAGAACATGTCTTCAAAATCACGTGAAAATCTTTCAAAATCTCGTAGCGAGGGAGATCAGTATATAACAACTATGATCAAACGTAACTCCGTTCAATTGTACTTTAAGTGTCAGATGTTCAAAATTCCTATAGTTGGTGCTGGAATCAAAGCAGATGATTTTTAGATTACTTTTCTAGTAAATTGCTAAACCTGGTTTCTTCAACCTGCGATTTCTGTTTTTTTCGGATTAAAAGATAATTATTTAAACTGATTAATGAATTTGAAATAGTAGAGTCTAATAGTGTTTCAGATATTCAAGGAAGTCAAGATCCAAGCTACTCGCTGCCAAATAATCCTTTAATTTTACAAGATTGGCTCCTAAAGAGCAAATATTAATATACCCTATTGTAAAGTTCATAACAACAAAATGAGTAAGAGATATGTACAGACGGAGAAAGTAGATGGAAATAGATAGAAGAAAGTAATAGCTAAGTGCGTAGTACACTATCAATCGCGTGTAACACGTCTTACAAAATTTGGCTATTCCTGGTTTTTTCAACTGTTTACCTTGTAGCAATTTTATTTTCCACCTAATATATATATCTGTATAATCAATCCTTTTATTAAATATTAAATAATATAATACATTATAATGTTATCCAATCCACTTAATTTAATAACATCGATTGTCCAATAAAGAACTAGTATTTAGTTCATGTTAAAAGTTAAATTCTACGGAGACAATATAAAAGCTTTTGTTTGGTA
Organism: Platerodrilus igneus; assembly: GCA_036346225.1. Classification (NCBI taxonomy): domain Eukaryota; kingdom Metazoa; phylum Arthropoda; class Insecta; order Coleoptera; family Lycidae; genus Platerodrilus; species Platerodrilus igneus. Next base: position 3,102,828 of record JARFIW010001292.1, on the reverse strand, counting down.
TCCTTCTTAAAGCCCCCTCTACTCAATAAATGCAAGGTAACTTTGTTACTGAGCAGCAACAAGCTCGGCCGGCACTTCTAACACAGCTGGGGTTCAAGCAGGTCGAAAGTTGTTCTTAGGAGCGATGTCCGTCATTGATTTTTGCTGTTGGAAGCGTGGACGATGGAAGATTGCACGTGTATGCTATCTTCATAAATTGTTTTGGATGGTCCATTTTTGTGTTGAAACCAGTCGTGAAGAACGATGAAGTTTTTGTTAAAAAGACCATTAGGAACAGTAAGTGAATTTGTTTCTATAACAATATTAATTAAAATTTTCAGTGTTACTTTGGGAATAATTTAGTTTAAAAATATATTGCAACGTAAATTATAAATATGCAATTTTTCTGAATGGTATTCATACGAAAATTAAATGAAAACAATTCTATTCTTGTATAATATGGAATCACATTTATAATTTATTCAAGTTAATTACAAACAACATTTGCTTTCTTGTGGTGTGAATTACGCCTGGAACATCTGTAAATTGAAACGCAGATAATGGAAGCTAAGTGACGTGTTTTTCAGTATGCAGCGCAGCTGTTTGTTTGGAATGGAATTTTCCGTTGTTAATACATGCATCAGCTTTCAAGCAAGTATTTAGGTGCAATTTGGAGTTCTGGTATGTACAAAAAATTATGTTCGTATGTTGTTTGAACTGTCGACGTAGTAACGAGATAAAATTTATTTTAACTGACTTGTGTTAACTTTGAACAGGTCAAGGACAGACCTCAATTATATTTTTCGTAGTCATACGATATGAATCTGTAATTTGTTCCTACAAATTCTTTTATTAACTCAATGAAACATCAGAAGATGTCACTACTAATTAGATAAAGTAAATTCTTATCACTTTGAACCTTTAGAAATTAAATTTCTACATTTGATATTTTATGAACAATTATCTGTAATTATCTACTGTGAAATTAAGGTAAATTTACCATAATTAACTCTTTCTATAAATAAGCAATTTTATGCATTGTCGATTTGTTATATAAACCTCATTAAATAGTAATTGGTACGGATATATTCAGTACCATTGTAATTAACTCTTCCTAATTTAAATTAACTTATAAAGGAAGACATTTTTTGTAAAAAATTACTTTATTGGATACCAAAAAGAATAGATTCTTATTTTCGGACTAAAGACTATCTTTTATTTAAGAGGAATGAAAGTCGATTCTGATTGTATTTAATTATTTTTGAGTTTGAATGCACAAACAGTGCTTTTCTTTGTTTAATCTGTTCACAGGTGCAGTGCAGGATTGCTAAGGTCAAGGTCGAGCCATAAGGTAAGATACTTTAAAGATTAGGAGGTCTTTAAAAATTATATAGCGGTTATAGAAAAAAGGTTTCCGCATTAGCCTTGTACAAGGGACTTGTATTAGGTCTTCTCAGTATAAAAAAATACGGTGGCGCCTTATTTTTATTGTTAGTGGTTGCAATTACACCCCGACCCACAGCTCATTCTCTACCCAGAGCATATAGTTCGACTAGCCGCTTTGCCTTTGAGATTTCCTCAACTTAGAGCCACCTTCCATCTTAATTTGCCGTGGGCTCCATTTCTAATTATCGGAATTTCTCGTTAAACTAAATCGGAATTGAAAACCCTTCAACCTTGTTAATTATTTAGTGTATTCACCGTTTACCAATTGAATTATTTAGAGTACAACATTAAACCCTTTATAAAGCATATTAAAAAAAATAATAATTAATACTAGAAATAGCGTTAATGTACATCCTAATTAAACATACTATTCTGTTAAAAGTTATTTCTTAACAACTGTATTGCTTGTTAATTGTCTTACACTATTGGTAGGTTTACGTTGTTCAAGCTCTTCAAGTTCCAGTGTAGTCTTAATAAAATGCTTTATTCCATCTGGTAGTAAGAATACAATTTTAGAATCTGAGGTCCAACACTGTCCTTGACCAAACTTCATTTTAGCAGATTTTAATAGACCATATTTGGTAATTGTAAGTGATTCGAAAATAGTAATCCTAGTCCTATTTCAAAGTTTTTTGCTCTAGATTGTGTTTTAGCAGACTAATCGGTGACATCTTTCAATTTCATTAAATTGAAACTCTTTTATTAGCAATGTATCGCGGATAAGTTGTAAAATTATATTTTTTCACCCTTTACTTCCATAATTCCATGAAACAACAAACTGTTACGCCGGCTGTAGTTTTCCATTTCATTAATTTTGTTTTCCAGCACGTGTACTTAGTTGTAACAATGGTTTCATGATCTGGTCTTTAAACAAAGCAAAATTATCTGATAGCTGACTAATAGTTTGAATATTACCAGAAGAACTACTTGTTGCAGACTTTAATTGAACTTCAAATTCATCCATTTTAGTTTGAAACACGTCGGACAACGCAAACACATCAGCAGCGCTCATTGTTAAATTAACTCTTTTGTATATTTAACACGAGATAACGGTAATTGGTAAATAATTTATAAATTATAATCTACTTATTGGCTTTGTTGCTAATATAATACTATAAAAATAGGTAAATACCTTGTTGTTATGATATATTTAAAGCACTAGGAAACACCGTGCGCACTCAAGTCGCCATCTTTATGGTATAAATTGACTCAAAATGTGATTTGTGTTTTTGCATGTGACAGGAGCATCCGATATCAAAATAGAAAGTTTTTCTAGCAGAATTATTGGTTATAAAAGTCTGAGTTGTTCTAAGAAGATCCAGTGTAACTTTCTGCAGTAAGCTAGAACTTTAATTATTTTTGGTTGTTTAATCTAGTGTACTTTAAATTTACGAGGTTCTAACACGTTCCGTATTATTTATCTTTCGAAACTCACATTTATTGTCTAGAATAATAATCTCTTGTTCCACGGTAGATGAAAAATTACAAAAGTTCTTACGTATTGTTTAAACCATCTTTGAAAGTATTTAAAATTGCCGATTCTACTTATATCCAAGTATCTGTAGTCGATAAGAGTTTTAGTAATTCAACATAAAAAGTGTTGATGGAAAATTTCTGAAAAATTCCGTTGAACTCCATCAAAATTTATGCTACTACTAGGTGGTATATTTTTTCCGTTTAGGTTCCTAATGGCGCTTTTAGTATCTGGCTTCTCTTTAAAGTGATTAGTTTGGCGCCTTTGTTAAATTCATTCTTTTATATTACGGATTTTGCGTCTGTTAGTATTGTGTTGTAATGCCGCTTTTTTAGGAATGATACATCGGAATGTAAGCGAGACGTTTACACATGAAGGATAATTTCTGGGCACCCTGTGGAGTGACAGCTTCAAATAGAGGTGATTAACAGGCACTGCCATGTGAGACCACTCGATTGAGAGGTATAAAGCTTTTACATTTAAAGGTTATTAAGATTACAATGGGTATGTTAGAGATATAATTTAAAGTACAGTAGTAAATCTCGAGAATGTAGTTCTTGGCTGTTGTAGTTTAATCTGCAACAATTGAAATGTGTATAAATTTGTGTGCATAGTTATTGCAATGCAGTTCTAATTGTACGTTTGATTGTAATAATTGTCCTAATGTAAAGCGTTGATTGCAATATGGTGTAGTTGAAAGCTTTGGAAGTCGTAATGTAATATAAAATACGGTTGGTAATCATGTAAATTAATATAAATTAAAAATTAGTGCTACTATATAAATTCATTATGGTGCTTTGGTAATAATTTAGAAGATAACGTTGCAGTTTTAGTGTTAAGAAGATAATACTTTTAACGATTAGCTCAGAAAGTAAATTATTGTGATCTTTTGAAAATTTTATTGTAGCTACGAGTTATTGAGAGGCTTGTATAATCAATTTGAAAATAAAAAAGTGTTTTGATTGAAAATAGGGTTTTCGTTACAGCATTCATGAGAATTTGCTTTTCTTTGCTGACTATAGTTCCACCAAGATTGTTATCGATTGTTTAGGTGTCTTAGTGTAATAGTCCTAATTTTGTTCGGGTGCTCGGAGTTTCTGTTCCTGTTGCACTTATGTTTCCTAGCATCAAATCAGTTTGGGTAGGAGTGAACCGAACACTACTCAATGCTTAGACATTCTTGTTACACTTGATTTTTTAGTAAATTACGTTATACTCTAGTCCTATAAGTGCATTTTCTAGAATTGTATTTAGGAATTTTTAATTTCTAGGATCAAAGAGAAAAAACTAAAAGTCTGTTTAAATTCGATGTAACTTACTTCACTACCTAACCTATCAAATTTCGTCATTGTTACAGTATATTGAGTGAATGGATTCTATAGGTTCTTTACTCTAATTTCTGCTAATACTACGTTCTTAAGAGACGTAGTCGATCCTCATCATCATTAGGACTTCAGTCCTAAAACTGGTTGGACGCGTACCCTTATTGTTTCTTAGTCTAAACCAACCTACACATTTCACTGAAATTTGCTCTCTCTGCATCTATCCCTATCTGTGTGCGTAAATCTGATTTCGGGCTACCAATACCTATCGTTTCCTATCTCTGCTTGTAACATATCCCGTACTATTCCCCAGAAATGCCTTAGAACGTATCCTGTCCTTCTCTTTTTCCTATTTTATCCGTTTTCCACAGATATCTTTATTCCTCTACTATTTCTACAACCAATTTCTTATTAACTTTGTCTGTCCATGCAACCATCCTCATACATCTGAAGCACAACATTCCAGAAGGCTTCTATCTCTTTCTGTCTGCTTTCCTACTGCCCCTATTTTATAGATGTACTGTGCTGTGCTCCACACTATGGTTTGGACAGTTTCCTTCTTGTATCTATGTTCGTAGTCTTTGAACATAGCTGCTGTTCTATCTTGTTGGGTGCAGTTCCGTCACCTTCTATTGTTTTACAGTTATATACTTTATTTCCTTGGTACTCAGTAATATGTGATAGAAGTAAGCAGCATTTGGCTGCTAAGTTTCCCCAGCACCTGAACCTTTGTCGAATTACTAGTTTCTCCAAGTTATCTTTTCGCACAATCAACATTGGTTGAAAACATTTCATAACCAACACCTGTAGTTGTTTATAATAATCATCAGATTTAAGAGCACTTATTTTTTCGTTATTGGGTTTTACGTCTTGAAACTGGTTGGATTTGTACCTCATCTTATTTATGTTCTGAGCTAGCCTACCCAGTTCTCTGCAATTCTCACAACAGCTTATATACAGCTCAATTCCCTTCTATTGTTTTCTAATTATATACCCTATTTCACCGAGATTCAGTAGTATGCGATGGAGGTTAAGCAGCCTGTGGCTGCCAAGGATCCCCCAACACTTAGACATTTGCGTATTAATAGTTTTCCAGTAGATCCTATCGCACAATTAACATTAGTTGAGAGTATTGCCAAACCAATATGTGTAGTTGTTTATAGTAATCACCATGTTTAAGTACAGTTATTATTTTTCTCAGTTTTTTCATCTTACGACTGGTAGGAAGCGTACCTCCATTGATTTCTATTCTGGGCTAGCTTACACATTTCCCTAAAATTCTCACAGCCGTGCAGTAGTCTAACCTAGGTCTACCTCTACTTCTTTTTTTTCCTATCTCTGCTTTAATATATTACGCACTATTCCGTCATGTCTTAGTATGTGGCCTATCATCCCATTTCTCCTAGTTTTTACTGTTTTTCACATATCTCTTTCTTTCCCTACCATTTCTAGTACCTCTTTGTTCTTAACTTTGTATGTCTATGACATCTTCATCATACGTCTGTAGCACCACATTTCAAAGGCTTCTACCTTTTTCTTATCTGATTCTCCTACTGTCCAGGCTTTACAGCCATACAGTACTGTACTCTACTCATATGTTTTAAGCAATCTTTCTCTTGTTTCTATGTTTGTGGTCTTTGAACACAGTAATTATTTTTTCTTGTTAAATGTAGCACGACCTTATGCTAATCTTTGTTTTATATCTTTTGTGCTTTTCCCATCTTGCGTTATTTGACTTTCTAGGTAGCAGAAATCCTTAACCTCTTATAAGTTCTCGTTACCTATTTGTATTCTTGTTTTTGATTTATTTTCTCCTCTTTTACATACTAGAACTTTAGTTTTATTTTTGTTAATTTTCTCTCCGTTAGAACTGTTTCTGTTTCATTAAGAGCAGCTTCTAACTCTTCTTTGCTAGATGCTAATACCGCTATATCATCTGCAAATCTAAGCATACCAATTTTTTGTCCCTGCATATTAATTACAAATGTCTTCCTGCATTTGACAGTGTTCATTGCCTCTTCTACGTATAAGTTAAAAATTAATGGGGATAAAGCACATCCCTGTCTCATCCCTGTCCTAATACTTATTTCTCTACTTTCTTGCTCTAATTCTATTACCGCCGTTTTCTCTTTGTATAACTATGTACTATCCGTCTGTCTTTAAAACTCATTCCAAACTTTTTGAGTGTTTTAAATATTTTTTCCATTTTACAAACCATATATATACCTAAATATACGCTTCCTCTTCTCTATTGTTTTCTCCATTATCACTCTTTGAGCTAAAATAGCCTCCCGTGTTTGCCTGTTGCGCCTAAACCCAAATTGATCTTCTTCCAGTATTTTTTCAACTCGTTTTTCCATTCGTCTTTATACAATTCTAGTTAATTTTTTTGAAACGTGTGCTGTCAAACTTATTGTTCGAAAATTTTCACATCTATCCGCGCCTCTTTTTTTTGGAATAGTTACTATGATGTTACGTTTGAAATCTTTGGGTATCTCGCCTGTCTCATACATATAGCTTACAAGTTGGAAACGGCGTTCTGATACTGCTTGTCCAGCGGCTTTTAGAGTTTCTGCTTGCACCTTATCTGTACCCGGCGCCTTACCATTTTTTAGACTCTTCAGTGCTAATTCAAACTCATCTCTAAGTGTAGGATATCCCAGTTCATCATTTTCAATATCTGATTCCTGTTCTAATGCTGTTAGTTCCTCTCCTGAATATAAATTTCCTATATATTTCTATCATCTAGCTACTTTCTCTACATTTTCTATAATGACGTTTCCTCCCGCATCCCTTATATCTTTGCTATATGGTTTTATATCACTAAAATTCATTCTAATTAATTTGTATGCTTCATTTGTCTTTCCTATTTCCATCTTAGTTTGTACCTCTTTGCACTTTTCCTTAATCCATTGTTCTTTAGATTTCCTGCATTTGCAAATAATTTTCCATTTTATGGCTTTGTATCTCTGCTTTTCTGCTTCGTCTGATCTATCTTTGTATTTTCGTCTTTCTTTTATTAAATTCAGGATATTTTTTATTATCCATTGTTTCTTATTTTCTTTTTGTGTATACCCCAGAATACTTCTGGCCACCATGTCTAAGCTGGATTTAATGTTATTCCATTCTGTTTCTACTTCTTTAGTATCAGAAATTTTCCGGACATCTTTCAGCAATTCATTTGTCTTTTTTTCAAATCTTTCGTGGATATCTTTATCTTTTAGCTTCTCAAAGTCAAAGTGCCTTTTTTCTGTTCCTATTTTTCAGATTTTTAAATTTAAGTGCGGCCTTCATAATTACGATGTTGTGGTCAGTGTCTATATCAGCTTCCGGGTAGCTGCTACAGTCTTTTACTTGATTTCTAAACCGTTGTCTAACAATAATGTAATCTATTTGAAATCTTCCTATATCTCCTGGGATTTTCCACGTGTATCGTCTTCTAGCACGATGTGGAAAAAATGTATTTGTGATGGTTAAGTTGTTCTTGTCGCAAAATTTTACCAGCCTATTTTCTCTGTCATTTCTCGTGCCTTAACCAAATAAAGCTACTATCGCTCTTTTCCTACCTTCCCCTACCACTTCATTAAAATCCCACGTAATTATTAAATTTTCATATCCTCTACTTCTTCTTTACTGTAGCTAGATGTGGGCATGTATACTTGTATTATAACTATATTTACGGGTTTGGATTGAAATCTAACCATGAGCACTCTTTCGTTGTTTTGTAAGTAGTTTTTTACACGTCGTCCTATCTTTTTTCGCATAACTATCCTCACACCCGAATTTCCTTACTCTGATCCTGTATGAATTACCCTAAAGTCTCCACACCAAAAAATCCCTTGCCTCTGGCCAGCGGATTTCGCTTATTCCTCCTATGTCTAGTGGTAACCTATCCATTTCGAGTTTCAGGTTCTCTAGCTTACCTACTTGTTTCATACTTCTGACATTCCACTCTCGGATTCGCAGAATGTTCACGGATCTTTTTCTATTCTTCCGGATCATATTCCTTGAAGTAGTCCCCTTTTGGAGATCCGAATGGGGGACTATTTTACCTCCGGAATTTTTTACCCCAGAGGATGCCATCAGGTTTAACAATTTCTGTACGCAGGAACGGGAGGTAATGTGGTGGTTTCCCGTTGCCTTCCACATCGCAGTAGTGTGTCTTAGAGTGTCATACGGACCCCTATGGTTTCTGCCTCTCTAAGTACCAAAAAAGCAGCTGCCCTCTTTCGAGGACCTGTCTTAGTTTGGTTCCTTACTAAAGACCCCACTAATTTGGTTAAACTTATAGTTCGGCTTTTTAGCTCATTGAAACGTGCAAGCCATTCTACCTGTTCTAGTATTTTAGAACGTCGTCAAGGTGCAGGTCCGTTCAGAATGGACGTAGTCGGTGCAAAAAATTTATTCCAATCTGGGTATTAACCGTTCGAACGGTTTGCGAATATTGCTTTTATATTTTCTATTATTCTTTATAAAATTGAGTACCTGTTCAACCTTTTCTTGTTTTTTTAAATATTGGGTTACTTCTTTCATAGTGTGTTAAAACAATTATTATATTAACCTAATGATCATGAAAAGTTTTTAGTTCTTAGTCTTTCTGGAAAATTTTCTATAATTTCGAAAATTAGTTATACTCCATCCAGAGTTACTATGTGTCATATTCTTTAATAATACGGTCTAATGTAGTTGAGTTTTAAAACATGTCCGTTCTCCTTTTTTAAAAATAGTTTTTAGACTTTCTATATGTCCCGGAGAGATATATTGTAAATTTCCAAAGTACCGAAATATTTGACATCTTTAAGTTTGTTTTTCTCTCATTCTGCTGTCCATTACTTATTGAAATGTTGTTGACCCAATTTTAATCCAAAAGCATTGTTTTGTAGTCAAAGTGTTCTAGAGGTGTACTAAGTATTTTCTATCTAATATCTTTTGAATATAACTGAATTTGAAACTTCACTTACCGAAACATTGGCATTTCTCTAACGCGTATGATTTTTGGCCGTAAATATCGGTTGCGTAGCGTTTTCTAATTTAATTCGCACTATTAAAATGTGTATATATCGGTGGAAATTTGAAAGTTTATCGAAATCACTAGTTGTCTTCTATAACTTGTTCGTCTAAATATAGCAACCTGTCAGGTCTTTTGTGAATGGGCACGTCGTCAGTCAACTTGACAGAACATTTAATTTGGTTTGAAGAAAGTATCTACAATCGACTATGTCACAAAATTCATGACAGCCCGAATATTGCGTTTTAGACTCTTTTTCTTTTTGGAGTTTGAGTTTACGATTAGTTTAGTTTTCTTTAAGGTATTTTCTCTTTGGAACTCGTATGTTCAATCATACAAGTTTATATGAGTGTTTGAAACCGTGTTTCCACTGACATATACAACTAATTTCTGCACTCCTTAAATTTCAGAGTGTTTGATTAATTCTATAATGTTGGATTTCTTGCTTGTGCTTGATAATGCTGTAATAGAGTGGTAATATTTAAGCCTTCCAAAAGGCGTGTTCAGTCTTTTTCAAGAGAATGTATGATTTATTATGCCTGCAGCGGATTTTAAGTTTACTGAAATATTTTATGTCTCGTCCATCCTCTGTTCTGAACAAACATGTGTATTCAATATGTTCGTCGCCTCAATATTGAATTGGTGTTTTACAGAATATAGTAAGTTGCAGATTCTTTTGCTATACTTCCTTCAAATACCTTCAGCAAATCTACACTTGCGAGTACGTTGTATTTATTATTAAAATAAAAAACACAAACTGTGTGCTTCATGTTTGTGCCAAAAATTCTATGACATGATATATATGCATTGGTATTCTAAAATACCGTTCTTAATGAGATGCAGGTATTATTCTTGTACTTTATGTGTACTGATTAAAGTGCGTATAATCTTCAATAGGCTTACAGTCCTGTAACTGGTTGGAAGCGTACCTCTATTATTTCCTCTTCTGAGCTAACACACATTTCGCTGAAATTCCCACGATCTACATCTTTTACAATCTGTGTGCAATAGTCTAATTTATGTCTACTTCTACTTTTTTCTTTTTCCTTTCTTTGCTTCTAATATATCCCACACTATTCTCTCATGTATTAATGCGTGTTCTATCATCCAATCTCTCCTATTTTTTAATGTTGTTTATCTTTCTTTCCCTACTATTTCCAAAACTTTCTGTTCTTAACTTTGTTTGTCTATGGTATCTTTAACATACATTTGCAACATCACATTTTAAAGGCTTCTATTTTTTTCTGTCTGCTTTTCCTGCTGTTCAAATTTCACAAATGTGCGGTACTATGCTTTACACATATGCTTTTAACAATATTTCTTATGTTTATGTTTGTTGTCTTTAAACACAGCGGCTGCTCTTTGTTGTTAGATTTAGTACAATCTTGTGCTAATCTTTTTCCTTAATCATTTTTTGCGTCATTCTTCTTCTATTGTTTTCCATTTCACCAATATTCAGTGGTACGCGAAAGGGGTTAAGCAACCTGAGGGCTACCAGGATCTCCCCATTGAGTTTTTTTTCTGAATTAATAGTTTCTAATTACTCCTTTGTCGGAAACATTGGTTGAGAATATTGCAAAAGTACCACATGTAGATGTTTACGATAATCATCAGGTTTAAATACAATTATTCTTCTTTAACATTAGGTTTTTCGTTCTAGAAGTGGTTGGACGCGCACTTCCGTGGACTTCTATTTTGAAATAACCTACACATTTCCCCGAACTTCCCACAACTTACACTTTTTACTATCCGGGTGCAATAATCTAATCTAGGTATATCTCTCTATCTTTCTTTTTCCAATCTGTGCGTTTAAAGTTCTGCACAATTTCCTCATGCCTTAGTAGGCGTCCTATCATCTTATCCATCTTATTTTTTATTGTTTTTCCACATATTTTTCTGTCTGCTTCTCCTACTGTGTACGTGTCATAGTCGTACAGTGCTGTGCTCCACACATATGTTTTTTGCAATTCTTTTCTTGTTCCTATGTTCATTGTCTTTGAACATAATAGTTACTTTTTCTTGTTAAATGCGACACGGTGTTGTGCTAATCTTTGTTTTCTATCTTTTGCCCTTTTTCCATCTTGCTTCATAGTAACAGAAATCCTTAACTTCTTCTAAGTTCACGTTTCCTATTCCTATTCTTGTTTTTGACTTATTTTCCTTCCTTTACATACTAGTATTTTAGTTTTATTTTTGTTAATTTTCAGACCGTACTTCTCTGTTAGTTCTGTTTCTATTTTATTAAAAGCGGCGTCTAACTTTTCTTTGCTAGAAGCTAATACAGCTATATCATCTCTAAATCTAAACATATCAATTGTTTGTCCTTGTATAGTAATTTTATATGTACTGCTGCATTAGACAGTATTCATTGCGTTTTTGATATAAAAGTTAAAAACTAACTAGTGTAGCGCACATCCTCGTCTGACCTCAGTTTTACTATTGATTTTTCTAAATTGCGGCTCTAATTCTATTGCAGCTGTTTTCTCTTTGTATAAGCTTTGTACTATTCCTGTATTCCTAAAACTCATTCCAATCCTTTCGAGTATTTGGAATATCTTTTACAATTTTATATTGTCGAATGGTTGAATGCTTTTTTTAGATCTATAAATCCTATATACACGCTTCTTTCTTTCTGATTTGTTTTCTCCATTTTCACCCTTACGGCTAAAATGGCGCACTGTGTTCTCCTGTTTTGTCTAAACTCGAAATTAATCTTTACCTAATCTTTACATATAGGGAGTAGGCGAGTAATCACGAGCATATTGATTGTAATTGTATTCAGTTTAGGAGTTAATGCCTTCGTATTAGATAAAGTTACTAATTAAATTTTTTTAATAGTATGTCTATCATGTTATGTATTATTCCATGTTCTAATGTGGTTCTAAGTTTATTCCTAGTTCAAAGCTACTGCTTTAGATGCTTCATACATTTTGTGAAAGTACTCTATGTTCTGCTAGTCCTTTTTAATAACTGTAATTGTTTGATAAGTCTTTTATAAAAATTCGTCTACCGGAAATATTGGTTTAAGAGTTTGAACTAGTTTTATTTACAAATGCTTGGCTATTCGTCTGGTATTGGCTCATTAGGTGTCCAGCGGGGTTAGTTTGTAATAATCATTTGGTGTACCAGTTAATTGTACTAATTGCTGTCTTAAAAAATTATCTTAAAAGTTATTTATTGGCTTGTGGAAATTGTTAAATAAGTTAGCCAGTTGCCGTGGTTTTGAAAAATTCTCTCGCGGGGTTTGCTAAACGCAGACGTATTGATAAGATTGGATGATTAAAATAGAAAGCGTATGAGTTTTTGGCAATTTGGCCACAGAGGATTATATTACGGGATATTGTGGTTTGTTATAGGAAGGTTGAAATTTTTTCATAGTTCTACAGTGTTTATAAAAATTAAGATTGCAAAGTTGATTTTCATAATCGATTACATCGTCATCTTTTGTCATTAAGCTCATTGTCCTTCGTAAGATTTTCAGATTTTATCAAGTAGTGTTGTTTCAGTAAAATGATATTTGCACCTTTTTTTTGTAATATAACTTTCGTACAAGTTAAATTTCTTACGCTTTTCACGCATTTACCAAGTTAATATGATATTTCGCCTTTCTGTAATTTAAAACTTAACAAGTTCTTGTGTTGTGGGTTAGAATTATGTCAACGTCTGGAAGAGAACCTTTATAACCTCGTATATTCTTCCTAAGTAACCAAATATTAACGATTCCCACTTGGTCTACGCTCCACATTCTTAATTTTCATTAATTTAAGAAAGGGGCAATAACCTGTAAGATTATTAAACACTGCATCATTTTAACTATTGGAACATAGGTACTAAAATTTTCAACACCTTTGCTAAGAGATTTAACAAGAATATAATTTTAGTCAATCCAGGTATAAAATTGTACTTTTGAAGCTAGTTGGTATAGCAGCAACACAGTTTTGCTTTTATTCGGTTTGAGATATAGGAAAAGGCCAGTGTATACCATTGCAATAAAATTCATTTTCAAAGTATACAAGTGATATATACATTAAACCACCCTATTCATAACTGTATCTTTACAGGTTATATATTTTTTACGGGGTCGTGATAAATCAAAGAGATATGCAGTGCAACGGTCATTTGAAAAGTGTTGTTCCAAATACTATTTATTTTTTACAGCAATAGCAGCGGTGTTCTTTCTCCAAATATTAGTATAATATATAACCTAGTAAGCTATATTTCTTACATTTATTATTATTTTTGAGTAGCAATAAATTCTTTATTATATAATTCGTTTATGTTCAGCAAGAAATTGTAAAGGTTTGGAATTGAAATAAAATCCAGGTGCAAATGGGAAAATAATTTGTTGTTTTAGTATGAAGTATTATTATTCTAAAATATATTAATAATACGTAAGTAATTTATTGATTTGCCACTTTTCTACCCGCTAAAATGCAAAATATTTTGATATTTAGGTTTTGGCTACCCTCTTTGAAGTTACAAGTATAACGCTAATTTTTGATATTGTAATTTTATTAATTTTAAAGAATGGAAACAGACGGAAATAAACCTTTTGAACATAAAAACAAAAAGAAAATGATTATTAAAGATTTAAAGAGTGAAAAACGAAAGGCAAAAGGCAGTATTAAGTAATTTTTTGCGGAAAATAGTACTGCTGATGCTTCTTTTAATCCTTTTCTTAGGGATATGTATTAAATATTACCATCAAATTTAACAGAAAATTCAATAGTAGCAGCGGACAGCAGCGGCGAAAGAGGAGCAAGCACCAACAGCCGAAACAAACCGTAAACTTTGTGATCAAGAACATAAGAACGCCATTAATGTAACATCTGTTGACGATTGTAAGAAAAATGTCACCGAAAAGCAGTGACCTCTAATTGTGTCAAGTACTATATGGTCTTGTACATTGTAGCAAACTTATTTTCCATCAGTATTTTTATGGATATTTATGCGATTGTTTTGATAGAAGATTATTTCAAGCCTTACATCATTGTAAAATTTTAAGTGGTAATTGATTTTACGATTCTGTTTTACCTCATGTATTTATTACCTGTTGTATTAATTTAACTTTATGCTTCAAAACTGTGAGCATCATTTCAAATTGTACGGTGACAAGTAATAAGTTTCATTTTAAGATCTCCCTCCTTCTATAAGTAGAATGATACATTCGGTCGTTGTAACTGTCGAACTGACAAATACTTTTACGTTTGCTGTTGTGGGTGAAAGTTAAATTTCTTATTAAGAAGATGGCCCTGAGCAATTATACTTGGTGCTGGGTTCTAAAAAAGCCGTAAGACTAGAAAAACATCGTGTAGTGATTAGATTCCGAGCTTCATTTTAGTTTTGAGAAGAAAGCTTTTCCTATTATGTTTCTGCTTCAGTGATGTCTGTAATACACGATGTTAATTTTATCAAGCGTCAGCAACACAGTGAGTATAAATTAATTTCATGGTAATTTGTTAATTCTTTTTCGTAGTGCAACAAAGATAATTTAGAGAGAGATATATAATTCCGGAAGATTTAATTTGAATATTGAAATGTTAGAATATTCAGTGTCTGGAATTTAATTCTGAATTGATAAATTTATCTACAGTAAGATTTTTGATTTGGGTTTACATCGGATGATTTGAGAAATATCTATTCGTGATGGTATTAGTAGGCTTCAAGATCTGCATAAATTCATGGAATGGTATAAGTGTATCGTTAATATTTTTGTAAGCTGTTGAACATATCGTATGTTGTTTGTTCTGAAAGAACGTGCAAGTTTTGATTACATCTGTATTTCAATCAAGTAAGTGTTTGCAAGTTTTGTCCAAGTTGGAAATTCTTAAGGTATTTAACGTCGTTTGACCTTATTATTTCTTTGTGATTTTGATGTGAATTTTATAGAAACCCCATTTTTAATATTAATATGTACCGCTGAAATTCATAAAGGGCAGTATGCTGAATTGTTTACATTTTTGAAATAATAAACTAAGAATAAATGTGAAAGTTAATAATTATTGGGTATGTCCGAAAAATTAAAATATTTCATCTTAAATAGCATTGGGTGTTATTAATCAAATACTGAGATTCTAAAAAATATTTGTTCATTGGTAGGTTATGTATTTGAACTTTAGAAATATTTAGAAGTAAATTGAATTGACACTTTATTTTTGGCCGTAGTTCAACTCCGACCCAAGCTCATAATCTACTCAGAGCAAATTACTCCACTAGCCGCTTTGCCTTTAGAGGTTTCCTTACTCATAAGCCGTTTTCCATTCAAAATTATCTCGGGCTTCTCGTCGCAACAAGAAATTCTCGTTTTAGTTATTCTTGCACCTGACATTTGGCAAAATGGGTGTTTTATATTACCTTATCCCAAGGTAACTGAGCCACAACATGATCAGTATTTGAACGACATGAATAGAAATAGAACCAATGGTAGAAACAACGAATGAAAATCCTAAAGATATTAAAGAAAAAAAGTTTAGCAATGAATGCGATTACGGAAAATTGTCAAATTGCAGATTAGCACACAGGAGATGGTTTGTTTATTCTAAAACGGAGAAGAGCGGATTTTGTTTTACTGTTCGGAGAAAGTTTGGAGCCAAATCTTAGTTCAAAACCAAATTGCTACTGAAATCAACCTTATTGTCAATGGCATAACATATCACTTTGCAATGCAATCTGCGCCGAGACAGATGGGGCAAATTGTAGATAGAATCCATAAAATCGATAGAATTCGGCAGCGATGCAACCAATACGATAAATACCAGCTTCTCTGAAAACAGGAAATATAAGGCAGTAAAAAGTTTAGAGCACGAAAAGCTATAGAGCAGTACTATAAAATATATTGTGTCAGATTCTACTGCTGGTATTTTTTCTCGTCTGTGTCTTACGGATACGAATTACAAATGAACATAAAATTCGACAGAAGATTTAGCAGCAGCAGCGAAAAATCAGCAGCATCAACAGTCAAGATTCACCATGATAATTGATATTAATCGTAATCAAAGAAACAAGCTATCTAATAATTTAGAAATAACAGATAGCGAGTTTAAATTGCATCAATTATTATGTAATTCTGATACCATAGCCTTTACATATTGGCCATAATGTTTGAAAATTATTAATAAAAATAAGGACAGTGGTGGAAACAAATGTTGAGCACCTTAAAGATAATACCGAAAGAAAGTTTAACAATGAATATGAATACATAAGATTGCCAAATTTTGAATTGATCCACAAAAGGTGCCTGGTTTACTCAAAAATGGGTAGTGGTGTGTTTTGTTTTAATTGTAGAGTATTTAGTACTTATTAGGTTGTCAGTCGGTTAAGTGAAATGATTACTACAGTATATTTTAAATTGTCAAAATTTTTAAAAAGCATCGCATGTTCATGAAATTGTGGAAGCTCAAGTCAAAAATTACAGGCATTGAATTGCGGTTTGAAATTGGTGCAATAAGTATATGATGCTATTTATGATATTTGACGATATATTACTAAAAATAAGGTTGCTAAATTTGAAGCAATTAGATAACTCGGAAAATTAAAAATTTTGAGTATATACATTTGTAAGTACTTTAGAATAAAATATTAAGTTTAGTAAATTTAATCACATACCATATCAAGGATACATAATTAATAGTTTGTTTTAAAAATTATTGAGGGAAATTTTGATAAATTGCTAGAAAGATCTCGGGAATAATTACTGAGCTCTCTAAGAAACATCAGCTGACATTGAATAAACTTTTAGAATAGGAAAATGGAAACTTGAACACAGCTCTAAATATACAGATGTAACCCTTGACTACTATCGACTACTATTTGAAATACATTTTTTTAACAATTTATATACAACGCTTAATTTTTACAGCATAGATATGATCAGGTGAATCCTCACAATAGTATATTAAAATTTTTATGTAATTCTCAATATAATGTTAACTGAGACAGATTAAGCATGGAGTTCCAAAATAATATAGAAGATAAAGATAGTCAATACTAATTGCATAGAAATTCATACAAAATTAATACCAATCATAGGTAAATTTATAATAAATAATTTCGAAAATTATAAAAATTGTTCAAATTCAATTTATACATAACAATATCTTAAGAGTGCATCTGCAAACATATGAATAGCAATTTGTATGTTATAGATACTACATGTGTCTGTTGTACGTAGCAAACATCCGTTTTCTCGATTACAATTAAATAAAACGTATTCAATAGTTAATTTACCCCAAGATTATTTGGTCAAATTATTAATAAAAGTAATTAAACACCTTTACTATATCTTGGGTAATAATAAGATTATAAAATGTTTAACAACTTTGCTGCAAGAGAAACGAAAAAATGAAATTGTAAGTTAGAAATCTTTTGGGTTCCTTGTATAGCTATGGTTCTTATATAAATAGATTTATAATTTTTATTATTATAAATTTATGTTGCTCATGTTTGTTTTACACTTTGTACTGTTTAACATTACTAAATTGTATTTTATATACGTGTACATTTTATTATTGTAGCTTATATAAATAAATACTATATATTCTTAATTAGCCACTAATTGAATTATTTCTTATGTCATATTTTATATAACTCAAAAAACTTAATTTTATTTCATGTCGTATGGTACACTTTACTGCCTCTGAAGCCGGTAACCTTGAACAAAGTTTATGTCTCAAAAGCATCTTTTAAGAATATTTTTGACGTCATATTGCTTTATTTCCATCGTCATGGAAACTGCATCTAAATACTCTTTAATGCTATTATTATTTGTTTTCATCATATATATTTTTGACTATATGCTACGTCTATTCCGCGTACATTTATTAATCTACCTGTTTCCATTACAAATTTTTGCTGATCGGTGTTAGAAATATTACATCAATTTAGTCAAGCAATTTCTACAATTTTAGTCATAAATATATACGTATGTGCGTAATTTATAAATCAATAACAATAAAAAGATATTTCTTCACTTTATCATTGAATATTGAAGATTAAATCATCATCATCATTAGGTCTTCAGTCCTGGAGCTGGCTAGACGCATACCATCATTGTTTGCCATTCTGCACTAACCTACAGATTTCCCTGAAATTTGCACGGCCTGCATCTATCACTATCTTATCTAGGTCAATATCTACCTCTTTTTTCCTATCTCTGCTTGTAATATATCCCATACTATTCTCCAAAAATCCCTCAGAACGTATTCTGCCCTTCTAATTCTCTTATCTTTTTCCTCAGATATCCTTGTTCCCCTACTATTTCTATAACCTATTTGTTATTATCTTTGTCTGTCCATGCTATCATCCTCATACATCTGAAGCACAGCATTTCAAAAGGCTGCTACTGTTTTTCTGACTGCGTTTCAGACTGCCCGTATTTCATAGGCATACTGTGCTGTGCTACTCACTTATGCTTTCAACAATTTTCTTCTTGTTCTATGTTTGTTGTTTTTTATCATAGGAGCTGTTCTTTCTTGTTAGATGCCGTTCGGTCACCTTTTTAGTTTTACAATTACATACCCTATTTCTCCAACCTTCAGTACTAGTGAAGGGAGGTAAGCAGCCTGTGGCTGCCAAGTTCCCCCAACACTTAACCATTTATCGATTTAATATATTTTCCAATATATCTTTTCGCACAGTCAACATTAGTGCAGATATTTCGCAACCAACAACTAGTTGTTTATACTAATCATCAGATTTATCGGCGCTTATTTTTTCGTCATTAGGTTTTCTGTCTCAAAACTGGTTGGACACGTACCTGCACTTATTTATATTCTGAGCTAGCCTACATAGTTCCCTGAAATTCTCAAACAGCATGTGTATACAGCTTGTTCCCCTTCTATTGTTTTCTAATTTTATGCCCTATTTCACTGAGATTCAGTGAGGGGGGTTAAACAACCTGTGCCTACCAAAATCCCCCAACACTTAGACATTTGCCGAAATAATGGTTTTCTAGTAAATCCTTTCACACACAACATTATTCGAAAATATTGCCCAACCAATTCTTGTAGTTACTTATAATAATTATCATGTTTAAGCACAGTTACTTTTTCGTCATTAGTTTATCCATCTTGGGATTGGTTGGATGCGTACCTCCATTGATTTCTATTCTGGGCTAGCCTACACATCTCCCTGAAAATCCTGCAGCTTACATTTTTTACTATCTGTTTGCAGTAGTCTAACCTAGGTCTGCCTCTTCTTCTCTTTTTTCCTATCTCTGCTTCTAATATATTCCGCACTATTACCTCATGCTGTAGTATGTGGCCTATCATCTTATCTCTCCTATTTTTTATTATTTTCTACATATTTCTTTCTTTCCCTACCATTTTTAGTACCTCTTCGTTCTTACCTTTGTCTGTCCATGATATCTTCATCATACGTCGGTAGCACCACATTTCAAAGGCTTCTACCTTTTCTTGTTCGCTTCTCTTACTTTCCAGGCTTTACAGCCGTACAGTGCTGTGCTCCACACATATGTTTTAAGCAATCTTTTCCTTGTTTCTATGTTTGTGGTCTTCGAGCACAGTAGTTGCTTTTTCTTGTTAAATGTAGCACGACCTTGCGCTAATCTTTGTTTTATATCTTTTGTGCTTTTCCCATCTTGTGTTATTTGACTTCCTAGGTAGCAGAAATCCTTAACCTCTTGTAAGTTTCGTGTTACATACTTGTATTCTTGTTTTTGATTTATTTTCCCCACCTTTGCATACTAGAACTTTAGTTTTAGAGTTGTTAATTTTCATACCGTATCTCTCTGTTACAATCGTTTTCATTTCATTATGAGCACCTTCTAACTTTTCCTTTCTAGACGCTAATACCGCTATATCATCTGCAAATCTAAGCACATCAATTTTTTGTCCCTGCATAGTAATTCCAATTGTCTTCCTGCATTTGACAGTATTCATTGCCTTTTCTATGTACAAGTTAAAAATCAATGGGGATAGGGCACTTCCTTGTCTTACCATTTTCCTAATGTTTGCTCCTGCTCTAATTCTATTACTGCTGTTTGATCTTTGTATAAGCTATGTACTATTCGTTTATCCCTATAACTCGTTCCAATCTTTTTGAGTATTTTAAACATTTTTTTCCATTTTACATTGTCGAATGCTTTTTCCAGATCAACAAACCCTATATACACTCTTTCCCCTTTTTTTTATTGTTTTCTCCATTATCACTCGCAGAGCTAAAGTAGCCTCCCGTGTTCCCCTGTTTTGCCTAAACCCAAATTGGTCTTTTCCTAGTATTTCTTCCGCCCGTTTTTCCATTCGTTTTTGCACAATTCTAGTTAATATTTTTGACTCGTGTACTGTCAAACTGATTGTTCGAAAATTTTCACATCTATCCGCACACTTCTTGTTTGATATAGTTACTATGATGCTACGTTTGAAATCTTTGGGTATCTCGCCTGTCTCATACATATAGCTTACAAGTTGGAAAAGACGTTCTGTTACTGCTTGACCAGCGGCTTTTTGAGTTTCTGCTTGCACCTTATCTGTACCCGGCGCCTTACCATTTTTCCGACTTTTTAACGCTAATTCAAACTCATCTCTAAGTGTAGGATATCCCAAGTCATCATTTTCAATGTCTGATTTCTGTTCTAATGCAGTTAGTTCTTCTCCTGCATATAAATTCCCTATCTATTCTTGCCATCTACCCACTTTCTCTACGTTTTTTATGATGACGTTTTCTTGTGCGTCCTTTATATTTTTGCTATACGGTTTAATATCCCTAAAATTCATTCTAATTAATTTGTATGCTTTGTCTGTCTTTCCTATTTCCATCTTCGTTTGTACCTCTTTGCACTTTTCAACAATCCATTGTTGTTTAGCTTTCCTGCATTTTCGAATAATTACCCATTTTATGGCTTTCTATCTCTGTTTCCTGCTTCGTCTGATTTATTTTTGTATTTTCGTCTTTATTCTATGAAATTCAGGATATTATTTGTTATCCATGGTTTCTTATTTTCTTTTTGTGTATACCCTAGAATATCTCTGGCCGCCATGTCTAGGCTGGATTTAATGTTATTCCATTCTGTTTCTACTTCCTTAGTATCAGATATTTTCCCGATATCTTAGAGCAATTCATTTGACTTTTTTCGAATCTTTCTTGAATATTTTTAACTTTTAGTATCTCTAAGTCCAAGTGCCTTTTTCCGTTTCTTTTTTTCACATTCTTAAATTTAAGTGCAGCTTCATAACGATGTTGTGGTCAGTATTTATATCTGCTTCTGGGTAGCTTCTACAGTCTTTTACTTAATCCCTAAACCGTTGTCTAACAAGATTGTAATCTATTTGATATCTTCCTATATCTCCTGGCATCTTCCACGTAGATCGTCTTCTAGCATGATGTTGAAATAATGTGTTTGTGATGATTAAATTGTTCTTGTTGCAAAATTTTACCAGACTATTTCCCCTGTCGTTTCTCGTGCCTAAACCACATAAACCTACTACCGCTCCTTTCCTACCCTCACCTACCACGGTATTAAAATCCCCCGTAATTATTAAATTTTTATGTTCTTTTACGTATCTTAATATGTCTTCGATATCTTTGTAGATGGCTTCTACCTCTTCGTCACTGTAGCTAGAGGTGGGCATGTATACTTGTATTATTACTGTGTTTACCGGTTTAGATTCTAATCTAATCATGAGTACTCTTTCGTTCTTTTGTAATTAATTTTCTACACAGACAGGCAGAGCTATCCCCACACCCAAATTTCCTTCCGCTGCTCCTGTATAAATTACCCTGAAGTCTCCACTCCAAAAATCTCCCGCCTCTGGCCGCCGAACTTCGCTGATTCTTACTATGTCTAGTGATAACTTATTCATTTCGATTTTTAGGTTCTCTAGCTCCATTACTTGCTTCATACTTCTAACATTGCACGCTTCTACTCGCAGAGTGTTCCCGACTCTTAATTTTAACTTTCCGATCGCATCCTCCGAAGTAGTCCCCTCCCGGAGATCCGAATGGAGAACTATTTTAATTCCGGAATCTTTTATCCCAGAGAATGCCATCACGTTTGTTACAATTTAAGTACGCTGTGTACTTGGGAGATAATGTGGTGGTTTCCCGTTGCCTTCCACGTCGCGGTAGCGTGTCTTAGACCGCCATACCGACCTCTATGGTCTCTGCCAATCTAAGTACCGAAAGAGCCGCTGTCCGCTTTAGGGGACCTGTCTTAGTCTGGTTCCTCACTAACAACCCAACTACTTTGGTTGGACCTGTAGTTTGGCTCTTTAGCTTATTAGAACACGCAAGCCATTTCACCTGTTCTTGTAATTTAGAACTTCGGCAAGGTGCAGGTCTATTCGAAATGGGAAGATTAAATAGAAATTATAAAATAATGAAAGCGTCTTTAATTTAAAATGTTCTTCTTAATCTACTTTTCGAAAGCCAATTGGTTTTTGAACCTGCTTTCCGTTTCCCCAAGTGGAAATGGAAGAATCTTACGTCTTGTATTGAAATGTCCAACTAAGTCGACTTTCCATCCCAAGCTATTAGGTGCAAATACACAGTCACACCTAAAACAAGAAAGATTTTTGATTTTCAAATAATGACCCGTAGAAGTGTCTTTTTAAAATGATTTATTTTACTATGTCAAAATCTCGACAATGTACTTCAAATTTATTAACATTATGTGAATACTAATTCATTTAGTTTCATACAAGTTTTAGTTTTGTTACGTTAGAACAAAGGTTCCGTATGTATATGAAGGATATAAAGTTGAAAAGATACGCTGCTAAAATAAAGTTGCCGAGAGCAGAAGGTAAAGTGCTATCAATAAAACACCTGTTGGCGGCTATACTTTTTCATCCCTAATGTAGTACAACTGATAACTTGAGCCGGTGCCCTACTGGCATTGTGATTCAACAGGAGTGCCCTATATATGAAAACAATGGGTTGAACGTCTCAAATGGACGTATATTAGTATACCCTAAGTACAATACGAATATTTGTATGCCGTAAGGATATTTAGTAGTATGCTCGGAAAACTGTAGGATATAAGGGACTTTGTAAATGAAATATCGGTCATAATCTGAATGCAGCAGATTATTAACCCTGCCAATAATATGAATTCATAATAATATAATGCCCAGTTAATCGATAAAAATGGTGACAGTCACAGCAGTTGGTTCTAGGTAGGTTCAATCTTATTTTGTACGACCGGCGAAGATCATATTCTATGAGTGTTGGTTGAAGCTCTTTTGACGCCTTGCGGTAAGATATTTTATAACGACCCTTGAAATTAATTGTAGCGAAAGAAAGATTTTAATGTAATTATTGACTTAGCACTTTTGTACTGTCACTACGTCAGCAAAACGTACTTTTAAAAATTATATGTGGGTATCTACAGCACCGGGGAGATGGGGTTTGGAATATTGTCAAAATAGGTCTTTATGCAAAGCGTTCTTAGGCATTCTGGAAGTCCATCACACTAAGCCTACAACCTAGCTGTTTCTATTTATCATATTAAAGATAAAGGCACAAACTTAGGCTAATAAATAAGTTATATTTTCAGTTTCGTACTTAAAAAAGGAACAATTTCAGTATAGCAAGTTCATTAGTATTGGTTGATTTAGTTGTTAAAATAATGCAATAGCGATTTCTTGGATTGAGCTTCTGTAAACGAATTTGTTTACCAGGGGTGTCATGTTCAAGTTGTCCAGCACGTTTTGATGTGTGTTCAGAACGGAGATATAGTTCAGTCGACCCCGTCTCATAGCTGACTGCAAGTAAGTCTTGGGATGCCGAAGAGAACTGAATAACCTCTACTGTGGCTGTATTCACCAGGACTATCCTCAAACGCCTGATGTATTTGATAATCTCAGGTAGTATATCTTTTACAGTTTGTCCTCTAAAAGATACTAAAGACATCTTTCTTGGTTCCCCAATATCGAGTTGCATCGAAAGATGCAGAGAAATGCCATTAGCGTCTAGGTGGTTACAGAAGTTTTTAATTTTGTACAACTTGTGATTACTACAGGTCAGCTAAAACATATTCTTCCTAGGATGCAGTCACCAATTTTAATCCTGATGTTGGAAACCTATCCTTAATACAAAGTAGTGCTATACCACATACTTCAATATAAACTTACTTCTTTAGATACAAATTGCGGTCCGTATAATATCGGTTCATTGATCACTCTGGGCTTTGCTTAAACAATTATTTGCCAGAATGATTCAAACTCTTTAGGTTTTTTTTTCTAGAACATCTATGAAATGCTCTAGCTTGGCACCGACTCTCATTGCTCCGATATGTTGACCTTAAATCTGTTTGTTAACTCTTTCATCGAGTTTTTCAACATGAGGCTGTAGTGAGATAATCACGGATATGTTTTAAATTGAAACAGTGTTCTTGGTACCTTGAGCATTTAGATGCACCATAAGAATTATTTCTTTCTGGGAATGTCACAATAAGTTTACAAAGGCTAGCGTAGTTATTTAAAATTTGCGTTGCAATAGAAGCTCGCAATGTCTATCTAATAACGCAAAGTAGGCTAAGTCCGACTGTAGTCGTTTTCTCACTTGCTACAATGATTTTGAACATTTCCATTTTTTCTGGTGACCCCCATTTATTGTGTTTATAAGGTTTTTGCGAGGTTTAGAATGTCCCGCATGTTGGAAAGATGCCGCAGTCTGTCCTCTACACCAAATTCAAACTATAGACAGCACAGCAAACTTACAGAGCTTGCGGCTAAATAACTTTAGGAGGCTTCCGAATATACCAAGCATACTTAATGCTTCATCAAAGCATTGATCTCTGATATTTTCTAACGGTTAATTCAAACGCTTTGCATACGTTTAAATTGTTATTTACTGTTCTAATGCAAAGAGTAACCTCCTCTTTGATAGATATGTTAAATGTTTCGTCAACCTTTATACCAAAGTAATCACAAGATTTGATTTCAAGCATATGACATAGAGCACATTGACCTAATATTTCGACTATTTCGTTTTGGATATTATGCGACAGCCATTTATATCTGAAACGCCACATCGGGTTTTTCAGTTTTGTTCTATCTTTTTTCCGTAGATATAACAACTGACAGAAATTAGACTGTATAGCACCATGGCTTCAAATCGCTCAGCTCTAACGACAAAGAAATTTTACCATGGTAAAGATGCACGTTAATGCAGAGCGAGCATTTTCTCTTCTTATTCAAACTGCTTATCTAACAAAAGTGCTACGTATTGTTCAAGGCAACCTTTAATGCGCTCTTTTTATAAGCGGGTGCATTCTTATTAGCAGGAAGACTGCTAAGGTGTTTATCCAATTAAAAGATCTTACAAAAGTTATACTTTTATTGTGATAAATTTTATAAGAGATTTACTTACAGCCTTCTTAGGAATTTTACAAAAAATTTTTGTCTTCAGAAGAATTCTACTTAACCCAATTAAAGGTTGAAAGCAAAGACTTGTTTAAAGATTCTTTTGTGCCTGTTTTAGTTCCGGTGAAGAGACGATTTGAAGTTACTGGAGAGCTGGAGGTTGAGGGATCGGCTGTAGAAGATTGATTATACTCTTTTACCTGGTTTAGTTCCTAATTACGACATTTAAATACATATTTATTCATTGTACCTTGTAATGTATTAATAATCTTTTTATTCAACATCATCATTAGGTTTTTAGTCCTCGAACTAGTTAGACACGTACCTCCATTGTTTCCTGTTTTGTGCAAACTTACGTATTTTCCTGAAATTCCCACCGCATACTTCCTTTATTATCTGTATGCAATAGTCTAATCTAGATTTACTTTTATCTCTCATTTCTCTACTTCTAATATGTCCCGCACTATTTTCTTATGTCTTCATGTGTTCTATCATTCTATTACTTTTATCTGTTGCTGTTTTCCACATGTTCTTGTTATCGAGCATTATTGTTCAAGTTTTAATCGAAATACACTTTATTACCTGCAGCTCCTGCACGCGAATTGTTTTGTTCCTTGTGATGAAATTGTACATATCCTACTTTTTTTTTCATGACCATTAGAATACTCATTAATAACTTCAACAGCCTTCTCAAATCTAAACAATAGCTTATTCAACACACTATAGGATTTTAATAAAGTACATAGTTAGTTGCAAATTAAAAATGCTTCAATCTATTTTGTTTTGGCATAGCGTTTAAATGTGGTATTGGCTTATCGGAAACATTTGTTTTTGAAAATTTTACAATGGACTCATGTTCGTGTTTTCTACAAGGTTATTTCTAGCTTCACTTATCGTTGCTCCGTAACTAACATAGATTATTAATTGGTATACTACATTTTCTATAATTTAATGCTGAAAGTTAGGCAATTTCTCTATACATCGTTCATAAATCCTGAAATTTGAAGCATATTCATGTTGTTTTAGAAGCGCTGCGAACGGTTCTGCTAAGCAGACGTTAATCAGCTTTTTCCATTATAGATTGTAGTTTTGCTTGTTAGAATAATACAATAAGTTAGTTTGTACCCCATATATCTCAGATGATTTTCTTTAAGAAACAATTTCCTTTGTGTAAAGCTAAAAATTGTCTTTTGTTTTTTCGAATTCTTTTATCATATTTTCCATATTCGCCATCTCCTGTTTGGCTTTTTTTTCAAAACGTTTAAAATTTTTCTCCGGTCAGATAGGTTTTACAAAATCAATCAAGGAATTTTATAAGTCGAAAGCGGTACTTAGATCCACATATACAGCTTACAAGCTTTTGCTAGTTTGATTTATTCTTTTAAAGTGAAAATTCTATATAAGGACTGTTAGCACCATCTTGAACCTTTCCAACGTTTCCTCAAACCTTTTTGTATTCAGCTTAGTATAAAGAATCTCGGTCTCAGAGTTTCTATAATTGCATAGATTTTTGCAATACTAACCCATATTTTATACACGACGTTAGTTTCATTTCTTCGACTTGATTATTAGGTTTTACCTAAAAAATTTTGAGCAGCTATAGTTCTATCCTATCTTAATCTTAAAATTGAGATATCACAATTTTTCAGGGATGCGTGCCACTAGAATAGAAATTGTACAGCAAACATCTACAGATTTTTTAGCTATAAGGTTCAATGAATCAGCAGCACAGGGAGGTCAGGAGCTTCAAGAAAAAAATTTTCAATACGAATTTGAAGCCCTACATATTTGGCCCAATACCATAACTTTGCTCTCTGCTATTTGTGATACCGATACCTAAGAGAACAGAAAAAAGATGGAACTGCCGTTTCAGGAATTCCCCTTTAATCGCCTGCGTTTGGAATAAGCTATAAAGAAATGCTCTTCAAAACGTTCGTCACTTTGGATAAAACACACTGTAACTGACAACTGATGAACGTGGAAAATGCCAGGAATTCCGTCTACAACAATTGAAGAATACCTATTTTTCTTGACATCATTTACTATATTTCCCTGAGAATGTCAACTAATAACGGTATCAATCTTTCGTAAATTGTAAATGATTACCGGAGTTGAAATTTACAAATCTTGCAAAGTCTGTCGCCGTAAATGAATCAAATCCTGCAATCAATTCCATACAGATTAATATACTGTGAATTAATTTGTTATCTTCGCCTCTATAACACATACCTCTACAAGCCAGTTTTTTTTATAAATGACACAAATCTCTTTAGAATGTTTTTCCAGTACAACATTTTTTCTTCCGACTGGGGCGCCAGTTCGAGTCTATTTTCCAATTTTTTTACTTCGATCTTTAACATTTATCAGCCAAGGTTTATGGTCTTTAGGATTTTTATGAGTG
Organism: Platerodrilus igneus; assembly: GCA_036346225.1. NCBI lineage: Eukaryota > Metazoa > Arthropoda > Insecta > Coleoptera > Lycidae > Platerodrilus > Platerodrilus igneus. The sequence continues at coordinate 3,074,879 of JARFIW010001292.1, read as the reverse complement.
TTAATGCGGACCGCTGCATGCTTCCATTCGTTGTAACTATTTTGTACAAACTGAAATACCGAATAAATAGCAGGCTGCAAAATACCACTCGTTCCATTTTCAGAATATATCAACCACTTTCTTCTTATTTTTTCTCTTAGGCAATTTCTTTCAATCATGTCTGTCGCCTGTTAAGGCTTGACAAAACTACTATTTACATGTTTTGTTAACAGTCGCAATGGGAACGGGGGGGTTTGGTGGTAGTGGGAGCTACCGACCCCACTCTAAAATTTTTAATATATACGTTTTAATTGCAAATATTTTGTATCATTCTATTGAGACCTTTTCTAATTTTTCTTCAATATTTAAATATATTAGTTGTTAAAATAAATAAATAAATAGTAGGATAATAAAATCTTAATTCTTGTAGTGTACGGTTTAGATGCTGCGCATTGCTTTTGGTGTGAATAGTTCAACCCGATACAAGGTCAGTCAACTTGTCCCCCTTTCAAAAGCTTTACCGAATTGTAGAATGTGTAGCAGAAAGTACTAGTCTTGCAGCACCTTGCACCATCAACATAATAGCTTGCACCATGCTGAAAAAACAATTACATTAATTTGTTTGTGAGGGTGCTAAAATGACGCTAGATACCTTTCTTAGAGTTTTAAAAGATTTTTATGTGCACCTGTTAGAACACAGATTGCACTAATAAATTTAGAACTTGCACCAGTTCTGAAAACCTTATACAGGGTCTTTTCTCGAGGGAGGCTAGAATGATGCTAAATTCCTCTCTTTGAATTTTAAACAATGAGATTTGCACTAGTTAGAGGGAAGCTTATACCACCCTGCAACACAAAATTTTAAGCTTGCACCAGTTCAAAAAATTAGACTGTACTTGTTTGTGCTCAAATAGGCCGGTGTTTGTTTCGATAATTGTTCTCGTTTGCTTATAACGAAAAATTCAAAACACCTCTGAGGGACTAAGTTGACAACTAGCCTTACAGTTTGTCAGTTTTAGAATTTTTTTCTAAGTCCATTGAGTTATACTTGTTTTTGCTCAATTGTGCCAGTGTTTCTTTGAATTCTGCTCATTTACTTATGGCGAAAAAATTGAAAACAAGTAGAGTGAGTAAGTTGACGACTAGCCTCCCGCTTTTTTGAGATCAATTTTTTTAAAGTGTATTCAGAAATGTATTTAAATTCACTATAAATCTTAATTAATTAATTAATTTAAAAAAGATCTAAATTTTCTATAGTACTGTTTTTTATTGACAAAGTCACCAAGTGGGTAAGCCTTTTCTGAGTGATTGTAGATCTGAGGTAAATTTTAATGAATTTATGTAAGAAAAACGACGTTTACATTCTCCACTAGCGGCACTCGTGAGAATAGTGAAACTCGTAAAGCTATCCAAACGATTGGATATAGGTTTTGGACACTTTCTTTTATAAAATAAAGTACTTTGATAGGGCAAATTTTTACATTATATTGTAGAAAAACTTTAGTACTACTTAGCTGATCATACAATAAGAACTCATTTATTCCCTATTTCAAATTGATCATAAACTTAGCTTAACATCTGATCAACATTTGAAAAGTATTTCTTTTTCTGTAAGATTCTGCAAATTGTAGAGAAACGCCGTAATTCGTTTAAACTTCATCGAGTAGTTTAAATCTTTTTTGTAACGGTATGAGTACAGCATCCAAAAGTGTATTGAAAAAACTTACTTCAAGTTTATTTTTTGGCACTTCCATAGGGTCAGTTGCAACATTTTTAACAAGGTCTTCTTTCAAGTGACTAATTCTTTTTTCTTGCCTTAAATATAGGTTCCACGTCTAATTCTAAGGTCAAATCTTTTGCTGATATAACTCTGTGAAAACCCATTTAACGGTATTTTCAAAAACTGCAAGTTTTTAATAATTCGGGGCATACTATGACACCCAGGCTTTTAGATTGCAGAGTTTTGTTAACGACATTAATTTAGAAGAGAATATCGTACACTATTATTAAAGAAACAACAAATCCTAAAGCTTCATGTGCAATATCAGTTTTTGCTTGTTTCTGTCCTGCTTGCTAAAACTATTAAGCGTTATGCGCTTCGGTAATTTGATATCGATCTGCCCTAATGATGAATTAGAATTTTCCATTTAGTAACTGAAGCAGAAAACAAAGTAAATACCAAAGTAGCACAAGTACATACTTTGTATGTATACGGTACGTAATTTACTGGACACAAGTATGTATCATATACATAGGAGTATGTACATTGTACATACAGTGTACGTACATAATACATTGCTTTGTACATAGAAAGTATGTACAACATTATACCTAGAATGTACATACATCACTGCATATACTGCGTATGTACATATTACGTTCTTCTGTGTATGCACACGGTACGCTACTTTGACACTACTTTGTACATCAATAATATGTGCAATATAATACATACTATATATGTACAATAACGTATGTACATAATACGTACAATAGTATACGTACATTGTACCTTACTTTGGCACTACTTTTTACACGTTAAACGGTGTACACACTCTATACGTACACAAATTTATGTACAGGGTGAAGCACGGGAACCTCCCACATTTCAGAAGACAGGCAAAACAAAACTAAATGATATATTTCAAAAAACTTTTATTTTCTGGAAAGGATATATAATGTAGTTTTTTAAAGGTATGTTATTAAAATAATATCCTTCAAATGATGGCCAGGTGGGTGACACACATATTGAGCCTTTCTTGAAAGTTTTGCATGCCTTCTCGAGTGTGGCGGGGGTTATCTGCACGATTTCTTCCTTAATTGCAGTCTTCAGGTCATTCAGGGTTCTAGGACGAACTTTAAAAACCTCGGCCTTGAAGTAACCCCACAGATAATAACCGTATGGGCTTAAATCTGGAGAGCGCGGGGCCATTCAACCATCGCGCAAGGAGATCACCTTCCCAAGGAACATCTCCTGAAGAATAGAGCGTGAACGCGAGCAGTGTGTGCTGTAGCACCATTCTTCTGAAACTAAAAGCTGTGTGGATCATGCTCTTGACCAAATTCTTTGAGTTTAGGCCTGACAAAGTTTTCAAGCTTGTCACAGTTACCGGTTTGAGTTAACAGTAGCGGTGACGTCATTCTCTTAAAAAAAGTAAGGCCCAATAATACCTACGGACGATACTGCACACCAAACTGTTACTTTTGGGCTGTGCAGGGGTGTTTCTTGAAGCTGTCGAGGGTTTTCATTTGACCAGTAACAAAAATTGTATTTACTAACACACCCTGAAAAATGAAAATGAGCTTCGTCGCTACTCCACAAAATTTCAGTAGGAGGCACTTCGCGAAGGATCGTCTGACAACATTCCACACGTTGCCCCCAGTCCGTTGGGGACAATTGCTGCACAATCATCATCTTGTAGGGGCGCATCTTGAGTTCATAATGCAAAATCCGCCTCACTGTTCTCGTCGAAATCGAAACAACAGCAGCATGTTTGCGCGCAGAACGCGTTGGAGACTGTTCAATCGACGCCCTAACTCTACCGATGTTTTCAGGGGTTCTGACGGTCACAACAGGGCCCTTCTTCATTTTCATTTAGTGCAGATCTACTTTTCCTAAATTTCTTTACCCAATACAAAGTTGTTTTTCGGTTGGGAACACTAGCAGACGATGACAAATTGTACCGCGTGCGGAATGTTCTTTGTGTCGCAATAACAGATTCACCAATTTTTATAAAACTCTCGATAACAAACGCACGTTGCGCTCCAGTCCACGGCATGGTTGCTACTGAAAACTAAATAATCTACCCCTCCAAGCAAGATGAACCCCACCCCTGTGGAATGACTCATTCCCCCACAGCAAATCATTGGAATGTGGGAGGTTCCCGTGCCACACCCTGTACATAATACGTATATTGATGTGGTATACCGGATGTTTTACTAAAGGTATCGTGCAGCTTTATATCGTAAAGTATAAACCTAGAGCTTTGCGGATAAAATATTATTAAGTAACGTGGCCGTGAGTAATTTCTGAAAAATATTATTAAGTTTTAATTTTGACCTCAATGGTTCACAATCGCTAAGTACAACAACAAAAATCAATATTTCTCCCAAAATTTAAGCACAAGGTATTTTTCTCAGATTACTTATTCTGTAGAACTTTGATCTTAGCCTTTTTCTTGTATATCGCACAAGGATGGTTGTAGCCCCTGATGAATTGGTCTACATGTAAATGGAGTGATCTGGCATATCACATGTTGCAATTTAATGTTCTTAGAATCATTTAAAAGAGAATTTCTCAATGATCAACAAAAACTTTTAACTATATTTTTCTAGTGTTTTTTAAATCTGCTGAAGGGCGCTTTTTTCCAATCAAATCAGTTTTTATCCATTTACTTAAAAAGATAGAATGAATGGATTGGCATATTAAAACAATGGTAATTATATGAAATATACAAATGAAGATTTTAGTGAAAACCGCATCTCGATATCTTTAGTGGTTTATAAGTTGTTGCAAAAATGTCTGCTACGAGAAGAAATATGTTGTCAATGAATAGCTTTAATTCCAATGGCATATGCCGTAACTATAAAAAGTGTAATTGTTAGACACCAAAATTCATTAACTAGCAAAATTCAATATCTATTTAACATACACACAAAACAGAGGAACAACAAAAACGAGCAATTAACAACTTTACATTATTATAGCGCATTTTCAAAGTGCTCTCCAACATTCAAAATGCACCTCTTTAACCTATAAATGTTGGCTATGGCGTTTTGAATTCGAACAATCGTGTTTAAAAGCGTTCGCCATATATAGGAATTTAATAAATTAAGATCTGGGGATATAGCCTGCCAAAGAAATAAACTCCCTCCTCCCATCCAGCGATTTGAAAAAGTTTTTTCTAAATAATTCCTAACTGTCAAGGAATAGTGTGTCGGGCAGCTATTATGCTGAAACAACAGTTTTTACTAGTTTTTGTGAAACTTCCTCCGAAAGGACCGGTAGGTTGTTGACCGAAGGTATATACATTGCTCTATTCGACTGTCCATTATAAATAAATGGGCGTATAATTCTGCTTTCCACGATGCTGTAACAAACATTTATACTCCACCCGAGTTGGTGTTCAACTTGTAACATGCAGTGAGTAATATTTTCAGACCAATAATGCCTATTATTCAAATTTACTTTCCCATCACTACTAAAGGTAGCTTCATCTGTCTATAGTACGCGGACAAGAATAAGGAATATTCGGCGCACATTTTCCTCAACCAGTGACAATGGTTCAATCTTCTATCGGTATCGATATCTAGAAGCGCCTGGTGCAAAAGCACATGGTATGGATGCAGTTTGTCGTGGATATCCCTAGGTTTGCATAAATTTTGCTGGTACTCACATACGGATCTGCTTCAACACACGCAAGAACATTCACAACACTGTTTTCAATTCTAACAGTACATTTACTGGAAGGCACCGAAATTGGATGCACACAATGTTTCTTTTAAACTTTTCGCCAATCGTGCAAATGTCATTTAAGTAAACTGTTTTCTCTTAGAATATGCCATGGCATTTTCAGAACACTAAAAGTAAATTCTAAGCATCTCATAAGCTTCAGCTTTGTAGAAAGACATATTTGTAGTTGAAAATTAACAAATTAACTTACACATACAGAACAAACGATTTAACTATAAACAGTAGCTAATATGACAGTTATTGACAAATGAATAGGCGTTTTAATTTTTACGCCTACTTGGAGCATTTTTAATGAATCTAATATCAATAAATTATGTGTGTTGATAAACATCGTGGATAAATGTATTTTTAATTACGCAACACACTTTTGATCTGGTGCTATAATAATGTTAGTGACTAAATAATTTAAAATATTTGATCCGACAATTCAAGAAATAATGATTTTTGTCGTTAACCTTAGCGATTGCACCCTCTTACGGTCAATATTGAGACTTAAAAATATTTTCTATCAATTTCTCATTTTTCATTATCCTTAATAAATTTTTTCCGCATAGCTCTAGGCCTATACTTTATGTTATACTGCCGCGCGATACGCTTAGTAAAACTTCCGATATAATACCCTACTTTGAGAGTACTTTATATATAATAAGTACATACAATAAAAAATATGTAGTTGCCTTGTCACAGATTTGTGTGTGATTTCTGTATGGAATTCTAAGACCTAGAGTTCACAATTTCTAACTTTTGCTTAACACGTTATTCTGTATCTTTAATAAAAAAAAGCTTTCATAAAGGGGGTCCATTATTGAATGTGCTGTGTGTATGTGTGAATGCGTGCGTTCATGCGTGCATGCGTGCGTGCGTGCGTGCGTACGGGCGTGCGTGCATATGTACCTGTCTGCATGAGTTTATGCGTACGCGCGTAGTTGTGTCTATGTATATTAATGAGATAAGGATGCCACTTTAGTACATAGGGGTTGACTACAAACTCTGATTCAGGAAATACATAAGTCAGCTGTTATTAAAAATGAGGCTGCTCCGTAGTACAATTGGTATGCGTGTTACTACTGAGTTTGAGGTTCCGGGTTCGAATGACGACACGGTCCGGTTGAAAAATGTTAGGCTAGCAATTTTTAACAAAAACGCGACCTCATTCGGATGAGGGGGAATGTAGGTCGCGTGCGTTGGTTGTATCATGCACGTTAAAGAACACTGCCTTGCTTGGAACAGCAAGTGTTCGGCAAAATTTAAAATTTCCAGGTAGAAAAGTTCGCGTCCTGGCTAGTGGAGTAGTATCGGGTGAAGCATTGAATAAATCAAATGTAGTGTGTTATTAAATAAGTTTGATGTAGAGAATGCGCTATATATGAGCGAAATTGCAGAAGATTTTCTGCAACTCTTTATTCATTCAGCATGAAAACTACTTGAATGCATAAACCTACGAAACCTACATTAATGCGTGCTGTATTTTGTGAGAAATTGAGAAATACCTAATAATGACGTTTTATTCAACAGCAACGAAAGTTACTAATGGGATAAACTCATTAATGTAAACCAAAAAAATTTACTTGTTAGAATATTTAATAAAGCAATAACTTTAGGGCCTCTAATTACCCCCGGAAGCATTCTAATTATCTCCAATGCTTAAGAAGGACGTCTACAATGGGAAATCGTTTAGATTGATATAATTCAAGTCTATTGTAATGAAGGCCCAATTAGTTTATAAATTCTATAATATTTGAAATATACCTTGTATATTGATTAATTTTAGGAGAGTATATTGCAATTGTAAGATTTCGTTAACTTAATAACAATTTAGGGAATAATTAATAAGTATGTCTATTTACACAAGTTTTTTTTTGTTTAAAATTATTTTTTTATTAAAAGTTGGGAGTAAGAGTTTTTCATCCTGAGAGATAACTAACAGCATATGAGGTATAGTAAATTAAAACTTTAGTAAATTTTGTATATTTTGTGATATGTTTTGGTATGCTTACATATTTTCTTTTATTATTGGTATTTATTGTAAATATTTGTATTTCCATAATTTTGTGAAATTGATTATACCAATTGAGTTAAAGAGAGTTTAGGTTCTACTCACTGAATGGCCGGGGTAGTTGTATCTTTTGTTTAACTGCAAGATTCTGCGACTGTTGTACAGAAGAAGTAGAAGATAATTGGGGCTCAACGTAAGAGATACCTATGTACGATTTCTAACACCTTCGTTAGGCGAATACTACTTCTCTTTTATTGACGCTGACAGCGTAAGAGCTAGAATCACTTCTCACATCACAGCATTTTCATTAACGAATGTAGATTAAGACGTCGATATCACGACAATATATATGTATATATATATATATATATATATATATATATATATATAATTAATACAGAAGAATAATCCACATTTGGAATGCAAATGAATGCTTGATATATATTAATAGTTATTAAGATGAAATGAAAAATTCAACTTTAAATACAAAGTTGGGTTTTCATTTCATCTTAATAACTATATATATATATATATATATATATATATATTGCTGTGAAACCTACAAAAAGCCTCACCTGAGTAAAAAAAATATTCGAGCCTCTCAAACTGGGCACCAAGATTTGCTGTGATTCTCGCCTTGTTGAATCTCTTCTGATTATCGCCTCTTTACTCTTTCCGCCTCGGCTGCTCACTTAGTTAAAACTTTCATCCTCATTCATAAAAAAAACAAACACATTCCTACCACAAACATCAACGTTAACTCTATTTACATCAATATTCATAATACATTAAAATTTCAAAATTAAATTTCAGCATAAATTTCAGTATCATAAAATTTCATTTCAAATTTTGTCATCATTTTTTAATTTGCATCCAGAATTAAAGTCCTTGTAGGATGCCTACTAATTAATTTAACAATATGTGCAGACCTAAGTCTGTATAAAAGGGAGCATCTCCCATCCCTTTACGTTAATTAAACAGGTTAGTCTAATTGAGCTCAAAGACAGACCCAAATTTTCATCATAATCAAAACATAAACTGCTAAATACTTCTTTCTACTTAAACAAGAAAATTTTACTTTAAAATTAAAAGTTGTTGTTCATACAAATTCACTACTGTCCATTTTTTTTATCAAATAAATTATAAAGATATCCAATACACATCAAAACATCAAAGTTCGAACAAAATTGTATAATTTACCTGAAGGTTACTGCACTCGTGGCTTCGATGTACATCGTCCTTGCTAATTTCAGCATTCCAACTGGGTTATGTTTCCGTCCTCAGATTCCTGGTCGCCTTTTAAAATTCATCTACAACACCATTCGTTTAAAAAGTTTCAGGGCTTCTCAGGAACGCATCTAAGTATATCAAAATCTTGTTTTGTGGATCCAATCACGATTACGAATAACATTTGATTATTAACACCCCCGAAAAATAGCAAAGAAATTCTTACTTCTTTCACGCTATACCCAAAACTGCCTACTTTTGTTTATTCATTTATCGTTACTAATTTCGATAATTTGTACAGTAATACTCGCAAATATAACTAGACTTTATTACCTTGTATCTTCTCTGAATGCACTTAATAACTTTTATCGTAGCACGTATTCTGCTTGAAGTATGATATAACAGCAAAAAATAAAGAGCAAACAGTTTTAAAGTATTGAATAATAATCGAAAATCTAAGAGAGCGAAACTCATATTAACACGGGTATATATAATGGCTAGCTTGCCCGTCGGTTTTGTCCCTCAACGGACAATTTTTAGAATTTCGCATTCTCTGTTCCTTCTCGACAGTCCGGCACAGCGATTCTATTAAATTTGCACACGCGCCAGTTGAAAATCTAAGAAATTTTCACACGGCTCGCAAACACGTCCGAGAATAACTAATTAATTTTGTATAGAAATCGTTACGTTTACACCTCTCATATCTGCATCTTATTACAACTAATCGTAGCCCTCGTGACGCTACACAAATCACGCTTTTAATTATTAGTATCTCTGCTTGAAGCATTTTATCCTTCCTTTTCTACCTTGGCCTGAGTGGTACAAATCAATACTCTGTATTATGGGCTATTTCAATCCACGTGGACTCGCGACGTGACCTACTTGAGTTAAATAACCCCGTATCTAGCCTTCCCGTTGATACAAGCTACGGTTTATCCGACCGTTTGCAATATACGCAGAATTTTCATGTTTATCCAAACAAATTAAACTGAAATTGACTTTTAAAAATACGCAGGTGTGTGCTCCTAATTAACATTTTAATATAATTCTCAGAGCTTTTATTTCATGGTATTTTAACCTTGGATTTTCACAGGCTTTTATGCTTATTATATTATTAATAATGGTTCAATTAACTCCAACTAAAATAATAATGAATGGCATTGACTTCTGCCCTTTAATTTTAGCGAATACTCACTAAATATTAATTTATTATTTGTACACTTTGTTTAATACCCATTACTTAAAAATTGAATTAATTAATATAAATTCTGCATGTAATTTCTATTTGTTTCTTGGAACAATTAAATTAAATACACGTTGAGCATTTTAATTCTGCTTCTTTTTTATAGAAAGCGTCTAGTGAATAATTTAAATCCCTTATTTTTAATGAAATGAATAAATTTTTATGCTTCACGGTTTTAATAACGCGTATTATCTAATAAAATTCTATACAAACCTTACATTCTAATTAAATGATTTAAATCTTCACACTAGTTTACAAAGGCTAGCGTAGTTATTTAAAATTTGCGTTGCAATAGAAGCTCGCGATGTCTATCAAATAACGCAAAGTAGGCTAAGTTCGACTGTAGTCGTTTTCTCACTTGCTACAATGATTTTGAACATTTCCATTTTTTCTGGTGACCCCCATTTATTGTGTTTATAAGGTTTTTGCGAGGTTTAGAATGTCCCGCATGTTGGAAAGATGCCGCAGTCTGTCCTCTACACCAAATTCAAACTATAGACAGCACAGCAAACTTACAGAGCTTGCGGCTAAATAACTTTAGGAGGCTTCCGAATATACCAAGCATACTTAATGCTTCATCAAAGCATTGATCTCTGATATTTTCTAACGGTTAATTCAAACGCTTTGCATACGTTTAAATTGTTATTTACTGTTCTAATGCAAAGAGTAACCTCCTCTTTGATAGATATGTTAAATGTTTTGTCAACCTTTATACCAAAGTAATCACAAGATTTGATTTCAAGCATATGACATAGAGCACATTGACCTAATATTTCGACTATTTCGTTTTGGATATTATGCGACAGCCATTTATATCTGAAACGCCACATCGGGTTTTTCAGTTTTGTTCTATCTTTTTTCCGTAGATATAACAACTGACAGAAATTAGACTGTATAGCACCATGGCTTCAAATCGCTCAGCTCTAACGACAAAGAAATTTTACCATGGTAAAGATGCACGTTAGTGCACAGCGAGCATTTTCTCTTCTTATTCAAACTGCTTATCTAACAAAAGTGCTACGTATTGTTCAAGGCAACCTTTAATGCGCTCTTTTTATAAGCGGGTGCATTCTTATTAGCAGGAAGACTGCTAAGGTGTTTATCCAATTAAAAGATCTTACAAAAGTTATACTTTTATTGTGATAAATTTTATAAGAGATTTACTTACAGCCTTCTTAGGAATTTTACAAAAAAATTTTGTCTTCAGAAGAATTCTACTTAACCCAATTAAAGGTTGAAAGCAAAGACTTGTTTAAAGATTCTTTTGTGCCTGTTTTAGTTCCGGTGAAGAGACGATTTGAAGTTACTGGAGAGCTGGAGGTTGAGGATCGGCTGTAGAAGATTGATTATACTCTTTACCTGGTTTAGTTCCTAATTACGACATTTAAATACATATTTATTCATTGTACCTTGTAATGTATTAATAATCTTTTTATTCAACATCATCATTAGGTTTTTAGTCCTCGAACTAGTTAGACACGTACCTCCATTGTTTCCTGTTTTGTGCAAACTTACGTATTTTCCTGAAATTCCCACCGCATACTTCCTTTATTATCTGTATGCAATAGTCTAATCTAGATTTACTTTTATCTCTCATTTCTCTACTTCTAATATGTCCCGCACTATTTTCTTATGTCTTCATGTGTTCTATCATTTTATTACTTTTATCTGTTGCTGTTTTCCACATGTTCTTGTTATCGAGCATTATTGTTCAAGTTTTAATCGAAATACACTTTATTACCTGCAGCTCCTGCACGCGAATTGTTTTGTTCCTTGTGATGAAATTGTACATATCCTACTTTTTTTTTCATGACCATTAGAATACTCATTAATAACTTCAACAGCCTTCTCAAATCTAAACAATAGCTTATTCAACACACTATAGGATTTTAATAAAGTAGTTAGTTGCAAATTAAAAATGCTTCAATCTATTTTGTTTTGGCATAGCGTTTAAATGTGGTATTGGCTTATCGGAAACATTTGTTTTTGAAAATTTTACAATGGACTCATGTTCGTGTTTTCTACAAGGTTATTTCTAGCTTCACTTATCGTTGCTCCGTAACTAACATAGATTATTAATTGGTATACTACATTTTCTATAATTTAATGCTGAAAGTTAGGCAATTTCTCTATACATCGTTCATAAATCCTGAAATTTGAAGCATATTCATGTTGTTTTAGAAGCTGCGAACGGTTCTGCTAAGCAGACGTTAATCAGCTTTTTCCATTATAGATTGTAGTTTTGCTTGTTAGAATAATACAATAAGTTAGTTTGTACCCCATATATCTCAGATGATTTTCTTTAAGAAACAATTTCCTTTGTGTAAAGCTAAAATTGTCTTTTGTTTTTCGAATTCTTTTATCATATTTTCCATATTCGCCATCTCCTGTTTGGCTTTTTTTTCAAAACGTTTAAAATTTTTCTCCGGTCAGATAGGTTTTACAAAATCAATCAAGGAATTTTATAAGTCGAAAGCGGTACTTAGATCCACATATACAGCTTACAAGCTTTTGCTAGTTTGATTTATTCTTTCAAAGTGAAAATTCTATATAAGGACTGTTAGCACCATCTTGAACCTTTCCAACGTTTCCTCAAACCTTTTGTATTCAGCTTAGTATAAAGAATCTCGGTCTCAGAGTTTCTATAATTGCATAGGTTTTTGCAATACTAACCCATATTTTATACACGACGTTAGTTTCATTTCTTCGACTTGATTATTAGGTTTTACCTAAAAAATTTTGAGCAGCTATAGTTCTATCCTATCTTAATCTTAAAATTGAGATATCACAATTTTTCAGGGATGCGTGCCACTAGAATAGAAATTGTACAGCAAACATCTACAGATTTTTTAGCTATAAGGTTCAATGAATCAGCAGCACAGGGAGGTCAGGAGCTTCAAGAAAAAAATTTTCAATACGAATTTAAAGCCCTACATATTTGGGCCAATACCATAACTTTGCTCTCTGCTATTTGTGATACCGATACCTAAGAGAACAGAAAAAGATGGAACTGCCGTTTCAGGAATTCCCCTTTAATCGCCTGCGTTTGGAATAAGCTATAAAGAAATGCTCTTCAAAACGTTCGTCACTTTGGATAAAACACACTGTAACTGACAACTGATGAACGTGGAAAATGCCAGGAATTCCGTCTACAACAATTGAAGAATACCTATTTTTCTTGACATCATTTACTATATTTCCCTGAGAATGTCAACTAATAACGGTATCAATCTTTCGTAAATTGTAAATGATTACCGGAGTTGAAATTTACAAATCTTGCAAAGTCTGTCGCCGTAAATGAATCAAATCCTGCAATCAATTCCATACAGATTAATATACTGTGAATTAATTTGTTATCTTCGCCTCTATAACACATACCTCTACAAGCCAGTTTTTTTTATAAATGACACAAATCTCTTTAGAATGTTTTTCCAGTACAACATTTTTTCTTCCGACTGGGGCGCCAGTTCGGAGTCTATTTTTCCAATTTTTTACTTCGATCTTTAACATTTATCAGCCAAGGTTTATGGTCTTTAGGATTTTTATGAGTGTTAATGCGGACCGCTGCATGCTTCCATTCGTTGTAACTATTTTGTACAAACTGAAATACCGAATAAACAGCAGGCTGCAAAATACCACTCGTTCCATTTTCAGAATATATCAACCACTTCCTTCTTATTTTTTCTCTTAGGCAATTTCTTTCAATCATGTCTGTCGCCTGTTAAGGCTTGACAAAACTACTATTTACATGTTTTGTTAACAGTCGCAATGGGAACGGGGGGGTTTGGTGGTAGTGGGAGCTACCGACCCCACTCTAAAATTTTTAATATATACGTTTTAATTGCAAATATTTTGTATCATTCTATTGAGACCTTTTCTAATTTTTCTTCAATATTTAAATATATTAGTTGTTAAAATAAATAAATAAATAGTAGGATAATAAAATCTTAATTCTTGTAGTGTACGGTTTAGATGCTGCGCATTGCTTTTGGTGTGAATAGTACAACCCGATACAAGGTCAGTCAACTTGTCCCCCTTTCAAAAGCTTTACCGAATTGTAGCATGTGTAGCAGAAAGTACTAGTCTTGCAGCACCTTGCACCATCAACATAATAGCTTGCACCATGCTGAAAAAACAATTACATTAATTTGTTTGTGAGGGTGCTAAAATGACGCTAGATACCTTTCTTAGAGTTTTAAAAGATTTTTATGTGCACCTGTTAGAACACAGATTGCACTAATAAATTTAGAACTTGCACCAGTTCTGAAAACCTTATACAGGGTCTTTTCTCGAGGGAGGCTAGAATGATGCTAAATTCCTCTCTTTGAATTTTAAACAATGAGATTTGCACTAGTTAGAGGGAAGCTTATACCACCCTGCAACACAAAATTTTAAGCTTGCACCAGTTCAAAAAATTAGACTGTACTTGTTTGTGCTCAAATAGGCCGGTGTTTGTTTCGATAATTGTTCTCGCTTGCTTATAACGAAAAATTCAAAACACCTCTGAGGGACTAAGTTGACAACTAGCCTTACAGTTTGTCAGTTTTAGAATTTTTTTCTAAGTCCATTGAGTTATACTTGTTTTTTGCTCAATTGTGCCAGTGTTTCTTTGAATTCTGCTCATTTACTTATGGCGAAAAAATTGAAAACAAGTAGAGTGAGTAAGTTGACGACTAGCCTCCCGCTTTTTTGAGATCAATTTTTTTAAAGTGTATTCAGAAATGTATTTAAATTCACTATAAATCTTAATTAATTAATTAATTTAAAAAAGATCTAAATTTTCTATAGTACTGTTTTTTATTGACAAAGTCACCAAGTGGGTAAGCTTTTTCTGAGTGATTGTAGATCTGAGGTAAATTTTAATGAATTTATGTAAGAAAAACAACGTTCACATTCTCCACTAGCGGCACTCGTGAGAATAGTGAAACTCGTAAAGCTATCCAAACGATTGGATATAGGTTTTGGACACTTTCTTTTATAAAATAAAGTACTTTGATAGGGCAAATTTTTACATTATATTGTAGAAAAACTTTAGTACTACTTAGCTGATCATACAATAAGAACTCATTTATTCCCTATTTCAAATTGATCATAAACTTAGCTTAACATCTGATCAACATTTGAGAAGTATTTCTTTTTCTGTAAGATTCTGCAAATTGTAGAGAAACGCCGTAATTCGTTTAAACTTCATCGAGTAGTTTAAATCTTTTTTGTAACGGTATGAGTACAGCATCCAAAAGTGTATTGAAAAAACTTACTTCAAGTTTATTTTTTGGCACTTCCATAGGGTCAGTTGCAACATTTTAACAAGGTCTTCTTTCAAGTGACTAATTCTTTTTTCTTGCCTTAAATATAGGTTCCACGTCTAATTCTAAGGTCAAATCTTTTGCTGATATAACTCTGTGAAAACCCATTTAACGGTATTTTCAAAAACTGCAAGTTTTTAATAATTCGGGGCATACTATGACACCCAGGCTTTTAGATTGCAGAGTTTTGTTAACGACATTAATTTAGAAGAGAATATCGTACACTATTATTAAAGAAACAACAAATCCTAAAGCTTCATGTGCAAAATCAGTTTTTTCTTATTTCTGTCCTGCTTGCTAAAACTATTAAGCGTTATGCGCTTCGGTAATTTGATATCGATCTGCCCTAATGATGAATTAGAATTTTCCATTTAGTAACTGAAGCAGAAAACAAAGTAAATACCGAAGTAGCACAAGTACATACTTTGTATGTATACGGTACGTAATTTACTGGACACAAGTATGTATCATATACATAGGAGTATGTACATTGTACATACAGTGTACGTACATAATACATTGCTTCGTACATAGAAAGTATGTACAACATTATACCTAGAATGTACATACATCACTGCATATACTGCGTATGTACATATTACGTTCTTCTGTGTATGCACACGGTACGCTACTTTGACACTACTTTGTACATCAATAATATGTGCAATATAGTACATACTATATATGTACAATAACGTATGTACATAATACGTACAATAGTATACGTACATTGTACCTTACTTTGGCACTACTTTTTACACGTTAAACGGTGTACACACTCTATACGTACACAAATTTATGTACAGGGTGAAGCACGGGAACCTCCCACATTTCAGAAAACAGGCAAAACAAAACTAAATGATATATTTCAAAAAACTTTTATTTTCTGGAAAGGATATATAATGTAGTTTTTTAAAGGTATGTTATTAAAATAATATCCTTCAAATGATGGCCAGGTGGGTGACACACATATTGAGCCTTTCTTGAAAGTTTTGCATGCTTTCTCGAGTGTGGCGGGGGTTATCTGCACGATTTCTTTCTTAATTGCAGTCTTCAGGTCATCCAGGGTTCTAGGACGAACTTTAAAAACCTCGGCCTTGAAGTAACCCCACAGATAATAACCGTATGGGCTTAAATCTGAGAGCGCGGAGGGCCATTCAACCATCGCGCAAGGAGATTACCTTCCCAAGGAACATCTCCTGAAGAATAGAGCGTGAACGCGAGCAGTGTGTGCTGTAGCACCATTCTTCTGAAACTAAAAGCTGTGTGGATCATGCTCTTGACCAAATTCTTTGAGTTTAGGCCTGACAAAGTTTTCAAGCTTGTCACAGTACCGGTTTGAGTTAACAGTAGCGGTGACGCCATTCTCTTAAAAAAAGTAAGGCCCAATAATACCTACGGACGATACTGCACACCAAACTGTTACTTTTGGGCTGTGCAGGGGTGTTTCTTGAAGCTGTCGAGGGTTTTCATTTGACCAGTAACAAAAATTGTATTTATTAACACACCCTGAAAAATGAAAATGAGCTTCGTCGCTACTCCACAAAATTTCAGTAGGAGGCACTTCGCGAAGGATCGTCTGACAACATTCCACACGTTGCCCCCAGTCCGTTGGGGACAATTGCTGCACAATCATCATCTTGTAGGGGCGCATCTTGAGTTCATAATGCAAAATCCGCCTCACTGTTCTCGTCGAAATCGGAACAACAGCAGCATGTTTGCGCGCAGAACGCGTTGGAGACTGTTCAATCGACGCCCTAACTCTACCGATGTTTTCAGGGGTTCTGACGGTCACAACAGGGCCCTTTTTCATTTTCATTTAGTGCAGATCTACTTTTCCTAAATTTCTTTACCCAACACAAAGTTGTTTTTCGGTTGGGAACACTAGCAGACGATGACAAATTGTACCGCGTGCGGAATGTTCTTTGTGTCGCAATAACAGATTCACCAATTTTTATAAAACTCTCGATAACAAACGCACGTTGCGCTACAGTCCACGGCATGGTTGCTACTGAAAACTAGATAATCTACCCCTCCAAGCAAGATGAACCCCACCCCTGTGGAATGACTCATTACCCCACAGCAAATCATTGGAATGTGGGAGGTTCCCGTGCCACACCCTGTACATAATACGTATATTGATGTGGTATACCGGATGTTTTACTAAAGGTATCGTGCGGCTTTATATCGTAAAGTATAAACCTAGAGCTTTGCGGATAAAATATTATTAAGTAAAGTGGCTGTGAGTAATTTCTGAAAAATATTATTAAGTTTTAATTTTGACCTCAATGGTTCACAATCGCTAAGTACAACAACAAAAATCAATATTTCTCCCAAAATTTAAGCACAAGGTATTTTTCTCAGATTACTTATTCTGTAGAACTTTGATCTTAGCCTTTTTTTTTGTATATCGCACAAGGATGGTTGTTGCTCCTGATGAATTGGTCTACATGTAAATGGAGTGATCTGGCATATCACTTGTTGCAATTTAATGTTCTTAGAATCATTTAAAAGAGAATTTCTCAATGATCAACAAAAACTTTTAACTATATTTTTCTAGTGTTTTTTAAATCTGCTGAAGGGCGCTTTTTTCCAATCAAATCAGTTTTTATCCATTTACTTAAAAAGATAGAATGAATGGATTGGCATATTAAAACAATGGTAATTATATGAAATATACAAATGAAGATTTTAGTGAAAACCGCATCTCGATATCTTTAGTGGTTTATAAGTTGTTGCAAAAATGTCTGCTACGAGAAGAAATATGTTGTCAATGAATAGCTTTAATTCCAATGGCATATGCCGTAACTATAAAAAGTGTAATTGTTAGGCACCAAAATTCATTAACTGGCAAAATTCAATATCTATTTAACATACACACAAAACAGAGGAACAACAAAAACGAGCAATTAACAACTTAACATTATTATAGCGCATTTTGAAAGTGCTCTCCAACATTCAAAATACACCTCTTTAACCTATAAATGTTGGCTATGGCGTTTTGAATTCGAGCAATCGTGTTTAAAAGCGTTCGCCATATATAGGAATTTAATAAATTAAGATCTGGGGATTTAGCCTGCCAAAGAAATAAACTCCCTCCTCCCATCCAGCGATTTGAAAAAGCTTTTTCTAAATAATTCCTAACTCCCAAGGAATAGTGTATCGGGCAGCTATCATGCTGAAACAACGGTTTTTACTAGTTTTTGTGAAACTTCCTCCAAAAGGACCGGTAGGTTGTTGACCAAAAGGTATATACATTGCTCTATTCGACTGTCCATTAAAAATAAATGGGCGTATAATTCTGCTTTCCACGATGCTGTAACAAACATTTATACTCCACCCGAGTTGGTGTTCAACTTGTAACATGCAGTGAGTAATATTTTCAGACCAATAATGCTTATTATTCAAATTTACTTTCTTTTCACTACTAAAGGTAGCTTCATCTGTTTATAGTACGCGGACAAGAATAAGGAGTATTCGGCGCACATTTTCCTCAACCAGTGGCAATGGTTCAATCTTCTATCGGTATCGACATCTAGAAGCGCCTGGTGCAAAAGCACATGGTATGGATGCAGTTTGTCGTAGATATCCCTAGGTTTGCATAAATTTTGCTGGTACTCACATACGGATCTGCTTCAACACACGCAAGAACATTCACAACACTATTTTCAATTCTAACAGTACATTTACTGGAAGGCACCGAAATTGGATGCACACAATGTTTCTTTTAAACTTTTCGCCAATCGTGCAAATGTCATTTAAGTAAACTGTTTTCTCTTAGAATATGCCATGGCATTTTCAGAACACTAAAAGTAAATTCTAAGCATCTCATAAGCTTCAGCTTTGTAGAAAGACATTTTTGTAGTTGAAAATTAACAAATTAACTTACACATACATTCATAGCCAAAAGGTGTCTTGTGGCGAAGTAACGAAGTAACAGTTACTTCGTCACAAGACACCTTTTGGCTATGAATGGGCTAGTGAGTCTGCTAGTTTAGGAGTAACTCTTCTCTTTACACTGTGACTTGTCTATTTAATATTAACTTTTAATATATTTATTTGTCCTGATGAAGCCCCTTACAAAAGTGGGCGAAACGTCGACCTTAATTTATGAAATGACACGGTCCCAACCCGGAACCATAAATAATTATAATGACTCCGGCCGTGAAAGCCTCCGACAATATTACACATACAGAACAAACGATTTAACTATAAACAGTAGCTAATATGGCAGTTATTGACAAATGAATAGGCGTTTTAATTTTTACGCCTACTTAGCATTTTTAATGAATCTCATATCAATAAATTATGTGTGTTGATAAAGATCGTGGATAAACGTATTTTTAATTACGCAAGACACTTTTGATCTGGTGCTATAATAATGTTAGTGATTAAATAATTTAAAATATTTGATCCGACAATTCAAGAAATAATGATTTTTGTCGTTGACCTTAGCGATTGCACTCTCTTACGGTCAATATTGAGACTTAAAAATATTTTCCATCAATTTTTCATTTTTCATTATCCTTAATAAATTATTTTCGCATAGCTCTAGGCCTATACTTTATTATATACTGCCGCGCGATACGCTTAGTAAAACTTCCGATATAATACCCTACTTTGGGAGTACTTTATATATAATAAGTACATACAATAAAAAATATGTAGTTGCCTTGTCACAGATTTGTGTGTGATTTCTGTATGGAATTCTAAGACCTAAAGTTCACAATTTCTAACTTTTGCTTAACACGTTATTCTATATCTTTAATAAAAAAAAGCTTTCGTAAAGGGGGTCCATTATTGAATGTGCTGTGTGTATGTGTGGGTGCGTGCGTGCATGCGTGCATGCGTGCGTGCGTGCGTGCGTACGGGCGTGCGGGGATATGTACCTGTCTGCATGAGTTTATGCGTACGGGCGTAGTTGTGTCTATGTATATTAATGAGATAAGGATGCCACTTTAGTACATAGGGGTTGACTACAAACTCTGATTCAGGAAATACATAAGTCAGCTGTTATTAAAAATGAGGCTGCTCCGTAGTACAGTTGGTATGCGTGTTACTACTGAGTTCAAGGTTCCGGGTTCGAATGACGACACGGTCCGGTTGAAAAATGTTAGGCTAGCAATTTTTAACAAAAACGCGACCTCATTCGGATGAGGGGGAATGTAGGTCCCGTGCGTTGGTTGTATCATGCACGTTAAAGAACATTGCCTTGCTTGGAACAGCAAGTGTTCGGTAAAATTTAAAATTTCCAGGTAGAAAAGTTCGCGTCCTGGCCAGTGGAGTAGTATCGGGTGAAGCATTGAATAAATCAAATGTAGTGTGTTATTAAATAGGTTTGATGTAGAGAATGCGCTATATATGAGCGAAATTGCAGAAGATTTTCTGCAACTCTTTATTCATTCAGCATGAAAACTACTTGAATGCATAAACCTACGTAACCTACATTAATGCGTGCCGTATTTTGTGAAAAATTGAAAAATACTTAATAATGACGTTTTATTCAACAGCAACGAAAGTTACTAATGGGATAAACTCATTAATGTAAACCAAAAAAATTTACTTGTTAGAATATTTAATAAAGCAATAACTTTAGGGCCTCTAATTACCTCCGGAAGCATTTTAATTATTTCCAATGCTTAAGAAGGACGTCTACATGGGAAAATCGTTTAGTTTGATATAATTCAAGTCTATTGTAATGAAGGCCCAATTAGTTTATAAATTCTGTAATATTCGAAATATACCTTGTATATTGATTAATTTTGGGAGAGTATATTGCAATTGTAAAATTTCGTTAACTTAATAACAATTTAGGGAATAATTAATAAGTATGTCTATTTACACAAGTTTTTTTTTGTTTAAAATTATTTTTTTATTAAAAGTTGGGAGTAAGAGTTTTTCATCCTGAGAGATAACTAACAGCATATGAGGTATAGTAAATTAAAACTTTAGTAAATTTTGTATATTTTGTGATATGTTTTGGTATGCTTACATATTTTCTTTTATTATTGGTATTTATTGTGAATATTTGTATTTCCATAATTTTTGTGAAATTGATTATACCAATTGAGTTAGAGAGAGTTTAGGTTCTACTCACTGAATGGCCGGGGTAGTTGTATCTTTTGTTTAACTGCAAGATTCTGCAACTGTTGTACAGCAGAAGTAGAAGATAATTGGGGCTCAACGTAAGAGATACCTATGTACGATTTCTAGCACCTTCGTTAGGCGAATACTACTTCTCTTTTATTGACGCTGACAGCGTAAGAGATATAATCACTTCTTATATCACAGCATTTTCATTAACAAATGTAGATTAAGACGTCGATATCGCGACAATATATATGTATATATATGTATATATATATATATATATATATATATATATATATTTGTTGCCGTCATAAAGAGGTCGCGGGAAGTTATGGAAACCAAACTTCCATATACAAAACCCACGCCACCCAAATAAAATGGAAACAGGAAAAGTTGAAATTTCCGAAGATCCGTTGTTCCACCCTGTATAATATAAGCGTACTTTTTAGCTATCAAATTGCAAAGCAGAACACATTTCCCGTGTATTTAAAGGCCTATCTTTAAATCAATAACGCAGCCGTGTGTACAAATCTAAGCCGTATATGTAAATCTAATTAATTGTTCAGAAATACTGCAAAAATAAATTTCAATCTTTAATATACAAAACCATTTGTATTTATTTGTCCCAAAAACAATGCAAATCTTCTTGTATTTTTATTAAACATGTTTGTAAAATATGCAGCAGAACACTTTTTACTTACAATTAAAAAACGCAATTATTTTGCATGAGCAAAACCCGTTCGGAAAGCAATTACAGCTTTAATTAAATAAATTGACCCCCCCGTGTGCGTATAACATATTTTAGAATTCTCTGTTAGGTTATTAATAAAGACAGATTTGTCATATTTCTTAAAAAATGTGGTATACATTAATTAAATAAACAAACGTTTATTTTAGGAAGCCGCGTGAACATTAAATATCCATAATATCCATAAGAATGAGTTATATAGCTTTTGCGTTACTATGGGATAGGTTGGGATGCGACAATAATGTCGTGTGTTGATTAAAGCTAAACAACGCCTTGCTACGCACATAAATCATTCGACCGCGGCAGTTTGACACTAATTAGGCCATTAAAACTTTGGAATCTCCAGAAATCTTACATATTGTATGTGATTAAGATTCGAATAAAATCCCGAAAACTCCGTAGAACCATGACGTAGTTAGATAACTAATATAAAAGCTGGAACTTTATTAAAGAGATTCATTCGGTGTTAAATCAAGTAAGATGTAACAACACGATCGATAATGTAAGATCCATTCCTGCATAAAGCGAGCAAAATATAACGTTGATTATAAAGCCAAAATAACATGCAGAGTTTACGATACGAAGTTAGAAACATGAAAGTTGTTAAGTGCAGTTATTTGATTTTGTAATACCCAATGAAAATGGAACATTTGAAGCTAATTGATTAATTAAATCGAAGATGCATTTTTGCAAATTGATATCCTAAATGGAGATTTTAAATAATTTGGAAAAAATCTGGTGAACTGAGATTTTAATGTTAATTTAAAAAGAGAAGCAGAATGTGTTTACGACCGTTAATTGCGAGAATTGGATAAGCGCTATTTGATTCCTAGTTATAAAATTTTCTACAGTCTTCATTACATACTAATAAATCCCATTTCTTTTAAACGTTCATCTTCTATTTTGTTATTATTACACAACTCAATATAGACGTTTATCGCGTGTGACATACTTTTCGTCTGAATAAATCAGGGAATTGTTAGGATTTGTACTAGTTGATGTCGGGTTGCTGCAAGCATGGCTCTGTAGTAAAAAGTCAGTTTCTACAGTTCGAATACAAGAATTTCTAATTGATGTTTTATCTTACACATAAAGTCTAATCATTTCCTACAATTTAGGTTACCAATTATTTTTATATCTTAGAAACGTAACTGCATTTTTTTTTATTTCTTGAACGTGTTGGTAAGGGGCTATCGCCTTTGTCGTTTCAAATATTATTCCATATGATGAGGTTGTATTGAAAATCTTTCTATCTTTATCTTTGATTAACTGTCTATCATATAATTATTGCTGTGTCTATATAACTTATGTCTTTGAAATTACTGTGTGGGTATATTTCAGTTGATAAGATTACTTTTTTTTATTTTCTTGGTAGTAAGATTATTTGTTAGAATCTCCTTTAGAACCTAGCTCTTTTTAGGTGGTTTAGGGTTTATCTTATCGCTAGCATTGTAGATGGTCCTTTAGAACAATCGCTTTAATAGAGACATTCTCTACCCTCCACTGTCTCTTAAGTATGTGCATCCTAAGACTCCGTTATGTTTATTTTCGAGATAAATTAATTACCCCTTTTTCCCTTTAATTTGTTTTTCAGTTAAATCAATTCCGTTGCTATTCTTAAATCCTTCATCAACATCCTGTATATTTTACCTGTTCATCATAAGCCCGCTTTACAATAATTGTTTAACTCAAATCTATTTGCTTGGAAACGACAAGTTTATAATAAAATTTAAATAAGTCAATATCTTGCTTTAGGTATCCTTTAATTTGTTAAACATTCCGATAACGTTTAATTGCTTTCTCTATGATCTGAATCTAAAGACTCGTCAAACTAAAGTCGCGTACTATCCGATAAAAGCGTGTTTCCAAGTTTCCTAATCACGTCTAGATAACCACAGCATGACTTGGAGCACTGATTGTTTAATTAAACAAATTTACGATCACTTTCTTTTCAAAATGTTAAAAACACTCATCGTAATTGCTAGACTTTTCGTTCCGTTTTTCTTTATGAAAATTTCGCGCACGCTTTACAGCGTGCTTCCTGCGGGGGACACGATATTTCGTGAGTTGCCGCTCCTTAGGGTTTAGAGGACTGCACACGTTACGTGATCTCAGGTCCATCTGACCCGCTCCGGTTCGAGGAGCGAACGAGAGATCCAACACCGGAGAGACGTGCGTGAGTTTTTCTTTCCTAATGTGTCGAGACCCTGTCCACTTAGATTTCACTGTTTGGGGCTTATACGGATCTCAAATTAATTGTATGTACGAAAATAATTTATGATACCGGGATCTATTGCCATGGGATTACTATACTACGCTTAACTGTAACTACTATCTATTTATGCGGGAATGAGATAAAAACTTGCTGGCACATTGGAAGACGTTACTGCTATTGTATTTGTAATTGTGGGTTATATGTTAGTATTATCAGAGCCTATGTGAGGGGTCATAATATTATGATTACTAAACGAAATTGTGAAATCTGGCATACAAATACACTAGCTAGCAAATACTAATATATATGGTTTATTCTCACTTACTTAAACCGGGTTAATGCCTATTGTAATGTTTTTCCTTTTTATGCTAATTAGAGTTCTTTTGTTAGTGTGTTTTTTCTTTGTTTTTTTTTATTTAAGTATAACTGCAGGCGGGGATTTCTCGTGCAGGTTGTACGGAGCGGTTAATAATTTATTTTTATTTCAGGCCTTATTTCATTTTTGTAGGTATTATACCCCGCCCACTCACCGACTAAGCCCGGTCAATTTCTTTTTCTTTCTTCTTTGTTGTCTTCTTTTTGTTGACTACGTCGCTGCACGTAGCATCTCTACATTTTCTTACCCCTCTATCACCGTTTTAAACTTTATTGTTTCCTTTGGTACACCTGCATTAGTTCCGAGACAACCGTCCATCATATAAGAGTGGTGTCCCCCAACTCCGGGCTGCTGACTATACTTTGGTTGGTCGAGTTGTGCTTTGCTATCCACCGTTTTTTTATATTTTCTTTATATTCTTTCATTTACTGTCTAAGTCGCTGCGTAGTTGGAAGGTTGTTGCTTCACGATATTGGGCCATGTGCATGGGGAACATCCGTCTAGCTGTGTATCGCCACTGTCTTTCGCTGATGTACATTAATGTTGTCGACAGTGACTTTGTTATCTGATTAGACCAGTGTGCCGATCTCCCTTAATCGACGCCGGGAAGCAAAAATTGTATCTTCTTTCTATTTGGTCCTTCATGCTAATCGTATGAACAAGTACTGCTTTACGGAACTTCTCCGTTTAGACGACATGAGTCAAAACCACATTTCATGTTCCTATGGGTTCACCTTATTTCACCGGGAGTCTTTTTTTTCTGTTATTATGTTTATAAGAAGGGCGGTTTGCCTTGACAAGTATAAGACCTTCAAACCAAAATTTAGGTTTTGCGGTATTTTTCTTTTAAATTTTTTTCTTATAACATAATCGTACTTTAATTAATAATTTAAATCATTAATGTTTAGTGTTTAGCTTTCTCCTTGATAATATCTTAAAAATTTTACCTCTATAATTAACGCTTTTAACCACTAATGATTTGTTGCCTATCTTTCTCGTCAAACCGTCTTCGAGATTTTATTCTATCGAAACCATACTCTAACCTATAAATTTTTAAATATTTATCTTTCTCTTTCTGCAATTAACTGTTAGGTGTTACTCTATCTTGCCTTTACCTTAAAGTAAATTAATTATCTATATCTTTCTCGTTCTATAATGCCTTTAAGAAATTATTTAGTCTACTTAATGCTCCTAACCTTTGGTGTTTATGACCAAAGGTAGGATTTATTATTGAAGCACGGAAAAGCTAAATTGCGTTTTGGTATTGTACGAGGCTTGTTCAATTGAAACCCATTTTTGGTCATGTTAGCCTTGGAAACAATTTTAATCACTAAACTGTCGTTTTGCAACGTTATTGGTGTTTGTAAACTTCCTACTGGTCAGGTCCTCTTGTATATATTTGACAGCGATTTTAACTACAAGATTTCTTTAAGCAGGGTGTACATAGGTTGACGAAACAATAGAATATATGCCTTAATCGTAGTGGTAATTATTTGTAAATTTAATTGTCAATAAATTTTTCCTGAACCAAAGACGGGTTTTAATTGAAAAAGACTCGTATTTGACAGGATAGGATTAGGAGAATTATGTTATGTATCGTAGTAGTAGCACTAGCTGATTTGTTAACTAAAGGAAAGCGCCTAATATGACGCTGACCAAAAATTAAAGCTTTGGAAAGAGAGTTGAAGGCACGCTATAAGGCGCTTATAAAACATGGAACGTTTTCAGTGAAATACGTTGCAGCGACGTAAAATCGTCTTATGATGAAGATATCAGTTATAACAAATGAGGGCCGAATAATATATTAATAAACAAGGTATTGCCAAGTTACACTAAACCAAAGACTAGGTCAGAAACTAAAGGGCAATCAATGGACACTTGTTGACGGTTATATTATCTCAAACCAAATGTAGGGTAGCTGTGCTCTTGAACCAGTACCCTAATTCTACCATTAACATTCAACAGGAGTAACCTATATAGAGAAACAAGTGGGTTGAGTGCTTTAAACAGACGGATTTCTGTCCCTTAAAGCCATTTTAACCCAAACACAGAAAATTGTAAGGATTTCTTGAAGAAACAATCGTTATAGATTACACTTTAAATAGCAAATTAACGAGTCTGCTTGTTATATAATTTTACAAAAATACAATTTTTACTAAATCTATAAAAATACTCTTGCAACAGTATACAACCATTTGTTTGCTTCAACGTTGTTTTGTTTGCACAGCAAAAGATTTAATTTCGTGATGCAATCGTTTCAGTGGAAAAGTTTTGTGCTTATTTGTATTATTACGTCTATACAAAAGTGCGACCCTAAATGCAAAAGTTAAATTTTAACATTTACGAATATACGAAGTTGCTCTTATACTATATAAGCGGGTCCGTCCTGCTAAAACTACTGATTCTAGAATTATAAATTATAAAAAGACTTGCGTCTCAACAAACGTTACTTGCCAAAACATTAAATTTTTTTTTTGATATATTAGTTTAGGAAATAAACAACCATCTAGATTTCTTTAAATGGGAACACGGTTAAATTGAAAAAAGTTAAACAGCTTATTTTTCCGACTTAAATGGAATAATGGATTTTAGTAATTTGTTTGATGCAATAAGATATTCCAAGAAGCTCCCTCATTGGTGCGTGTTCTTTAACGTTAGTAGGTAAGTAAGGCCGGTTTGACTTCAAAACGGTGCACGCGTATGTTTTTCCATGTAACATACACGTACACCGTTTTGAAGTCAGACCGGCCTTATATTACTTTAAATGTAACATACGTGTGGACACATTTTGAAGTCAAACCTGCTTTATATTACTTTCAATGGAACATACATGTGTGACTTCAAAACACACGTATGCTACGTTGAAAAATGTAATAGCAGAGAAAATGTGGAGCTGTTTTGAATTCGGTTTTCTAGCGAGAAGTTATAAAGTAGGTCAGAAGCTAAATATCGCATCTAAGTCAATTGTATTTAATTTATGTTTTTTACTTTTGTTTAGAGGCTGCAAATACACATGGTCCGGTTTGACTTCAAAACGTGTTCACGCATATGCTACGTTGAAAAAATGTAGGTGCTTGCAAAAATATGGAGTAGTTTTGAATTCAGTTCTTCAGCAAGACGTTATAAAGTAGGTCAGATGCAAAATATCGCATCTAAGTCAATTGAATTTAATTAAAGTTGATTCTGATTTATGTTTTTTACTTTTGTTTAGAGGCTGCAAATACACATAGGCCGGTTTGACATCAAAACGTGTCCACACGTATGCTACATTAAAAAATGTAGGTGCATGCAAAAAAATGTGGAGTTGTTTTGAATTCGGTTCTCCAGCGAGAAGTTATAGAATAGGTCAGATTCATAATATCACATCTAAGTCAATTGTATAAAGAATGCTGTATTTAATTAAAGTGGATTCTGATTTATGTTTTTACTATTGTTTAGAGGCTGCAAATACACATAGGCCGGTTTGACTTCAAAACGTGTCGACACATATGTTACGTTGAAAAATGGCCAAAAGCAGACAGACTGATTGCATCAATTTCTCATTCTCGCTTTTAAAAATAACAAGTCGTAGTTATTAAATCGCGAATACAGTTATCTGCAAGAAATATATACTAATTTGTCAAAGACAGACAGACTGATTGCATCAATTTTTCATTCCTGCTTAGCGAGAGGTTATAAAGTATTTCAGATTCAAAATATCACACACGTATGCTACATTGAAAAATGTAGGTCCGTGCAGAAAAAATGGGAGCTATTTTGAATTCGGTTTTTAAGCGAGGCGTTATAAAGTAGGTCAGATGAAAAATATCGCATCTAAATCAATTGTATTTAGTTAAAGTGGATTCTGATCTTTGTTTGTTACTTTTGTGTAGAGGCTGTAAATACACATAGGCCGGTTGACTTCAAAACGTGTCCACACGTATGCTACATTGAAAAAATGTAGATGCATGCATAAAAATGTGGAGCTGTTTTGAATTCTAACGAGAAGTTATAAAGTAGGTCAGATGCAAAATATGCTAAGGCCGGTTTGAATTCAAAGTGCGACCACTCTGCAAATACACATAGGCCCGTTTCAATTCAAAATGTGTTCACTCTTGTGATAGGTTGAAAAGTAGGTTAGCAAATTACGCAGATGGTGGGAATTTGCTATATAAAAAGATTGCTCCTAATATTAATTTAATTAGTCGAAGTTTACTGCATATTTACATACCTACATATACAAACATATATATATATATATATATATATATATATAATTAATATTCAGAGATTTAAATACAAGAAAAACAAGTTTGTGTGCAAAGAAATTGCGGTTTTGGACTTGTTGGAAGGTGTTGTTTGGCACCAAATTTTTAAACTGCCAATGTAGTCTAGTTGTTTGAGCCAAGATCATATAAAACATAACGACTGGGTGACAAGGAATATTCATGGTATTTCTTGGGATGAATCTTCAACGGCTGGAATGGTGTCATCATATATAGCGCTTTATTTGAAGCAAATTATCAGACCCAGTGAAGAAGTATGTGTGAAGGGTCTAAAAAAGAAGAAATGGATGGAAATCCATCTAATGCAAAACGTTGTAACTGATATGCTTGCACTAGGTTGTCCTAAGCTATTGGAGTTAAAATCAACAATTGTTTACTATGTAACATTCATTGTTATAGACACAGCAATAACAGTCTGCAATGTGCAAAACAATACACCTTGGTGTTAAAATAATAATAATAATAATAATAAAAAACAATAGAAATATTGTGTCTGTATTATTGTAGTCAGTAAGAAATTTATTGCCGATGTCTGCAGAAAAAAAAATGATTCAACTCAGTCAGCACGAATGGGACTTTCAAACCTGAAAGCAATTACAATTGATCAACGCAATAGTTTTTCACTGGTTTTACAACATTTAACAAATTGTACAGGTATCTCGAAATTTGCGAAAGACAGACAGACAGACTGATTGCACCAATTTCTCATTCTCGCTTTTAAAAAATAACAAGTTGTAGTTATTAAATCGCGAACACAGTTATCTGCAAGAAATATATACTGATTTATCAAAGACAGACAGACTGACTGCATCAATTTTTCATTTTCGCTTTAAAGAATAACAAGTCGTAGTTATTAAATCGCAAACTCAGTTATCTGCAAGAAATATATAAACAAGGAAATTTATGAAATGCTCCAACTTCAAAACCAGAAATAAATTTATTGAAATATATGCTATGAGTTATTTACTGGTTACTGGTTTCTTAATGTACAGATATATCGAAACTTGCCAAAGACAGACAGACTGATTGCATCAATTTTTCATTCTCGCTTTTAAAGAATAACAAGTCGTAGTTATTAAATCGGGAGTAATGTGAAATAAAACACACAATGTATTTTTCTTTATTGTAATTTATAAATGCTATATATATATATATATATATATATATATATATATATATATATATATATATATATATATATATATATATATATTGCTATGCTACTACTGGAATTATCGAGCCCCTTCGTTGGGCTGTTATATTATATGCTATGTTACTCTAAATTATACGCGCTCCATCATTTGAGCGACCATATTATTTATTGCTATGAATAAACAAGATTGTAATTATCTCCTCCGACGTTGGGGTTGTCTTGTTAATATTGCTATCAATTCCCTCCAGAAACTTAACTGGATTTTATCTTGAACCAACCTTGTCAACCAATAACAAAATTCGATATGGTACTGCCTTACTTGTTATCAATTTCCTATTCAACTCGTAGCTCCTCCTTGAACTATTTAAATATGACCTCGGCTAGCATTTATTTGGAATTATAAAATTCAGTTAATTTCGATTTTATATAATGAAACCAATATATTATGTACAGCTTTTGTAAATTATTTGTAATACATTTTTCAATTAGTTAATGTTGTAAATTTCATTTATTAATCATCATATACTATTTCCTCAAAACCCAAAGTCACCAAAAAAGCCTATTATCTTTATCAACGAAGTGTAGAACATTCTAAACTTGATGTCATATTACTCACTTTATACGTATGCAACTTCTTTTGTTGACTTTTTCACATCCTTATTATATTAAGCAAATTCAAAAATAAAAATATATAGAAAAATAAAATGTCTTATAACTAAAAAATCTGACCTGGTCTATTTTCTTCACATCGACGCTTCCATTTGAATAAAAATTATCTTCTCCCAATTCAGGATTACATTTAAATTATTGCCATTACCCTCTGGACTACCATTAACTTATGCACCCCAATTTATTGTCGTTTCATCTCAGACTTATTACTTCTTATCAATCAATTTCCTCAAACTTAGAATAGAATTTTTATTATCATTGTCCTCTGACTTGAAATCGTAGTTTATTTTCTTCCCTTACTCAAATATCGAATTTTTCACCCCGGCTTTAGAAATTGTAGTTTGTTTCCCCCCGTACTTCGAAATTGTCGTTTGTTTCCCCCGGACATAGAAATTGTAGTTTGTTTTCCCCCGTACTTCAAAATTGTATTACTGGATTCCCCCCCCCCCCCGGACTTCAAAGCCTTATTAATTTTTTATGTTTTAGCTTAAAATAAATTTATTTTAATGTACTTACGTTTAATCGGCAATTATAGTTTTCATCTTGGCACTTATTTTATCTTTCACTTTTAAAATTATTACGTATTACTTTGTTTCATATCGACGCACTTCGGCCTTTGTTGAGTTGCAAACTGTCTTCGTTATCACTGTGCCTGCTAATATATTATTCCGTTCCCACTCCGTCAGTGGGTATGGTCTAGAACTCGTCGCTTATTTCTGACCAATCAAATAATTACATTCAAAGTAGTTTCTGATGTAATTCTCCACGATTTCCAATAATTGTAACCTGCTTCCAGCTGTCTTCGTTATGCTGTGTTTTGATAGATCTAATTGCTTTTCCATAAACAACTGATGCAATTCGACTTTTAATTTTCATATTAACATGTTATTCACGCAATTTTTAATCTACTTTCTTATCAAAAATGGTTAGCTATTTGCACGCATTTACCTATGCTACCTGAAGCTCTATTTCTATCTCCGTATTAATCTAATTGTTTGGAAATCTTTTGAATGCGTGTCTAATTACACTTTATCGTTTACTTATAAATATACGGGTGCTTCCACTGAAAAATATTATTACTTGCTTTACCTAAATTAACTAAAACTTTATCTACAGGGTATTAAATATTTTCTATTCACCTAATGTATGTGTTCCTGGTTTCTACGCTAACTATGCGTCTTCCTATGTTTATTTGCGTCGCTTAAAACTATTTATACTTTATATACAGGGTGTTGACTGCTTACTATTTACAAACTATCTCCATTTCTCAATTCTTCACTAAATAAGTGCAGTTTTCTGCTGCCTTTGGTAATTTCTCATTTGTAAACGACCTTTTGTATAAAGTACACCCTTAAACAACCCCTTATCACAGCAATATATATATATATATATATATATAATGTTATGTACTCTAGAATAAACATACTATAATTTACTTAAGTTGTTTATATCTTCGTTTTCTAAATGAGCAAGCATCCCAAATATTAAGGACAGTTCTACCTCACTCCTACTCTGAACGGTAAAATATTGCATTATCGGTTTGATGAGAGCTGTCTTCTTTATCTTTGACGCGCGGTCGTTTCTGGTTGTTCTTCTTTGTGTTCACTAAAAAGGATTTAGATAAAGATTAGATCAAGTAAATGCATTAAGAAAATTAAATCTATATTAAGCCAACGAATACATACTGTGTATTGGTGTCATCAGGTCGTACGTTGCAATTGGTGGATCTGCTCACGGAACCAACGATTTTTCCAGCACTTCATTTGGATTGACTATAAACTACTGAATAATTTTAACCCAACCACTATCATTATTCTTTCCTGACAAGGGCAATATTAAAAAAAGTTTTCATTTTTGATTTGTTTTATAGAACACAACTACAACTTGACAATAAAGATTGAGCAATTATCACACACATATCTTGAGTATATACGGGTATTAAACAACAAGAACAGCAGAAAATTCAACCCATGTCAGCAAGAATTTAATGCTAAGGTATTGTCTAGATAGAAGAAATATGAAATTTACAGAAAATTTAATAAACCCAGTCATGTATAAATTTAATGCTGACGTCCCCAGAAAAATAAATGTATTCAGCGAGAAATTTAACGCTGACATCAGCAGAATAATAAATAAACCCACTTAGCATGAATGAATGGGGCTCCCAACTCTGAAAGCAATTATAATTGATCAACGCAATCTAAGACTAGCTGGTTACTAGTTTCCCATAGACTTTAAACACAATATTATACCAAATTTGAAATATTTACTTTTTCAGTAAAACTGAAAGAAATTGATTTTTATACATTTTAATTAAATATATTAAAGAATACCCGATATCATCGACTTTTTCTATTGTCTAATTTGTAGTACTTGATTACAAAAAATTACATACGACAGCGTTTTTTTCTCTGTCAACGAAAGTCTAGTCTATTGACTGAAACCAACTCTGCAATTTTAGATCAGATGCATTTCTAATTTCAATCGCAAAAATGAGAGCATCTATTTAAAATATGCACTCAGATTAAAAGTCACAAATTGTTTTATACCGTTCTGTAAACTGAGATTAAATCCATCTAATCCAAGATTAAATTAAACTGTCAATTTTGTAGGTTTAATAATTTACATTCATGCTATGTGAGAATGAAACGTTAACAGAAGCGACCTTGTAGCTATCATAATATGATTTTAATATCTTACTTTTAAAACAAAAATAGAATGCCGTTTTCTGGTTGTGATAGGTACACAGATTTTTTAAAACCAGTATTAAAAGAAACATTACTGCAGTTTATCCTAGAATTAACATTACGATTGTAATTTAAAATAAAAATCGCATACTACAAGCATTTTTCTTTCTAGTTGCAAGGAAGTTATAGTCCATTACACTTTCCGATGTTATGTCGGCATTCTTCGATAGTTTTGAAGTTGGAGCATTTAATAAATTTTTTTTCAAATAAATGTTGCTGGTGTTTTAATTTTCATTTAGTTAACTGGAGAAAAATCTAGTACCTTAAAAAATCAATCACGCCTTAATCGTAGGGTAAAATAAAACCTAATCTTTAAAGCCAGTATTAATACATTCGTGCAATCAGTTGTCGTATAATTAACGTCGTAATTTAATTTACTGTAAGCTATATTGCAGCATCTTGACAATGAAAAAATTTATGACGATGCATCACTCGTGTAATGAACTCTGTTATCAAAATAAAATACAACCTGCTTTCAATGTAAACATACCTATATATATATATATATATATATATATATATATATATATATATATATATATGTTATTTTGAATCTAACTAAATGTATAGAAGTCAATTTTTACTGAAAAGTAAATTATGTCGCCAATAATCTGAAACTTATTCATTATTACTGTATTAGTTAAGGACCATTTTAGCATTACTTTAAACGACGTTTAACTAATCTAGGTTTTATTTTACTCTACGCCTTTGTTGAATTTAAAAAAAAATTATTTTAAACCTCCGTCATGAGTTAGTTTTACTACGTGCTATAATTAATCCTACACCTGATGAAGAAATAAGAGTTGTTTTAAACAAAGTTTTATAGAAAATGTCATGCGTTGCACAAAATCACGATATGCATATTCCATTTACAGAATGGCATGCATATTAACCCCTACAGGAAACGCAACATCAAATTAATAGGTTCTATTTTTTTCCTAAATTTTCACTTAAACAAAATGTGAGTATTTTAGTATTTTCTATGCAATATAGATTAATTGCAAGATGGTTGAGCTTCTCAATTTTCTTATTTCTTTTAATGCAAATTGAAAACAAATGGGATTGTATCGTAATACTGAATCAAAAAAACGTTGATTGCTAGATATTCTATGAAGATTTTGTAAAGCAGTAACCAAGGCTCAAAGAATGCAATGTTGATCGTTGTCTGTATTTTGCCAAAAGCATCATTGTTTTTGCTTACTTACTGTTTTTTATTCATTAGAATAATTAGATAGCTGAATATATAAAATTTTCATTTGCAATTTTTTTCAGAAAAACGATGCAAATCTGTAATTTTTTTCTAAAGTGTCAGTACTGTGTCAATACTGAAATGAATAAAAAAAACAGTATGCAAGCAAAAATAATGGTGCTCTCAGCAACATAACGAATTTGGTTCATTGTCTGAAAAATTGTAAATATGCATTTTTTTTATAGTTATCATGCAAGATTTCGGATTTGCTTTATTTTCGGAAAAAATTGCAAATGTCTCATGTTATAGCTATTTACCTTAGATCATGAATCAAAACGTAAATAAAGATGATTTTAACAACTGCTTCCAAAAGCAATTCGCTATGCAATTAGTTTGATTGCATAGAAATAATACTTTTGTAATTTTGCATTAGTCTGAAACTTGCTTAATATCTTTTACAGTTGTTGTTTTTGCTTATGTCAGAACATATTTTATGTATAAATTGTCAATAATTTTCGACAGATATTAATTATAAAATAGTTTAGCTAGTGACCGAAGTTAGTAGTAATATTTTAAAGTTAAAGGTGAAGTGTTACACTCGAAGGTAAATATAAACAATCACGATCTGCTTAAAAGAGGGTGTTCAACGTTTGTTCCCGTTCCGGACTTTATAGCTATTCACATTTTGATTCACACGCTACAATTTCATTCAGTTTTAAATTGCATTAAAAAAGAGAATTTTAATTCTAAATATTTAATGTATTTGGATGTTAATAATTTATATGGGGCTGCAATGTCTGAATATCTTCCATATAGAGAATTTGAATTTTAGATGGCACCAGTCCAGATATAGTACGTTTAGACATACTTGATGATTCTGATGTAGGATATATTTTTGAATCCGATTTACACTACACAGCATCTTTACATGAAATTTACAGTGACTTACTTTTGGCATCTGAACATCTAAAATAACAAATAGACTGTGATTGCTAAATGATTTATGGTTTTTACTTTTTCATAATTTGTAAAGGTACAGTAATAAAGTAATTATAATATTCTTATGCTGTTTGAGAGCGGATTGTCTTATCATGAAGTATAAGGCAATGACAAGATGTATTTGGGAAAACGTTTCTGCTAGTTTCAAATTCTAATCTAATATCGACAGTACCAGATTTTAACGTTTCGTTTTGTCTAGAACAATCTATGACTACTAATAGCGCAGTATTTCGTAAATCTTCAGAATTAAAAAGTGGTTCATTTTCCTTTTCGTAGTATGATTGCTGAAATTGGGCATACATCTCATATAACAACGTAGTCTGTTAATTCTCGAACTTCAAATTTAAGTTATCGTACGGGAAAATTTCTGATTTTAAATAGAGTTTCATGTTAGTTAAATAGCAATAATCAAAACGACTGTAGTTGCTCATGTATCTATTTTTTCAATTAGTTTGGAAACCAACAATCACAAATCTTGGTTTTCTAATCGTGTTGTTGTTTTAATGTTCCATGTATGACGTTGCGTTTTTGTAGAAGTTGATATTCATGCAACTCCCATCCTCTAAACGAAATATGCAAATCCTGATTTTGTGCAACGCATTCTATTAAATTAATTCGTTGAGCATCAACAACGGCTACATGCGGAATTTTCCATAAAACTTTGTTTAAATCAATTTTTATTTCTTCATCAGGTGTAGGATTAATTATAGCATTAGTATCAAAACTAGAACATAATAAAACTAACTCATGGCGGAGGTTTAAAATATTGTTTTTAAAATCTTCGCATAATCTTAGAACCATTGAAAGGTTTATTGCAACGTTAAAATTCCCATTGGCAACAACTATTTGCGAATCATTCATAGGAAACCACCCAGCGTATTGTAAATGTTTACTTTGATTGATATTATATGAAACATATCCCTTCATTATAGACGTTAATCCGGGATTCCGAACGCGATCTACAATGACACCGCCAATCTCATATCTAATATCATCACAAAGCAGCAAACCCCCATTATTTACAAACTTTGCTGTCCGAGACGGCGTTCTATCTGTTTTAATTAATTTGCCTTCTATGTACAGCATACTCTTCGATGGTAAGGTGTAAACATCTTGTTGTTGTATAGGGATTCGAATTTCATCATTATTGCTTAAAGATGTGTTTGCATAAGGATGAGGAGTATGTTTTTCATTATTAACAATTGCATTGTCGAAGTAAACTTTTTCACGCACGTTCAGCGTTTCACTATTCATTCTACTTTTTTTATTTAAATAAATGCAGTCTTAACGATTGTAGAAACTGCCGGTTTTGTGTTGTTAACGGTCTTGAAGCAATCAATCGAGTGTCGATTGCTTTGAAATTTCCAGCATTTATAGCAATTCTTGACATGGCTATTGCAGATTTTTTTTTAAGTGCAACCTTACAGTTAGAAGTTCTCCTCTGAAATTAACTAAATTTCCATATTGATCTAACACTTTAACTATTATTTCATTTATTATACGTGACCTGATTCGTAGATATATAATCGTAGTTGGGCAGTCGACAATTTTAAAACCTGCAGGTACCTGAGGAAAAAATTCATGTATTACATGCGCTGGTTTACTATTTAAATAGGATCCACGTGCAATATTATAGTCGACTAAAACTGCATTCACTTTACAAGTGTTGATCGAGTAGTCTGCTTGATGTGTGGCATATGCTAGCAATTTTCGTAGATTGAAACCGAGAAGAGAACCAATTAAATCCGTTTTGGTAAAATCCACATCTTCACTACATTTAATACTACATTTAAGGGTATTATTGTCAGCTGTAATTTCTATTTACACTGGTGTTTTTCTAGCGCTTTGTGATTGTTCCATACGACCACGCCACCTTTTATCGCCTAAAGCTTTTTGAAGATATTTACTGATTTCCCTAATCTCGTAAGTACCTTCAGGAATTTCTATGAATTCTCCGTTAGGTTCATAATAAAATTTATTATTTATTCTTCTTTCAACGTTTGGAATTGTGTTATAAGTCTCAAAATTTGTTAATCCTAATACGTACTCCGAATCATTATCCAAGTTTATAGGCGAATTAAAAATGCGTGTTAAAACTGAAGTGTTTCCCGTTAGAGTAATAGTGTACGACATGACAACTTCATACGCAGTTTTATGTACTGCTTAAAAATTTTAAGCATAAATGTCCGCAAAACACAGTAACTTACGATTGTTTGTGGTTAATGTTTTAACAATTTTTTTTGACGACTGCAATCCCCACCAAAAATTTATTAGTTAAATACATCTTTTTGTCTGTTCCATTAAACAAGTAAACATCGTCATTTAAATAAATATCCATATTGGGATCATGTAGCCCAACCACAATACAGAGATGCTAGTTTGGTTGCTATCAACAGGCGTTAACTATTTGAATAAACATTTCAATGCCAAACGACTTTGATACATTGTGCGCAACGTGTCAACAACTCACTCTGGCTGGGGCACCTGACACAAAGATATCATGGAGAACCTTAGAGTTCTAGCCAGTAATTTACGTGTGGCTTTACAACTATGTGTTATGCTCAAGTGTAGTTAGCACTTGGAGTAGTGTTTTTTAATAATGGTAAGCAAATACACATAATCTCTTAAACAAACTATATAATTTTGTTGTAGCGCTCTTCTCTTCTCTTGTTTAGTCTTATCTTATTTTATCCTGTTTAATTTTGTTTTGTATGATCCTATGTGATCTTTTCTTTTCGTTTACGCTTATCTAGTTTACCACTTAATGTGAGCATTTATTAATTTGATTCTAATATTCTAAATTTAACAAGAACGTACTTCAATGTGGTGTTAATAATTTTTGGTCTTATATGAACGTCCTTCAATTTTACCGTAATATTTGGATTTAATAAAATGTTCTGCAATGAAGCCTTAATATTTGAGATTTAACCGGAATGTTCTTTAATTTAATAGAAATTTTTTTGTTTCAATCTAAACGTTCCCTAATTAACATTTGCGATAATTTTTTAATTGCTATGATGTATTTACAAGTAATAATGTGGATAATTACGCTCAAGATAATTGTTTGGATAACGAACTAAATGCAGTAATAGGTAGAAGCTTTGCATTTTTTGATAACTGTTTGAATGGACTTTGGTTTGTTCCGTTATAGCGTAGAGGAAATACGCCTTAAGCTCGTATAATTAGGTCCAAGAAGCACGCAGTTGGTTGGTTTCAGTAAAACATGTAAACGGCGACGTCATTTGTTTATCCAGGAACAGTATGTATACCCATCTGGTTTAATACAATGTAACGCTATCACACAAACAAGAACCTGTCGAAACGAGGTAAGCGCTCTTTATTATTTTTACATGATGTCCGCATTTAGCCAACATTGATTTAAGGCAACATCTGAAATAACATTGTGATGACCTATAAATAGTATTTTGCTTAACAAACTATAAAGGACTTTTGATTTTTTTATTGTCAATATTAAATCCAGTGTAATAACCGTTATTATTATTAACGTACTTAAGCACCTCAATTAAGTTCTGTTTAAAGTTTCATTTATGTGTAATTATGGTTGAAGCTTTCGAACGTTGAATTATTAGATTTTTGATATTTTCATATAAACCTGTAAGCCTAATAACAGATCTGATATTTTGGGTATTGATTTGAGTTAATTTGTAGTAAAAAGAAATGCTTACCGTATTTCTTATTTTATTTAAATTTATCACTCTACATCTGTGTAGAAGAAATAATAGTACCATTTTTGATATGTAAATTTTGTACATACAACTTTTTATTATGAAGCAACGTTTAATTAAAGAATCACCATTTAATTCATTTAATTGTTTTATTTTGAACCAGTGAGTTCAAAAATAGGGTAATTAGATCAAGCAACAAAAAGCATAAATGCCTTCGAGATAATGATATTTGTAGCTACTATTTGACGAAGAAGCTCTGAGAGCTTTTTCAGAATTTGATGCCTAATATTTGTGTCTATAAAAGTGTGTGCATAATTAATCTTTACAGCATTTTATTATAAGGTAGCAAGAGTATACCTTTTGTGTCATCCCTTTAATAATTTAATTCAATTTTCTTTACAGCTCCTGCGTAAGCAGTTAGTACGATATTCCTCTCTAAGGACTCCCAAGTCCCCTTTAAGGAAACTCTGTGTTTAAAACTTAATAACTTGGTGGCGCCCTTCCTAAACCCTTATTTTGGTATGAATTAAGCCATAGTAAGTAAATAATGTTTTGTAAAAAGAACCACGATCAATCCTCATAAGCTCTACCCGAGGAATAGACCCCTAGCATATTCGGAAGGTAGTTGCGTCCCAACATTTAAGGAAAATCTTTCCTTAAAGTTTACTGGTTCTATCAGAGAATATTAAAGAACTCACGGGTTACTTTAATTACTCAATCAACCAATTAACCAGCAACGACAAATTAAGTAAGAATGTTATAAATAATTTAACATTTACTTCCACTATTCAAATAACTTATCAACTCTGTTGGCGGTCGTAGGTTTCCGTAGCTGTCATAGTAAATAGTGCTACTACCGTACCTTTTATAAGAGGTCCAATGCGTGCCTAACCCTTCTATTACATCTAAATTAATTATACCACATTCTTTCAAATTAACTTTCTTGGGAAGATTGTTTCTCATAAACACTCCACGGAAATATGGTACTTCTAATTGCTTAACA
The DNA here is from genome assembly GCA_036346225.1 of Platerodrilus igneus. Classification (NCBI taxonomy): domain Eukaryota; kingdom Metazoa; phylum Arthropoda; class Insecta; order Coleoptera; family Lycidae; genus Platerodrilus; species Platerodrilus igneus. The sequence continues at coordinate 3,034,515 of JARFIW010001292.1, read as the reverse complement.
AACTCTATTAATTCTACATTGCTTAGTGCTCGATTAGGTAAAATCAAGTTGCGTTCCTTTGAGGTTTTGCAGGGGCTAACAAAAGACCAAAACCTTTTTTGTAAGGTTTGATGTACATGCCGTTTCCGACTGCAATGTCCTCCATTGCCTTGTTATGACGTTGTTTTTCCGCTAGTTGTTCCTTAGCTATTTTAGTATCTGAAACTGCTTTTGCAACACCAGCTGCACCTCCAGTAAGAGTACCAAGGGCGCTTAGGCATGCAAAAATTGGTATTAGTGGTAGAAAACCCCCTATTTTAGGAATTGATGTTATACGAGCTGATTTAATATGCTTCTTATGTTTTGCTGTATTGGCGGCCTTAATTGCTATGTTGATTGCATCCATAATATTAGATCCTTTAGCCTTTTTAAAGCTGTACGTGCTTGTTTGATAATACTTTAATACCTAGCGTACTTCTTATTTTACGTTTCTTTATCAGTTTTCTTATTATATTAATATTTTTTGTTCTCAGAGATGCACAGACACCCATACCAAGTTTTACTTTAGCTTTTATTGCGGTAGCTATTCCAAATGCTGCTGCTTTTTCACCTAAAAACGAGTTACCAGAATTTAGTATTTCTGTAGCTAACTGAGCTAACCTCGAATCTGCTTGATGGCGTTTAGATAGATCCTTTTCTTTGGAGTAAGCAATATCGTGATCTTTACAAACTTCGTCTAACTTGTTTATTCCCTTGTCTCCCCGAGCTAACCGTTTGATTAGTTTTGTACCCGGACCGCAAAATTTGTATCCCGGAATATACGCTTCAAATAGTAAATTGTTAATTACACTATTTAACAGTCCGTTCCCAGTAGTTTTAGAATTATTGTAGGTAATCATTAGCGGACACCTGTCCTCTCAAGCTGTGCAGTAAATAAATTATTGTGAATTAATGGTTCTTTATATATTCGCCGTTCTTATACATAATTCCACTTCTTTACAATCGAATTTAGTACTTGCAAATATGCGTGTTTTGAAACAATCAACATCTTTAACCATAAACAATGATAACATTGACGTGCAGTCCTTACCTATTAAACATAGCGTTCTTCTGCTTTCATCTATTCGATGTCTAGTTGTTGGTTCATCAAATTGCGGTAAAACTAACGTTATGATTGGGTTGATAGAACATCCTAATAGTTTAAAGGTTAAAAACGTATATGTTTATTCTAAATCACTTTATCAACCAAAGTATCAATACCTTGAAAGTCTACTGCGACCAATAAAAGGGATCAAATGTTATACATTTCCTAGTTCTTATAATATTATATCACCATCTGATGATCGAAATAATTCTATATTTGTTTTTGATACTATAGCTTGCGATAAACAAGGTATAATTAGGAAATACTTTAGTACGGGGCGCCATAAGCAAGTAGATAGTTTTTACCTTTGTCAAAGTTATACTCGTATACCTAAGCACTTACTACGTGATAATGCTAATATTCTAGTTTTATTTAAACAAAATGATTTAAACTTAAAACACATATATGACGATCACATCAACACTGACATGAAGTATGATAAATTCCGTGAAATATGTGGTGCTTGTTGGAAAGACGGCCGGAAATACAGTTTCTTAGTTGTAGATAAGAATAGTGATCCAGATCAAGGAAGGTACCGTATAGGTTTTGATACATATTTAAACCTTGAGAGAGACGCAAGTATCGTTAGTATCCAAGAATTTTTTAATTACAATATACTAATTTCGCAATGAACAAAGAGGCGATAAAACTTAGAAGAATTTTAATTAAGAAAAGAAATATTGTAAAAAACAAACTACGCCAGCTAAAAGATAGTGAAGTCGTCCAAGCGGAATCAATTTTACCTATAACATCGCGATTAGAAACTATTGCTAATAAACTGGAAAGGGAAAGTGTGGTAAAGAAGGAAAAATTTAAAGAAGAAGAACTGCCTCATAGCAGTGTAAAAAAAATTAAACCTGAATTGCTAGAAAGGAACGTTGACTATATTGATTCGCCGGTTATTGCTTAGCATATACCAAATATAAATGATGCAGTAGATAAAGATGATGATGATGATAATGAATACGTAACAGAAGTTAATCGAAATGCTCAAGAAGCCCAGGAGTATATAAAAAACCTTTGCCGATTCACCTGGTATGACACATTATCTCGAACAGCTACATCCGCTACCTCGAGAATATATTCACAATATGTTTAAAGATGTTAAGAACGAATTCGATTATAAATATGGTGTTAGGTGTGACCCTGATTCAAATGGTCTTATGATAGGCAATTCGAATTTCGCGTTGGATGATGAAAATGTACTAATAAATGAATTGAAATATAAATGTACTTATGGATTATACGAACTACTGTTTAAAAAATATCCTGTCGGGTACAGACCGCAAGATCTAAAGTCGTACCTTGATATTGTGAAAAGAACAAATGCTAATAGAAGATATTATTCTAAAACAGAACAATTTCAGGGTAATAATTCAAATAAATACAAAAATATAATATCTACATTGAATACACTTCCCCAAACACCTCGTAGACCTAGAACATTACCCTATAGAAAGCGTCTTGGAGACGGTATAACATTGAAAGTATCAAATAACGCCATAGATTATTTATATAGGAATGATCCCAATGATATTGTTGATAGATTACGGCTATTAGTTTCATCTCAGAATGCTGGACATACAGGTCACGGCAACGAAATAAATTTGATAGAATTGCGTGAGGCAAAACTGATTAGATGATATGACAATTGACAAATTTGGAAGGCACTTAAGTAACCGTAAAATAGATCTAAGTGAACAGGAACATGAAAAAAAAATGAAGGTTTTGAAATCTTGATTGAGTACAAGTTACATATGCTACATTACACGGTAGTAGCAACGTGTTACTCTAGTACATTCCTCGATGACTCCAAGACATTTCTTTTTTTCAACATTAAGCATAATTATGAATTTCCTTATGAGGAAGCAGTCATTGAGAATATTAAAGGATATCCGCAAGACATTGAAATTCTTATAAACCGTAAAAGTTATGTAATTGCGCAGTTACAAGGGTTTTTGCTTAGATATATGGATGTAATCAGCTTTTGTGACAGCGGTGCTAGCATAAACAATACCACACTGTTTCTAGATTATATATTAAAAGTTTCTTTCAAAGCAAGTGGAACCCTCGACATTCAAACGTAGAAGTATTTATTAATTGTATTTAATAAATCCTGATTAGAAAAAAAGTATTTTGATAATTGCTCAATCAAAAGTGAAAGAGGATATAGTAAACGAAATTCATAAACTAGCAAGAATCAATTTCGAGATACGCAAGTGATAGTATAAGGTTTAAATGACCTTTTTCAGACCGATTTGATTAAAATGCTACCATATTCGCAAACAAACAAAGGATTTAAATACATTTTAGTAGTTATTGATTGTTTCTCCAAATACGTATGGGCTGTACCACTTAAAAGTAAAACTGGTATTGATGTTGCTGCTTCAATGAAAACAATTTTAAATAAATTTAAAAATCCGCCAAGAAATTTGCAGTCTGATTTTGGTAAAGAATATTAAAACAAACACTTTCAATCCTTAATGCAGACATATGGCATAAAACATTATAGTGTTTTTTCTACAAAGAAAGCATGCATTGTGAAACTTGTTGTAACGTATTTTTCTGTTGGGCGTCAGCAAAACGTAATTTTATAAATGGGTGCCAGTGCACAAAAATTTTCCGCTTCCTTCACAGAGAATCGAAGAAAGGGTCATCTTCCGACATAGCTAGAGGTTTATTCCTGGGTAGAGCAATAAGAAGTGGGGGGGGGGGGGGAAGTCGAATTTTGTTTTCAAACAAAAACTAAACAAAGTTAAATAGGCGTCACCAAGTCCTGAGATAATCACGATAAGAGCAAAGCACAATTTTAAGGGCGGACGTGGAAACTCTAAGATAAAACGATCGCCTTCGTTAACAAAAACCTGTCTTATAAAAATAAGACGCAGTTCCTGTAAGAAATTACAAAGATTAAATAAAAAAAATGTAGAACACTATTTGTGTCCTATAAAAGTATCAAAAATAAAAAATGTATATCCAATATGATATTGGCACAAAATTATTACCCAAAAATTCTACTTTTATGTTATCAGATTTGATCGCATTTGACCAAAATAAAAGTCTCAAAGTTTAACTAATTGTTTACTGAAGTAAAAAAACTTTCTCTTAAAAATTCATAACTTTTTAACATGTAAAAATTCTCAACAATAATGTTTATAACAAAATCAAAATCGTTGTCGTTTTAAAGCAAAAGACTGCTTTCTAAACATAAGCTTGTTTTAAATATTTAATCAAAAAAATTTGTAAACACAATGAATTGAACTACCATTTCTATCCTGGGCAGATCTTATCAGGTAGATTACAGTTTCATAATTATTACGCAGCGTGTATTTAAATTTTGCAATGAAGTGAAATAAACTTCCATGTACATAACAAATTAAAAGTAAACAAAAGTTCACTGCTATTACTTATCAAGTACTTTTTGTATTAAGTATATAAATTTTCATAACCTAATAATTTTTGTATGAACACAAATGCAAACACTTTGCAATTATCACTAAACGAATTTAAATTTTTATACTAAGTTTTTATAATTTGTATGTGAATAAAAGCTAACTTCAAGATTGAAGAATGTTTAATTTGAATTTTAGGAAAGCTACAAGAAGCATCTGCTTTCGCGGCAAATATCTTTAAAATGTCACTACATCACAAAAAATATATAACGTCAAAAATATACTTCGAAATTTATCTGAAGTTCGAATGTAAACAAAGCCTACAAATATATAAACCTAACAAAAATTTCTTTCTGCGGTTTGTAAAACAATAATTTAACAATAATCGAAAGTGAAACAAGTCATATGGTCATAAACATGATAGCAAATTTCGTGTTTTTTATATGACCGTCTGTTTATCAAAGACTAACGACATTCTAAACACACGCAAAATTTCTTAAATTTAATAAGGAACCAAACTGCATCTGATTTTCATAGACAAATTCCATCAGAAATTTCATCAGCTCCAAACAACACCATAAACCATTTCAAACTTAGGAAGCCGTAACCATTTCTTGGGGTAACAGCAATCACGACCACATGTTCGCAATCTCTAATCCTTGTACAGAACAGTGCAACCTACAAAACAAAATTCTCACTTATACTTTTCTATTGTTTTTCGTAGGCGCGCTAAATAAATGAAACAAAATTAAATTAAGTTCGTAAAATGTATAAATTACAAACCGTTAGTAGAAGTTATTGATATTTATTCAAGTCCACTATGACTCGAACCACTCACACAAATAATTTAATCGAAGGTCGCAAACCTCTAGTCTGGAAAACGTCTTAAGGAATTGATAGCTTGGCTGCGACTAACGAACAAACGAGAAAAGAACGATAGCGACGATTCAAAGACTCGCCGTTAGAGGTGGGGAAATACGAAAGCAACAAGATTGCTAGAGATGCTCGACAAAATAACTTTATGTCACACAGATATTTTACTACAAGAAGATTATTAAAACGAAGCGTTCCATTATGTACTATATAAAACATTAAGAAAGAATAAGGCACGCTTGGCGCATTATACTTGTAATTCAATGCGAACAAATACTGATCAAATTAAACATGTTTCAGTGTAATTAGAACTTTAATGGGAAAAATGTAGCGCTTGTTTAACCTGAACGGTTCTTACAATTGGATAAAAAATTTAAGTGATATTGTGAAACAATACAATTCACAGTACTATCGGAGTGAAACCTGTAAAAGTTGATAAATTAAATGAAAAAACTATACTTAAATCATCATTTAACCACATCAAACTTGCAACCAAAATACCAAAATATCCAGTTAAAGACAGCGTGAGGATTAGTAAACACAGGGAAGCATTTTCGAAAGGTTACGCACCAAACTGGTCAAATGAAATTTTTAAGATTAAAAAGGTAAACGTAACTAATCCGACAACATATATATTAGAAGATCAAGACGAGAAAGAAATCAAAGGTGCATTTTATGAACATGGAGTTGCAAAAGGTTAAACATCCTGGAATTTACCTGGTAGAAAAGTCCTAAGAAAGAGTGGAAATAAAGTCTTTGTTAAATGGTTAGGCTTCTCTAACGTACACAATAGCTGGATCGATAAAAATAACGTTTGCTAGAGGTTGTTATAATGATAATAGTTAATAAGGCTAACATTGTAAAATTAAATTAGAATAAATAATACAGACACCATCTTTCTATTGTTTTTCATTATTATTAAACTATTCTTTTAACAACAAGCTATTTTGTTTTGCGCATTGCAGACTATTATTGCTGTGTCTATAACAATCGATGTTACATAGTAAACGATTGTTGATTTTTAACTTCGATAGCTTAGGACAACCTAGTGCAAGCATATCAGTTACAACGTTTTGCATTAGATAGGTTTCCATCCATTTCTTCTTTTCTAGACCCTTCACACATACTTCTTCTCTGGGTCTGATAACTTGCTTCAAATAAAGCGCTATATATGATGACACCATTCCAGCCGTTGAAGATTCATCCAAAGAAATACCATGAATATTCCTTGTCACTCAGTCGTTATGTTTTATATGATCTTGGCTCAAACAACTAGACTGCATTGGCAGTTTAAAAATTTGATACCAAACAACACCTTCCAACAAGTCCAAAACCGCAATTTCTTTGCACACAATCTCGACTTTCATGTATTTAAATCCCTGAGTATCAATTATATACATGTTTGTATATGTAGGTATGTAAATATATGCAATAATCTTCGACTAATTAAATTAATATTAGGAGCAATCTCCTTATATAGCAGATTACCACCATCTGCGTACTTTGCTAACCTACTTTTCACCCTATCACAAGAGGGAACACATTTTAAATTGAAACCGGCCTATGTGTATTTGCAGAGTGGTCGCACTTTGAATTCAAGCCGGCTTTAGCATATTTTGCATCTGACCTACTTTATAACTTCTCGCTGTAATTCAAAACAGCTCCACATTTTTCTGCACGCATTTACATCTTTTTAATGTAGCATACGTGTGTGTGGACACGTTTAAAAGTCAAACCGGCCTATGTGTATTTGCATCCTCTAAACAAAAGTAAAAACATAAATGAGAATCCACTTTAATTAAATACAGCATTCTTTATACAATTGACTTAGATGTAATATTATGAATCTGACCTACTTTACAAATTCTCGCAAGAGAATATCCAACGCGAACTCAAAACATCTCCACATTGTTTTTTTGCATGCACCTACATTTTTCAACTTAGCATACGTGTGGACACGTTTTGAAGTCAAACCGGCTCATGTGTATTTGCAGCCTTTAAACAAAAGTAAAAAACATATCAGAATCCACTTTAATTAAATATAATTGACTTAGATGCGATATTTTGCATCTGACCTACTTTATAACGTCTCGCTAGAAAACCAAATTCAAAACAGCTCCACATTTTTTCTGCACGCACCTACAATTTTCAATGTAGCATACCAGTGTGGTATTTTGAATCTGACCTACTTTATAACTTCTCGCTAGAGCGGGAATGAAAAATTGATGCGATCGGTCTGTCTGTCTTTGACAAACCAGTATATATTTCTTGCAGATAACTGTGTTCGCGATTTAATAACTACTACTTGTTATTTTTTAAAAGCGAGAATGAGAAATTGATGCAATCGGTCTGTCTGCTTTTGGCCATTTTTCAAGTAACATATGTGTCGACACGTTTTGAAGTCAAACCGGCCTATGTGTATTTGCAGCCTCTAAACAATAGTAAAAACATAAATCAGAATCCACTTTAATTAAATTCAGTATTTTTTATACAATTGACTTAGATGTGATATTATGAATTTGACCTACCTTATTTCTCGCTATAGAACATCTAACGCGAATTCAAAACAGCTCTACATTTTTTTTTGCATGCACCTACATTTTTCAACGTAGCATACGTTTGGACACGTTTTGAAGTCAAACCGGCCTATGTGTATTTGCAGCCTTTAAACAAAAGTAAAAAACATATCAGAATCCACTTTAATTAAATTCAATATTTTTTATACAATTGACTTAGATGTGATATTATGAATTTGACCTACCTTATTTCTCGCTATAGAACATCTAACGCGAATTCAAAACAGCTCCACATTTTTTTTTGCATGCACCTACATTTTTCAATGTAGCATACGTGTGGACACGTTTTGAAGTCAAACCGGCCCATGTGTATTTGCAGCCTCTAAACAAAAGTAAAAAACAAAACAGAATCCACTTTAATTAAATACAATTGAGTTAGATGCGATATTTTGCATCTGACCTACTTTATAACGTCTCGCTATAGAACCAAACTCAAAACAGCTCCACATTTTTTGCATACACCTACATTTTTTCAATGTAGCGTACGTGTGGACACGTTTTGAAGTCAAACCGGCCTATGTGTATTTGCAGCCTTTACACAAAAGTAAAAAACATATCAGAATCCACTTTAATTAAATTCAGTATTTTTTATACAATTGACTTAGATGTGATATTATGAATTTGACCTACCTTATTTCTCGCTATAGAATATCTAACGCGAATTCAAAACAGCTCCACATTTTTTTTTGCATGCACCTACATTTTTCAACGTAGCATACGTTTGGACACGTTTTGAAGTCAAACCGGCCTATGTGTATTTGCAGCCTTTAAACAAAAGTAAAAAACATATCAGAATCCACTTTAATTAAATTCAGTATTTTTTATACAATTGACTTAGATGTGATATTATGAATTTGACCTACCTTATTTCTCGCTATAGAACATCTAACGCGAATTCAAAACAGCTCCACATTTTTTTTTGCATGCACCTACATTTTTCAATGTAGCATACGTGTGGACACGTTTTGAAGTCAAACCGGCCCATGTGTATTTGCAGCCTCTAAACAAAAGTAAAAAACAAAACAGAATCCACTTTAATTAAATACAATTGAGTTAGATGCGGTATTTTGCATCTGACCTACTTTATAACGTCTCGCTATAGAACCAAACTCAAAACAGCTCCACATTTTTTGCATACACCTACATTTTTTCAATGTAGGGTACGTGTGGACACGTTTTGAAGTCAAACCGGCCTATGTGTATTTGCAGCCTTTACACAAAAGTAAAAAACATAAATCAGAATCCACTTTAATTAAATAAAATTTATTTAGATGCGATATTTTGCATCTTACCTACTTTATAACGTCTCGCTAGAGAACCAAATTCAAAACAGCTCCACATTTTTTGCATGCACTACATTTTTTCAACGTAGCATACGCGTGGACACGTTTTGAAGTCAAACCGGCTCATGTGTATTTGCAGCCTCTAAACAAAAGTAAAAAACAGATCAGAATCCACTTTAATTAAATACAATTGACTTAGATGCAATATTTTGCATCTGACCTACCTTATAGCTTCTCGCTAGAGAACCGAATTCAAAACAGCTCTACATTTTTTTTGGACGCACTTACATTTTCCAACGTAGCATACGTGTGTTTTAAAGTCACACACGTATGTTCCATTAAAAGGAGTATAAAGCCGGTCTGGCTTTAAAACGTGTCCACATGTATGTTACATTGAAAGTAATATAAGGCCGGCCTGGCTTCATAACGGTGCACGCGTATGTTACATGGAAAAACATAACGCGTGCACCGTTTTGAAGTCAGACCGGCCTTACTTACCTACTAACGTTCTAATTTAGATCGGTTTTTTACTCTACCAGTTTGATTAAATCCGTTTATAGTTTTTCTTATAGTTGATTTGCTTATTGGACTTTATTAGGAAGGGCATCGCTGTACACTGCGTAGACTTCTTGGTGAGCTCGTTTTCCATCTCCATACCTAAGTATCATAAGAATTTCAATTCTCTCTCTTTCCGTAAATTGACTCATAATATTAATTTTCTGATAACAGAACGTCAACTGTCAATCAACTGTGCATATTTTTATATTAGACGTTTTTGCTAAAGCAAATTGTTTTTCGTAAATATCTTTATTTTGTTACAAACTTATAGAAATGCAAGAGCAATCGCCAGTAGGTATACACGTAGATTTCCAAAAATCCCCAATAGAATTATTATTGATAAGTAGTCAAATCAAGTTAGATGCGATTTTCAAGCCAAGTTCGGTTCATGTGCTGGCGCATATGGAATTATTTAATAATTACAATTCAATAAACTGATAGCTGAAGTCGCTTAGTGGTATCCTAACAGTACTAAAGAGATTTGCAAAGGCTGTTCGATTTGCGTGTTTTATTTTATTCAAATGAAAATTTCAGAATTCTATCTCAAACAGTTTTATTAGAACGGTTCCTTATATAAAAGCAATCCGTAAAATAATCCATTGTTACTTATCTATTTCCATTCTAAAAATTAAAAAATAAACCTTAAGTATGTAGAAGATTAGTGCAGGTTAGTTAAAATCTAAAAACAAATTTGGCTTTGAGTCATTTTGGAATATCGTATAGATTGCACTCATCATTAGGTCTTCAGTCCTGGAACTGGTTAGACGCCTACCCTCATTGTTTTCTATTCCGAACTATCCTACACATTTCCCTGAAATTTGCACAGTCTGCATCTATCGCTATCTGATCTAGGTCTACATCTACCTCCCTTTTCACATCTCTGCTTGTAATATATCCCATACTATTCCCCAAACATGCCTTAGAACGTATTCTGTCCTTCCATTTCTCTTATTTTTTTTCCACAGATGTCCTTGCTCCCTTACTATTTCTATAACCTATATGTAATTAACTTTGTCTGTCCACGTTATCATCGTCATACATCTGAAGCACAGCATTCCAAAAGGCTACGACCATTTTTCTGTCTGCATTTCCTACTGCCCGTATTTCATAGTCATGCTGTGCCGTGCTCAACACATATGCTTTCAGCAATCTTCTTCTTGTTTCCATGTTTGTTGTCTTTCATCATAGGCGCTGTTTTTTCTTGTTAGATGCACTTTAGTCCCTTTCTATTGTTTTACAATTATATATCCTATTTCTCCGACATTCAGTGGTTGTGAAGGGAGTAAGCAGCCTATGGCTGCCAAGTTCCCCCAGCACTTAAACATTTACCGATTTAATATTTTTTCCAATATATCTTTTCGCACAGTCAACACATGTAGCTGTTTATAATTATCATCAGATTTATTTCCGCTTATTCTTTCGTCTTTAGGTTTTTCGTCTCTAAACTGGTTGTACACGTATCTGCACTTATTTATATTTTTAACTAACCTACACAGTTCCCTGAAATTCTCACACAGCCTGTATACAGCTAGGTTCCCCTTTTATTGTTTTCTAATGTTATGCCCTATTTCACCAAGATTCAGTGAAGCGGGTTAAACAGCTTGTGGCTGCCAAGATCCCCCAACCTTAGACATTTGCCAAAATAATAGTTTTCCAGTAAATCCTTTCACACAATTACCATTATTCGAGAATATTGCCCACACAATACTTGTAGTTGCTTATAATAATCATCATGTTTAAGTGCAGTTACTGTCTTCGTCATGAATTTATCCATCTTGGGACTGGTTGGATGCGTACCTCCATTGATTTCTATTATGAGTTTGCCTACACATTTCGTTGAAATTCCTACAGCCTACATCTTTTACTATCTGTGTGCAGCAGATTAACCTAGGTCTACCTCTACTTTTCTTTTTTTTTTATCTTTGCTTCTAATATATTTCGCACTATTCCCTCGTGCCGTAGTATATGGCCTACAATCTTATCTCTCCTATATTTTAATGTTTTTCACATATTTCTTTCTTCCCTACCATTTTTAGTACCTCTTCGTTCTTACCTTTGTCAGTCCATAATATCTTCACAGCCGCACAGTGCTGTGCTCCCCACATATGTTTTAAGTAGGCTTTTCCTTGTTTCTATGTTTGTGGTCTTTGAACACAGTAGTGGGTTTCTATTGTTAAATGCAGTACGACCTTGTGCTAATCTTTATTTTATATCTTTTGCGCTTTTCCCATCTTGCGTGATTTGGCTTCCTAGGTGCAGAAATCCTTATCTTCTTGTAAGTTTGTGATACATGTTTGTATTCTTGTTTTTGATTTATTTTCGCCTATTTTGCATACTAGTACTTTAGTTCTAGCTTTGTTAATTTTCATACCGTATCTCTATGTTAGAACCGTTTCCATTTCATGAAGAGCAGCTTCAAACTCTTACTTGCTAGATACTAATACCGATGATATACATCTGCAAATCTAAGCATATCAATTTTTTGTCCCTGCATAGTAATTCCAAACGTCTTCCTGCATTTGACAGTATTTATTGCCTCTTCAATGTACAAGTTAAAAATTAATGGGGATAGGGCACACCACAGCCTCACCCCTTTCCTAATGTTTACTTCTCTACGTTCCTGCTTTAATTCTATGACTGCTATTTGCTCTTTGTATAAGCTATGTACTATTCGTCTATCCCTATCACTCATTCCATTTTATTTTGAGTATTTCGAATATTTTTTTCCATTTTCCATTGTTGAATGCTTTTTCCGGATCTACAAACCCTATATACACGCTTTCCCCTTTTTCTATTGTTTTCTCCATTATCACTTTTAGAGCTAAAATAGTGTCCCGTGTTCCCTTGTTTGCCTAAACCCAAATTAGTCTTCTTCTAGTACTTCTTCAGCTCGTTTTTCCATTCGTCTTTGTACAATTCTAGTTAATATTTTTGAGACTTGTGCTGTCAAACTTATTGTTCAAAAATTTTCACATCTATCCGCGCCTTTCTTTTTTGGTGCAGTTACTATGATGTTGCGTTTGAAATCTTTGGGTATCTCACCTGTCTTATACATATAGCTTACAAGATGGAAGAAACGTTCTGTTACTGCTTGTCCAGCGGCTTTTGGAGTTTTTGCTTGCACCTTATCTATACCCGGCGCCTTACCATTTTCCAGACCCTTTAATGCTAATTCAAACTCATCTCTAGGTATATGATATCCCAGGTCATCATTTTCAATGTCTGATTCCTGTTCTAATGCAGTTAGTTCCTCCCCTGCGTATAAATTCTTTATAAATCCTTTTCATCTAGCTACTTTCTCTACATTTTCTATACTGACGTTTCCTCCCGCGTCCCTTATATTTTTGCTATACGGTTTTATATCCCTAAATTTCATTATAATTAGTTTGTATGCTTCATCTGTCTTTCCTACTTCCATCTCAGTTTGTACCGCTTTGCACTTTTCATCAATCCATTGTTCTTTAGCTTTCCTGCATTTGCGAATAATTTTCCATTTTATGGCTTTGTACCTTTGTTTTCCTGTTTTGTCTGATTTATTTTTGTATCTTCGTCTTTCTTCTATTAAATTTAGGATATCGTTTGTTGTCCATGGTTTCTTATTTTCTTTTTGTGTCTACTCCAGAATATCTCTTGCCGCCATGTCTAGACTGGATTTGATGTTATTCTTTTTTGTTCCTACTTCCTTAGTATCAGATATTTTCCCGATTTCTTTTAGCAATTCATTTGATTTTTTTCTGAATCTTTCTTAAATATCTTTATCTTTTAGCTTCTCAAAGTCAAAGTACCTTTTTCCGTTTCTTTTTTTCAAATTTTAAAATTTGAGTGCGGCTTTCATAATTACAAGGTTATGGTCAGTGTATATATCTGCTTCTGGGTAGCTTTTACAGTCTTTTACTTGATTTCAAAACCCTTGTCTAACAAGAATGTAATCTATTTGATATCTTCATATATCTCCTGCAATTTCTACGTATATCGTCTTCTAGCATGATGTTGAAATAATGTGTTTGCGATGATTAAATTGTTCTTATCGCAAAATTCTACCAGCCTATTTCCCCTGTCGTTTCTCGTTCCTAAACCAAATAAATCTACTACTGCTCCTTCCCTACGCTCGCCTACCACTACATTAAAATCCCCCGCAATTATTAAATTTTCAAGTCCTTTTTTACGTATTTTTTTAATTGATATCTTCGTAGATTGCTTCTACCTCTTCGTCACTGTAGCTAGAGGTGGGCATGTATGTTTGTATTATTACTGTGTTTACCGGTTTAGATTCTAATCCAACAATGGGTACTCTTTCGTTCTTTTGTAAGTAATTTTTTACATAGTATTCTATCATTTTCCGCATAACTATTCCCACACCCAAATTTTCTTCCTCTGCTCCTGTATGAATTACCCTGTTGTCTCCACTCTAAAAATCTCCCGCCGCTGTCCACCGAACTTTGCTGATCCCTACTATGTCTAGTGCTCACCTATTCATTTTGATTTTTAGGTTTTTTAGCTTACCTACTTGCTTCATGTTCTAACATTCCATGCTCCGAGTCGCAAAATGTTCCCGACTCTTATTCTGAATTTTCTAATCGCATCCTCCAAAGTAGTCCCCTTCCGGAGATCCGAATGTGGGACTATTTTAACTCCGAAATCCTTTAACACAGAGAATGCAATTATTTTATTATATTGTAGGTACGCTGTGAGCTTGGGAGATAATGTGGTTGTTTCCCGTTGCCTTCCACATCGCGGTAGTGTGTTTTAGACTGCCATACCGACCTCCATAGTCTCTGCCAATGTAAGTACCAAAAGAGCCGCTGCCCTCTTTCGGTGACTTGTCTTAGTCTGGTTCCTCACTAAAGACCCTTCTACTTTGGTTGGACCTGTAGTTTGGTTCTTTAGCTCATTAGAAGCCGCAAGCCATTTCACCGGTTCGAGTAATCTAAAACTTTGGCAAGGTACAGGTCCATTCGAAATGGATACATTACACTAGAAAACCAATTTTTATATCTTTTGCAATATTCTCAACTTATGTTAATTGTGCAAAAGGATTTACTGGAAAACTATTAAACCGGCAAATGTCTACGTATTGGGGGATCTTGGTAGTCACAGGCTGCTTAACCCCCTTCAAATACCACTGAATCTTGGTGAAATAGGACATATAATTAGGAAGCACCAGAAGGGGAACCGAGCTGTATCTAGGCTGTGAGAATTTCAGGGAATTATGTAAGCTGACTCAGAATATAGATAAGTGGGGGTAGGCGTCCAACCAGTTTCAAGACGAAAAACTTAACGACGAAAAAATAATTGTACTTATATTTCATGATTATTATAAACAACTACAGATGTTGGTTTTGAAATATTTTCAACTAATGTTGATTGTGCGAAAGGATATATTGGAAAAACTATTAATTCGGCAAACGTTCAAATGTTGGGGGATCTTGGTAGCCGCAGGCTGCTTAATCCTTTTCACATACCACTGAATATCGGAGAAATAGGGTATATATTTGTAAACAATAGAAGGGGAACCGAACTGCATCCAACAAGAAAAAGCAGTCTATGCACGAAGGCAACAAGCATAGCAACAAGGATAAACTGTTGAAAGCATATGTGTGGAGCACAGCACAGTATGTCTATGAAATAGGAACAGTAGGAGAAGCAGACAGAAAACGGTAGAAATCCTTTTGGAGTGTTGTGCTTAAGATGTATGTGGATGACGGCATGGACACACAAAGTTAATAACAAAGAGGTTATAGAAATAGTAGGAAATTAAAGATGTCTGTGAAAACAAAAAAAATAGGAGAAATAGAAGGGCAGGATACGCTCTAGGGCATTTTTATGGAATAGTGTGGAATATATTACAAGCAGAGATAGGAAAAGAAGAGGTAAATGTAGGCCTAGATCAGACTATTGCATGCAGTTAATAAAAGATGCAGACTGTTGAAATTTCAGGGAAATGTGTAGGTTAGCTCAGAATAGGAAACAATGAGGTTACGCGTCTAATCAGTTCCAAGACTGATGACTTAATGATGATGATGCAGATGATACACAAGAAAACGAGATTTTGTCGTGCATCTACCAATATATTCATACTGATCGTGGTTTACATTCCTTAGAGAAAATAATCATCGGCTTAATTCCGACAATAAAGCGTAAATGTATATACATATATATATATATATATATATATATATATATATATATATATTTAACCAAGTTCTAATTATTGTGAAAGCTTGAATATCAAAATTTGCAAGATAAAATACTTTATATAAATAATTTAGAAATTTGACTTACCGAAAACTACGGCATTCATTCATTATAACAAGCAAAATATGTTAACAGATTATACAATTTATCTTGTATATCAGCGCCCTTTTGTGAATGAAGTATTACAAAAACAACGCATCTACGCGAACAGTTGTAGATCAATGAATTATATGTTAAACTGATAGATTTTACAAATCAAATCGTTGAATTTATAACATCTTTGAGAAGGATTTCTAAAGAACTATTTCGAGAAGGCTATCCGGAGGTCGCATTTCAACAAGTTAGTCAAGGCAAACACGTTCTTTACATCGTAGTTGTAATACGACTGGCTGTTTATAAATTCACGTGCGGGTTAGTTACACAAGAAGTAACCAGTTATATATGCGTATTTTATCTAAATAATTTTTTCTTTTTCAATAAATAAATCGAAGGTGATTTTTTAATGCTTTTATAAATCTAAAGAACTAACGAATGGTAATTTAAACATTTGGATATGTTGACAAAATTTATTTTCAACAATTAAAACCCAACACTTGCCTTATATATGGTGATTTTCTATTAATTATTAAATTCAATGTTTTTAAACTTGCTTAATTACATTAATAAAAATAAAAATGCTTCACACTACACTTACACTTTGATCTCCTTTATTTACTTCTACTACTATTCCATATAAATTCAAACAAACATAGTCCTACACGACTTCAATGTGCACCTCATCATCCCATTTAAGATATCCCTCTCCTCTTCTTATCATCTATCGTTAAGTACACTTTGAATGATTGTTAAATATATTTTGGGATATTGGCGTAGCAATGGTAATGTGATGGTAGAGTTTTTAGTAGCGAGAGGCGGTACTTAACTCAGGTCCTGAAGACCTAGGGATCTATTGAGAAATGTTAGTGAAAATATCAATTACCTGAATAGAAGTAATGAAGCGATGAAATCAAACAACAGTATTTAATAATGAATAAACTTAAAACTAAACAACATGTTAATAAAATACGAAGCAGTAAAAGAGTTAAACAGTTATAATAATAAAGGGTTAACTTACGGTTGAAATTCTAAGACCATCTTGATTAGGGTTTATTCTGCATCTATAAAGGGTTAAGTCACTATTTCGATAAGAGCCAACTTGCTCTACAGCAGACGACCAATGACTTGGCTAGCTGTTTAGCTGCCCACAAACTATCGATGAGTGGAAGACTGTCTTGGCCTTTTATACATGCTGACCCAAGGATACTGGTTTTTACGGAAGGTTTTGGCATGTGATAAACAGTACAGAGGTTAGCCAAAACTTCCTAGTTTGTAATAATTTTACAGGAAAACTGATTATAAAAAATACAAAGTAACTAACTAATGTGGTATAGATTAAGAGGAAATAACATGAATCATTAAGGTTTGGTTTGAACAAGATAATGACAAAGTAGATTGCAGTTTCCTAAAATACAGGATGCGAAATGTATTGATTGTTACAATGTTGCATTTCTAGAAGTAATCTAAAATAATGGCTTCTCTATATACAACACTATTACCAACTTCAATCCATCAATCAAATCCACTCCAAAAATTGCATCTATCCACAATCCAGGTACAACAGATATTCGTATTGAAATTTTATCTTCCCTAATTTGTATCTGTGGATTGCCATGCTATTAATACTTGGAAACTTTCTGTAGTTCGGTGCTAATAAGTTACGTTTCTTTATGGGTATCTACTCATTATTTAATTTGTGTACATTGTTTTTGATAAAACTCTCCGAAATTAGAAATACTCCAACTTCTGTAACTATAAGTACGTCCTCGCCGTTAAAGGTCCTGGGCTACTCAGCATTACAGCATATGTACTTGTTTAAGCCATCTCTCTGTAAATTTGCATGATTTCCCCTTCTTTGGGATACGGTTTTATTGTCAACTGTTAGCAATTCATTGTTTTCCCTTCCTCCGTTCCTTCTGATGGCATTATTCTGTCCCCAGTTGCTTTTAGGCTATTTCCCCTATCGAACATTCTGCCATTGTATCTTTCCGATCCACTGCTTCTTTGGTACTTAAAGCTATTTATGGGTTGGCTCCTTGGTCTGGTCTCCATCCTCCGTGACTCATTTCATCATACCGTTGAAGGTACTTTAGAAATACATTTATATCTACGATATTCTTTAAGGCTATGCATTGCCTTATCTCTGTTTCGAAGTGTTCCACTAAATACTTGATAATTAGCTTATCCTCCAAAGGAGGGTCAAGTTGTTTCGCAACACTGATTTTTTTTTTGCATACAACTCTCTTTTCATGGCAGAATCACTGCTATATTTGCCCAGAAGTAAATAGTCTCTGACTTTAAGTTGCAGATTATTTCCACAAACATAATCTTAAAACTTAACTTCAAGAACTTTAAAGAAGTTTACCTCGCGTTCTATAAGTCCAAACTAAATTTTTGCATGGATCTAACTATGTTCAATTTAGTTTGCTCATTCCAACTGCTTTGTATTAAATTTTTCACATTTTTCAAGAATATTTTTGGGTTAAGTTTGTTATCTTCATAAAATCTCGAATATCGTTTCAACGGAGTACTGCTTGTACATCAACTTATATGTTTCCAATATTAATATTTTTAACCCTAACTTACAGATTTTCAACCATATTTTCAAGTTTGGTTTAAGAATTCCCAAATCACTTCTAAATATTTTAAATCTAGCTTTCTTTGATTTCCTTGACTTTTTGATTCAAATTCTAATTTTTTCCACTTGTTTTCATTTCACGTGCTTCCTGATTCGCCTTTATTTGAACAATTACCTTTTTCATGTCATCCATTTCCTCTACAACTTGAACCACCTTTCCTCTAATTTCAAATTTCAATTCTTCCACGGCTTTGTTTGTTTCTTTTAAGCATGAAGTTAATTTTTCGCACATTCTTTTAAACTTTATTATATTCTTTTCATTTTTTAATCGTAAACTTCTCTTCGATTTTGCTAGATTCTGTCAAACTTAGTTCGTAACCCCAAAGTACTTTTATCAAATTTGTAACACATTTCTTTCAAAATTTTTTCATTCTTTTCATGTTTTCTACTCATTTCTTTAAAGCTGCTTGCATTTTTTTCATTCATTTGTTTCATATTTCCCTTTTGTTCCTGCATATTTTGATTTAAATTTCTTAAGAGAGCGATCATTTTTGATTCGGGAGTCTCTCATATACTCTGCTTTTTTTCACTTCTGGATCTTCTATTTTCGGTTTTTTCAAATAAATGCTTTCCTGAGAACCAGTTTTTATATCCCTTCAGTTCTCAAACTCTCACGAATTTCTTTCATTCCATCAGCATACTAGGAACCACTCAGATATATTACACAGAAAAAATTTCCAGAAAATCCTATAATACAAGGGACTAATTTTCAAACAACTTAATAAATACATTTTTGTATGTCGAAGATTACTTCCAGATTTTCAGAAAGTACTTTATTTTGAATATATATTAAAATATTGAGGCGACCTTGCACTAAACTTAAATTAAAACTTTTATTGGAGTAGACAATTACTAACTTTATCAACCAAGTACCGTTTATTAAATGTCACTATAAACAGACAATGCAAAACGCTTCACTAACTATTTTTGAATGAATGAAACCTCTTAATTATTTACCGGCTTTTATATAACGAAAACGGTTTTACGCCATTAGTCCTTTCTCGGAATTTGATACAATTATCAATTGTAGTTTCATTCGCTTTTACGTGATTTTCTTATCTTAATTAGTTGCCAATTATGATTTATTACATAACAAACCTCTTACTTTCACCTATTAATGAAAGGGGTTCATGTATTTGTATTGGCTGGTTATTGCTCCCTATTATAGCTAACGGCGCAATAAAAAGTCTTATCGCGCTCTACTAATTGTGTCGTTCAATCATACTGTATGAAATAATTACTTATCATTTGTGATTTATGGTCTTTACGCGTTTTCTCTTATATGATTCTTAGTCTTTACCTGCATTACCCTAAAGGTTGTCGTAAATTCACTAATGAAACAATTTTCATTAATGTTGTAAAAATAATTAGCTGTCACTTACGATTTATGGGTTCATTTACAATCTGAGTTTTATGCTATCAGAGTGACCAGGAAGCATTTAAGAAAATACCATATTCACACTTTGCGCTGGCTACTCGCAATCGCTTTATGACTGAAGTTACGTTCCAAATTTAAAAAGTGTGTTTGAAACTGCTTTAAGAGGACGTATTCGCGCTACAGAATGAATAAAAAATGGAACAACCTAGAAAACATGTAGTAGTTTCGCTTAATTTCATGTTTCACGTTCAATGCTTTTAATAGTAGAAACCCATTTAAGCCGGTTTTAAGTATTGTTTTCAGCAAAAGTAGTTTTAATTCAGCGTTTAATTTAGTATTTTTAAAAACAGTATTCCATATCTCTCAGAGAACAAATATTTACATATCTAGAACTTGTTTTGCAGGCTTTTCAAGCTGTATACAATGCATAAAAAGCTTCTTTTTAAATGATACTTATTATTGGAGGGCACGAGTGTTTTAATCCAGGGATGACTTTGTATTTTTACCTTTTATGCAATTATTTAAAACTTGTTTTAATCAAAAACACGATTTTCATTTATGTACTAGTAAGTACAATAATAATGATAATAAGCTTATTGTATTACTAAATGTTTGAGAACTTAGATTTCTTAGCCTGTGAGTGGTTTAACTTACAGAATGATATGATCAAAAGCCTCTTAGGACTTCCTTGCCGCACACATATATATATATATATATATATATATATAATGTCGTGGAAATTATAGGTTAAATAGGTTTAGATAATAAATTTTTAACAACTGTGTATATAGGAAATAGGAGCAATTTATTTACCCGCCAAATGAATCAGTTTAGATAGTGAAAACGGACGGTTATTAAGATATTTTTGTATTTCTAAATCAGAAGGTTAAAATGCATAACGGGTAGAAGCTTTAAAGTACATAAAAACTCAAAGATATGCATAATTAGTTGTAATATTTTAAATCAGGCGCATTGGATAAGAAACGGAGTTTTTGAGTATAGAAAATCAATAATTTAAACGCATATTTCCATTTAAATAAACGAAACGTTTGTTATACAAATCCTAAGAAGTGCTAAAACTAGGAATTATTATTTTAAACGGATAGTTCACTTCAAAGAAACACCTGAATAGTTAAATGTCAAGTTCAAAAAACTGAAATATACGTTGGGGCAACATTCTATAGAATTGTTTGTAACGGTCGGTGTCACAAGCTGTTAAAATAACAAATGCTTTGAAGACTAAGTGAAACAAAATATCTATAATGTAAAATAGACAGAGAACACGTATAATAAAACGTTGGTTACAATACACGTCTAAAATACACAGTAGATTTGGAGGCCAACCACAGTATCGATTTTCTGTAGCTTGAGAGGGGTTCTAAAAGAGACAACAA
The DNA here is from genome assembly GCA_036346225.1 of Platerodrilus igneus. Taxonomy (NCBI): domain Eukaryota; kingdom Metazoa; phylum Arthropoda; class Insecta; order Coleoptera; family Lycidae; genus Platerodrilus; species Platerodrilus igneus. Next base: position 3,013,009 of record JARFIW010001292.1, on the reverse strand, counting down.
ATATGGTTGAAACGAAGAAAGGTAGCTAGGGGGTTGAACGTTATAACGGGGATAAGCAATATAATTGGTCGAAGGCTAAAAGTTTTGAGAAGCTCGCGTCGGTTAGATATTGTTCGGCAAATTTCATGGTAACAGCTGGGTAAACTTGCAATTTGTCAGACGTTGAAGTTCGTTACGAACAAAGTTTTGAGAATTGGTTTTAAAAAATAAGCCTTTCGATGAAAAGAGGGTCCTTGAGAAGTATTGAAAAGCGTATAATTACACTGAGAGAATTATTAAAGCTCTCTTAGATCTGATATCGCTTATATCTCTTAGATCTTATATCTATTACGTGCTCTTACGTTGTACTGATTGTCGTTTACTCGTTGAAGTAGCATACAATTCGAACGTGTGTAAAAACTGTTAGTAACGTACCGGAAATGTATTAAAAGGGTGCTTCGCACAAGCGGGTGCTAGTTTATCAAAGGTGCTGTTACTGCACGATACAATCTAAGGATAGGATGGTACTTGGGTAAGCAAATCGAGAAGTTTTAAACTAGTATGCGTGAAGTGTAGTGGTTATGGAAGGTTAAGCTTGGTAAAGACCACTATCCGGGTAGAAATACTAAAGGTGGTTGCAGAGATTTGAATAGCTAGTGGACATGAGTGGGATCCAGCTATAATCACGAGGTATATAGACACAACGACGAGGGTTCTGGAACATATCTTCAGAGGTAACAAGGGAAGAAGCTTTCTCCAGGTAAAGAGAATTAATTTCTTACTTTTGCTTGAACATTTGTGCTGATATTTTGTGCCTGAGTGTTTTGACTTATTGGGGGTGTATTTTATTACCTTAAAAACCCATATAAAAAGGTATATGTACAGGACTTTTGATATTGATGATTTGAAAATGTTTATTACTGACATACAAATGTTGTTGTAAGGAGTAAACGGGTCTTTAGATTTATTTTAAGCAAAAATGCCATGTGTAAAAGCATTTAGAGTAACTGGGTTATAGAGCTTAAAATAGACCAGAATAAAAATCAATTTAGGGTTGCACGACGGGCCTATCTACTTGTCTAAAATAAGATTGTTGGAATACATTGAAATCATAAAATTTTAAAAGATTTAAAGATTGAGATGGTAGCATCTTAGAAAACTGTATATACTAATGTGTAAATATTTTCGTGCTTATGGAAACTTGTTAACATGTGTAAATAAAAAGGTTGTATGTCTTGTTGCATTATTTGGGTGGTAATTTCATGTGACTGTGTTTGTGAGAAAGGAATAAACAGGACGGTAGATATTCAAGAAGAAGCAGATTTTAGAGCTAGCCGAGATGTGCAGACATAAGGAGACGTTCCAAAGGTATAGTAAGAGATTTTTTTTATTTTCAGAAAATTTTATAATGGCCAAACAGAGACGAGCTCGAGTGTTCGAGTCATTCACAGCAATATATATATATATATATATATATATATATATATATATATTGAATGATATTAGCAGGTTATAGGTCAGCTGGTTATTCAAGCGTACTGTTTATTATATCCTAAGCTTTCGGTTTATTTCAAACCTTTATCAAAAAAACTACAAAAACGTCATTATGGGCATCAAGCAATATACAATAGGTACTTACTAAATTGAGGTTGAATGCACATCAATATCATTGATCTGTATAAAACTTAAAGTATACATCAAATTCCAAATTGAACAATAAAGCATTTAAAACTGTAAACTATAAACTATTTGTTTTGTGAACATGTAAACTGTAAATAACCGTTACATGTTCACAAGGCAAATAGTTTATAGTTCACAGTTTTAAATGTTGCATTGTTCAATTTTAAAATTCGATGTATACTTTAAATTTTAATAGTTCAATGATATTGATGAGCATTCAACCTCAATTAATAAGTACCTTGTGTGTGATGCCATATACGTTCTGTAATTTCTTTGATAAAGGTTTGAAATAAACCGAAACAGAATATAATAAAGAATACGCTTCAATAACCAGCTGACCTACTTCAAATATATATTCAAATCAACAAGGTCATTATACTACATAACATATATATATATATATATATATATATATATATATATATATATATATATACATGACTATAATTACTTAAGGTAATTGTAAACACTTTATGGTAACAATCAATCGGTTGTGTCAGCTATGTTGTATACTCAACGTTAATTATAGACTATTCAAAATATACAAATATTACCACTACAATGTCGGATACGTTGCCTACGCATAGGTTAGCACGTCGTAATATGTGGTTAACTATGAACTCAAACAGGTGTACTTACTAAACTTGTGATATTAGAGATATAAATACGAAAGGTATTCGATAGTTTCGTATAATTTTTGATTTGTAAAACATTATAATGCAATTTATTGTTAGAACTATATTCATTACTAACCGCTTAAACAATTTGATTGTTTCCTAATTAAGAATTTAAAATAGGCTTACCAAAGACATTTGCAGACAAAATTTTTCAACACTGCTATATGAAAATGTTGCTTTCTGATATAACTACTATTGAGATGATTCTTAAGTAAACGAATATTTTATTACACGTAATTACAGATCGTGTTAAATTTTTAATAAGTAATAGACAATTGATGTATATTTAATCAAATGTCATAAAAGAATCGATTAGATAAATTATATGCGACTACAAAAAAGTACTGGTTTTATTTATGTATCACTGATACAAGTAGAAAGTATATAAAGAAAATTATATGTAAAAATATCACTTGCCGCATTCTTTGTCACACACATTATAATTGACATTAATCATTTTTTCTTTAAAGTGCAATGCCTAAAAATCATTTTTGATTTCTATACTATGACAAACCAACAAACATTGTACTCTAATTGCATTTGTTGGTGGGTGCTCACTTTCTTACATGCTATCAATAAGTTACGGTCTACAATTTAGGTCACTATTGTGGATATGCTGAAAAGTGCGCATGATACCAGTGACTTTTTATTTCTAGTTACAATAAAGTCTGTAATTATGCCATATGTATATAACAAAGCTATTAATGCAGAACTTTTGTTTACAGTGTATGGTTCTCACGTAACACCAACGATTCATTAGCAGACGCAGCAGATACAGCACCTAATATAAACGTACGTACCGTACGCTTAGCTGTAAGAGAATGCCATCCTCTCTATAACTAACCTGCTGTATTATTTATTATTTGCTAAATGTTTTCCACAACGCTACATTTATCAGTTTATTAGAGTTTACGTCAGTTTATTGTAACAGCCGGCAAAATGAAATGAAGATACTTTTTTAATTTTTATATTGGGACTTAACTTAAGCCAAGTGCTAACAACTCTTCTAATTTCTTATATCACAAAACTTCTGGTATAAAGTCACCGGGTTCACTATTTGGAACAACACACACACACACACACACACACACACACACACACTACAATCACTCACACACACACACACACACACACACACACATACACAAACACACATACACACACATACACATACACACACACACACACACACACACACATACACACACACATACACACATACACACAAACACACAAACACACACACTACACACTACACACTACACATATAAACATACATATATATATATACAGTGTGTCCAAATTTCGAGTCTCTACATTGTGATTTCAGTTATTATAAGAGATAGAAATTGGGTTAAATGGGGAAAAATTTGGAGGAATCCAGGCCAGTTTTGCATCCGTTTACAAAATTGGTGTAAGTTGTCTGGTTTTGGAGATATTCGAAGAAAACTAAAAATGGCGGATTTTGTTTTTTGATAATAAAACATGAATCATAAGTCGCATCATCACAAGACTTGCACATTATTAAGACACTTTTCTAAAAGGAATATTTTAGCATAAACAGAATCATTCGACTGTCTTTTGTTTTCGAGGAAACGCCCACAACTTTTGTTTTTCTTATGGCCGCCATTTTGAATATTAAGTGAATATTATGAGCCTTAAAATTACCTTTTCAAAAATATGCCACATGTCTATAAAAAAATGCAAAACTATCCTAAATTTTAAAAATAACTAAATTTGTATGTTCTTCAACGTTTGATGATCCCAACAGGGCAAAAATTTGATTGCCTATTTATAGAGTTAAGAATGTCACGAACTCTTTCTTGCAGTTCGTTTATATTATGAGACGGTTCAAACTCATATACCTCATTTTTAGCAAAACCCCATAAATAAAAATCAAGTGGTGTAAGATCTGGTGATCTTGCCGGCCACATAATTGGTCCACTATTGCATATAATATTTTGGCCAAAATGTTCAGCTAAAGGGCGCTAACTTCTCGGGAATTGTGAGCTGGACAACCATCTTGCTGAAACCATACTTTTCGAAAATCATCATAATTTGGTACAAGTCCTCTAATAGCCGGAATTATTTGGTCTCTTAACAATTCCGTATATCTGGCGCCATTGAGGTTATTGACAAAATAAAAGGGTCCAATCAAATTATTACCTATAAAAGTATTAATTACATTGGTTAATTTACTAAAATATTTATATCATAATTAACTACCTAAGATACCACACCAAACGTTAAATCCATATCTCGTTTGAAATTTGCTTTGCGCCGTCAGATGATGATTTTCAGTGCTCCAGTGATGCGTGTTATGTTTATTGAACACCCCGCAATTGGTAAACCGCGTTTCGTCTGTCCATATTATCAATTCTGGAAAGTGCGGTTCTTCCTCGCATTTTTGGACGTACCAATTACAAAAACGCATTCGTCTGGCGAAATCTTCTCTTTTGAAGCCTTGGACAATAGTAGGTTTATAAGGATGAAACTTTTCCTTTTTTAAAATATTATGAACAGTTGATTTTGGAATATTAAGTTCACGGCTTACAGATTTTACGGGTGTGGATGGATTTCGTCTTACCGCCTCAGTAATACTTAGAACACGTTCCCTATTGTTTAAGTCGTATTGTTCCCTAGTCTGTTCAAAAGCACCATAATTCAGTAAATTCATTACAATTTTTCTGAAGTATGTTTTATGCGGTTGTCGTCTTTCTGGATACAATTCCAAATATCTGGCGGATGCCGTATCAGCGTTCCGAAACGATTGTAAATAAGTATTTAGCATATCAAACTTTTCCTCATTCGAAAACTTGTAGACATGTGCCATTTTTTAAATTAAAAATGCAGCACCACCGGCACCAAATCTTACAACACACACAAGTTTATCTAAATTTTAGAATTTGTTTGACATATAACAGTAATTCAATTGTTTGGTTTTGTCACATACCACCGCCTACTATTATAAAACGATATCATTTTAACTCTAGTACCACCATAATTAATAATTTCTGACAAATGCTGTTTGTGTACATTATAAAATGTGTATTGTACTTTTCATAAAGTAGAAATCAAATTTTGCCCTGTTGGGATTACCAAACGTTAAAGAACATACAAATTTAGTTATTTTTAAAATTTAGGATAGTTTTGCATTTTTATAGACATGTGGCATATTTTTGAAAAGGTAATTTTAAGGCGCATAATATTCACTTAATATTCAAAATGGCGGCCATAAGAAAAACAAAAGTTGTGGGCGTTTCCTCGAAAACAAAAAACAGTCGAATGATTCTGTTTATGCTAAAATACTCCTTTTAGAAAAGTGTCTTAATAATGTGCAAGTCTTGAGATGGTGCGACTTATGATTCATGTTTTATTATCAAAAAACAAAATCCGCCATTTTTAGTTTTCTTCGAATATTTCCAAAACCAGACAACTTACACCAATTTTGTAAACGGATACAAAACTGGCCTGGATTCCTCCAAATCTTTCCCCATTTAACCCAATTTCTATCTCTTATAATAACTGAAATCACAATGTAGAGACTCGAAATTTGGACACACTGTATATATATATATATAATATATAAGGTGTATATATATAAATATATATATATATATACTATATATATATATATATATACATAAATATATATTTATATACATATATATGTACATCAGGTGTAACTCAAAAGGTAAAGTTCTGAGGTGAATGACAACTAGTGCGTCAAAACCACTTCAATTTTAAGACTCTCAATATTTTAAACACACAATTTTTGATTCACTCATATTTGAATGTTCATATTTCTTCAATTTACCATAACTATTTTTATTTGTGCCTTTATAGCTGTAAAAAATGCACGTTTTCAACAGACATAACTCTAATACTCGGTAAACGTAGTATTAGTAAGCGTACTAGCAATAGCTTATAGTTTAGTAAAGAAACGCCTATTGCAAATGAGAAAAAATTTGTTATTTGGAATTATCTCCGTAGCACTCATGTCGCCAGAATTGTATTTAGCAGCTGAAAATTTTTGTAAAATTTACGAAGAGCTTTAGCTTAAGATTTATCACGTACAGAGAGAATGGGTTTTTTAATTACCTGCTCATTCGTTGATGTGACGTAGTATTAGTTTTTTGGTATTTTGTGTTTTTGTTAAAGGTGGTCTTGCAATTTAACACACAATGCTTATTTTGACTGACGTGCATATTGTATGTCATTTGAAACTACACAATCATCATCTAAATTCTTCCACAAATGATTTCAACCAACACTGTCAGCTTTTTAAATCAATAATGTCGTTAGACTAATTCCTATTTTGAATGCATATCTCTCTTTGAGTTTTGAAATTCTGAGCAGAAAGGAAAATCGAACTCTATCTCAATTGTCCTTTTGCGTTTCTCAATACGAGAATGTGTTATTTCCCCTTCAGTTTAAATATAGTCTACCTCAGGGTAATTGTGAGTAAGGCTATTCGAAGATAGTTTTTGTATTGCATATAAATACAAGCAAGCAAATACTTACTCTTTTTTTGACCAACGCAGTAATCTTTCAAAATCAAGAACAAACGTCATCCAACTTTGTGGCTAATACATCTTACAACGCCTTCCAGTTATACAAAATAAAATTTTGGATTATTTCCAGTTCCATAATGTGCTAAATTAAAGCTAAATATTTTTTTATAATAAGACAAAGGCGCCTCATCATCCTTAAGATATTCTCTATGGTTTGAACGCAGAAGTAGTGAGATAAATATGGATGAGCCTATCAATATGATTTTTAATTCTCTGAATAGTAGCGAATTATATGATTTGTGTTACCTCTTGCAATTATCCTTCTCTAAAATACTAAATGATATACCTTGGAAAATATTTCTAAAAGCTTTTACAGTAATATAAGGAGTTGGTAAAAGATTAATATCTACATACGGAAATTCCACAGGAAATGCTAAAGTAAAAAGATTGATTTTTACTTCTAGCTCTTTCTTCTCTTTCATATCTATACTACGGTATAATTATCACCGTGCCTTTTATGCCGGTTTTCGATTTATGTGGGTTAAACTCCAGATGTAAGTAAATAATTTTCTATATTTGCATTTCACAAATTTACTGCTGCATTCGAATACACATTTTAGTACATTGCAAGCTTTATATAACGCTCAAACTATTTACTTAATTTTAATTTACTGTTACGTTAATTTGCTGTTACGTTTATACGAAAGTCTTTCAAAATGAGAAAGAGGCTCGTTTCGTATTAATTGTAATTCTATTACAACCTTATTTGGTTGTGGTGATTTATATTTCTATTTAATTTTCCAAACAAAGCATTTTTTCAAATTCAACGACGGAGGACACTGCTAGTGTTGCGGATACTTGCACCGTCATTTTTTGATGTGCAAGTTGGACCAACATCTCGGTTTGGTTGTCCTACAGTAAACGTCAACCTAAAAAAGAAATATTAATATTTTATTAAATGTTTAGTAAATTCCAGCGACATTCATCATATTACTCCTTACTCGATTTAGTGTCTGACGAGGAACTTGGGGAAACGACTCAAAAAAGAAGCACCAGAACATTGTAAAAACTAAGACAACACAATACAAAACGCAGTACTTAGGAAGCAAATTGTTAACCCAATAAAGAATACCAAAACGAAACCGAATACTACCATGATGTTGTTAGTCAATGGTCCTCCGGAACAAAATAACTTATGCGATAAAATTAAAATCCATAAAGCCAACTACTGGATATGAGAAGATGATTGACGCAATTTTGCAGTGATGTCATAAGACTAACAACAGGGATTCCTTACACATAACAGTAATGAGGGATAACACCCAAAAAAATATGTATAATAATTAACACACACACACATACACACATACAAACACACACACACACACATATATACACATATAGGTATATTGGTATATATGTATATAGATATATAGGTATATAAGTATATAGGTATATAGGTATATAGGTATATAGGTATATAGGTATATAGGTATATAGGTATATAGGTATATAGGTATATAGGTATATAGGTATATAGGTATATAGGTATAGAGGTATATAGGTATATAGGTATATAGGTATATAGGTATATAGATATATAGGTATGTAGGTATATAGGTACATAGGTATATAGGTTATGTAGGTATATAGGTATATAGGTATACAGGTATATAGTTATATAGGTATATAGGTATATGGGTATATGGGTATATGGGTATATGGGTATATGGGTATATAGGTATATAGGAATATAGATATATGGGTATATAGGGTATAAAGGTATATGGGTATATAGGTACATATGTATATGGGTATATGGGTATATGGGTATATAGGGTATATATGTATATGGGTATATGGGTATATGGGTATATGGGTATATGGGTATATGGTATATAGGTATATAGATATATGGGTATATAGGGTATATGGGTATATAGATATATGGGTATATGGGTATATGGGTATATGGGTATATGGGTATATAGGTATATAGGTATATCGGTATATCGGTAAATGGGTATATGGGTATTGGGTATATGGGTGTATGGGTATATGGGTATATGGGTATATGGGTATATGGGTATATGGGTATATGGGTATATGGGTATATGGGTATATGGGTATATGGGTATATGGGTATATGGGTATATGGGTATATGGGTATATTGGCATATGGGTATATAGGTATATAGGTATATAGGTATATAGGTATATAGGGATATAAATATATAGGTATATAGGTATATAGGTATATAGGTATATCGGTATATAGGTATATAGGTATTTAGGTATATAGGTATATAGGTATATAGGTTTACAGGTATACAAGTATATAGGTATATAAGTATATAGGTATATAGGTATATAGGTATATAGGTATATAGGTAAATAGGCATATAAGTATATAGGTATATGGGTATATAGGTATATAGGTATATGGGTATATAGGTATATTAGATTGTAGGTATATATGTATATATGTATATAAGTATATAGGTATATAGGTATATAGGTATATAGGTATATAGGTATATAGGTATATAGGTATACAGGTATATAGGCATATATATTTATATATATATATATATATATATATATATAGGTAAGTGGGTATATAGCTATATAGGCATATGGGTATATATATATATATATTTAGCTATAGATGGATATATGTATAGATGTGTATATAGGTATATAGGTATAAAGGTATAAAGGTATATAGTTATATAGGTATATAGGTATATAGGTATATAGGTATATAGGTATATAGGTATATAGGTATATAGGTATATAGGTATATAGGTATATAGGTATATAGGTATATAGGGTATATGGGTATATGAGGTATATAGGTATATAGGTATATAAGTATATAGGTATATAGGTATATAGGTATATAGGTATATAGGTATATAGGTATATAGGTATATAGGTATATAGGTATATAGGTATATACTCATACAGCAAGATACGTAGACACGTATAGGGGTGGTTGTTAAACGTGAATGTTTAATTGCGAAAAAGTAATGTATCTTTATGGGTTAGTCTTACGCCTTGTGAAATTTAAAATGAATGTAGCAGTTACGTCTACAAGGGATGTAATCATTATAGAAGTATTAAAAATTTGCTTTGGGCTTAATATAAGAAAACATGGCTTTATTAAAAAACAGCAAGTTTTTGCTATACATCGAAAAATATCGAAATTTTATACTACAGGTACCGGTACTTAACAGAAGGTGGATCAAAAGTTATTCAGGTTAACCAAATGTTCTAAAACGTGATAGCTATTTCATTTACTAGTGTTTTGTATCACTCTGCATATGTTAACCGTTTGGTCTGTATGCTTTTATATTCTGTACCCCTTCGTACTCGCGTACTCAGTAACATACCCAATATTGAAACATTTTGAAAAGTACTACTTGATCTGCAATCGAGCGTTCGTGCACTAACAACCCAGCCTATGTGAATATAGGGTACTCCTAATCTATCTACGTATGTAAGTAACCCTTTTATTATAAAACATACAAAACTCATTAAATTAGTTAAGTTGGGCTAAAATTTTGCTATCAGTAATCCTGTTTAAATTTCGTTTTTATTAACACAACAATTAAAACTTAAAACACAATAGTACAGTCCAAAACCTTCTCATTTAGTCCCTACTTAAGTGAATTCGAAACATTATCAATCTTATTTAGCAAACTAAATTTTGTACTCAAATTTAGCCTATGGTTCTGCTTTTGACAAAATGCATGCTTTAGTTTTTTCTTCTTACCCAAGTGCAAGTCAATATCCTTGTGATCTTTCTTTAAACATTGTAAATAATTATTTATTCTACTGACTTGCTAAGAAATATTGGCATATAATTGTTGCTCATGTAGAGCAGTACTCAACTATTTGAATGTAAAGTTCTATGCAAATCTTGGTTTCTCGCACTAATTAATTTATTTCCAGCCCGTGTATTGATATTTGACTATCCCTATCGCTTACATGATTTAAGTAATTAATACGCATTATAATGGTTTCACCAATGCAAAGTGATACAATTAGAATTACAAAGTCTGGATACAATTTTTTGTACTTAAACTTTCTATTTGTATATGTAATAGCCTAACAGATTGATATTAATTTCCAACGGAATCTCTTCACCGCTGTTACAATAATTTGGTTTACGGTATTGCCATGCAATATATTTTAATAATATGGTCACACCGTCGATTCTAATGTTTTCTAAGTTTAGTAAGGTGTTATTGCTTGGGATTTATACCGGTTACTTGTTACAGAAACCGGTTATTAGAAATCTATTTATGGCCGTTTTCCACACTTGAGAATTTATTGACGCATACGAATGGTTTTATTGTAGGCTAAATTTGCGACCAGATACAAGTGGCAACTTCTAGGTTCTTATTTGATTAAACAAAGGTTACCTTTTAAATTTTCGTGTAGTATAACTGTAATAGAAATTATTAATTTAGTGGAGCTTTGTACTTGACTTGAATCTTTATGTTGGTCTAGTATCTGTATGTGCTTAGTAATTCGAAATATGCTTAATTTGTTTTGTTTGTCGGGTTTTATGAAGAAATTAAAAGTATTTGGGGTTGTAGTATTGTTAGACACGAAATAGTAGTAAACAATAATTGAATTAGTTTGATTTATACATATCTTCAAATGCTATTACTATATTTTTATCTAAAAACAGGTCTTATCCCTATTACTTTTCAATATTTCTAAACGAAATTCTTATTCCTGCATTTGAAAGAAGTCCAAGATTTTGGAAAAACAGTCACTGAATTTTTGGTGAAACCACGAAGCTCCATAGTTAATATTTTTTTCCATAGAGACTACAACCAAACCAGTTAGCCTGCTTTGTGGCACTGGCATTCTTAAACAGGTTTCTATTCTTTTAAAAGTTGAAAAACACCTTTTGTATCAGAAAAGATCATAGATATGGTAGTCAAAATTTCTAATAATTTCAGTGTTTTACTAACAGTGTTCTGTCGTTTATTGTCTTTTAGGAAGTGATACAGACAATAAATTTCTGATACCAAACTCTACACTGTAAACTACATAAATATAAGTTCAAATTTCTAAAATTAAATAAATCTCACACACAGTTTCCAAAGTGTCGACTGGTGATTTAACAGCATTGTTCAACAGTTACAGCAGTAGAAGGACTCATAAAACCAAAACCTTGAATATAGCAAAGAATAACATTTTACCCAATTCTGGCTTATATCGTGCGCTTTTCTTTCTTAACACTTCTCTATTGATAAACTATTTAAAAGCTGTTGTTATTCGGTGTCCTTATCGATAACACAGAACATTTTTGTGGTTTTCAAAATTTGTGGATAAAATATTTTGTAACAGTTGTATCAAGTAATCTCAAAAGCTGCACAAATAATATGCCAATAAGTGGTATAATGTTTCATAAAGATGGCAGCCAAAAAGTAAAATTACGAGTATATAATGATTTTAAATGGCGTTATCTAATTTCAATCCATTTATATTATCAGTCCAGTTACAAGCATTCCTAGTAAAAAAAATATCTATTTTTCTCTTTAACTTTTACACACTGTTTATTGAAATATGTATGCAAGGGGTTACTGATGTCCGCATATAAATTATAGAAAAACAATAAGTATATCAATCCATAACTTTGTAATAATAAAAAGCATCTTCCCCAAGCTATGTCTTACCTTCCAAGAAAATGAACTTATGCTCACAGTTCAGAAAACCTAAGTATAAATTTACCTTTCTAACAGATATTTTCTTTATAGCTTAAACAGTTAAAATGTTATTAAAGTTTAATAAACGATCAATTTCAGTTTTCTCAGTCTACTAAAAAAGTGGCGCATCCAAGTTGGTTTCTAAAAGGGTATATTACTATATGTATACTCAACTTCTACTAATTTAAATATGTTTGCATTTTCTATAATAAAAAGGTTACCAATATATGGAGATAAATCGCGGGCATTCTGCACACACACACACGCGAGCGCGCACACATAAATACACACACATGTGTGTGTGACGCGCGCGTGTGCGTGGGTTTGTATGTGTATGAGTGTGTGTCTCTGTGTATGTGTGGGCGCGTGTACGTGCCTACGTGCGTGCGTGTGCATGTGTATATAAATCTTTAGTTGTTTATGTGAAAATTAATTTGATTTTAATCTTGCCTTTCATGGAAGAACTACTACAACGCACAATACTCTGTACAGCGTTAGTCTAACGTGTTTGATATATAGATATTCTCGGTTTAATAGTAAGCAATAAATTATATAGTAGAACGAACTACTCTACTATAATATTCTGTAAATAAAAAATATCTTAATCAGTTACTGAAAACCTTCGCAGAAAAATAGTGCTAAACTAAATTATCATGGCAAATTTCTTTTACTAAACAATGAATACCTGGATCTCTTAGTTAATATACCGATATGAGTCTATGACACCGAGTTGTTTAAATATGCAAACTAATCTGTAAAATTGATGTGGCAGCGGGCTACTGTGTACTTAAATCCAGGTGTAATGTATTGTATATATTAGATGTATAAAAATATGAATAAAATTAGGTTTACTTAGAATTAATTATATAGATCCAAATGTACGACGTTAAGTGTTCTCAGGTGATAGAAAGCATCAATCCAGTTTTCCCTCTAAATGTACAGAAAGACGGTGATGGATTGTATGCATAGATGGTAATTTTATGTTAGATTTTAAGCGATTTTAGTCTTGTATGCTAACTAGGTATATTTAGTTTTTGTGTATCCTAGCCTACAATATTAAAGTGTGAAGGATAGCATGGAATTCGGCGGTATCCATGTTCTCAACTACACCACAAGCAGGGTCGTTCTTAGGGTAAGGTCTTATAGGCCTAAAGTTATATTGGTATGTAGGTGTACAGGTGTAGAGGTGTATGGGTATATAGGTATATAGTAATATAGTTATATAGCCATATAGGAATACAGGTATATGAGTATATAGGTACATAGGTAATAGGTATATGGGTATATGGGTATATGGGTATATGGGTATATGGGTATAGGTATATGGGTATATAGGTATATGGGTATATGGGTATATAGGTATATGGGTATATGGGTATATGGGTATATGGGTATATGGGTATATGGGTATATGGGTATATGGGTATATGGTATATGGGTATATGGGTATATGGGTATATGGGTATATGGATATGGGTATATGGGTATATGGGTATATGGTATATGGGTATAGGGTATATTATATGGGTATATGGGTATATGGGTATATGGGTATATGGGTATATGGGTAATGGGATATATGGGTATATAGGTATATAGGTATATAGGTATATAGGTATATGGGTATAGGGTATATGGGTATATGGGTATATGGGTATATGGGATATGGGTATAGGTATAGGGTATATGGGTATATGGGTATATGGGTATATGGGATATATGGGTATATGGGTATATGGGTATATGGGTATATAGATATATGGGTACATGGTATATAGGTATATGGGATATATGGGATAATATGGGTATATGGGTATATGGGTATATAGGTATATAGGTATATATGTATATGGTTATGGGTATATGGGTATATGGGTATATAGATATATGGGTATGGGTATATGGGTATATGGGTATATGGGTATATGGGTATATGGGTATATGGGTATATGGAATATGGGTATATGGGTATATGGGTATATGGGTATATGGGTATATGGGTATATAGGTATATGGGTATATGGGTATATGGTATATGGTATATGGGTATATGGGTATATGGGTATATGGGTATATGGGTATATGGGTATATGGGTATATGGGTATAAATATGTGGGTATGGGTATATGGGTATATGGGTATATGGGTATATGGGTATATGGGTATATGGGTATATGGGATAATATGGGTATATGGGTATATGGGTATATAGATATATGGGTATATGGGTATATGGGTATAAGGTATAATGTATATGGGTATATGGGTAAATAAATATATGGGTATAATGGGTGTATGGGTATACAGGTATATGGGTATATGGGTATATAGGTATATAGGTATATAGGTATATAGGTATATAGGTATATCGGTAAATGGGTATATGGGTATTGGGTATATGGGTGTATGGGTATATGGGTATATGGATATATGGGTATATGGGTATATGGGTATATAGGTATATGGGTATAAGGTATATGGTATAAAGGTATATGGGTATATGGGTATATAGGTACATGGTACATGGGTATATGGGTATATGGGTATATGGGTATATGGGTATATGGGTATATAAGTATATGGTATATAGGTACATAAGTATATAGGTATATAGGTATATAAGTATATCGGTATATAGGTATATAGGTATATAGGTTTATAGGTATATAGATATAGGTTTACAGGTATATAAGTATATAGGTATATAAGTATATAGGTATATAGGTATATAGGTAAACAGGCATATAAGTATATAGGTATATAGGTATATGGGTATATAGGTATATTGGTTTATAGGTATATATGTATATATGTATATAAGTATATAGCTATATAAGTATAAAGGTTTATAGGTATACAGGTATATAAGCATATATTTATATATATATATATATATATATATATATATATAATATACCATATAATATACCTATATCCTTATATGCCTGTATACCTATACCCTATACCTATTACCTATCCTGTGCCTGTATATTGCCTGTGTCCTGTGTTGCCTGTGTGCCTGCCTGTTGCCTGTTGTGTATGCCTGTTGCCTGTGCCATGTGCCTGTTCCCTGTATGCCTGTCCTTGTCCTGTATGCCTGTTGCCTGTGCCTTGTGCCTGTTGCCTGTATGCCCTGTGTGCCTTTGCCTGTGCCTGTCCTGTATGCCTGTTGCCTGTTGCCTGCTTGCCTGTATCCTATATCCCTATTCCTATATCCTGCCTGTACCAAACTCTACACTGTAAACTACATAAATATAAGTTCAAGTTTCTAAAATTAAAAAAATCACACACAGTCTCCAAAGTGTCCACCGGTGATTTAACAGCATTGTTCAACAGTTACAGCAGTAGAAGGTCTCATAAAACCAAAACCTTGTATATAGCAAAGAATAACATTTTACCCAATTCTGGCTTATATCTTACTCTTTGCTTTCTTAACACTTCTCTACTGATAAACTATTTAAATGCTGTTGTTATTCGGTGTCCTTATCGATAACACAGAACATTTTTGTGGTTTTCTAAAATTTGTGGATAAAATATTTTGTAACAGTAGTATCAGGTAATCTCTGAAGCTGCACAAATAATATGCCAATAAGTGGTATAATGTTTCAGAAAGATGGCAGCCAAAAAGTAAAATTACGAGTGTCTAATGATTTTAAATGGCGTTATCTAATTTCAATCCATTTCTTTTATCAGTCCAGTTACATGCATTCCTAGTAAAAGAAATATCTATCTAACTTTTACACACTGTTTATTGAAATATGTATGCATATAAATTATAGAAAAACAATAAGTATACCAATCCATAACTTTGTAATAATAAAAAGCATCTTCCCTAAGCTATGTCTTACCTTCTAAAAAAATGAACTTATGCTCGCAGTTCAGAAAACCTAAGTATAAATTTACCTTTCTAACAGATATTTTTTTTATAGCTTGACAGTTAAAATCTTATTAATGTTTAACAAACGATCAATTTTAGTTCTCTCAGAGTACTAAAAAAGTGGCGCATCCAAGTTGGTTTCTAAAAGGGTATATTACTATATGTATACTACTCAACTTCTACTAATTTAAACATGTTTGCATTTTCTATAATAAGAAGGTTACTAATATATGGAGATAAATCGCGGGCATGCTGTACACACACACACACGCGCGCGCGCGCGGGCACACAAATACACACACATACATGTGTGTGGTGCGCGCGCGCGTGCGTGGGTTTGTATGTGTATGAGTGTGTGTGTCTCTGTGTATGTGTGGGCGCGTGTACATGCCTACGTGAGTGCTTGTGCATGTGTATATAAATCTTTAGTTGTTTATGTGAAAATTAATTTGATTTTAATCTTGCCTTTCATGGAAGAACTACAAAAACGCACAATACTCTGTACAGCGTTAGTTTTAAGTGTTTGATATATAGATATTCTAGGTTTAATAGTAAGTAATAAATTATATTGTAGAACGAACTACTCTACTATAATATTCTGTAAATAAAGAAATATCTTAATCAGTTACTGAAAACCTTCGCAGTAAAATAGTGCTAAACTAAATTATCATGGCAAATTTCTTTTACTAAACAATGAATACCTGGATCTCTTAGTTGATATACCGATATATGAGTCTATGACACCGAGTTGTTTAAATATTCAAACTAATCTGTAAATTTGAAGTGGCAGCGGGCTACTGTGTACTTAAGTCCAGGTGCAATATAATGTATATACTAGATGTATAAAAATATGAATATAATTAGGTTTACTTAGAATTAATTATATAGATCTAAATGTACGACGTTAAATGCTCTCCGGTATTAGAAAGCATCAATTCAGTTTTCCCTCTAAATGTACAGAAAGACGGTGATGGATTGCATGCATAGATGGTTATTTTATGTTAGATTTTAAGCGCTTCTAGTCTTGTATGCTACCTAGGTATATTTAGTTTTTGTGTTTCGTGGCCTACAATATTAAAGTGTGAAGGATAGCATGGAATTCGCCGGTATCTATGTTCTTAACTACACTACAAGCAGGGTCGTTCCTAGGGTATAGTATTATAGGCATAAAGGTATATAGGTATATAGGTGTACAGGTGTAGAGGCATTTAGGTGTATAAGTATATAGGTATATAGTAATATAGTTATATAGGTATATGGGAATACAGGTATGTGAGAATATAGGTACATAGTTATATAGCTACATGGGTATATAAATATATAGGTATATAGGTATATAGGTATATAGGTATATAGGTATATAGGTATATAGGTATATAGGTATATAGGTATATAGGTATATAGGTATATAGGTATATAGGTATATAGGTATATAGGTATATAGGTATATAGGTATATGGGTATATAGGTATATAGGTATATAGGTATATAGGTATATAGGTATATAGGTATATAGGTATATAGGTATATAGGTATATAGGTATATAGGTATATAGGTATATAGGTATATAGGTATATAGGTATATAGGTATATAGGTATATAGGTATATAGGTATATAGGTTTTTTTTTTTTTTTTGAGGCAAAAATATTTATTTTCAAATTAATATATACATGAAAAAATAAATATATGCACTGCAACACATTACCAATTAATCTTCTCGCGGAACCGCCGTGCAGCATTACTTCGCGGGAAGTGGTTGTGGCTATCAAGCTCTTCATTTCGGGTTCGTATTATTTTTATACGATTCTTTTCCATTTAGATATGTATTTCAATAATTCCTATACGTTTAGTAAAACTATATTCGTGTTCGATTCAAATTTTAATCTTTTCTTTTATATTTCTTTTTTTTTTGTTTTTTTTTTTTTATATGAGATATTTAATCTTCTTTGATGAAGTTCAGTTATATCTTCATCTCTGAATGTTGTTTCTCAACATTATATTTTTCAATAATGCTTTTATATCCAAATCATCTTTCACAGCTTGTTATTCCATGCATTATTAGAAATTACGCGTGGTCATGTCAACGTTAATTAGTTCAATACTTGTTTGAAAATGAAAATTTTGTCAAGTAACCAATAAATTATTGAACAATATCTTGTTAACTGTCTTTGTAGTTACTTCAGCTTTGTTTGTTTTAAGTTTCTCACTTGTAAACAGAATACACACTAAATTGTTCTTACTTTCGGATTAAATACCATAAAATGTAGTTTAAATTTAGTACTTCAATTATTTGTTTTGATACTCAATTAATATGATTAACGTTTTAAATAGCCTTTTGGATACCTTGACTCGTTCCATTTGAGTTATGTCTGTAGTACAAAACAATTTTAACTTTACTTGAAATTTCTAAATCGTATATACTTCCATTATACCAATAGTGTCATCATAATTGGATCCTATAATTGTTTAATTATTTGTTGTCTGCCTTCGTTCATTATCACATCGTCTTAGTTCTTTAAGTACTAGTGATGCAAATAGTGCCACTGCTGACCATATCGCCTGTGATTCTAGCATTTTTTCAACTAGTGTTTCTGGACATATTAATTTTTGTAAAGTTAATCATTTCCTCCCTTAGTTTTCGAAATCTTGGACAAATAAAAAACACATGTTCTGCATCTTCTAAAGTGTTTGGGCAATCTGGGCAATTAGGACTTGTATCTAGATTAAATCTAAAAAGATATGCTCTAAAACACCCGTGACCGCTCAGCAATTGCGTCAGGTAAAAGTCTAATTCTCCGTGGCATCTACCGAGCCACGGTTCTAACAATGGTATCAATCGATACGTCCATCGACCTTTTCCGATGTGTCCCAATTCCGTTGCCATTCTGTCACCAGTTTAGTTTTTCTTCTATATTTAGCTTCTTCGTAGTTTTTCTTTGTGATACCACTCACGACGATAGTGCACTAATAGTTCAATCGGAGGCATATCTGCGATAATACATGCAGCGTCGTATGAAATTGTACGGTAAGCGCATATCACTCGTAGAGCGCACAATCTGTATACAGAAGAAATCCTGCGACAGTTAGCTTTAATTTTAATAGAATCGGCCCAGATTGGAGCTGCATATAAAATTATCGAAGTGACGACTGATGCCAAAAGCAACCTCTTGCTGCTTTTGGTCCGCCAACGTTTGGCATTAGTCTTGAAATTAGATTTGCTATGTTTGCTCCTTTCGTAGTCACAACTGATAAATGTTCTTTAAAGGTTATTTTGTCATCGATTATTACGCCTAAGTAACGCACACTTGGATCAGATATAGCTTCATGTTTGTCGACGTATATACTTATCTTTCTCTTACTTTTCTGCTGGATACAAGTACTACTTTGGTTTTCTGCAGCTAATTCAAGATTTAGTTCTTTTAAATGTTGTCTTATCAATTCCACAGATTCATTGCAAATTTGTGCTACTTCTTCTTTTAATTTTGCTGTAACTACTAATACCAAATCGTCCGCAAATGCTATAACCGTAACTTCTTTCGGCATTTGTAGTCGTAAACTGAATCAAAGGTTAAATTCCAAAGAATTGGACCTAGAACCGAACCCTGCGGGACTCCGCCCGTAATAATATATTCTTTGGGACCCTCAGATGTGTCGTACTTAAGAATTCTATTTCTAAAATAGTCTCTAATTATTTTTCTTAGATATGCTGGAATCGAAGTTTTATGAATAGCTTTTTCTATGCAACTCCATTTCACGGAATTGAAAGCATTCTTTACATCCAGTGTTACAACTCCACAATATTTTTTTGATCCTTTTTTCCAGCGTTTTCCAATAGTGTTATTGCGGATAATATTAGTGACACAGTTTATTGCATCCACAGTTGACCGTGATTTTCTAAAACCGTATTGATTATTTGAAAGTATGGCTGCTTCTTCTACAACCATCTCTAGTCTGTTTTTAATAATCTGTTCAAAAGTTTTTCCTGCTGTGTCAAGCATGCATATAGGACGGTATGATGATGGTTTGTCTGGTGGCTTATTTTCTTTTGGTATTAATACTAGAAATTGCTTTTTCCATGGTTCAGGAAACACGCCTTCATTTAAGCAAGAACTGTACAGGTCTACAAACATATCAGAATGCTTTGCAATAGCGGTTTTCAGAGCTATGTTCGGAATACAATCCAAACCAGGTGCTTTATTGTTTCCAATTTTACCACAAGCTTTTACAACTTCAGCTACTGTAATCGGTGGTATGTCTTTTGCATTACAGTTTAAAACAGTTTTATATTTTGTTTCGCATTGTTTTGGAAATAACGTGCTAACTATCTTCTTTAGGAAAACTGGACATCTAGGAGGTAAGAAATATTTTTTGTTCAATCTTCCCATCACTGTTTTATATGGTCTTCCCCAAGGATCAGTGTTAACTTCTAAGCAAAGCTCATTCAAAAATTTCTGTTTGCTAGACTTAATAGCACACGTCAATTTTCTTCGAGCAGTTTTGTATTCTTGTTGAAGATTAAGCAAATCATTTTTACCTCTTGAGCGTTGATATCGCCTCCTTAGACGATGGCATTCTCTGCGAAGTTCAGCAATATCGTTATTCCACCAGAGAACGTTATTGTGTTCTCTATTGCACAACTTTTTTGGCATAGAAGCATTGCAAGCCCTCTTTA
Organism: Platerodrilus igneus; assembly: GCA_036346225.1. Taxonomy (NCBI): domain Eukaryota; kingdom Metazoa; phylum Arthropoda; class Insecta; order Coleoptera; family Lycidae; genus Platerodrilus; species Platerodrilus igneus. The sequence continues at coordinate 2,991,879 of JARFIW010001292.1, read as the reverse complement.
TAATGTTTATTACCTGTGTAGCTTTAGAATTTGCAGATCCTGAAATTTGATCTTCATCCAGCATCAGTAAAAATAATTCTTCATCGAATTTATAGGATACCCAGCCAGGTGGTTTAACCATAGACAAGTGATTGTTTTTAATTGAGCTATGTGTTTCATATAATAAGGCGTGGTGATCACTATGAGTATAGTGTTCAGAAACTCTCCAATCTACCTTATACTTTACTATAGAACTGCTCATAAATGTTAAGTCTATAGTTGAACCTTTGTTACCTCTGCTAAAGGTATAAGAGTTCCCTTCATTTAATAACACTATATCTAAAACTGAAAATGTTTCTAAAATTGCTCGGCCTCTTTTGTTTGTTATTCGACTACCCCATTCGTTAGCCCAGGCATTAAAATCTCCTGCAATGATTACTTGTTTTCGATCTTTCACATCACGAACTATTCTTTGAAGTAAATCTGTAAAATCGTTAAAAGACGCATTTGGATCGGCATAACAGCTATAAATGTATGTATTGTCTATTTTGACACGTATGAAACCGTCTTTTTTACTGTCCATAATTTCTGGGAAAGCGGTTTTTCCACAGGCCCAAACAGCAGCTGTATTATTATTATTTGAAGCCCACTGAGCACCCTTAAAGTTTTTGTATTGTTCGCAAAGGATGGCTACATCTATCTTTAACTCATTTACTGATTGTAACAATAGTTTTTGCGCAATTTTACAATGATTTAAATTTAGTTGTAGTATTTTCATGATTTATAACTAGTAGTTGTTATAGCCCTCCGATGTACTGTACACTTGCTTGTGCCTACAATATGGTTAGTGGACCAGTTATTATTTTCACTGCACAGAAAACATTTTGCAGGATTTGGACACGTTTTAATAATATGACCTGGTTCACCGCACTTTATACATAAATTTGATCGGTCGATTGGACTTTTGCATGTTTTTGCTAAATGATTATAATTTAAACATCGATAACACCTTAATCGATTTAGTTTTTGTCTTATTCTACAAAACACCAATCCTACCCGTATCTTTCTAAGTTCTAGTAATTTTTCCGCAATTTTAGCGGATACACTAATAACAGCGGTCTGTGTTCCGCCATAGGTTTTTCTTATTGATTTAATCGATATATCAGATATATCTTTAAGTGTTGATTCTAAAGCATAATGTATTTTTTGGGTTGTTGTTACCTCATCCAAATCTTTTATTTCTACTAATACTTGATTAATTCGTGTTTTAACTTCAGCCTGTGAATCTAATACGTCCAATAGACTATTTTGAAATTCTTTAGTTTTTGAATTATTTGGTTTATTTAGTTTTAGTATAAGTTCGCCGCTTGATGTTTTTCTTATTCCGGTAACATTTGATCTAAGTTCTTTTAAATTTGGGTCAGCTTTAACTTTTTTCAAGATATCAGCGTTTAGGTATATAGGGTATATAGGTATATAGGGTATATGGGTATATGGGTATATGGGTATATAGGTATATGGGTATATAGGTATATAGGTATATATGGTATATGGTATAGGTATATGGGTATATGGGTATATGGGTATATGGGTATATGGGTATATGGGTATATGGGTATATGGGTATATGGGTATATGGGTATATGGGTATATGGGTATATGGGTATATGGGTGTATATGGGTATATAGGTGTAATGGTATATAGGTATTTGGGTATATGGGTATATGGGTATATAAGTATATGGGTATATGGGTATATGGTATATGGGTATATGGGTATATGGGTATATAGGTATATAGATATATAAGTATATGGGTATATAGTTATATGGGTATATGGGTATATGGGTATATGGGTATATGGGTATATGGGTATATGGGTATATGAGGTATATGGGTATATGGGTATATGGGTATATGGGTATATAGGTACATAGGTAAATAGGGATATGGGTATATGGGTATGGGTATGAGGTATGGGGTATATGGGTATATGGGTATATAGGTATATGGGTATATAGGTATATGGGTATATAGGTGTATGGGTATATGGGTATACAGGTATATAGGTAAATGGGTATACAGTTATATGGGTGTATGGGTATATGGGTATATAGGTTATATCTATATAGGTATATGGGTATATAGGGTATATAGGTATATAGGTTTATAGGTATATAGGGTATATAGATATATGGGTATATGGGTATATGGGTATATAAGTATATGGGTATATAAGTATATAGGGTATATAAGTATATGGGTATATGGGTATATAGGGTATACAGGTTGATGGGTATATGGGTATGTGGGTATATGGGTATATGGGTATATGGGTATATGGAGTATATAGGTACATAGGTACATATGGGTATATGGGTATATGGGTATATGGGTATATAGGGTATATGGTATATAGATATATGGGTATATAGGTATATAGGTATATAGGTATGGTAAGGTATAAAGGAAGTATGGATGTATATAGAATGATATGGGTATATGGGTATAGGTAAAGTATATAGGTATATAGGGTATATAGGGTATATAGGGTATATAGGGTATATAGGGTATATAGGGTATATAGGGTATATAGGGTATATAGGGTATATAGGGTATATAGGTATATAGGGCATATAGGGTATATGGGTATATGGGTATAGTTGGTATATGGTATATATGGTATATGGGTATATGGGTATATAGGGTATATGGGTATATAGGTATATAGGTATAAAGATATATGGGTATATGGGTATATAGGTATATAGGTATAGGTATATAGAATATATGGGTATATAGGTATATGGGTATATGAGGTATATAGGGTATATAGGTATATAAGTATATAGGTATATAGGTATATATGGGTATATAGGTTAAGTATATAGGTATATGGGTATATGGGTATATAGGGTATAGAGGTATAGGTATATGGTATATGGGTATATGGGTATATGGGTATATAGGTATATGGGTATATGGGTATATGAGGTACATAGGTCATATGGGTATATGGGTATATAGGGTATATGGGTATATGGGTATATAGGATATAGTATGGGTATATGGGTATATGGGTATATAGGTAAAAGGTATAGATAGGAATAGTATGGTATAGTATATGATATGGGTATATAGGGTATATAGGTAAATATGTATATAGGGTATATGGGTATATAGGGTATATAGGTATATAGGGTATATGGGTATATGGGTATATGGGTATATAGGTATATATGGGTATATAGGTATATAGGTATATGGGTATATGGGTAGTATTGGTATATGGGTATATGGTATAGAAGGTATATGGGTATATGGGTATATGGGTATATGGGTATATGGGTATATGGGTATAAAGGTATATGAGGTATATGAGGTATATAGGTATATGGGTATAGGTATATGGATAATATGGGTATATGGGTATATAGGTATATGGGTATATAGGTATATGGGTATATAAGTATATAGGTATATAGGTATATATGGGTATACAGGTTGATAGGTATATGGGTATGTGGGTATATGGGTATATGGGTATATGGGTATATGGGTATATGGGTATATGGGTATATGGGTATATGGGTATATGGGTATATGGTATCATGGGTACATGGGTATATGGGTATGTATAGGTATATGGGTATATGGGTATATAGATATATGGGTATATGGGTATATAGGTATATAGGTATTAAGGTATAAAGGAATATGTATATAAATATATGGGTATATAGGGTATATAGTAAATATATGGGTATATGGGTATATAGGTATATGGGTATATGGGTATATGGGTATATAGGGTATATGGGTATATGGGTATATGGGTATATAGGTATATAGGGTATATAGGGTATATGGGTATATGGGTATATGGGTATGATATGGTATATGGGTATATAGGGTATATGGATAGGGTATATGGGTATATAGGTATATGGGTATATAGGGTATAAAGATATATAGGTATATGGGTATATGGGTATATGGGTATATGGGTATATGGGTATATGGGTATATAGGGTATATGGGTATATGGGTATATGGTATATGGGTATATATAGGTGATATGGGTATATAGGTATATATGGTATAATGGGTATATGGTATATGGGTATGGTATATAGGTATATGTATATGGTATATGGGTATATAGGGTATATGGGTATATAGGGTATATGGGTATATGGGTATATGGTATATAGGGTAATGGGTATATGGGTATATGGGTATATGGGTATATAGGGTATATAGATATATGGGTATATGGGTATATAGGTATATAGGTATTAAGGTATAAAGGATATGTTATAAATATACAGTATATGGGTATATAGTAAATATATGGTATAGTATATGGGTATATGGGTATATGGAGGGTATATGGATATGGGTATATAGGTATATGGTATATGGGTATATGGTATATAGGGTATATGGGTATATGGGTATATAGGTATATGGGTATATGGGTATATGGGTATATATGGTATAGTATATAGGTATATAGGTATATGAGGGTATATGGTATAAAGTATATAGGTATATGGGTATATGGGTATATGGTATAGGTATATAGATATATGGTATATGGGTATATAGGGTATGAGGGTATAGGGTATATATGGGATATAGGGTATATGATATAGGTATGGGATAGGTATGGTATATAATAGGTATATGGGTATATGGTATATAGGTATATGGGTATATGGGTATAGTATAGGTATATGGGTATATAGGGTATAGGGTATGGGTATATGGGTATATGGGTATATGGGTATAGGTATATGGTATATGGTATATGGTATATGGGTATATGGGTATGGGTATATGGGTATATGGGTATATGGGTATATGGGTATATAGGGTATATGGTATATGTTGGTATATGGGTATATGGGTATATGGGTATATATGGGTATATGGGTATATGGTATATGGGTATATGGGTATATGGGTATATGGGTATATGGTTATGGGTATATGGGTATATGGGTATATGGGTTATGGGTATATGGGTATATGGTATATGGGTATATAGGTATATGGTATATAGGTATATGGGTATATGGGTATATGGGTATAGGTAGGGTATATGGGTATATGGTATATGGTATATGGGTATAGGGTATATGGGTATATAAATATATGGGTATACAGGTATATAAAAAATAACAATATAGGTATATAGATATATGGTATATAGGTATATGGTATATAGGTATATAGGTATATAGGTATATAGGGTATATGGTATATGGGTATATAGGGTATATAGGTATATAGGTATATGGGTATATAGGTATATAGGTATATGGTATATAGGTATATATGGGTATATAGGTATATAGGTATATGGGTAAGTATAGGTATATAGGTATATAGGTATATAGGTATATAAGTATATGGGTATATAGGGTATATGGGTATATGGTATATAGGATATATGGTATATAGTAAGGTATAGTAGGGTATATAGATATGGTATATATGGTATATAGGGTATATAGGGTATATAGGGTATATATGGTATATAGGGTATATAGGGTATATAGGGTATATAGGGTATATAGGGTATATAGGGTATATAGGGTATATAGGTATATAGGGTATATAGGGTATATAGGGTATATAGGGTATATAGGGTATATAGGGTATATAGGGTATATAGGTATATAGGGTATATAGGTATATAGGGTATATAGATATATGGGTATATAGGTATATAGGGTATATAGGGTATATAGGGTATATAGGGTATATAGGTATATAGGTATATGGGTATATGGGTAGTATAGGGTATATGGGTATATGGTAGTATAGGTATATGGGTATATGGGTATATGGGTATATAGGTATATGGGTATATGTATATGGTATATAGGTATATGATAGGGTATATGGGTATATAGGGTATATGATAGGTATATGGGTATATGGTATATAGGGTATATAGGGTATATGGGTATATGGGTATATAGGTATAGGTATATGTATATGGGTATATAGGGTATATAGGGTATATAGTTAGGGTATATGGGTATATAGGTATATTGGTATATAGGTATAAGGTATATGGTATATAGTATATATGGTATATGGTATATGGATATAGTAAAATATGGGTATATAGGGTATATGGGTATATAGGTATATGATAGGTATATATGGGTATAGTATATGGGTATATAAGGGTATATGGGTATATGGGTATATAGGTATATGGGTATATAGGTATATGGGTATATATAGGGTATATGGGTATATAGGTATATAGGTATATAGGTGTATAGGTATTTAAACATATAGGTATATATGTATATTTGTATGTAGGTATATAGGTATATAGTTTTTTGAGATATAGTTATATAGATGTTTAGGTATATGTATATATATATATATATATATATAGGTATATAGGTTATAGATATATAGGTATTTGGGTATTTATGCATAATAGGTTTATGGGTATTATATTGGTATATAGGTATATAGGTTTATAAGTATATGTGTATATAGGTCTATCGGTATATAGTTATATTGGTATATGGGTATATGGGAATAAGGGTTTATGGGCATACGGGTATATGGGTATATAGATATATAGATATATGGGTATATGGGTATATCGGTATATGGGTATATGGGAATGTTGGTATAGTAGTATATGGCTATATGGGTATATAGGTATACAATTATATAGGTATATAGGTATATAGATATATAGGTATATAGGTATATAGGTATATACTTTTATGTGAATATATGTATATATGTGTACATAGGTATACAGGTATAAGGTATATAGGTATATAGGCAATAGGTCTATCGCTAGATACGCAGACTCTTCTAGGGTGGTTGTTAAACGTGAATGTTTAATTGCGAAAAAGTAATGTATCTTTATGGGTTTGTCTTACGGCTTCTGAAATTTAAAATGAATGTAGCACTTACGTCTACTAGGGATGCAATTATTATAGAAAAATTTGCTTTAGGCTTAATATAAGGAAACATGGCTTCGTTAAAAACAGCAAGTTTTTGCTATATCTTGAAAAATATCGAAATTTTATACTACAGGTACCGGTACTTAACAGAAGGTAGATCAAAAATTATTGATGTTAACCAAATATTCTAAAACGTGTTAGCTATTTCATTTACTAGTGTTTTATATCATTCTGTAAATGTTAACCGTGTGGTATGCTTTTATATTCTTTACCTCTTCGTATTCGCGTACTCAGTAACATACCCAATATTGAAACATTTTGAAAAGTACTACAGCCTACATCTTTTACTATCTGTGTGCAGTAGTCTAACCTAGAACTGCCTCTTCTTCTCTTTTTTCCTATCTCTGCTTCTAATATATTCCGCACTATTCCCTCATGCCGTAGTATGTGGCGTATCATCCTATCTCTCCTATTTTTTACCGTTTTCTACATATTTCTTTCTTCCCCTACCATTTTTAGTACCTCTTCGTTCTTAACTTTGTCTGTCCATGATATCTTCATCATACGTCTGTAGCACCACATTTCAAAGGCTTCTATCTTTTTCTTGCCCGCTTCTCCTACTGTCCAGGCTTCACAGCCGTACAGTGCTGTGCTCCACACATATGTTTTAAGCAATCTTTTCCTTGTTTCTATGTTTGTGGTCTTTGAGCACAGTAGTTGCTTTTTCTTGTTAAATGTAGCATGACCTTGTGCTAATCTTTGTTTAATATTTTTTGTGCTTTTTCCATCTTGCGTTATTTGGCTTCCTAGGTAGCAGAAATCCTTAACCTTTTTTAAGTTTGTGTTACATACTTGTATTCTTGTTTTTGATTTATTTTCCCCACCTTTGCGTATTTTGTTAATTTTCATACCGTATCTCTCTGTTAGAACCGTTTCCATTTCATTAAGAGCATCTTCTAACTCTTCCTTGCTAGACGCTAATAACGCTATATCATCTGCAAATCTAAGCATATCAATTTTTTGTCCCTGCATAGTAATTCCAAATGTCTTCCTGCATTTGACAGTATTCCTTGCCTCTTTTATGTACAAGTTAAAAATCAATGGGGATAGGGCACATCCCTGGCTCACTCCTTTCCTAATGTTTACTTCTCTACGTTCCTGCTCTAATTCTATTACTGCTGTTTGCTCTTTGTATAAGCTATGTACTATTCGTCTATCCCTATAACTCATTCCAATCTTTTTGAGTATTTTAAACATTCTTTTCCATTTTGCATTGTCGAATGCTTTTTCCAGATCTACAAACCCTATATACACGCTTTCCCCTTTTTCTATTGTTTTCTCCATTATCACTCTCAGAGCTAAAATAGCCTCCCGTGTTCCCCTGTTTCGCCTAAACCCAAATTGGTCTTCTCCTAGTATTTCTTCCGCCCGTTTTTCCATTCGTCTTTGCACAATTCTAGTTAATATTTTTGACACGTGTGCTGTCAAACTTATTGTTCGAAAATTTTCACATCTATCCGCGCCTTTCTTTTTTGGTATAGTTACTATGATGTTACGTTTAAAATCTTTGGGTATCTCGCCTGTCTCATACATATAGCTTACAAGTTGGAAGAGACGTTCTGTTACTGCTTGTCCAGCTGCTTTTAGAGTTTCGGCTTGCACCTTATCTGTACCCGGCGTCTTACCTTTTTCAAACTATTTAATGCTAATTCAAACTCGTCTCTAAGTATAGGATATCCCAAGTCATCATTTTCAATGTCTGATTCCTGTTCTAATGCAGTTAGTTCCTCTCCTGCATATAAATTCCTTATATATTTTTGCCATCTACTCACTTTCTCTACGTTTTCTATGATGACGTTTCCTTGTGCGTCCCTTATATTTTTGCTATACGGTTTTATATCCCTAAAATTCATTCTAATTAATTTGTATGCTTCGTTGTCTTTCCTATTTCCATCTTTGTTTGTACCTCTTTGCACTTTTCATCAATCTATTGTTCTTTAGCTTTCCTGCATTTTCAAATAATTTCCCATTTTATGGTTTTGTATCTCTGTTTTCCTGTTTTGTCTGATTTATTTTTGTATTTTCGTCTTTCTTCTATTAAATTCAGGATATCCTTTGTTATCCATGGTTTCTTATTTTCTTTTTGTGTATACCCCAAAATATCTCTGGCCGCCATGTCTAGGCTGGATTTAATGTTATTCCATTCTGTTTCTACTTCCTTAGTATTAGATATTTTCCCGATATCTCTGAGCAATTCATTTGACTTTTTTTCGAATCTTTCTTGAATATCTTTATCTTTTAGTTTCTCTAAGTCCAAGTGCCTCTTTCCGTTCCTTTTTTTCAGATTTTTAAATTTAAGTGCGGCCTTCATAATTACGATGTTGTGGTCAGTATCTATATCTGCTTCTGGGTAGCTTCTACAGTCTTTTACTTGAATCCTAAACCGTTGTCTAACAAGAATGTAATCTATTTGATATCTTCCTATATCTCCTGGCATCTTCCACGTATATCGTCTTCTAGCATGATGTTGAAATAATGTGTTTGTGATGATTAAATTGTTCTTGTCGCAAAACTCTACCAGCCTATTTCCCCTGTCGTTTCTCGTGAGTAGGGTAAAATCAAGAATCCTGGCGCCTCATTTCCACCAGAATCCCTCATTTCCACATACATCTGGACCAAATTTACATGTAAATTCGCACTATAAAGTCTTATTTTTTAAGAATCTCCACCTTGCTCCACCTGACTCCGCCTTGCTCTCCGCCTTGCTCGGACACCCCCCAACCATTTTGATTACATCACACCCGCATTCTTTTCACGCGCGAGATAAATCTTTTTCCACACTTCCACCCACGAGATAAACCTATCTTGTTTGGTATTAATTAACATTAAAATTTTTTCAGCTACCCGAATCTCTAGGAATTTTTTCGATTGCATCACCACCCAGGGAGCTACCCCAATTTTAAGATTTTATACCTATAAGCGATTTCTGAGCGTTCTTATAAATTTTTTTATACATGCGATGCATAAAATTAGCTTAGAATTTTACGCACAACCCGAATCTGCAAACAGATTTGAAATCGGACCACACCCTGCAAAGTTATACCCCTTTAAATTCTGAAACCTCTAAATTTTGCTCTTTGCTCTATAAGCAAACCTAACAATTAGCTTTCTTCGTCTATCCATTGCATCTTTCGAGATAAACCTATCTTGTTTGGTATCAATTACTATTAGAATTTTCTCAGCTACTCGAATTTCTAGGAATTTTTTAGATTGCACCATCCCCAAGGGAGCTACCCTAATTTTAAGATTTCTTACCTGTAGCGACTTCTGAGCGTACTTATAACTTTTTTTAGTCATGCGATACATTAAATTAGCTTAGAATTTTACGCAGAATTCGAATCTGTAAACAGATTTGAAATCGGACCACGCCCTGCAAAGTTACACATATACCCTCTGCGAGATAAATCTTTCTCCACATTTCCACCCACGAGATAAATGTACTTTGTTTGGTATCAATTAATATTAGAATTTTCTCAGCTACCCAAATCTCTTTAAATTTTCGCATAGCACCATCCCCAGAGAGCTACCCCATTTTAAGATTTCTTACCTGTAGCGACTTTTGAGCGTTCTTATAAATTTTTTATACATGTAGCACATCTTGTTAGTCTAGAATTTTATGTAGAATCCGAATCTGTAAACAGATTTAAAACAGGATTACCCCTTACCATTTTACACACACCTTTAAATTATAGCTTCCTGCAGCTCATATCTAAAGAAAATCTAAAACCATTCTTAAAACTTTTTATTACAGACAATTTTTAATAATACAGTTTAAATTTTGTAAACCACATTTCTAAATACATATTCACAATTTTTATTCTTAACCTAGAACTTCTCATATCGGGGTATACTTATTAATATTTATTTCTAAATAGAGCACTTTTTCCAAAGACCAACCGGACTCACATGCTTCAAATTCCTCTGATTTTGTTCTTATGGTTTCGCTTAAGACCTCGTACATATTTTCCAGATTACTAGAAGACGTTATAACCACATTTTTTGTGTTAAAGGATTTCACGTCCTCTACACCCTCTGCCGAAGCCATTTTGGTGTAAACGCCGTAGAGTTCGCAATAGACTTTAATTGCTGTATGTTGTATTCTTTTTTTATTTATTAATCGAATAAATCGCTCTTTCTGCTTCCAAAGAAACTCGGACACTCCATCGTCGACACTGGCGTTCTTTATGCGATAACTAGCCATACGGTTGTTAAACGCTGTGCTAACCATTTCTACACCATTGTCGTTAGTAGCGGTAACTGATGCATTTTTATGTTTGTTGCTCCGTAGATGACTAGGGTATGCAGACTTTAACACCTCCATGTCGCACACTTTACACATAATTCGTGGTTGTTTCGTACAAGGTCCTTTAACAGCTGGCGGAGTTGAACGTTTACGACTTAATGACATGCCGTGCTGTTTTTCCTTGTGTCGCTGTAAGCTGTCCATTCTCGTAAAAGCGATACCGCAAGTCCCACAGTTTAAGTACTTTGCTGCCGACGGATGTATAAGCTTAACCGTAGACGATGTTACACCACGACATTTCTTCTGGTGCCGTTTGAGAGCATTTTTCCAGGTATAGGAAGCACCGCAAGAGTTGCACTTAAAACGTTTGCAGGTACCATTTTAATACAAAACAAAATCCGCACTATAAGACTTGACTTGTAAGCGAACTAACTTATAACTAAAAGTTTACTCTTGCGCACCGGCTTTATGTACCCTATAGAATGCAAACCGAAGGTTTCGAAGATACCCGAACGAAGTTGAGGATTCAGCAGGGGACTAAATGACGTCATAATCTTTGCTGCTCGTCCAATACATTTAGCGCCAATGCATGCACCTGGTTCGCATCGTCGATGGTGCGAGTGCAGTTAGTAGAAACACCGGAAAACGTCTTCCATGTTATACGGATCGCGTGCATATTGAAAATCCAAAAGGGTGGTAGCACACGCACACAAATTGTATGCAAGTCGTGCTGTAGAAGATGCAGTGCTACTATAACCAAAAACACTTTAAACCATTACTAAGGAAATACCAACTTGTTGTCTACAGGATACTTACTAATAAAGCAATTTAATTTTAAATAACTTCTACGTCATATTTTAGGAAATGGAGGGCTTGCATATTTTCTAATTGAATCACCAAGCGAAAGTATATGCTTAGCGGTATTAAAATTAACCATTAATTTCCAATTTTTACGACCGTGGTTAATTATAGATTAAAATTTAATTTGTGCACGTTCGAGCTACCCGTAAACTAACATATTTTGTAGCAACTGTGCACTGTATAATACATGCATACCCCTCTTCTGCGCTACTGCTATTCTTGTAGTTGCTTAAAAAAGTCAGTCGCCCTTTTTACTGCTAGGGCCGCTAAAAAGCACCATTCCATACTTTCTTTATAAGTGTAGCACATCGCGCACTTTTTTGTCGGATAATTAAATTTTGTTTATGTAGGCCTTTATTTACACTTTCGCTTATTTAAACATTTAATACGATCGATTAACCACTTTCGATTATTCTAACGGAGGCCGCCATACATCCCGCCGCACCGTTCTTTTTGAATCCAACGATCCTGTGGGCTTCCGCACACTAACACCTGACGTATCTTTCCTACTATTTGTTAAACAAAAACTACCGGCATCGCCATTGTGGACGTAAACAGATGTTTGTGGATGTGTACGAGAATATGTAACCATATACATTAATCACTTTAAGCTATTTTATTTAGTCCACGAAAACTACTATTTTTCTAAACCACAATTAATAATCGCCTTTATAGGTTTAACATTTCTACCATTACCCAATGACTGGTGCTACGTACATGGAAACTTTAATTTCTTATTGGAGAGAATTCTTATTCTCCCACGCACTGCAGCGTAGTTGCATGCCCACCCCTTTTGGGAATATATGCTCGTTATAGGTTGTAAGACCCTCGGTTTTACTTAACTACAATTCGTGAGACACCTTTAATCTTTTTAATCGTATCTTTCTCGCCTACAATACAGTAGGACTTAACATTACTACCAACAAATTCTAATACTGGACCCCCATTAAATTCGTCTTTAAATTTCTCTACAAGTTTTTATCGACAAGTGTTATAATGTATCTATTATACGCGGGATAGTCACTCTTTTAAGATAAATGTATTTTGTTTGGTATCAACTAATATTAAATTTTTCTAGGGACCCCAAATCTGTAAATAGATTTTAAATAAAACCACCCCATACAAAGTTATGGCTTTTAAAGACTAATTTTTACCCATCTTTAAAACCCTTTTTTTTCGCTAACCAAGACATATGCTTTAACTAACCATTCCCCTAGAAATCTAAAACCGATGTGCCCCGCGAATACCGCGTGGAGATAACACGTATACTCTGTCAACCAGGATAGAAGCAGAAGAAGGATTTGGAAGGTGGGCGAGGAACTTAAAAATTATGGAATCTTAAAAATAATATATACAATAGATTTACAAAATCTATACAACTATCTTAGATTTATATCTTTATGCCTCCATGCGTAGATTGTTGTACTATTAGGAATGATATACTTTTTGTCATCTTCCCTCGATAAACTAATTTTATTAATTATCTGCGTGTACAAATCGTGTTTTTACTCCGGATACATACACCGGCAAGTACTCCACACCAAATAAAGAATTAGATGCTTGGTAACTGTTAACTTCCGCATCCCTCGTGTACGCCAAAACCCATCCCAGCCCTTGTGCACCCCTGCCCATGCGCACCCCTGCGCATGCACACTCCTGGCCATGCGCACCCCTGCGCGTACGCACCCCTGCCCATGCGCGCTGCTCATGCGCACCCCTCTCTGTGCGACTGCTATTTCGTGGTAACGTTATAGCCTTTTATAGATAAAGAACAATGTTATATACTATTATAAAATGTTTATTCTGACATTATACATAACAAATTTAAAAATATTTAATACCAAGCATGGACCCATTTAAACTTAATTTTAATACAAAGTTATACACAGAAGACAGGCCTTTCTTTATGTTTGTTTGCAGTGGTTTTAATTTTATCTAATTTTATTCGCAGCTTAAGATTTAAATCGACACCCAAGTCTTCTATCTCCTTTTCTAGCCAATAGTTTGATACATAAAGACCGTCTAGGTTTTCGAATTGTAAAATGTACCGAAGTTTGCCTCTATATTTAAAGTCTTTGATTCCGCCGACAACCAGATCCATTCCTTAGTGTAATTCTTGCAGCTTGTGACAATCTTTTAATCGCAGCTTTCCCACTATATCCTGCATACGTATCTTGTTAGCTTGATCGACTTCTTCTTGTCGGTATTGGAGGAAATCCTTATTCTCCCACACACTGTTGCGCAGTTGCATGTCCACCACTTTTGGGAATATATGGTTGTTATAGGTTGTAAGACCCTCGGTTTTAAATGATCCGAAAGGTTCTTTACTAGGCAAATATACAATGTTTAACGGACCCCCTTTGCGTGTGGTGTACGCCAAGGTTACGAAACCCGCATTCCTTAGATCGTGTATGTTATCTGCCAGTTTGATAAATACGTTTTTAGAATAACCTTTTAAAAAGTATACGGATTTAGTACCATCCTTTTCCGCAAGAACGCCTACATAACTAAAAGAGTCTTTCTTACTAACCGCAAATGCAAACAGCTTGTACAACCCGGATGTATCTAAGTCAGTCCATCGACACATAAAATAATCTTTTAATTCTTCCTCATTTTCTCTAATAAGATGTTCTTTGTCTAACACATCTTTGTATTGTTCGCGTATTGTCGTAGTGTTTTCCATGTAGTCCAATTTTCGCCTTTTTGCATCCATTTCCTCTAATACCAGTTGTCTTTTCCTTCCACTTACAGCGTATGGCATACATAATGGGGTAATTTCCTTTAGCGTAAACGGATAGAGTTTACTACCAATATTTGCGCGTTGTCGTACAACCTCTGGGCGAATGTTAGGTGTATTTATCAATCCCAATTCCGAAATGACTATTTCTTTTGTAATTGTAGAATATGGTGATGCAGATTGTGTAAAATATGTACTACCTGCTTTAATGTAGCACTTGTGTAAGATTTTTATTTTATCTTAGCTGTCTTCCTCCTCTACTATCTCCAAATAATTTACGGGTAAATAGTTAAAACTAAAAGCCGAAAGTACATACTTTATCAATGTTTCCCTTTCTTTTGGTTTTTCGGACAACTTAATTTGCAAGCCCGTCAATTTCTTTGTATTACCATTTCCCCAATACACGTACTGTAGTAGGTTATTATACACTAAACAGCAACTATTTTGTAGCTTGTCCGATAGCTTACTCCACATTTTGGCAAGTGGTACCGAGTACATTGGCGCCTTTAGGAAGTATAACTTACTATCTTCCAATAACGTTAAACAGTCTTTTAAGGGATTATACACCCGTCCCGCACTGACATAGCTTCCAATTGCACAGTTGTATATTGTCGCTTCCAATCGCGTAATACCATGTTCTTTGGCCAAAGTAGACGCAAATGTTTCCCTTAAACGTACATCTGGACAACGTAAAAAATCTAGTATATGATTGCCAAGTTGTTTATTAACACCAGGACTTGTTATCTGACACACAAATTTGTTGTATATCTTAATTCTTGCATTGGTTGTTAGCCATGTTAAACAATCAATTCCTACAGTTTTATCGTTGTCAACTATAATATTACACTTTTCTTCGTATTCGCCCTTATAGCAAAAGTTATGGTTTGTAGTTAAAGAATTACACATCTCCATCTTGCTAAATATAACCGCAAAATCTTGGGTTACATCCATGTCAAAAAGATAGAAATAATCTTTTTCGAGTTCGTCTAATATATCTGGTAGTTTCTCCAAAAAAGTTTCCAACTTAACATCTGCTAGTTCCACTTTGTATGGAACACATATAGGATTTTGGAATTTTTTATTAATGCATTCGAGGTCTTCTTTTCCGATAATTTCTTTTACTCTCTGACCCATCTTGTTAGTGCTTTCCAGAGAAAACGGCAGCTTAGCTTTAACACCATGCCTAGCGGAAACAAATCGGTCAAACTTTCTTCGCAGATAGCTGTTAAATGCACCACAAATTTCTTTTTTTAGGATAAACATCCTTTTGCTTGCAGATGTTTGCTCGGCGTCAGAATGGTTGCAAATTTTAACCAACATTATATTGTCACAAAATGGTTTTGTAATTGGTGTGTGTAGTCCACCAGTCAGCATCTGTTCGCCTTCGACATAACAAATATTACCAATATCTGTTACCAGATTATTGTTGCACATATTTTCTGTCAACAGCCATAAACCAAATCGCTCATTTGTCGGTTTCACTTTATTCCCAAGAAGTTGAGAAACGTTAATCACCTTGGAGACGCTCATGTTTACCGTTCTAGCTACTATCGAATACTAAATTGAATACGAAAAAATTGTTCTCTTATGTATTCTGCAGAGTGGGGATGTATATTGCCGAAGATAGTCGAATATGTTGTTATCCGACCTAAGCCGACAGGGATGCGCATCGACATATATCCGGATATGCCCTATGGGGCAATTTCACCCTCACATGACCATATGACCCTATGACCACATGACCATATGACCACATGACCATATAACCACATGACCACATAATAGGTTAGGTCAGCGCCGCGGCGCTGACCTAACCTATTAATTTTTCCTTTTATCTAACCTAGGTCCACACTTGGTTTTCTTCTAATTTAAACATGTTTGTATTTTATATAATAAGAAGGTTTCCAATATATGGAGATAAATCGCGGGCATCCTGTACACACACACACACGCGCACACACGCACGCAGCCGTGATTTTGAGCGGTGCTTCCTGTCTATATCTGACATAGTCAGAAACTTGACAATTTCAGATATGATTGACAAAAATGCTAAACGTAATTGAAAGTTAGGTTTATATATGGTACTTGTACACGATTTAGATTTGTAAATTTTCCAATTATAGCCATCGGCCTCGGTAGCGTAATTGGATAACGCACAGTTCCGGCAAAACTGAGATGCAGGTTCAAATCCTGTCCAAGGCCTTATATTTTCCTTCTTTCAATTACTAGCTCGATTTGAAATGATCATTTGGGCTTTGCTTAAAAAGTCTAAGTTATTATTTCATCTTATTCATTTCAATATATATATATATATATATATATATATATATATATATACAGTGTGTCCCAAAAAGTTTTATACAAATGGAGAAAAAGTTTATCTTACATTTCACAAAAAAAAATATTCTTGATAAAAAGCTCTGCATGACCTGTAGATCCATAATTAAGTACAAAATTTTTGAAACACTGGCTGGAATACGGGGAAAATCAAAATCATGATTTGGTGTGATAGTAAAATACGCTCAAATTGTATTGGAGAGCAAAATGTTTATTGAAATTTTTATTAAACAGCAATAAATTATGCCCACTTTATAGATAAAAATTAAAAGATATTCAATAAACACATCAGCAATTGTTAAATTAATGCGCAGTACGAAACATCGTAAGGTCCTGTTCATAATAAGGCTTGATTTAATGTTACTCATCCTTTTTACACGTTCTTGCTTGAGTGCTTTGGAATATCTAAGAACTGTCAACAAATGTCAATTGTTACATTAATGTGTGTTTGCAATAATTAGAAATGCCAGTAAAATTAAGTATTAAAGATAAAATTGAAATTGTTCTCATTGTTGGAGAAAATTATAAAACATGTAGGGCGGCAGCAGAAATCTTTAGTAATCGACACCCCGATAAAAAATACATTTCACAATGGTCAGATATGTAATAAATAATTTCACAAGTTCTGAAAGTGTTGAAAATAAATTTAAAAAGAAACATCGGCCATGGGTTTGAAATGAAAAAATTGAAACTGCTATGATGCTATCGGTTGTGGAAAATCCAAAATATTCACTTCGAAGGAGGTCCAATTTACTGAATGTAAGTAAAAATACAGTTGCACGATTTTTAAAGTCAAATACATTTAAACCATACAAACCCCAATTTACCCATACTCTAAAAGAAGGTGATATTGTACGAAAGTTTGAATTTTGTGCTCGTATGTAAGGAGAATTGGAAAATAACAGATTTATGACACGACAAGTACTGTTCTCTGACGAAGCGACGTTTACGTCTAGTGGTACAGTAAGTTTGCAAAATTGTCAATGGTGGAGCGATGTTAATCCCAATTTCCATGTCCAAACCAGAGATCAATATTCATTTAAAACTAATGTATAGTGTGGCATTTACAAAGACAGAATTGTTGGACCATTCTTTTTTGAAATAACATGAATGGAGAAAAATATCTACAATTTTTAAATAACCAGTTGTCAGACTTTCTTGATGAACTACCGCTAGATAAACGAGAAAAAATATGGTACCAGCAGGATGGAGCACCATATCACTGTAAGAGAACTATTAGGGATTTTTTCGTCCATACTTTTAACGGTAAAGTGATCAGAAAGGACTTGGAGTTTCTTTGGCCAAAGGTCGCCAGACATAACCCCTATAGACTTCTTTCTGTGGGGCTACTTAAAAGAAAAAGTATACCTTCAGAGGCCATTTCAAGATGTTGATCATCTTGAAAGAATCATTAAAGATACACGTGAAGCTATAACTCCAGACGTGGTTAGAAATGTTATAAATGAATTTAGTCAACGAACAATCACCTGTTTAGAAAGGAACGGTAGATACATTGAAGTTCCGTAGTATTTAAGTAATTTTACATGTTCTCAATAGAATTTATTAGTTGTGATTTTTCATTGTTGATAAATTGATAGGAGGTTTATCATGTCTTATTCCTTTATTCAATAAATAATCTGTTAATAATATCTTGTATTTTTTTTCTGGGAAAATCACAAATTTACAAAGTGGACATATTTTAATGCTATTTAATAAAAATTTAAATAAACATTTTGCTCTCCAATACAATTTGAGTGTATTTTACTATCACTTTAAATCATAATTTTGATTTTTCCCTGTATTCCGGCCAATGTTTTAAAAATGTTGTACTTAATTATGGATCTACAAGTCATGCAGAGCTTTTTATCAAGAATAATTTTTTTTGTGAAATGTAAGATAAACTTTTTCTCCATTTGTATAAAACTTTTTGGGACACACTGTATATATATATATATATATATATATATATATATATATATATATATATATATATAGCACTTGTACTTAATAAGCAAAAACTTAAATAGACTTTACTTTTCTAGCCTTCTGCAATGCAAGTTTTGATACAACTTCTGACACATTTATATCTTTCAAAATATCTTTCGATACTAATAAGAGATAACTCTGAAAGACTTTCTAGTATTATCAGAATAGAGGGTATGTAAGGTATCAAATTCTAATTCGGTTTCCCATCTGGTATCTGACAGAGGTTTCAGTGTTAAAGTAGGAATTTCATGTTTAAAACTACCAACGCTTAGTCGATGCGTAGAAGAAAATACAGAGCTCGTGTACTATAACAGAAAGCTTGTAATTTCTAAAAATGTTTTACAGCGTCCAGCCGAAGGTACCACATTGGACCGTTATTAATAACTAAATATAAACTATGGACCGCACAAGTAACATAAAAAGCTTTACGTTTAAGTCAGGAACTTTTTTTTAAACCGTTATTGCGATCCCTAATATTCGTACTTTATCATAACCTTGCCCCTTAAATTCCCATAACACACGTTGTGCATCCCTAAATGTCTACTAAAACCTTACTTAAACTCTGTCTGTCAAATTTGTTAAATGTTCTCTAATTTATATTTGCCTTGATATATTATTTAACCGAACAGATCTTACTACAACAGTAAGTTGGTCTTAGTAACTAAATCAGGGGTAGAATTTAAAATAATAAAATAATGTTCACTAACTTTTAACAGCGATACTGTTTGAAATCTTATTTTTTTTTTGGTCTTAAACGGGAAATAAGTTCATTATAAATATGAGCCCCTAAATATTGAAGCACATCGTATCGTTAAGCTTTGCAACTGCTTGAATTAATTTTTAAAAATATTCTCTTTGTTGCTCGTATCATTTATTATATTTTCCTCTAAAACTGAAATTTTGACCGGCTAAAAATTTAACGATATAAATTATAATTTTTATCGCAAAAACCCTTCATCTCTTTCCATATCTATCAAGTTCTGATTTAGTGGCTCGGTGGCTGTATTAGAATAAATCGATTTATTTAAAGCAATCTAAAATTTTGAATTACAAGTTGTGACTTTTTGGTCTATATGTTGTTTTACAATTTGAGATAAATGCGTTTCATCGTTATTACCATCAACAAGGGCACTAAAAAGAGGTTTAAATATATTGCAATTAAAGCAAAATACATACGCAATCCTTAATATAGAATACACTAGCCAAACTCCTGAAATTTTTTCCCCGTTACATAATTTCTTCAATAATAAATAGATGAGAAGCGTATCACCTTTATTTAAGGAAAATTTGCATCCGCATTTGTAAGTTGGGTATGGGCTAACTCTATTAAAGTTAACTTAAATTTGTCCGATAGCACAGAAGACGAAGGTAGGATCCTTATAAACATAATCCTTATAAGAAACATGAATATTTTCAGAAATTACTCCTTTCAGCTAACCCCGATTTTCTGATTCGTTTTTAGTCTACGGTTTCGCTGGTTTCAGAGTTTTATTGAAGAATATGGTTCTTCCTCTTGTGCTCCGCCATTGGGGTTTATTGTTCGATTTTTGTCACATTTGCATCGTAGGAGACTGATGTCTCCCCATGCAATCTTGCTGAAATTTAACCAATTATACTTTTTCAAGTTATCGTTTTCTGTATTGTGCCCCAGAAAGCTTTTTGATTATCAGATATCTGCAAAATAAGTTAGGGTATGATATAACAATTCCATCTTTTTTAATTTTGTTAATGTTTTGCAAGCAATTCCCCATAAAACTCAAACGTTCGTTTACTTTAATGAAAAAAGGATATGGTATTTCCTCGATTTCTGTAAAAAATTCTCATATTTCGCTTATCCATTAAACCAATTTGGTAATTGTTTTAAAAAATACAAGTTACACCTGTTCGTGTCGTCGTATGTTCTGCAACTTTTGTAAAAGAAGAACATTTAAAATAAAATCCATGAATACAAGTTTCTTTTATAAACTAAATATAAAAGCACTATAAAAGTATTATTTAAGTTTTTCGCCGCACAAAATAAAACAATATGATCAAGTGTACTTACATTTAATATGTCTCCATTGATATACAATCACAAAGTCAAACGCAAAAATTCGGGTCCAAAAAGTATGGTTTTAAGATATTGAGCTTGACACTAAACTAAAATAGTACAAAATTTTTCGGTTCGTAAGTTTATAAGCTTTGGTCATTAAACGAGTAAGCTTCTGCAAAATTGGCGCGATGCTATCTGATGTATTAGAATGTGTTAAAACCAAAATTAGTAGTATATTACCAAATTGGCTGCAACGCGAGGTTGTGTTTTTAAAACCAATTTTGATTTGTTAAATTCCAATCAACTTGTAAAATAGATTTTTATGTCTAGGTACCTATTATTAATATAATGTTCTAATATTGATTATTTTAGTAATAGATCGCTAAATATTTTTTATTTTTTAACCCGGCTGCTATTGCCACCCCCTTAAATTGCCGTCCATGTGCCTCGCATCCCTAGTAAATCAGGGTTGGAACGGTTTAGCGTAGGTAAAATTTTGTGCTGTAGGTTTCTGTGAATATTAGCTATTTACTTATACTTTCATATTTTACTATGAAGGACAGTTGCTTAGAGATGTCAATTAGCTGTACAGAAAATGTGTGTTTAAGGTCGATATACCTATTTTTATTTACTATATCTATAATACTTATTCAGTGTGGAAATTTCTTCTAAAAATGTTTTATTAATGTAGTGTTGATTGCTTTGCTTTAAAAGTTATAAAAATAGTAATTCACATGAATTTAAAATATTAAACCAGAAACTAAAAAAAAAGAATAAGCTGTAAAGTCTACTGGTCAGACGTTTAATTCGTATTTTGTACTACGTACCTGAAAATACAAAATATATTTATATAGCTGACTATCTGGTTTCTTCGGACAGCAGTAAAAGCTTGTTGAAGAAATGTTGCAGTGTGACGATTTAAAGCTTTCTATATATATATATATATATATATATATATATATAAATATTTTAGGTAGTTAATTACACAAGGTAAGTTGATAAATACTATCGTATTATAGTGAATAAGATGAAATAATAACTTAGACTTTTACGCAATTACTAGCTTGATTTGAAATGATCATTTGGGCTTTGCATAAAAGTCTAAGTTATTATTTCATCTTATTCACTATATATATATATATATATATATATATATATATATAAATGTCAGTGTTTTTGTTACATGTTGTATAGTATAAGTTTATCTAATGTGTGTAGTTCTTAGAAGACGTGATTTGTATATAAAAGCAACGTGGAAATTGGCAACACCGATGTTCTCAAAAACCTTAATACCTCTAGACTAATTCTTAGTTTACTATTTCATCTCAGAGAGAGTTGTTTAAACATTTTTATTAATAGTTTTGAAAATTATGCGGTTAAGGTTGATGTACCTATTTTTATTTAGTGCATTTTTAATACTGCTTTTCTAACATTGAGAGGATGTATATTCTTTATAAGTTGTCTTATTAATGTAATATTGCTTGCTTTATTGTAAAAGTTATAAAAGTGGTAGTGCAAGCTAGCTTCTGCTATTAAACTGGAAAACAAAAAAAAAGAAAAGTTTTTAAAATCCACAGGTTATACATTTAACGCGCATTCTGTGCAATACACCATTAAAAGATAAAATTATGTAAGAAGTCGTCAAGCTTGTTTTAAGGCATCTGTAAAAGTTTGTGATACATATGTAGCACTTTACTAATTTGAAGTTTTATAAATTTTTTGAGTAAACGTTATTTAACTATTGCAAAGAATTTAAGCAATGAAAACAGAAATATCAACTTGCCACTTAAACTGCCTTTATTACTTAAATAAATAACACTGCAGAATAACTAGCTGTTACATAATGTATAGGTTACTAGTATGTTTATATTCTAAATATTTGTATTCACATATGAAAACAAATATCGCACAGTCATCCTCATTTATAAGAAGTGTTAAATTTTATTGTTGTATTACTT
The DNA here is from genome assembly GCA_036346225.1 of Platerodrilus igneus. Taxonomy (NCBI): domain Eukaryota; kingdom Metazoa; phylum Arthropoda; class Insecta; order Coleoptera; family Lycidae; genus Platerodrilus; species Platerodrilus igneus. The sequence continues at coordinate 2,968,733 of JARFIW010001292.1, read as the reverse complement.
ATAGTAACTAAACTTGTTTATTACTAAATAAAGTGGATTTTGAAAGAAATTGTTTAATGGTATTCTTTTGCATGTTTTTTTAAATATAAGTAGATAGACTTTATTTCGATTGGACATCTTTTTCGTGTCACGCGTTCTTGTTAATGATGCATAATAAGAGTAAAACTACAATTTCCTTGCAAGAAAGGATTTAATAAACTATGAATTAGTTTAATCGACGTATTTTACTACCTGCCAGAAGCATCCATTGTGGCAAATATCTATAAATTGAAACAAAATTTTAATCACAGATTATAACAATTGCGGTAAGTACTTACACTAAATTGTAAACATTACAATCTTAAGTCAGAAAATTTGGTATAAATCGGAAAGGCTTGTATAAAATAATTACGTTTTGTTGTGGTAGTATTCAGAAGGAAATGAAGATACTGAATCAGATTTTTCTTACGGATTTGAGTGGATATAGAAATACTTTTTTATTCTCTCAGTTAACTCAATTGTATAATACAAGCTCATTTAACCCTAAGATGCATATCATGACTCTTTGGGACTCCATGCAAAATAAAAGCATTGATTACTTTGTTGCATGTTGGTTTTATAAGTTATGTCTTTTAGAAATGTTGTCTTAGGTTTTGCAATTACAACTCTTATTTAGAAAACTTAATTAGATTACAAATAATAATTAAAGAGTGATTAACATATCTGCCCTACTCTATTACACTTAATGACTCTGTTAGATTTAATACCGTTGTCTCCATAGAAATGCTCCTTTATGGTTTGAATACCTGTAACAGTAGACTCGTGTGTCATTCCAACTCTGACCTTGCAATTATGCACTAGCCTTAACTGATGCTTGTGAATTGTGATACCTTTGGATTGTATTTTAATTTGAAATTTTTGTAAGTAGTCAATATTTTATAATTGTTTATAACATAACCACAGTTCAATTCAAACTTTTTTGTCTTGTTTCAAGCATAATAGGCGACGTACCAAATAAATGAATGAATAACATTTATTTTTTCAGGAATTTTGTGGTTCCCTATTATAAAGCATGACATCAGGTAGTAGAAAACGTGTCTAGGTAACAGATTCCGAATTTGAAGTAATTGTTCAACAGTGAGCAGAAAAAGCAGATTCTGATGCAATTCCAAGTTCAAATTATGATTCAGATGAAAATGAACCATTTGCATTAGAAGAGCTGTCGAAAGTAGATATTGAACAATCTTCATCTGATAGTGAAGTTGATGGCGAAGACATTATGCAGGTTGAGGAGCATAGTGGAACTTTATTAGGTGAGTGTGGCTTTTGAGTGGCAAAATGAACCTCCTTTACGAACGAAAAGTGTAAGCCATAATACCGTGCAATTTGTACCTGGTGCAAAATCGGTGATTAACTTGCTTTCGCTAAGAGACGCGTGGAGCTCATTTATTGCAGAAGAAATTGTAGATGACATTATTATGTGTACAAATAAAGAAGCTATGCGTAAAGACAAGTGCTCAAATCCCATATATAAAACCACTATGTCAGTAAACCGCTTGGAAGACATAAAGCGATTTCTGAGGTTTGACGACAAAGGAACAAGAAATAAAAGATTCAAAACTAACAAATTTGAAGCAATTCGATATGTTTGGGAACTATTTCTAGTGCAGTACCGCAAAACCGTAATACCGGCGATAAATTTAATCATTGACGAACAACTAATGCTATTTAGAGGCCGTTGTGGATTTATAGAATACATACCAAGTAAGCCGGCAAAATATGGAATTACATTTCTTTGAATGTTTGAAAGTGAATCAGGTAATGCTGCGGATAGCTTGGTTTATACTGGAAGGCAGGCAGGAGAAGATATTCACCGTGACCTTGTAAAAGTTTTTTTGACTACTGCAAAGCACCAATAAATTATTAGTTAAATACATATTTTTGTCTGTTCCATTAAACCAGTAAACATTATCAATTAAATAAATATCCGTATTGAGATCATGTGGTCTAACCACAATACAGAGATGCTAGTTTGGTTGATAACATCAGGCGTTAACTATTTGTATAAATATTTCAAGGCCAAACACATTTTATATTTCGTGCACAACGTGTCAACGGTCACTTTACTAGAACACTTGGCACGAAGGTACCATGGAGAACCTCAGAGTTCTAGCGAGTAATTTGCGTGTGGCTTTACGCCCTTGTAAAAGCTCAAGTGTAATAAACACTTGATATAGTGTTTTTAATAATGGTAAGCAATTAGATACAATCTCCTAGACAAACTAAATAATTTAGTTGTAGCGCTTTTTTGAATATTCTTTTATATATTCTTTTTAATATTCTTTCGTATATTCCTTTGTTAGATTGATTTCGTTTTATCTGGTTTTATAAAAATTAGCCCGTTTAAATTTTGTGTTGCATGATTATATGGATCTTTTCTTTGCATTTACGATCATCGGGTTTATAATTCAATTATTTCAAAGTAGCGATAAGAAATATTGGTTTAACATGAACGTCCTTCAACTTTACCATCATAGTTGGATTTAATGAAATGTTCTGCGATGAAACTGTATATTTGAAATTTCACCGGAATGTTCTTCAATCTAGATAGCAATTTTTTTGGTTTCAATTTAACGTCTAATAATTAACAATAATGGTCTTTTTAAAATTGCTAAGATGAATTTACAAGTAACTATGTGAATAATTACACGCAGAATAATTGTTTGGTAACGATCTATATAGAGTAATACATCGAAGTTCTGCATTTTTGTGATAACCGTTGGAATGGATTATGGTTTGTCCCGTTGCTGCGTATAGGAAATACGCTTTAAACTTATATGGTTGGGTACAAGGAACACGCAGCTGGTTATTTGCAGTACAACACGTGAAAGCGACGTCATTTGTTTGTCCAGGGACCGTATGTATAAACATCTGCTTTAACACGATGTAACGCGGGCACACAAACAAAAACCTGTTGAAACGAGGTAAGAGATTTATATTATTTTTACATCACGTCCGCACTTGGCGAACTTTGATACAAGGCTACACCAGAAAAATAACTCTGTGATGACCTATAACTATTATTTTGTTTAACAAAATAGAAAGGATTTTGATAAATTTTTATTGCCAATATAAATGCAGTGTAATAACAGTTATTATTATTATCGAAATTAAGCAACTCTATTGAGTTCTTATTAAAGTTTCATTTATATATAATTATAGTTAATGCTTTTGAACATTAAATTATTATATATTTTCGATATTTTCAAATACACTTGTAAACCGAATAACAGATCTAATATTTTTGGTATTAATTTGAGTTAATTTATGTAGTAAAAAAAACGCTTAACGTATTTAATATTTCATTCAAATTCATAGTTCTACCTCTGTGTAGAAGAATTTATAGTAACCTTTTTGAAATGTAAATTTTGTACATACAATTTTTATCGCGAAACAACTTTTAATTAAAGAATCACCATTTAATTCTCTTAATTAATTGTTTTATTTTGAACAAATGAGTTCAGAAATGGTATAACTAGGTCTAGGTACAAAAGGCATATATTTGTCGCTCCTATTTAACAAAGAAGCTCAGATTGCTCTTTCAGAGTTTGATGCCTAATATTTGTATCTATAAATTTGTGTGCATAATTAAACTTTTCAGCTTTTTTTATGAGTTAGCAAGAGTATGCCTCCTGTGTCCTCTCTTTGTTAATTTAATTCAATTTTCTTTACAGCTCCTGCGCAAGCAGTTAATACGATATTCCTCTCTAAGGACTTCCAAGTCCCCCTTAGGGAAAACCTCTGTTTAAAATTTAATGACTTGGTAGCGCCCTTCCTAAACCCTTATTTTGGTAAGAATTAACCCATAGTAAGCAAATAATGTTTTGTAAAAAAAACCACGACCAATCCTCATAAGCTCTACCCGAGGAATAGACCCCTAGCATTGTCGGAAGATATTTGCGTCCCATCATTTTAAGAAAATTCTTCCTTAAAGTTCACTGGTTTCATCTACGAATATTAAAGAACCCACGGGTTATTTCAATTATTCAATAAACCCCATCAGTAAGTTTTCATGGTGTAAGAACCTAGCGAGCAAAATAGCATACAGATTAGTTGTAAATATTAAGTATCCTTTAAGAAACATAACAAAATGTAAAAACTAAATACATACAGGGCTGTCAAAGAATATTGTTTTAAAAGTGGTACTCGAAATCGCACGTATAACGTTAGGAAGGATATCGCTGGTTGACGTGATTATGTGACCTAACTTAAACAGTGTATGCTAAAAAATGGGAAAACTTGTACATATTAGATGAATATGAATGCAAAAGGTTTGACATGTACATGGAAAGTAAAAAAAGTTTACTTTGAAAGTGGGGAAAGTTGCTTTAAGGTTGACGCTCAAAGTTTAGTGTAACGTCAGTCTATGCAATGATTATTTCTTTCTAAACTTGTATTATATATGGGGTTTTATTAAAAAACTATTTTTATAATCCTTGCATTTTGCTTGATATTTCACAGATTAGTAAATTATTCGACATATTTGTAATTTCTTACTTGTATATAGTATAAAAGAACGAACAATTGGAGAAATAAGAAAACACAGTCGCAACAAAATTACAAAAGTACTCTGAACTGTTTTACAAAATACCCACTTTCTTGTTGCATCTTTTACTTACTCGATGCTGTTCTCAAGTAATTATCTACAATCATACTTTTATTGTATTTTGCAAATTTTTAAACATAAAAGTAGACCTAGCTTGTAGCTTAAAATCAATGTATGTATGTATGTGTAATGTTACTTGTAGCTATACTTTTACGCAAAAGAATTTCTTATTATCGAAACATGTTTATTTATTGTAGTTTTAACATACTTTTATACTATGCTCTTTACATATATTGTTTTTGCATATATTGCAAAAACCATTTTGCTCGTTCTGCCAATTCGTGTTGGGCAGATATGGCATCCTTTTTTCTTTGTTGGAATTTCTGTTGCTTCCGATAGTGTCTTCACGGGATTGTCTATAAAATGCCTCAAAGCTACTTTGGCAGAGCTCGGTAGCTTTAAATTCTTTGATCGATGCATTATCTGTTGCATAATAAGTTCATTTGCAAGCTGCTTTATAAAAATACTCTTTTTGTGAGATTGTTCATTAATAGCGTTGTACACATTGGTGTATGAAATGAAAGCATTTATAGTTGCAATATCTAAAGTATTAGTCTACGCGGCGAAGAGTCACCGTTTTGTCTGACGTCTGCATGTGTAGTTGGAGATCATCGGATTCATCTGACCAACACCTCCAATCTTTTGTTATAAAACTCAATAATATCTGCTTTTTCTCTTATTGCTCTCGCTATTTATTGATTTGTCGTGGTGTTGCGCGGACTAAAATTACAGCTTTGTTTCTTTTTGGTACATAATTAATCCGACTTACAACAAACAAACCGGGCTATCACTATTTTTTCTATACTCGTTCGGTATTTCGCGTTTATTTTGACGTATAGTGCCGACGCACGTTATATCAACTTATAGCTGATTTTTAAATAAAGGAATGTTCGTAAAATAGTTGTCCATCCTTGCACCAACTTGTATAGGTTTATTATTTGTTAAACTCGCTCTTCCAGTGTATCGATTTAGTGACTTATTGTAACATCCTTTTAACTAGCTTGTTGGGCCAAAAATGCATTTTAATAAATCTCAGACATCAAAAGCGGCAATGTTTTCACAATCTAATATGATGTATTTAAGCTCACGCTCTGCTAACATAAGTACAATATAATTTTTTAGAATTTCTGTATCAAGTTGCGTTACGCTAGAGATAAATTAGATGGGAAAGAAAAAATTAATAAATTTGGATGGACAGATTAAATATGGATGCGCTCTGTATAGTACGTTTCACAAATAACTGATATTAATCATGCATGATATGTTAATTCTTTCGCTTTTAGAAAATATAATTTCAATTAAGTCAGTTAATATAATTAAAACAACACTGAAAAAAGTGTTTACTTAACCTAAATAAAATTTACTTGCTCCAAGTAAAATAATCCTTGATTTTGGGCAAGAAAAAATTACTTACCACAAATAAAAAATTTACTTAACAGAAGCTTAATTTCACTTATATTGAGTATTTTCCTTCTGGTAAGAAATATTTTTATTTGTGGTAAGTAATTTTTTTCTTGTTCGAAATTGTAATTTTTCAGTGAATAAAATATGAGTTTTGCTAAAATAAATTGGTTCAATTCGATATAATACTGAAATAGCTCACTAGTTATTGTGTAGGGTAGGCGTAGCGATAATAATAAACACAAAAATAAAAGATTACATACAACATACAAGGTAATGTATCCCTATAGTAGGGGACAAAGAATACTACTATAGTAAGCCTGCTTATCGTAAAAGGCGATTAAAAGGCGCAGCAAGGGGCAGCAGCCTTGCTGGCTAAAAGATATTGGATGAGAGTCAGTTGGTCTTGGGCGATCCTCAATAATTTACAAGGTTATAGAGGGTTGGCCGTGACGGATATGGCTTTTTGCTAAAATTTTTTAAAACTGCGCTGTGAAAAGATATGGACTCTCACGTTAGCGCTTGAAGCGAGCGGACGTGTTTTGAAAAGCTCTCACTTCAGCGGCAAACAGTAAGTTTTTATTCAGGGTTTTATTACTTTATTTGAAGCTTTGCTTTTATTGTATTTTAAATTTATTATTGTGCAGCATTAAATTTTAAACACATGGCAGTAAATAAAAAATTAAAACTAAATTTACATCAAATAAATAGTAAATAAATCGCATTTGTAACTTGAACTTTAACTTAAACTCGCGTTTAAAAATAAATTAAACTAAACTTCTTGCTAATAAACCAAAAAACTAATAAGAAATACCCAAAATAAATTAAAATAATTTAAAAAGGCGTTTTAGTAAATTTTAAAACAAAAAACCGTGTAAATCAAGTAAAAAGCCGTGCAAACCAATAGAAAAGTGTGTAAAATTTTTATAGTGCGCGTATAATAAAATAACAAGTCAAAAACTAAAATCTAGGCTTTTTTAAATCAAATAAATAGCTCAAAACCTGTAAATTATAAAACAATTTAAATATAAATATTCCTTATTTTAAGTGAACGCGTACTTAGAAATTCTTTTAAATCGATTTTTGGTCTAATTAAGCGGTGTAACAGTTAAAGGTCGTACTAGGCACCGAGTGATTAAGTGAAAAGTGCTTTTCCGGTACCGCATCCCGATAGCGCGTGTTTTTATTTGTTAATTATACATTTAAAATTAAAGTGTAGTTATTTATAAATTTGATATTTTGAAGTAATTAGCTTATTTAAATTTGATTTGGTGGTTTAAAAATTTAGAATAAATAAATAGTGTTTTTTACGGTACATTTTGAATCGAGATATTTTATAGAGTTAGCGAATTTATTTCGTTCTAGTTGTTATTTCGGAGTTTAATGTTTGTTGTAGTTTTGTTAAAATTTGATATTTAATTGCGCGGTTTGATTTAAGTAAATAAATACAGAGTTATTTACGGTTCACCTTTAACCAGAATATTTTTATTGGTCCATTCTTCTAGCGTCGTAACGGTCAGGTCGTTTTTGAGATGCGTTTTAGGTGTTCATTCGTTCTCTTAGCTTTGTTACCATGGTGGTCCACCGACATAAGGAGCCGCTGCCCAGGAGGAAGAGGGGCGATCGGTCGGAATGTGCTAGGTCGGAGTGCTGAGAGCGCTTTGGGGGGGAACAGCTTAAGGTAGTATTGAAGGACGTCATGTTAGACACTCAGGAGGAGGTGCAGGAGGTAGAGAAGAAGCCTGTGTCTGCGGCGGTCGTGTCGAGGGAGTTGGGGTCTCCCGTGGTGGTTGCGTCGCCAGAATTGCCCTCTACTTTGAGAACCCAGCGCAGGATGTCGACTAGCAGCAACGGTAGCGTTAATGCTAGCGACCTCGATGAGCTGGAACTCTTGAAGTTAAGGGTGAGGAAGGCGCACGCTGCCGTCTATGGGAAGGTGCCGACGACCTCTGCCACTATCATCGTGCAGGATAGGAAGATTGTTCTGCACGCCGTGGATAATATCCGCGACGTGACAAACCAACTGATAGGTATAGGTAAGGCGCTGCGTCTTTGTCTCGATGGTTCAGGGAGAGCAAGCGTTGTTGGGGGAAGTCCGGCGGTGAATTCTGTCGTTTCAGGAGGCCAGAGTTAGGGTGCGTCGCTGCAGCGGAGGGTTTTGTACGCCCCTGCAGTTTCAGGTGCGGCCCCTACGTATGCTGTCAGGGTCGACGCCAGGCCAGGCCAGAAGGATGACGTGATGACGACCCTGAAGCAGAAGGTCGATCCCGCTCGAGATGGGTTTGTTGTTGTCGGAGCTCGTAAGACGCGCCGGCGCGGTGTCGTTGTAGAGTGCGCAGGTCGCGACGACGCCAAGAAGCTGCAGTTGAAGGTCGGCGGGAACTGCAAAGAACTCGTGGCGAGGACCATCGAGAAGAAGCGTCCATGGGTCGTTCTTCCAAGGTTCGAAGCGGGGATGAAGGCTGAAGAGCTCGTGCGGTTGATTGCAAGCCAGAATCCCTGCTTCGGCGATTTGAAGCTAGAAGACCACCTGAGAGAGAAGCTCAAGTTTGGCGGAAGGACCTTAGGGATCCTTTCGCCAACGTAGTCTTCGAAGTGACCCCCACACTTCGAAGACGTATATTAGCTGATGCTATTAACCTCAGGTGGCGAAAAGTATGGGCCCGGGACTACTTTTTGATGACCCAGTGTTACCGGTGCTAAGAGTACGGCTATCGATCGATGGAATGCAGGGAGAAGGTACAGTGGTCCGGTAACTGTGCCAAGGTCGGGCATGAGTTCAAGAATTGCCGGAAGGCAGTCCCCTGCTGTGTGGTTTGCGGTAGGGCAAACGACAGAACTGGCGGTGGCGCGAAGGTCGATACGCGCCACGACGCCAAGTCGAGTAGATGCCTCACGATGCAACGTCTGAATAACGCAATCACACGTAACATCGATTATGGACTGTGAAGATAAAACAAAGTCCATAAGAAGCAAGAAGATTAAATTCGCGCAACTAAATCTCGGGAAAGGTAAAGGGGCAACAAATAATTTCGTAAAGTTATTCATCGAAAATAATATCGACATCGGGCTTGTGCAGGAACCGCACCTGTATAGTCACAAAATAACAGGTTTTGGGAGGGGGTTACCGTCTTTAACGCGAATAGTGAACGACTGCGTAGCAGGATAATAATAAATAATGGGACGTGTGCCGGAATTATATTAAATAATTTATCGAAAGAATTTTTAACGACGGCCGAAATCAAATCGGGGGAAATGCGTTCTACGTAATAAGCGCGTACTCCGCCGGGGATCGACCGGCGGGAAAATCCCTAAACCGAAGACTTGATAAATCAAGTAGATAATATTATTCGTAAAATCGGCAGAAATAAAAATCTAATTGTCGGGAGAGATTTTAATGCCAAGTCGCCACTATGGGACAGACCTATCGAAGACGATAGAGGCTCGCAGGTTGCTGATCTTTTTACGGAATGGGATAAACACTAATGATTCACCTACGTTTGAGGGGCATAAAGGCAGCAGTTTTATAGATATTACTGCAGTCTCGAACGAATTGTTAGAAACGATTTGTAATTGGAAATTAAGGTCGGACGAGGAAACGCTTTCTGACCATAAATTAATAACATAGGACGTTGAAACCAAAACAAGAGCAAGCGAGCAGCCAACTCTATTTCCGCGGTTCTGTAATAAAAAAGCAAATTGGGAGCGGTTTAAACAAGAATTTGGCGAAAGTATCCCTGTGCTCAAAAATGAGCTATTTAACTGCCGAGAGGCAGACGAAGTAGAAACACTAGCGAAAAAATTAAACGACGCGGTGGTAGACGCGTCGTCGTATTCCATGCCGCAAAAGAGAACATTTAAAGACAGCGTACCCTGGTGGACCCGGGAACTAACCACCAAGGAGGCAGAAACGCGTAACCTAAAGCGCGCTATCAACGCGCCTCGGGAGATATAAGAAAACAACGGAGAATAGAATATAATCAAAGTTACCGCGAATATAACATATTAATAGAAGAAACGCGAACGAATAAATTTAAAGAATTCTGCACGCGAAACTCAGAGAAAGAACCCTGGCGAACCGCATACCGCGTAATTAGAGGAAAACAACAAAAAATCGCGCTCAGTAATATAATGAAAACAAATGGCGAATACACAGAAGGATTTAAAACCACGGCAGAATATTTACTAGAAAAATTTTTCCCATCGGATAATTTCGAGGGGGATGAAAGGTCGCATGATTTAGTACGTCGGGAAGCTGCAGATGCACAAGGAACAGGTGCCGATTAGGCAATCCTTGTTTACGAGGTCGCCAGGGCTCTTAGGAGGATGAACCCTAAGAAGGCACCGGGGCATGATGGAATCACTTCAGACGCAGCTCTGGAGGCGTGCCTGTTAGCACCGTGTGTCTTTGTCGGGTTGTTTAATCTTTGTTTAGAAAGGGACTTTTTTCCGCGTTGCTGGAAAATCCAGAACGTGAAATTCATACCCAAACCTAAAAGGGCGAATGCGTCAGATTCGGGCAGCTATCGTCCAATTAGCTTGCTACCGGTGCTGGGGAAAGTTTTAGATCGCGTTATGACTACGCGTGTTGAGCACCTAGTGCGAGACAGCCACGGTTTTAATAACCGACAGTTTGGATTCATGGAGGGCAAGTCAACTATCGACGCGTTAGAGTTCGTTGTCGGGGAAATTAAGCAAGCGGGAGATGCTAACGAGTACTGTGTCGTGGTTGCTTTGGACATTTCAGGAGCATTTGATGCTGGCCATTAATCGTTTGCAAGTTAGATCGTAGGGCTTGTCCGCGAAACTTGATGTCTTTGATCAAGAGTTACTTCTCGGGGCGATTGGCACAAGTGAAATTCCGGGTGAAGTTCTGTCGCGTGAGGTGGAATGTGGATGCCCAAAGGGGTCATGTTCTGGTCCCACATTTTGGAAGTTGTTGTATGAGAGCATCTCTAGGGTCAAGTTGCCCGCAGGATGCTCAATCGTTGGGTTTGCGGATGGCACGCTTTTAATCGTAAGATCGAGATTTTAATGGATATGCGCACAAAACCGAACGAGGCGCTAAATAAATTACACGAATGGTCGCAGGCGGTAAAATTAAAATTTAACACGGGGAAGTCAGAGGCGCTTTATTTCGGCACGAAACCAGGACAGAGACCTCCTAGGCTAGAGCTAGGAGGGAGAAAATCCCGTTTAAAGATTGTATCACCTACCTCGGCGTCAAGATCGACGATAAATTAAACTGGAAAGAGCACGTACAATACATAAAAAGTAAGGGCGGCGAAATATCATTTGCGGCGGCTAAAATAAAGTGTGGTTTTAGGGGCGAATCGCTGAGGACGGTTTATGCCGAAGCAATTGAGCCGGCAATGCAGTACGCAGCTTCCGTATTGGCAGAAGGTTGTAAAGTCGGGGAGGTGCGTCAATTGACGAGCGTACTACGCATAACCGCGGTAAAAGCGGCGAGGGCGTACAGGAGCACCTCTACGGAGGCGGTCCTGGTGATCAGTAGGACTCTCTCTATCTAATATGTCGTTAGGGAGATTAGAGATAGGCGATTAATAAATATAGGAAAAGGGCGCGAAATCATCGGAGATCTTAATCTTGGTAATGGGGAAATTGCAAGAAAGATCGTTGTATCTGAGTTGGCGCACCCGGCTGATATTAGAGGAATCGAGTTTGTCGAAGGTGATGAGGACGCGATGGGTATCAGAATTTATACGGACGGTTTACGTATGGACGATGAGCAAGTAGGCGCGGCGTTTGTCGTGTATAAGCAGAAAAGGGAGGTGTTTCGGTTTCAAACCAAACTCGCGAACTGGAGCACAATTTTCCAGTGCGAATTGGTAGCCATACGAAAGGCTATCGATTACGTAATAAACCATACGGGCAGAGACGAGTATTATATAATCAGTGATAGTAAATCGGCGCTGACGGCTTTAACAAACATAAACACCTCGACAGACCTTCAAGCGGACGTCTGGAGGATAGCGCGTACATCGCTTGAGTTTCGACGTTTAAAGTTCTATTGGGTCAGGTCGCACAATGGTAACGTAAGAAACGATAGGGCTGATGAATTAGCTAAAGAGGCCGCGACGGGAAACTTTCGAATATCACATTCGTCGATACTGAAGTCTTTGATTAAAAGAAAACTGCGTGAAAAGTCAATCCGACAATGGGAAGAGAGGTGGAACAACGCTGCCCCGGGCAGGTTGACCCACAAATTCATACCGAGCTTAGAAGCTAGAGGCAAGATCGAGGTAAAACTCGATCATAAAATGGTTCAGTGCGGAAAGCGCAGAGCACGTGTTCTTCGACTGCCCGCTTGAAGCGGCAAATCGAGGGTTGGCTGATATGAAATTAGCTATCGTAGGTCTAGCATGGCCAAAGAGCCTAGAGGAAGTTGGGGAAGTGGCTAACCAGAAAGCGTTCTGGACAGCCTTTAGAGAGTTCGCAGAAAGGGTTGCGAGATTAGACGGTGATAATCGTGTGTAGGTCAGGAGCGGATGGTGGAAGGATTAAAAAATTATAGATTTCGACCTGACATGATTTTAACATGATAAGAGCATGATAACCAAAACCTGCAAAAAAAACCAAAAAAAACCAAAAAAAAAAACAACAAAAAAAAAGAAAAAGGAAAAAAAAAAGAAAGAAAACCAATAATAATAATAATTAAATAAGTATACCCAAAACTCTAATATGCACGACGAACACACCACTAAAACAATCACTGTCCCACCTTCTACGCGCGAAAAATTGGGGATAAACGAAACAAATAAATAACAACAAACTAAATCAGGAAACCTAATTAATTTAAATAAGTGTAATAAATACAGAAATAATTAAATTGAGTGAAACCGCGCATCCCCCAGTACTTAAAGTGAAGTGATAGTGATTGTGATCACCCCAGAACGTTTAGTCCATATCCACCAGGACTTTAACAGTGCATATTCAACTCCCCCATAAAAGTAGAAAACCAATAGATGTAGGTATACAACCAGATCTTCGGATGCTGAAGAAATTGATATTGGAGGTAAGAATAAAATTGTGGCGGCTGTACTCGCATGAGCATTGATTTGTGATTTTAAACAGATTTTGAAACAATCTAACAAGCACGTTTTTGTGTAATGGAGCTAGTCGATATAATGCTCATGCGAGTGCACCTGATAATGTATTTGCTTTTGCTAATATATGCACTGCTACATGCTTTTGCTTATTCGGATATTTATTTATATATTTATTATATGTTTACTTATATATTTATATTATATTTATATTTATTTTTACACTTATATTTTAGCCTGCATTGTATTGTTTTGTGGCTTGATTTAATTCGTTTGACGTTCTGTCGCCAATTTTTGGTCACAGTATATATAGAAAAGAAGATTGTATATATACATGTCAGTTAGGGAATGATAGGGAACGTTAGGGACAAATTTAGGATAAAATACTTAGATCAGGGAGGACGAATTTGTAAATTTATAAAGCAGGCAAAATAGCTGGATTCACTATTAATACATTTGGCAAATGCTTAGAAATTTGAATCCATTTTAAATTAGCTAGCTAGATTTGGATAGTTTTAAGTCGACCCTTCAGGTCGCACTGGTAAGCAAAGCCGGCGTCTGCTATCCGGTATTACGGATCCCTCCCCTCTCATTTTTGCTCGTCTTGTTGATCGGGCACACTCCAAAGTCAACGCTAGGGATACCATTATTTAAACCCTGTTTTTAGTTTTTGTTTCAGTTTGTTAGATTTTTATTTCATCATCATCATTAGGTCTTTAGTCCTGGAACTGGTTAGACGCGTACCATCATTGTTTACTATTCTGAACTAACCTACCGATTTCTCTGAAATTTGCACAGTCTGCATCTATCACTATCTGATCTAGGTCAACATGTACTTTTTTTTTCCTATCTCTGCTTGTAATATATCCCACACTATTCCCCAAAAATCCCTTAGAACGTATTCTGCTTTTTTATTTCTCTTATCTTTTTCCCCAAATATCCTTGTTCTCCTACTATTTCTATAACCTATTTGTTATTATCTTTGTCTGTACATTCTATCGTCCTCATACATCTGAAGCAAAGCATTTCTAAAGGCTGCCGTTTTTCTGTCTGCGTTTCAGACTGTCCGTATTTCATAGGCATACTGTGCTTATAGACGCTGTTCTTTCTTGTTAGATGCACTTCGGTCACCTTCTATTGTTTTACAGTTATATATCCTATACCTCCGACCTTCAGTGGTTGTTAAGGGAGGTAAGCAGCCTGTGGCTGCCAAGTTCCTCCAACACTTAACCATTTACCGATTTAATATATTTTTCAATATATCTTTTCGCACAGTCAACATTAATTGCAGATATTTCGCAGCCAACAACTAGTTGTTTATACTAATCATCAGATTTTTCTGCGCTTATTTTTTCGTCATTAGGTTTTCCGTCTCAAAACTGGTTGGACACGTACCTGCACTTATTTATATTCTGAGCTAGCCTACCTAGTTCCCTGGAATTCTCACACAGCATGTGTATACAACTCGTTCCCCTTCTATTGTTTTCTAATTTTATGCCTTATTTCACCGAGATACAGTGAAGGGGGTTAAGCAACCTGTGTCTACCAAGATCCCCCAACACTTAGACATTTGCCGAAATAGTGGTTTTCCAGTAAGTCCTTTAACACGCTTAACATTATTCGAGAATATTGCCCAACCAATTCTTGTAGTTACTTATAATAATCATCATGTTTAAACACAGTTATTTTTTCATCATTAGTTTATCCATCTTGAGATTGGTTGGATGCGTACCTCTATTGATTTCTATTCTGGGCTAGCCTACACATCTCCCTGAAATTCCTGCAGCCTACATCTTTTACTATCTGCGTGCAGTAGTCTAACCTAGGTCTGCCTCTTCTTCTCTTTTTTCCTATCTCTGCTTCTAATATATTCCGCACTATTTCCTCATGCCGTTGTATGTCGCCTATCATCCTATCTCTCCTATTTTTTACCGTTTTCCACATATTTCTTTCTTCCCCTACCATTTTTAGTACCTCTTCGTTCTTAACTTTGTCTGTCCATGATATCTTCATCATACGTCTGTAGCACCACATTTCAAAGGCTTCTACCTTTTTCTTGTTCGCTTTTCCTACTGTCCAGGCTTCACAGCCGTATAGTGTCGTGCTCCACACATATGTTTTAAGCAATCTTTTCCTTGTTTCTATGTTTGTATTTTTTGAGCACAGTAGTTGCTTTTTCTTGTTAAATGTAGCACGACCTTGTGCTAATCTTTGTTTTATATCTTTTGTGCTTTTCCCATCTTGCGTTATTTGGCTTCCTAGGTATCAGAAATCTTCAACCTCTTGTAAGTTCGTGTTACATACTTGTATTCTTGTTTTTGATTTATTTTCCCCACCTTTGCATACTAGAACTTTAGTTTTAAATTTGTTAATTTTCATACCGTATCTCTCTGTTAGAACCGTTTCCATTTCATTAAGAGCAGCTTTTAACTCTTCCTTGCTAGACGCTATTACCGCTATATCATCTGCAAATCTAAGCATATCAATTGTTTGTCCCTGCATAGTAATTCTAAATGTCTTCCTGCATTTGACAGTATTCATTGCCAGCGGCGGCCTTAGACTCTGCGGGGCCCTGGGCAAAAAGTTTTTGCGGGGCTTTTTATCGTAAAATCAAAACTTAAAGCTACTGAAATGCGGACTTAAGTTTTTTGGTAAAAACCTAAAAATTTTAATATTACCAAAAATACTGATTTTTTTATTGTTAACACAATAAAATGTTTTACATGAACTGTATTAGGATTAGAATCAGGATCAAATGGATTTTAATTTAATATTTAAAAGTAACTTATATTTAAATGTAGGAAATGAAGAAAACATGAAAATAAAAAAAAATATCAATTAACAATTCGATGAATAAGAAAAATGTTGAGAGTTTTTTAAACTTCTCAGACACAAACTTTTCTACTTTTTATTGTAGCAAAATCTTGTATCAAATGTTGATAATTAAGCGAGACAGCAACGTCGTTATCGATAGAAATTAATGCAAGAGCAGACAACCTGTCTTGAGTCATTGTAGTCCGCAAATATGTTTTTATTAATTTTAACCTAGAAAAGCTTCTTTCTGCAGACGAAACGGTCACTGGAATTGTAGATAATATTCTTAAAGCAACACTTATATTTGGGTAAACTTCATTTAAATTGTTTTCAATGATATATTTTAATGCAGAAATGGCACTGTTTTCACCATCAAACGCTCTTATAAATAGTTTTAACTCTTCATATAGTTCTAATCCATCCACATCTTTGCTTCCTTCAACGCTTAATGATATCTCCAAATCTTTACAGTGTTTTAGAATAGACTCATCGGTTATATGTATTAAATTTCGAATTTGATACATAAAACCAAATATATTACTGTGCCCTTTAAGTGCTTCAAATCGACGCTCAACGCTTCCTCGAACCGTATCAACAATCACATTAAAAAAATTATTTTTGAAGTTAATTTCTGGTGTCTGGGAACTCACATCTTTTGCTTCATAATCAAAAAAGCGTTTTTTTTGCCTGCTTCTTTTACATTTGAATGTTGGTTCAATTTCCGTTTGTTCAGCAAGTTCTTTTGCATCAATTAATGCCGACTGAAAGCCAGTATCTCGGTATTCGTTTATCCATTTAATAAAACCTTGCAAATGTTGTAAAGCGACAGTTAAATGCATATTTTTTCCTGCCACATCTTGCTAATTAAATTTATTTTGTGTAATATATCGTACCATATTGTTAAAGACATTACGAAGTCAAAAGAAGTTATTTCTTTTTCGATTGATTGGCATTCACTAATCAAAGCACAATCTGTTGTATTTTCGGCTAAACTTTGTATTGCACTGCATATATCATTTAGCTGATATTTCACAGCCTTTACGGATTCTACTCTACACTCCCACCTCGTTTCCGATAAACGTTTTAGTGAAATATTAACATTTTCCTTTAAAATAGCCCACCGTTCACTAGAACCAGAAAAAAGCGTATAAAGCCGTTGCAAAAATCCAAAGAAGGATTGAGCTTGTACACAAGAGGATGCAGCATCACCTAATACTAAATTCCAGTTATGGCAGCCACAGGGTACAAAAAACGCCAAAGGATTTGCAGTCAAAATTCTTTTTTGAACCCCACTTTTTTCTCCACGCATGTTTGCACCGTTATCATATCCTTGACCCCGGCAGTTTTCTAATGGAAACTTTAAGCTTTCCAGTGCAGTTAAAATGTAGGTAGTTGAATATTCTGCAGTATTTTTTTCTGCGGCAATAAAACCAATAAAATGCTCTTCAATGTCACCACTATCTACATCGACAAATCTGAATATCATTGACATTTGTTCAATTCGAGCAGTGTCTCGTGTACAATCAAGAATTATGGAAAAGTACTTAGACTTTTGTATTTTTTCTATAATTTTAGATTTTACGTGATTTGCAATCAGTTGTATAAGTTCATTTTGAATGTTTTTTCCGAGGTAGTGATCGCTAATTTTTTTTTGAAGTTACTTGTTGCAAATGGATTTTTAAAATAGGATCAAATCGACCAATAAACTTAACGATATCTAGAAAGTTACCGCTGGACATATCTTCTAGATTTTCAGAGTGTCCTCTCAATGCTAAATTATGAGAGGCTAAAAATTGCACTACAGCAAGTAGCCTTTCTAAAATATCTTTCCATCGTTGTTTTATAGATTCAATTTCAGACTTTGATGAATCATCAATACCTGTTTTGCATTTTAAAGCTTTTTGTAAATCGAACCATTTTAAAAGACATTCCTTGTGTGATTTAGAAATTTCATGTCCTTTTAAGAGATCACCTACATTCTTCCATTTATTTAATCCTTCATAGGAGCTTAATTTTGATGAGCAATTACCAAATAGTCGGCAAGCGAAACAGTATATAACGTCTTTCAGCTTTGAGTATACCAACCAACTTCTGTTTTGCTCTTCACCGTTTTTTAAGGTGCGAGTATAGTAAAACTTGCTAAAATGTCGCCCATTAGCATCAGTAGGAAAATTAATATCTACGACACTTGTACCTTTGAGCACAATAACAGACCGTGTTGCATCAGTAATGTACGTAGGCCACATTCCTGGATCATTTTCTATATTTATATTGAGCGGCATGTTGAAATTTTCAGCTGATTCATACTCTAAGGCTGCTGAAAACAATGAAGTATGTGACCCAAGCGTAGATGATGATTTGGGTGACTCATCAGGCTCCGGTGAAGATTCGGAGGGAAGCATTGTTGAATGTAATTCTTCAATAGGTGCTAAATTGGTCAAATCGATTGATGTCAATGTCAATGACGATTCCATATCCGTTTGTCTTGAACAATTTCCTGTTTTCAAATATTTTACGAGAGATCCGCTTAGTTGCCCAGCTTGTTCCTTCCTTTTCTCGGATCTTTTTCTTTTCGAACTTCCAGACTCATATTTTCTACCAACGTCTCGTTCACGCGATGCCATCACTTTAAAATATATATATATATATATATATATATATATATATATATATATTACACAGTGTGGAAGTTACCGATGGAATAAAAATATTTTTCACTTTATGCATTATTTTATTTTAGACAATAATAAACACTTTAACAATATCGATTTCGTTAATAGATTGATGCAAAAAAATTCAAACTTGTCTGTTATTGAACCAAAATTTCAAAACATAAGTAAATGATTAATTCCATCCTATTCCTATAGGCTATAGGTATTGTAACTTACCTAATTATTTTCCTTCAGAAGATAATCAGTGTATCTGCAGACTGCAGTTTATGCTATTTGCTATTGGACTTAATTTTAATTTAAAACACTAATAATTTATTTACAATTACAATCAAATCACGTGATACTTAATAATTCATAAGTTCATTACATATATTTATTGCATGCACTTGCACAAAACTATTATTCAATTCACTATAAAACTAATTACACTATTAAAAATACGTCCTTTTTCGCCACAATATTAATTCAATGTATTTACACGTACATAAACTAAATTAATAAAACTCAAAAGGTTGTTGAATATGAAAAGCTCAATGCTCAATGACAACTAAACTAACTTAAAGTTTTATTATTCTGAAGACTCTAAATTTACTGATATGATATGGAAGTAACCCGTACTTAGTTTGAACACTGATTATCTATGGGGAAAACAACCAACAACAAAAGAAATATTACAATGACATGGCACCCTACAAAAGATAATGAAGTCTGTAAAGTGTGCAGTCTTAAGAAGTTTCAAAAGTATTAGGTACACAGTGTAACTGCTTAGTGCTTTCTTATATTTATCTTTGACCTTAACAGGACGTTTCATTGTTTCTTATTGTAAGCATAGAAGTTTCTTATTCTTACAGTGATTCATCCGCTCGAAAAAGGTGACTAGGATTATAACTGTAAACTACACAATATGTACTAGGTATTGTATAGATTTATGATGCATAAAGCTATACTCTGAACAGTTTTGCTATCGTTTTAAATAAAGTGTAACACAAATTTTTAAAATATGCATTGCGGTGCGCGGGGCCCTTTTGTTCGCGGGGCCCTAGGCAGTCGCCCAGTTCGCCCCCCCAAAGGCCGCTGCTGTTCATTGCCCCTTCTATGTACAAGTTAAAAATCAATGGGGATAGGGTACATCCCTGTCTCACTCCTTTCCTAATGTTTACTTCTATACGTTCCTGCTCTAATTCTATTACTGCTGTTTGCTCTTTGTATAAGCTGTGTAGTATTCGTCTATCCCTATAACTCATTCTAATCTTTTTGAGTATTTCAAACATTTTTTCCATTTTACATTGTTGAATGCTTTTTCCAGATCTACCCTATATACCCTATATACACGCATTCCCCTTTTTCTATTGTTTTCTCCATTATCACTCTCAGAGCTAAAATAGCTTTTAGTGTTCCCCTGTTTCGCCTAAACCCAAATTGGTTTTCTCCTAGTATTTCTTCAGCCCGTTTTACCATTTGTCTTTGTACAATTCTTATTAATATTTTTGATACGTGTGCTGTCAAACTTATTGTTCGAAATTTTTCACATCTATCCGCGCCTTTCTTTTTTGGTGTAGTTACTATGATGTTGTGTTTGAAATCTTTGGGTATCTCGCCTGTCTTATACATATAGCGTACAAGTTGAAAGAGACGTTCTGTTACTGCTTGTCCAGCGGCTTTTAGAGTTTCTGCTTGCACCTTATCTATATCTGGCGCCTTACCATTTTTCAGACCCTTTAATGCTAATTCAAACTCATTTCTAAGTATAGGATATCCCAAGTCATCATTTTCAAAGTCTGAGTCCTGTTTTAATGCAGTTAGTTCTTTTCCTGCATATAAATTCTCTATATATTCTTGCCATTTACCTACTATCTCTCGTTTCCTTGTGCGTCCCTTATATTTTTGCTATACGGTTTTATATACCTAAAATTCATTCTAATTAATTTGTATGCTTCGTCTGTCTTTCCTATTTCCATCTTCGTTTGTACCTCTTTGCACTTTTCATCAATCCACTGTTTTTTAGCTTTCCTGCATTTTCGAATAATTTCCCATTTTATGGCTTTGTATCACTGTTTTCCTGTTTCGTCTGGTTTATTTTTGTATTTTCGTCTTTCTTCTATTAAATTCAAAATATGCTTTATTATCCATGGTTTTTTATTTGCTTTTTGTGTATACCCCAGAATATCTCTGGCCGACATGTCTAGGCAGGATTTAATGTTATTCCATTTTGTTTCTACTTCCTTAGTATCAGATATTTTCCCGATATCTTTGAGCAATTCATTTGACTTTTTTTCGAATCTTTTTTGAATATCTTTATCTTTTAGTTTCTCTAAGTCCAGGTGCCCTTTTCCGTTTCTTTTTTTCACATTCCTAAATTTAAGTGCGGCCTTCATAATTACGATGCTGTAGTCAGTATCTATATCTGCTTCTGGGTAGCTTCTACAGTCTTTTACTTGGTCCCTAAACCGTTGTCTATCAAGAATGTAATCTATTTGATATCTTCCTATATATCCTGGCATCTTCCACGTATATCGTCTTCTAGCATGATGTTGAAATAGTGTGTTTGTGATGATTAAATTGTTCTTGTCGGAAAATTCTATCAGCTTATTTCCCCTGTCGTTTCTCGTGTCTAAGCCAAATAAACCTACTACTGCTCCTTCCCTACCCTAACCCACTACGGCATTAAAGTCCCCCGTAATTATTAAATTTTCATGTCCTTTTACGTATCTTAATATGTTTTCGATATCTTTGTAGATGGCTTCTACTTCTTCGTCACTGTAGCTAGAGGTGGGCATGTATACTTGTATTATTACTGTGTTTACCGGTTTAGATTCTTATCTAACCACGAGTACTTTTTCGTTCTTTTGTAAGTAATTTTCTACACAGAATCTTATCTTTTTCCGCATAACTATCCCCACACCTAAATTTCCTTCCTCTGCTCCTGTATGAATTACCCTGAAGTCTCTGTTCCAAAAATCCCCCGCCTCTGGCCACCGAACTTCGCTGATCCCCACTATGTCTAGTGATAACCTATTCATTTCGATTTTTAGGTTCTCTAGCTTACGTACTTGCTTCATACTTCTAACATTCCACGCTCCGACTCGCAGAGTGTTCCTGACTTTTATTTTTAATTTTCCGATTGCATCCTCTAAAGTAGTCCCCTCCCGGAGATCCAAATGTGGGACTATTTTAACTCCGGAATCTTTTTCTCCAGAGAATGCCATCATGTTTGTTACAATTTAAGTTCGCTATTATTTAGGATGGATTAATTATGAAGTTAGAATAAATTAGAAGCACGTTTACTTTTCGCGTTTAAACTCAATGTAGTACCTTTGGGTGGAGCATTGGGGACGTGGCCGCAAGTATAGCGGCCCTTATTCAAATTATAATGTGGAAAGAAATGGGAATGTACCATAATATTTTCCAGGTATGCGTGGCCTAAAATACGAAATATGTATGATGAAGAGCTCAAAAGTAAAATTTTAGCCCGGAGGTAAAATACCTCCTCATTCGGATCTCCGGAAGGGGGTACTTGGGGCTAGTCATTATAAGAATTTAAAACGACAGTTTGATTTAGGGATAGGGACTTGGAAAGTAAAGGTCATTACTTAGAGTAGATAAGCTAACGAATTTATTAGTCAAAATGGGGAAAGGAAAGCTGGACATTTTAGATACTAGTGAAGTGAGATGGCCAGATAGTAATGACTTTTGGAAAGATAATTATAGAATAACTACAACTTCTTCAACTAATGGACAGGCGGGGGTAGGAATAGTGCTAGGTAAAAGATTAGGACGTAAAGCTAAAGCGTACTTACAATTTAGTGATAGAATAATTATGGCTAGATTGAGTACAAAACCCACAGACACTGTTTCTGTACAGGTTTATATGCCTACAACTCAGTACGAGGATCAGAAAGTAGAAAAAGTATACGAGGATATAAATAGTATAGTAAGAAAAGTAAAGGGAGATGAGAATCTAATAGTTATGGGCGATTTTAATGCGTCAGTGGGAGAAGGTAGTGAGGGAAAAATGGTAGGAGAATTTGGGTATGGCAGACGAAATGATAGAGGAGAAAGATCAGTTAAGTTTTGCCAGAAACATAGATTAGTAACGGTAAACACCCTATTTAAACAATACGTTAGGAGAAGATATACCTGGAAAGCGTCAGGTGATAGGGCTAGATACCAAATAGATTATATTTTAGTTAAACATAGATTTAGAAACCAAGTTAAAAACTGTCGTAGTTATCCAGGAGCTGATATAGATAGCGATCATAACTTGGTTAAAATGAAGTGTAAGCTAAAATTTAAAAAATTGAGAAAGGTTAAGGGAGGGATGGTATCTAGGTAAGCTTAATTATAGTGAGGTAAAAGAGAAATATAAACAAGTATTAGATAATAAGATCAAATAGATAGCAATAAGAGGGAACGTAGAAAATAGATGGAAAAAAATAAAAAGAGCTGTACATGATACAGCAACACAGACTATATGTAAGAAAAAAATAAGAGCAAGAAAACCCAAGGTAGCAAAGTAGATATTAGATTTAATACAGAATAGAAGAATCTTAAACCCTTCAGAGAATTGGATAGTGAAAGCAAGTAAAAATATAATAGAGTTAGAAATAAGATAGTACATGAATGTACAAAAGCTAGAAATAAATGGATGGAAGGGGATTGTAAGGGAATACAAGATGATTTGAGAGTAGGTAAGACAGACAGGGCCTACAGGGCAGCTAAAAAGTTTTTCGGGAAAGATAAGAAAAAATATAATGGTATTAAAGACGAGAATATTGAGCTTCTAATAAATAAAGTTGTGGTAGCAGATAGATGGAAGAGGTATTTAGAAGATTTATATAAGGGAGACGATATGGATGAGTTAAAGAACGGCCAAGAAGAGGATGTAGAAATAGGGTTATCAATATTAAGAGAGCAATTTGATAAAGCTGTTAGGAATCTTAAAATAAATAAAGCGCCAGGGATAGACGATATACCTGCAGAATTAATAAAATATGCAAGTCAGAAAACTTTAGACAGATTATATGAACTAGTAAAAGTAATATATGACACAGGTGAGGTCCCAATAAATTTCAAAAAAAATTTTATTATTCCAATCCCAAAAAAGTCCGTAGCTGATAGGTGTGAGAATTTTAGAACGGTTAGTTTAACTTTCCACGCTTCCAAAATACTAACAATAATAATAGAAGCTTTGACTGAGAATTATTTAGGCGAAGACCAATATGGTTTTCGTAAAGACAGAGGGACTAGAGAACCGATACTAATGATTAGGGTAATTATGGAAAAAAGGTTACAAAAAAATAAAAAGGCTCATTTTGCGTTTGTAGATTTAGAAAAAAGATTTGATAGGGTTAATTGGATTGTTATGTTCAGGGTTTTGCAAAAAATAGGAATCTCTAATCGGGATAGAAAAATTATTTATAGTCTATATAAAAACCAAAGCGTAGTAATTAGATTTGATGAAATAGAAAAGGAAGCTAAGATTAGAAATGGTGTTAGGCAGGGTTGTATACTGTCTCCCTTGATTTTTAATGTTTATATTAAGGAAGCTTTAAACTTAGCTAGAGAGAGAAAAGAGATTGGTATTAGTCTACAAGGACAGAAAATGGACATGTTACCTTTTGCAGATGATATAGCCATTATAGCAGAGTCTAGAAAAGAGTTAGGAGAGTTTTTAAATATTTTAGATGAGATATTACAGAGTACTTATGGTATGAGAATTAACTCAGGAAAGACAAAGATAGTGACAAGTGAGTTACATCCTAGTTCTGAACCAAAATTAAAAATAGGTAATACCGAGTTAGAGGAGGTAGATAAATTTTTTATTTAGGTAGTATAATTACAAAGGACAGACGCAGCAAAAGGGATATAGTAGCTAGAATAGCTCAAGCTAGAAAAATGTTTCTAAAAAAGAAAAACTTACTAATAGCTAATAGTATTAGTTTAGATAATAAAAAAAGTTTCTTAAAGTCGTACGTATGGAGCGTTCTATTATACGGTAGTGAGACTAGGACAATTAAAGAGGTAGATAAGAAAAAGATACAAGTTTATGAAACTTGGTTTTATAGGAGAATGTTAAAGATTAGTTGGACAGATAGAGTAACAAATGAGGAAGTTTATAGAAGGATAGGTAAAGAACCCTGTAAGTGGAAACAATTAAAGGTCAGGAGAGATAGAATTATAGGCGCCAGTTAAGACATGAGGAACTATTTAGCAAGGTCTTAGATTATAGACTATCAAATAAAAATAGAGTCAGAAGGCCTAGACAAAGCTATATTAGTCAAATTATTAGAGATTTAGGTTGTGAAGGGTATGTAGACCTTTTTAGACTAGCTCAGAATAGAAAAGAATTTAGACCTGCGTCAAACCGACCTTAAGTAAGTTCGAATACAAAACCAAAAAAATAAATAAATAAAAATCAGTTAACTAAATGTCACCATGACATAACTCAAAATTGGTTAGCGGTTTGGTATGTTGGTAGCGATTCGTTGCTTAAGCCTAACCATAACATATAATTTAACACTTTTCCTTGTTTGGAGGGAACAACCAGGTAATATTTCATTTCCTTATAAATGGGAATCATGTAAACATATTGGAGTTCTTTAACAACCATCAGGCTGCTAATACCTTGAAACTTATAATTTTTTTCTTTATTTAATTTAATTTAATTATGTCCTGACGTTGGGTATCAGTGAGACATATTAAATTTCTTCAAATGGGGAGTGAGTCAATTAGTGAACAAAACCTCGGTGGACCCACGAGCTTTACTATATTCGCGGCTTAGTCTGGGAATTACCCCAAGGGTGAGCAATGAGATTGGGCGTGGATATAGGGTGGGCTCGACTACAAACGGGAACAAAAAAAAGGAAATGAGCACCACTGCATCTATATAGACAATAAATAAAACTAAAGTATCCTACAGGAAGACGCAGAAACCTATAGGATGTAATGATTACCAAAAAGCATACAAATTAAAATAAGTAATACCTCTGGAAACCTCTTGGACCTCTGCTCCAGCTTCTGCGATGTCGGACCTGCAAGAAAATGTCACACAAAAAAAATAAAATATAAGACACTGTTTGTGTCTTACGACAACAAAATATTTCGGTCTTTATAGATCGACTGTCCCGAATTCAAAATCTCAACAACACCTTACCTATGAAAATATACTCTACTGAAAATTACTTACTCTGTTTTTATTACCTAATACTGTATCAACTTTTTTCTAAGTTCCACTTTCAAAATTTTGTTTATCTAATTTCGATATTATTAATTTCAATTAGTGAAATAAAAAGGCAAAAGTTTTAAATTAAAGTATAATCTAAATGTAATTCTCTTTGTTGCAAAAATTATTTATAAAAAAAATCTGATAATCAATATAAAATAAGTTTCAAAAATCTCTGAATTTGTTTCTCTACATAGAGAGATCTTAACATTTATATATTCTTTATTACAGTCGGGTTTTTAAACATCCATAAAACATATCTGTTCTGGCTTACAAAATTTCTCTAACGAACTTATTACACAAAAAGTTCATATGGCTCAAACATTATATGAAATTAAAGAAAGTTAGTTCATCATATGTTAGAAGCAGCATTGATATTCTACTAATCATATGGCATATTGTAGTTAAACATCTTTCAATCAAAAGTGAACTTTATACTTATTTTTCTCAATTAACATGTTCATTACTTACTTGCTTTGAATAACAACTTTAAGTTAAATAATCTATAAGTTCAAAAATTCCTCTTATGAAAAAAATTTAGTTCTGAACAAAAAGGTATTTGACCTATTAAGTTAATAGGATATAATTCTTTAACTGGTTTTTATATGGGATTTAAGCATAAACATATCTTGCAAAAAAAATTTAACATTAACATTCTTTAACAAAAGTTTCCTATAATTTGGAAAACGTTAAATCAAAGCTTTGGCCGTAATTAATACGTAAAATTAATTCTCTCAATAAATAGTTTTATAAGTACCTCAATGGTTTTGTTTTAACTGCTTGAGATGATGCCGCAAAACGTTCTAGACCAACCAAAACAACATAATACTCCATCTTATTGAAGTTTAAAAAGGTACGAAGTTGGCATTTTCTAGATACAGAATTCTTACATGAACAGCCCTTCAGACAGCTTCAAAACGAGTGATTCCACAATGCATAATTACGTTCCAATAACATTACATGGAATTCTGCTTGACATACAAACGATTTAAATTTTCAATTCTACCATACTCAAACGTGCTTCCATAAAATTTTACTCTTCAGACGAGCATACTTAAATGTGCCTACCTAAATGTGCTAAGAAAATTAAAGCATCTATTAGTTTTATATAAGGCAGTTTTATTACACAATCTCACCACTAACGGACTTCCACCAGCACGTGTTGTTACTATCTACTCTTCATTGTCCGGCGCGCCCTTGCAAGAGCTCTTTTGCAAAGCCCCCGCCACGACAACCTTTACACCCTCTCCGATAATAGAGCAATTCTAATGCCCCATTTGAATCAAAAATTACGCATCTTAAACCGAAGCGTACCTACTCGTTGTTGCTTGCAAGATGGCTGCGCTCGCCTTCTTGTCAACCTCTACCTATAGCGTCACCTTACGCGCAGGCGTTGTGTCTAGCAATTGCACAAGTGTGCTTCAGAATGCCTGTAGCTTATGCAACTCAAGTTACGTTCAGGGTATTTGCAGATATCAAAAGCGTAAGAGTCACTATTAAATACTTTGTATAGGTGAAGATATGTAAAAGGAAAGAGGTGTTCTTCCTTATAGTAAATTAAACTATTTAACGATTTCACGCTAAATGACAATTTCGTAAAATAACAACGGCTAGAAATGTTTTTCTTTAGAGATTTTAACGTAACAAAAGTTTTTGTTACAATCTATATAGAGCCAGGTAGATAAAAAAAAGATAGAAGAGTATAGGAAGACTTAGACCAAGCTATATTAGTCAAATTAATCGAATTTTTGGTTATGAAGGGTATGTAGAACTTTTTAGGTTAGCACAGAATAGAAAAGCAGTTAGAGCTGCGTCAAACCGACCTTAAGTAAGGTCGAAAACAAAATGATGATGACGACGAGGTAATAAATATGTAATAGAAGGATGTTTAATAGATATTAAGTGCAGGGTGTCACGCACTAAAAAATTGCAGAATACGTATTGACGAAATAAATTGGTACGTGAGAAATGCAGAAACCGTTAGCAGAGAAGACCATAATAGAGACATTGTCAGTCGTTTAAGGGCAATTGTAAAAATACGCGGAGAGTAACTTTATCATCAAGTACAGATTAAAGCTGCTACACTGTATTAACGAATGCTATCCGTAATTATAAAGATTTTACAGAGAGAAATATATTATAATCACCTAGCACAATACTTTAAAGTTCAAGTTCAGAAAATTAATTGAAACAGTAATAATGTAGTTATAAAAGCAAGTAATAAGGCGGGAGGGTCACGCTCTTTGCGTTGGTATAAGTACAGTTTAAAAGTTAGTGGACGGGACGCAACTTCAAGATGTAGCGTGAATTTCTCGGAGAGTGAAACTTAAACGCTGCATGAACTTTTGTATATCTTCGTTTGCAGGTTTGACAGCAAATCTTGATTCATGTGCTTACTTATTAAAGCTCGTGTGCACTGTAGTAAACGGTTACCTGCGGGGATAGCTTACACAAGTGGGTTTGTTATGTTAAACAGCTCTTATTTGAAGGACATAACATGTAATAGTTGGTGTATCTTAAACATTCTTAATCTTTTAATAGATGAACTAACTGGTAAGTAACGATAAGCTTCTATATTTATACTAATCAAATATGTACCTATGGATTGTAATAAAAATTGTTTGTATTTATGAAAGAGGAAATTAGTCACACGTGTAGGGAATTAGCTTCTTAAACGATCACTTGCGACGAAGTCATGTTGGTTAAATTTAAGCATGTTGTTATCGCGCACGGAAGATGAAACATTTTGTAATACAATGAAATACGTACGTATTGATTTTGAGTTATTTAAAATGGGTGATAAAATGATAAAAGGAAAAGTTTGTATTTGACTGTTTACTACGATTGCTATCAAATGCATTTTCTGAAGTGGGATATACGTGTAATTCAATATGTGAAACGAAAAAATCAGAATGATGGTATTATTGATGGATTTGACTTAAGTTTTTTTTAGGATTTCTATAAGTAATATTTGGATAGTTTGAGGTTAAAGAATTAGGCTTTTTAAGAAAAGTATACTTGTACTTATGTTGCAATGATTTAATGTCAATAGAAGTTAAGTGTAAGATGAATTTTATTTTCATATATATATATATATATATATATATATATATATATATATTGCTGTGATTAGCTTCCTGTTTTCGAATTGCCCACGTTCTGTGCCAAGAATTGCTGTGATTCTCTTGTCCGTTAAATCTCATCTGATAATCGCCTCTTGACTCTTTGCTTCCGCCTCGGCTGCTCACCTAGTTAAAACTTTCATCCTCATTCATAAAAAAACACATTTCTACCACAAACATCAACGTTAACTCTATTTACATTAATATTCACAATACATTAAAATTTCAAAATTAAATTTCAGCATAAATTTCAGCATCATAAAATTTCTAGTTCAAATTTGTCATCATTTTAATTTGCATCCAGAATTAGAGTCCTTGTAGGATGCATACTAATTAAGTAAACAATATTTGCAGACCTGAGTCTGAATAAAAGGAAGCATTTCCAACCCCTTTACGTTAATTTAACAGGTTAGTCTAATTGAGCTCAAAGACAGACCCAAATTTTCATCATAATCAAAAACATAAACTTGATAAATACTTCTTTCTACTTATACAAGAAAATTTTACCTTAAAATTTAAAATTTGTTGTTTATACAAATTTACTACTGTCCATCTTTATCAAACAAATTATAAAGATATTCAACACACACCAAAACAACTAAGATCGAACAACAATGCATAAGTTACCTGAAGGTTAATGCACTCGTGGCTCCAATGTACATCGTCCTTGCTAATCCCACCATTCCAGCTGGGTTATGTTTACATCCTCGGATTTCTGGCCGCCTTTAAAGTTTTTCTACACCACCATTCGTCTAAAAGGTTTTAGGGCGTCTCAGGAACTCATCTATGTATATCTAAATCTTGTTTTGTGGATCCAGTCACGTTTACGAATAACACTTGATTACTAACACTTCCGAAAAATAGCAATGAAATTCATAATACTTTCACGCTATACCAAAACTGCATACTTCTATTTATTTATTTATCGTTACTAATTTGGATAATTGGTACAGTAATACCCGCAAATATAACTAGACTTTATTATCTTTATCTATCTTCTCTAAGTGCACTAATGCATAATAACTTTTATCGTAGCACGTAATCACCATGTATTCTGCTTGAAGTATCGAATAAAATCAAAAATAAAGAGATAAAGTCTTATCAGCACGGGTTTATATAATGGCTCACTTGCGAGTCGAATTTGTCCCGCGACGGACGATTTTCGGAAATTCGCAATCTATTTTTCCTTCCGATGGCTCGGCTCAATGATTCTTCTGAAATTTGCACTCGTCCGAGTTGAAATCTAAGAAATTTCTACACGCCTTGCAACACGTCCGCGAACAACTAATTAATTTTACATAGAAATTGTTATGCTTCCACCTCTCATATTTGCATCTTATTTCAACTTTAATCGCCAATCTAGTCTGTTCGTTCTATCTACAACCTGTGCTCTTGTTTTACATATTTCCCCTCATTTAACTACCAATGCATTCCCTCTCGCTTGTTTTTATACCACAAACTTGCTTTCTTACTTGCACTCATATAGCTTAAAGCTTATCGACTATCATATACATCGTTATTTTTGCAGGTGTTCTGAGTTCTAATACGCTGAGGGCTTTTACGTGACTTTACCACGTCGTTATAATTTTTCGATAGCTTTAGTACTTGGAAAGATTAAATTAAATACAAGTTGAACATTTTAGCTCGGCTTCTTTTTATAGAAAGCGTCCAGTGAATAATCTAAACCCCTTATTT
Organism: Platerodrilus igneus; assembly: GCA_036346225.1. NCBI lineage: Eukaryota > Metazoa > Arthropoda > Insecta > Coleoptera > Lycidae > Platerodrilus > Platerodrilus igneus. The sequence continues at coordinate 2,938,095 of JARFIW010001292.1, read as the reverse complement.
TTAACGAAACGAATAAATTTTTATGCTCCATGGTTTTAATAATGCTTATTATCTAATGAAATTCTACATTACTTCCTTCTACACGTTGATTATGATTATACACAAAACCTACATTCTAATTGAATGATTTAAATCTACACAGTAGGCCTTTAATTAAGCGTACTATTTTCCACTGCTTTAATATACACGGTGTTTAACATTATCTAAACAATATAAACCCTATGTTTAGAAGTAAATGACGAATTTATCCAATATACCTTTAAATGAAGCGTATTATTACCCAAAGCGTCCTTATACCCGGTGATTATAATTATTTGATGTCGTTAATTAATTTTCTACCCTGGTCTAAATTAGAGTATATATATATATATATATATATATATATATATATATATATATATAAACTAGAAAAATTTAAGTCATTGTGAAAGGATATACAGTCACCCCGGTAATGAAGTCGTATTTAAAAGAGGCCTTGATTTCAATAATTTTTCAATTATGACAAAACTTAATAGGGATTTTTAAGGGATTGTAGAAAAACATAATAAATAAAAAACAGTAAAAGCAAAAACTATTTAGAATAACTCTCTTACCTGTTGGGATAATATGGAAGAGATTACTGAGACACATTGTTTGGCGTCTTTTATTTATAACAAGAAAAATGCGTTTCATAGTAAGCAAATACAGGAACGTATTTTTTCTCATTCCATCCATTTCAAATTTTTCATTAATTTCATTATTTTTTACTATTTTTATTATTTGTTTCATAGGAACCCACTCTCTCACAACGTAGTTAGCCGGTGCACCTTTAAATTGTTACAGAGTCTCCGTTCCTTCAAAACAATTTTAAATGTATAACGTTTCCCTCACTTTAACAGTGACATTCGTTTGCACTTTTTGTTTGCACAAAGTGCGTATTATTGCGTCTAAAATATTAAGTCTATTGCCTAAAACACAAACATGTTACAAATGCAAATTAAGTTGGTCGATGCTAACTTTACATGTGGAACAAAGGTAATTAAAATATATAAGGCCAAATGAGGTAAAAAACGAAGTATGACGACTAAATATTACCTATAAATGTTTCAAAAGGATTTTTTGTTTTGGAGGCTGCATCTATAAACGCACTAAGTGATTTTTTTTACTTAGTGCTCTTTGGCAATGAATTCTTCCTACGAAAATTAAAATTTTAAACTAGCAATTTTCTTAAAAATTATGTTTCAGTAAGAGAAGCTTATTGCTAGTGAATTTTGAAATATGTATACGGTGATTACCACGAGAAATAAATAGATTCGAATATATAACTAATTGTTTATTGAGGTTATTTTTGTATATACTATCGGTTTTGTCAACTGCCATTAAAGATTTCTTATGATCGTCTATATTGGACTAAAGACATTTTGTCGGGGTGTAGGTCGTAAAACCTTCACGCGAACCCTTTCAGGGATAGTCATAACATGTATCAGGTAACAAATTACGAAAACAAGGTGAATTCTGTTTAAAGATTGCGAAGCTCTGGGACTACGCCGCCCCCTAGTTGTAAAAATTTTGAGATCGGTAAAGCTTAGCACGAACTACTAATGCCGATTGCATAATTTGTGTTAAGTGGCTCTATCTGCAGTTGAATTCGTAATTCGAGTACATTAGCGGTGTAAATTACAATTAGAGTGTAAAGTACTTTTTAGAAATACTATATGAAAGCAAAACGAACTAGCTATACCTTTTAACTCGAAACGATGAATATCTTAACTTGCAAAAATTACTGCCATAATACGAGCGCCATTTTTAGTATTAAAATAAAGCAAGCTGTTAATCAGTAACTGATATTAACAGTGTAACCAATTCTAGTAGTTTAAAACACGAAAACTAATTTATTTTTTATGATCAGAAATTAAATTATAAAAACATACGTGTTGCGAAAAAGTTATTTTCTCTTTATATTAAATGACAGTTTGACCGCATTTGTTAATCATCACTTATTTAAATTAGCACGGCCTCATTCCTCAATTTTCATTACGCTTTGTGTTAAACTTATCTTATTTAAATTAGCGAGACCCTTTCCTTGTCTTTTTTTCTACAATATCTAAGAGCAAAAAGCACTTAAAATATTTATAATGAAAAAAAAACTCATTCTTATGCGAAATGATCCTTAAAGGTTTTTGGTAATTACACGGATAATTTTTTTAGACTTAAGAATTTAATACTCTTCGCATATTCAACCATATTTTCAACAAAGCGGAATGTAGAAATTGCAATAGGTTCATAAATAAGGAAACGCTTTATAAGAGTTGTTGCTACTAAAAGTATAAATATTTAAAGTGGAAAAGTCTGCAATAGTATTAAGAGATCTTAAGTCGTTTATAGATAAATTGATAAATTGTACTTACGTGTGTAATTGACTTATATCACCGCGTTTACCAGTCTTTCCTTGTATTAATTACTTGGGTTTTTCTCAACCTCGTGACGCATTTTGTTATTTTTCCTGTACTGGAATTCGTAATACTCTTTTTCAGTTTTCTTGTGATGCAGGCGTTCAACTAAAAAATTTTGAATACAAAACCTGCCTCTTTATCGACAACTGCCTTTCCCAAGACCATCTTGTTCGGCTGTTATATTTGCTAATCAGCTCCATTTATATTGGTGGTACGTCTACGAAACATTTTTCCTTCTGCTGCACCAAAAGCCGTTTTACAATACTAACTACGTCAAAATAACAAATTCTTTGTTAAACATTAAATAAGCTACTGCATTTTTTATAAGAAAATGTATGATCTAAAGAAATATAGTTTTAGAGCACGTATCACACATTTTTCTTTTGACTTAGGTATTCTTAACAATTTTGACAGAATCTGTCATCACAAAATAATGGTGTTTTGTTGTGCTGTATCGACGTTGTGTCATGTAATTTCATAGTCAAGTGTGCAAAGGTAGTAACAAAAATGTAAAATCTTACACATTGTTGTTTTGAGTGAATTAACTCCTAACCATGCCCTTTCGTTTACTGAATATCTAAGCTGACGTCTCTTATATTTATTAAATATATCGTATTTTGTGTAAAAGTAACTAAATTCCTCTTGTTTTCTAAATCCAACCCTGGCTATTTTATAGATATTTATTTATTTTGTAAGAATAAAACGGTTTCGACATGCATATGTGAAGATAACGCCTCGAGGAACGAGGATTTTGTCGTTCCCGAGAAAATGATTTGGACGTGCGCTATTGAAGTGACGCCGTTCTCTGTTTGAATTGGACATAAGGCACCAGCTGTTTTGGAATAATCCAATCCTGTAAGGGACTAAACAGGTTCTGAGACCAGAGATAATCATGCGAACACTTGAGAGTAGGAATTCACGGAAGCGACTGTGTTTTCGGAGTGTGCGTTACCGTATATTTTATTGTACCGTTCAAAATCATAGTTTTAACCACTTTTGCCTTCTCCTTTAGGGCACTACAGAGATGATGAGGACGACAACGTTATTATATTTGAGAAAACCCAATTACCAAGACCCCGAGGAAAGTTTCGTCGTTGGAGGCCATGGATCATAAGTGTTAATAACTCTATAACTTATAGATAGAAATTTACACGACTGAACCATAATTAATTATGTAAGGGTGACGGGGTTAACGGCAACCTCATAATCATGATTAGGTTGTTAGTTATGCAACTGGTTGGGCACGTATCTCCATTGTTTTCTATTTCGAAATAACCTACACATTTCCCTGAAATTCCAACAGTTTACATACTTCACTATCTGTGTGCCATTATCTGATTTAGGTAAAGCTCAATTCCATTTTTTCGTTTTTCTGCTTCTAATATATCCTGCACTATACCTTCATGCCTAAAAACATGTCCTATCATCCTATCCCGTCTATTCTTTACTGTTTTCTAAAACTCCTTTATCCTCTACCATTTCTACTCCATTCTGCTTAACTTTGTCTGTCCTCTATATCTTCATCATATGACTGTAGCAACACATTTTAAAGACTTTTATCTTTTTCCTGTCGGTTTCTCCTACTGTTCGAGTTTCACAACCGTACAGTTCCGGTACTTGACACACATGTTTTTAGCAGTCTTTCCTTTGTTTTCATGTTTGTTGTCTTCGAACATAGTAGTTGCCTTTTTTTGTTAAATGTAGCACGGCCTTGTGTTGATCGTCGTTTTATATTATTTGCACGTTTCCCTTCTTGGGTTAATTTGATTCCTAGGTCTGAGATTTTCTTGCAGAGTTTCTGTGTGCACTATATCTGTATCCAGCGTTTTATTATTTTTCAGTTTCTATGTTAGTTCAGTCCCGTCGTTAAGTATAGGATATCCTAGTCATTGTTTTCAATGTTTGATCCCTGTTCTAATGCTTCTGGTTCCGGTCCTGCATATAGATTTCCTATATATTCTTGTTATCTATACACTTTTAGTACATTTTCTATAATGATGCCTCCTCCAAAGCCACTTATATTTTTGATATAAAATTTTACTGTTGAACAATTACGGTAGAACTTGTAAACCATATTGAATGACTTTAATGAAATAGATGGGACGGTAAATTATATGACAAGCAAGCTATAAAAGAAAAATCATAATGTGGGCTATGCATATGTTTTACTTAGCTACGCACGTTTACATTCAAAATTTATTTTAATAATGTGAGAAGCACAAGCGTTTAAACCAAAAATTAGCTTTTTAAAGACTGCTTACTCAACTACAATTTGATTCTACATAACTTATTCTTGTTATTATATTTTAGAAGTGAATTCTGCATTTTATTTAGATATTTACTTATTTATTGGGTATTTTCGAGTAATGTCTTTAAAGTTTTGTTTAGGTATAGTCATAAATTTTATAAACTTGTACTATTATGGTAGTTGCAATCTTTAAATAATATATCTTATTATAAAGGTCATAAACTTGGTTCCCTGTGAATAGGTTAACCTGGTTTACTCGAAGTCATTTTTATAGAGGAAAATAGGCATTCGAGGACAGCGTCGCTGTCGCCATGCAGCAAATCGTTTTTTAATGGATTTTCTCATTAAAATCCATTAGCACTAGTCGTCTTTTAATGGGAAATTTCATTAGCACTGATCGTTTTTTAATGGGAAAACCAATTAATGCTAACCGCTTTTTAATTGGAAAACACATTAGCACCAAACATTTTTATGGGAAAACCCATTAGCACTCCTTGCTTTTTAATGGGAAAACTCATTAACGCTAATCACTTGTTAATGGGAAAACTTATTAACACTAATCGCTTTTTAATGGGTAAATTCATTATCAATAAGTCTATTTCTCTTACATGACATCTGTCATTCGCCATTTTTCTTGCGCTAATCAGCCATTTTTTTACGTCAATCCGCCATTTTTCTTACGTCAAGCCGCCATTTTTCTTACGTCAAGCCGCCATTTTTCTTACGTCAAGCCGCCATTTTTCTTACGCCTAATCCACTATGTATATATGTAGTACACTTTCATTGCTCTATCCTGTATATAGATTTTACTACAAGATCTTAGAAAAAAAATTTACTCAAGCGAGATTCCAATCCAAAGTAGACACCTTAACCACTACACTATCGAGTCATTCGAAATTAATACTACTAATACTACCACGTCTCGTATTATTGTCTATTGCATAAATTTTATTTTTAATTTATGTGTAACTTTATTGTAAAGCAAATAATTTTCATTCCACGCATCACCTTTCAGTGTTTCCCAAAATCTGCCTTATGACTATCGCCTTAAACCTAAGAATAAAAATATCATAATTTTTTACATTTTTGATAATAATTTTTGCCGGTGTCGACACTACAAATAAATAGAAATAGAAATATTATAACTATATTAAAATATAAAGAAATGTATTGTTAACTATAAACCGCTGTGATAACCGGAATCTGACGAATCAGGGATAGCAAAATCTTTTAATATTTACGTGAGCGGTCGCCGCCTCACAGTCGCATCTTCTAAGTACTTGATAAAGTGACATTTAATACTTTTCAACACTGTTAAGTAATTTACATTGATGCAGTCATTAAACAAAAAATTACTGGCACGAGTCTCTCCTTTCAATACAGTTTGAATTTTTTTCATCTGTCGTTATTTCAATTACATTTTTTTATAACACCCACAAATTTTTTCTAAAATTCTAGAATGTTGCTACACATCAACTCCTCGTTTTTATAAAATATTAAATCTTGCAAATTTAAATGCATCTATTTCTAATGTAAGCTCTAACAGTTTGTTAAGTTTTGAGTTATGTAACATAAATATAATCAAAAATATTTTAGTTTTATTTTGCATATATCAGAACTTTGTTATAATTTCGTCAAGGTGCACGTCATAGTCATCATATCAAGAAGTTTACTCTTTTCCCTAAAAGAGAAAAAAATTAAACGATGGTGCAGAAAATTTAAACTCTTTTCTGCCGTTTAAAAAAATTAACTTGACTTTAACTTAAACAAGTGCTATCATTTTTTTAAACAATCTCTAAGACCTGATTTTATTTTAATATATAAATCAATTGCTTAAGGATTCTTACTCCTAAAAATTCCATTTGATATTAAATTAAAATATCTATTTGATTAATTTAAAGTAAAAAAAGGTGAAGGCTTAATTTTTTTTTATCGATGAAAAATTCGAATATATTACAAATCTTTAATATAAAGCTAGACCATTGTACAAATTTCAGGTATATCAGATGTCTGTAGTTTGTTCGTTTACACGTTCCATAGAAAGTCGTTCGATTTATCGCAAATGCATAGACAAAAATTAAACGAGGATAGACTAAAATAAACCAACTACCAGGTATTCAAAATTTAAAATGGGTACTATATATTGGTAAATATTCTTCAAAATAAATGAACTTGCTTGCGTCATAGGTAATAGTTCTTTATCATATTTTTCAAATAATTACTTGATTGCTAAACAAGATGGGTCAGCAAAATTTATTTTTTACCCGTTCTTTGTGGGGTTATATAGTGCAGAATGTAATCAACAACAGAATTCGTAAACGTTTGCAAACATTTGCAAATCTTACGAGAAAGCTTGGAATACCGAGAAATTTGTAGATCTCTAAACAGTTTGTGAAATTTTAGCTTTATTTGGAAATAATCATTAATATTACCTTACGAAATAGAAGCGGAAACATTAATTTGTAGGGCAGGTATGACAAATAGAGAAGTCAACCTTCCAAGCATTCTTAATTTTACTTACACTGACCGTATCCTAGGTCTTAACCGAATTTTTCAATTAGAACAAATGTCTATTTACTAAAAGATGTGCGATCAAGAAAGCATTTCAAACATCCAGATAATGAGTATTTGTTTTCAGTTTAACCTGTTAACATTATTTTAAATCGTGAAAAAAAATTGGAAATGGATTTCAATTATTAGAAATAGTTATGGATGACTTTTTTTTACAATTAGGTATTTTCGAATTTGCATTAAAAACTTTATGCTATTTTTTACTTTAATTAATGACTAATTCTTGGCTGCTTTTTATAAAATTATATGATAATGCTGACAAATCATCATTGATGAGAAAGATGTTTTATCAGCTAATTTATGTTGGTCATGGGATTAGCTAGAAAAGTGGTCATACCATAGGTGGACTGGAACATTCCTGCAACCAATGAATTATCAGCTCAATATGTAAGTTTATTTTTGCAAGTAATAGAACCTGTAAATGCAACCGTATATGTACAAAGGTTGTTCAACAGAAACATCATCAGCCGCCACCTTTTAGCTAACGATGTTGTTAATCTTGTACAGTTTGGTGGTCTGAATTTGAAGTAATTACGAAAGCCAATCTAACCATAGTTTATTGCATTCAAAAAATTTTTAAATTGTGGAATGCAGAACGTATATTTATCAAAGAACTGTGTTTTTTAAATAAATTTTTATATTCATTTGATTCCTTTAATTAAATTAGTTTTATTAAAATATGTATTTAGAGTGGGTATGTACATAAAAATTAAAGAAAAGTTACTTTATTTAAGCCTTAAAAGTGTCTTGCGAGCAAAGTAACTATATAATAATAGAAAATTACAGGATAAACATGCAAGTTTTAAAATAAGAAATATTGTACTTACCTAAAATTTTCAAAAGTCGAAAAATCGCAACAGTTTATTTACTACGAACAACTTTATTTTTTTTCACAAATAAATTCAAATGGATTTTATTATCATTTTCTTTTCTATTTATACACATAGCGAAAACATAACTAATGGTCTTACATTCACCTAATTTAAAACTATTTCATTAGATTACAATTTTTGAGCTGTTAGCATTTGTAGGAAAATACCTTCAAACTCATTATTAATTATCTTAAACATCCATTAGTAAATGAATGTAACATTTCTTTCCTATCCAGAAACGTCTTAGACCGGTGAAGCTAATTGTCAAGTTGAGCCGTTAGTATTTGTAAGAAAATACCTTCAAATTTACCATTAATGCGTTAAACGTCATTTAGTAAACAAATCTAGTTAACATGAATCAGGTTTGTAAATTAACTAAGAAATTTGAATTTGGGGTCATCCGCCATTGCTTTCATTAAATTTAACACTAGTATTAATCATAATGTTAACTATGACTCTATAACGTTCAAAAAATACGCTACTTAATGTGCTACTGCAAACTAGCTGTCCATCGAAAATCGGTTATAGATCTACTTTCTAACTAAAACAATGCAGAATTGGAACTTATATACTGAATATAATACCTGTTTAATGATTTTCTCAGTATAACGATGAATTAAGTACATGCGTGGTATGTAATACGAAAATTTCCGTAATCCAGGGTATTAATAAATATTTTCTGACGGTCTTGTCAATTTTATCGAGTTAAATCTATATACAAATTCATGGGTGTTTTGCTGTTATGTATAAGATATTAAACAGTATGCGGGTCTTTGTTGCTAATAATTTTATAAGACGGGATAATTAAAAAAAGGTCTTAAAGAAATTATCGCAAAAAATTGGTGTCGGCAAAAATATTGAAATAGGGGTAGCAGCTAAATTTTTAAGAAATTTGAGTAGAGAAGAAAAATTATAGCGGTTTGATGGGCTATACTACTAAAAAATGTAAACAAGGTTGGTAGAAAATGCAAACAAAGAAAGGTAAGGAAATCGGATAAGGTGTTTAGAAATTCATAAACAAGAATGCTACAAAATTCGGTGTTTCCCAAGTTTAAGCTACTACATAATCCAAGATGAAATCTGTAAGATGTTTCTCCAAACTCCTTCCTTAAAGTTTTTCATATTTAAAAGTTAGACCTAAGTTAATCTAAAAGATCAGAACAAAACTATATTTAAATACAAACAGGTAAAACCCACAATAACACAATTACAAGCGTTACTTTTACTGTCAAAATCTGCATTTTACACCAATTAACCTTATAAGAAAGGGCACTTGCTTGACCTTACATGTGATTTTCCAATGCTCCACCCGAAGGTACTACATTGGCCAGGAGGCGAGTTTTTTGTTTTGAATGGAAATTTAGAATTTTGCCGAACCCTTGCCGTTTCAGGCAAGGTAGGGATTTTTAACGTGCGTAACAACACTCACACACGGGACCTCCATTTAACCTCTCATCCGAACGAGGGCGTAATTTTTGTGAAAAATGCTCACCTGCCATTTTTCAAGCAGTCGGCCGTGTCGGGATTTGAACCCGGGACCTTGGGATCCGTAGTCTTACGCTTACTACATTGATCCACGGCGACGCCTGCACGTGCTTGACCGCAAGCGGGAACCATATTTCAGAACACTAGTTGTCGAAGTCTCGTCAGGGTTGATCAAAATTACAGTCAATGATGGATTTTTCTGGTGTTGACGTTACAAGAGATGCAAGAGTGCTATTAGATCTCAACAAACTAGTTGATAAAACAACCTATACGATTGGTAACTTTTCACCAAATTCTCACCACTATTTTGTAGAAGTTGGTTAGCATTACATGGTGGATTTCAACCTGCTATCAAAATTATTTGCTATACTGGTATGTGTGCAAATTCTACTGTAATGGAAAACTTTTTGTACTCTCGATTAGAATCTAAAATTTAACCATTTGCTCAAGCCTCATGAAACATAAGTTTAAATGGATTAGCTAATGGAGTGGATGATGTAGAATTACAACTAGAACGAGATTTCGACTTACAACTGTCTAGCGTCTTTAATAGAAGTATAATCTTAGTAAACTATTTTGAAGAAGCGATATTATTTAATTTACACATTGAGAAAAACCGAAGTATTGTTATGTTACGTGAGTACAAGTGCTTCAATCTATTAAATCTGCGAGAATTAATATGTCATAAAATAGAGGAGTTGAGGTGTAGGAATTTTCTAGAATTATACGAAAAATTTGTAGGTGTTATAAAAAATGTAAGTGGAAATACGACAAATGAAGAAATGGTTCAAACGTTATTAAAAGCAGAGATCCGTGCAAGCAATTTTTTGTTTAATGATTGCAGCAATGTAAATTATTTGATAGTGTTGGAATGTATTAAATGTCCTTCTATCCAGTAACTAGAAGATGCCACTGTGGGGCGATTGCTTACGCAAGTGTTTAGGGGTTTGGCTTCCAGATTCAACCAATTCCAGTTGTCACAGCAATTTATAGTTAAGAATACATGTATATATATATATATATATATATATATATATATATTTATAAAATTATAATATTTCTAGGTAATGTTTCAAGTTAAAAACTGTCGTAGTTATCCAGGGGCTGACATAGATAGCGATCATAACTTAGTTAAAATGAAGTGTAAACTAAAATTCAAAAAATTGAGAAAGGGTAAAAGAGAAGGATGGGATCTAGGTAAGCTTAATGATAGTAGGGTAAAGAGGAATATAAACAAGTATTAGATAATAAGAGCAAAGAGATAGCTGTAGGAAGGAACGTAAAAATAGATGGAAAGAAATAAAACTGACTGTACATGATACAGCAACACAGACTATAGGTAAGAAAAAATAGAAGCGAGAAAACCGTGGGTAACAAAGGAGATATTAGATTTAATAGAGAATAGAAGAAAGCTTAAACCTTTCAGAGAAGTGGATAGTGAAAGTAAGCAAAATATAATACAGTTAGAAATAAGATAGTACATGAGTGTAGAAAAGCTAGAAATAAATGGATGGAAGAGAACTGTAAGGAATACAAGATGATTTGAGAGTAGGTAAGACAGACAGGGCATACAGGGCAGTTAAAAAGTTTTTGGGAAGATAGGAAAAATATAATGGTATTAGAGACGAGAATAATGAGCTTCTAATAAATAAAGTTGAGGTAGCAGATAGATGGAAAAGATATTTAGAAGATTTATATAAGGGAGACGATATGGATGAGTTAGAGAACGACCAAGAAGAGGATGTAGAAATAGGGTTCTCAATATTAAGAGAGGAATTTGATAGAGCTGTTCGGAATCTTAAACTAAATAAAGCGCCAGGGATAGACGATATTCCCGCAGAATTAATAAAATATGCAAGTCAGAAAACTTTAGATAGATTATATGAACTAGTGAAATTAATATATGATACAGGTGAGGTTCCAATAGATTTCGAAAAAAATATTATTATCGCAATCCCAAAAAAGTCAGGAGCTGATAGGTGTGAGAATTTTAGAACGGTTAGTTCAACTTCTCATGCTTCCAAAATACTAACAATAATAATTAAAAATAGAGTAGAAGCTTTGACTGAGAATTATTTAGGCGAAGACCAATATGGTTTTCGTAAAGACAGAGGGACTAGAGAACCGATACTAATGATTAGGGTAATTATCGAAAAAGGTTACAAAAAATAAAAGACTCATTTCGCATTTGTAGATTTAGAAAAAGCATTTGATAGGGTTAATTGGATTGTTATGTTCAGGGTTTTGCAAATAATAGGAATCTTGCATAGGGATAGAAAAATTATTTACAGTCTATATAAAAACCAAAGTGTAGTAATTAGATTTGATGAAATAGAAAAGGAAGCTAAGATTAGAAATGGTGTTAGACAGGGTTGTATACTGTCTCCTTGATTTTTAATGTTTATATTGAGGAAGCTTTAAACTTAGCTAGAGAGAGAAAAGAGATAGGTATTAGTGTACAGGGACAGAAAATAGACATGTTACGTTTTGCAGATGATATAGCCATTATAGCAGAGTCTAGAAAAGAGTTAGGAAAGTTTTTAAATATTTTAGATGAGATACTACGGAGTAACTATAGTATGAGAATTAACTCGGTAAAGACAAAGATAATGACAAGTGAGTTACAGCCTAGATATAAACCAAAATTAAAAATAGGTAATACCGAGTTAGAGGAGGTAGATGAATTTTGCTATTTAGGTAGTATAATTACAAAGGATGGACGTAGCAGAATGGATATAGTAGCTAGAATAGCTCAAGCTAGAAAAATGTTTTTAAAAAAGAAAAACTTACTAATAGCTAATAGTATTAGTTTAGATAATAGAAAAGTTTTTAAAGTCGTACGTATGGAGCGTTCTACTATACGGTAGTGAGACTTGGACAATTAAAGAAGTAGATAAGAAAAGGATAGAAGCTTTTGAAACTTGGTGCTATAGGAGAATGTTAAAGATTAGCTGGACAGATAGAGTAACAAACGAGGAAGTTTATAGAAGGATAGGTGAGGAACCCTGTATGTGGAAACAATTGAAGGTCAGGAGAGATAGAATGATAGGGCACCAGTTAAGACATGAGGGACTATTTAGTAAAGTCTTAGATTATAGACTATCAAATAAAAATAGAGTAGGAAGGCCTAGACAAAGCTATATTAGTCAAATTATTAGAGATTTAGGTTGTGAAGGGTATGTGGACCTTTTTAGATTAGCTCAGAATAGAAAAGAATTTAGAGCTGCGTCAAACCGACTTTAAGTAAGTTCGAAAAAAAACAAAAAAAATAAAAATCAGTTAACTAAATGTCACCAGGACATAACTCACAATTAGTTAGAGGTCTGGCATGTTGGTAGCGTTTCGTTGCTTAAGCCTTACCATAACATATAATTTAATAAACGTCACCATGATATAGCTCACAATTAGGTAGCGGTCTGGCATGTTGGTAGCGATTTGTTGCTTAAGCCTTACCATAACATATAATTTAATAAACGTCACCTTGACATAACTCACAATTAGGTAGCGGTCTGGCATGTTGGTAGCGTTTCGTTGCTTAAGCCTTATCATAACAGATAATTTAATAAATTTAATAAACGTCATCATGACATAACTCACAATTAGGTATCGGTCTGGCATGTTGGTAGCGTTTCGTTGCTTAAGCCTTACCATAACAGATAATTTAATAAACGTCATCATGACATAACTCACAATTAGGTAGCGGTCTGGCATGTTGGTAGCGTTTCGTTGCTTAAGCCTTACCATAACATATAATTTAATGAACGTCACCATGACATAACTCACAATTAGATAGCGGTCTGGCATGTTGGTAGCGATTTGTTGCTTAAGCCTTACCATAACATATAATTTAATAAACGTCACCATAACATAACTCACAATTAGGTAGCGGTCTGGCATGTTGACAGCGATTCGTTGCTTAAGCCTTACCATAACATATAATTTAACACTTTTCCTTTTTGAAGCGGATAACCAGGTTATATTTCATTTCCCTATAAATGGTAATCATGCAAACATGTTAGAGTTCTTTAACAACCATCAGGTTGCAAATATCTATGTAGAGCCAGCTGGATAGGAAAAAGATAGAAGGATATAGGAAGACCTAGACCAAACTATATTAGTCAAATTATTAGAACTTTAGGTTGTGAAGGGTATGTAGAGCTTTTTAGATTAGCACAGAATAGAAAAGAAGTTAGAGCTGCGTCAAACCGACCTTAAGTAAGGTCGAAAACAAAATGATGAAATGATGATGAGGTAATGTTTGTTTTTACTTATTTGTATATACGAGGTGGATAGGGCGTAAGAAAAATGTCGGCTCGACGTGAGAAAAATGGCGCATGGTAGATGTGACGAAAGGAAAAATAGCATTATTGTTAATGAGCTTTCCCATTAAAAAACGAATAGTGTTAATGTGTTTCCCCATTGAAAAGTGATTAGTGTAAATGGATTTTCTCATTGAAAAGCAATTAATGTTAATGAGTTTTCCCCATTAAAAACGATTAGTACGGATGGGTTTTCTCATTAAAAAAATCGATTAGCGCTAATGAGTTTTCCCATTTATATACGTTTAGCGTTAATGAGCTTTTTTATTAAAATTCATTAGTGCTAATGAGAAAGCTCATTTATTAGCGGCGCGGCGGCGGCGGCACTGTCCTTGCATGCCTGTTCTCCTCTACTCCTTTTCATTGGTGTTGGAAAATAATTACATTTATTAGTACTGCTTATTTAATGCATCAATACTCGTTATTGTTCGCGTAATTATTTGTACTTAATTTTATCATTATATAACTATCAATTCTTATTGTCCAGTTATCAAGATAGTTTATTGATATTACTAGTTATACAAGTTAAAAACTTTACAGTAGCAAATGTTCTAGTGATGTAATCAGAAAGATTGATAATATACCTATACTTATTTAATATAGAATTACAGTTCTCTTGAAAATAACCTATAAGAACGTGATAGAATATATAACTATTTAATGTGAAAGTATTATACGTGTGCATAAACGCTGTTTTGTAGAATTTATTTCAAAGATATATAAACAACAGCAATGAACCACCTTCTGTATATTGTACTATCCTAAATACTTTAATAACTGGTGAACTAAACACAGTCTCCAAATTCTTTAATAATATGAAGTCGATCAGTATATTTACTGATTTAAAAGTAAAAAAACTTTGCAACAACGATTGAACATACTATTTGACAGCAGATCAAGTAGAGGTTCGTCCCGTAGTTGGAGAATATTAGTGGACACTATATACGTTTTTGTATAGTAAGAACCACGAAAGAAGTCCGTTACGTCATAGGTGTCTAACTCAATTAAAACATATGTTTAAGATTATTTAGAAGCTTAACTAGTATATATGATAAAGATAATAATACGATTTGTACGTGCTTTAATTAAAGACATACGTGAACACGTTCATCTGGGAAAACGACAGAGAAGAGTATATGTTCGTAAGTTTTGAACTTTATATACTTAACAGGCTATCCTTTGGTAATAAGAATTAGATACTACATTGACTTAAAATTTTCAACTTAATTCGTACGAATACAAGTGATGACGCAGACGACTTCTTTCATGGTTTCGACTATAACTATAGAGCTTGTTACTTACATTCCAGGCTCAGTACATTTACAAAAATAAACAAAAAACGAAGTACAAATTAATGCTTATTCGACCTTTTTAAAATTGTGGATGCAGAAGCTAAAAATTAGAACTGTACTTGCATTCTGCTAAACCTTCCATATATTTTGCTAGCGCTCCAACTCCTACGCTCATCGTTATCGTAGTTGTACCTGTAGTCGTTATTGTTGTCGTAGTTGCAACAGTCTCAGCAATTGTAATTTGAGTAGACATAATGGTCGAAATTATTAACATTATAACAGCAATTGTCGTCGTTATAATTATTGTAACCGTAGCAATCGCTAAAGCCGTATCTGGATAATATAGAAATGAATAGAGTGGTATTCGTTAATAACTTCATTTGATGTAGAATCCTGGACATTTGCTTTTATGCAGAGATATGCAACAAGTTCGCAAATTTTTGTAGTAATAGGGGCGGGGTGTGAGGATATATAGCAGCTTGCTGGAGCATCTCCCATGCAGATATCATACTGCTCTATGTTGCTACCGCTAATCGCTGATACAAGGAGCTAAGATACAGAATGAACGACTTTAAATGTACTAAAAAGTGCAAAATGAACTTTAGACCCTCTTATAAGCAATAATCTGTAGAAATAAGCTTACTTACTCTGTACTTTACATTATAAACTGTCAACAGTTGTGTTCATCGCACTGCAACATGGTACACTTAAAAGTTATATGCATACCTTAAATAAATTTACACTATAAATCCAACATATTTGTTAATATATTGCGCGGTAAGCGTTCTAGAAAAGTATTTATTTCTTTGTTCTTATTTACCAAGTACTTCTTCTCTGGCTTCAATAATGCGTCCAAAATATACATTAAAATAAGTCGTACCTATCAGATCTTGTGGCTACGGCCTATTGAAGTGTTTGTTAATATTTTAAAACCATGTCGGTGTAGAATAGGAATCGTTTACTGAGATTCCGCTTTTATTTAAATATAACACCGAAACTTACTAACACACAAAATAAGATTTTTTTTAATTTAAAGCCTTGATGTGTACGACAAGGATTTTTGTGTAAGGTATACTAACGCATTAAATGTCAAATTTGTTTGAGAATTTATTGAAACTCTGTTAATCTACATACCTGACTTAGAACTCCACCACTTAAAATGTTTGTTCTAAGACACATGGAGCCGTAAATCGGCTGCACTAATTAAACGTTTTTATACGGGTTCTTTGTCCTGGATCTAAAAAAAAAATAGTCTACTTTAGAAGTAATTACATTAAGCGTACAAAAGCAATTATAATGAACTTGCAGGGGCTGTTCGTTAGTACTACCTATGAAACGTAAATGAACGATTCGCCTGGGGTCTGAAAATAAACGGTTTTTATCAAAAATTGCAAGAACGCATGATTTCCTAAAGGTCGTTTACTTTGTTCTCTAAACATTGATAACATTTTTTCAAACAGTACAAAACCTTGAACAATACCTACATCTACGCATAACTTAAATAAGAGTTATTCTTCTTAGATCTAAAGATAGCTACTTTTGTAAATAAATATAGATCATTCGATCTCGATTTTAAAGTAGATTATCTTGACGAAAATTAGATTTAACCTTGATCTGAAAGTAGACGATCCATACAATAAATATGTCATTTTTTACACCTGATATATATGAATAGACTACCTAAAATATAATAACACATTTCACCACTAGATAGCATTTGACTCTAAAGTCATTCAGTAATTGCACTGTACATCTACTGCTATGCCTCTATTTTATTTGCAGTTGGTGTATTTACTGGATTATCTGTATTTCTCCTTAGTACAACAGCATCTGCAATAGTCCTGAAAATTGACGAATCAATTTATTCTTTTTTGCAGACATAGAATCTTCAATACGTACTTCTTTAACATTTACCAATTCCAGTCTTAACGCTTTGCGACAGTTATATCCGCTCCTGAATCGACAAGAGGAAAATGCTGATGAACGTCTAATGCATAGGTCAGCGCTTGCTTGTGGTGGTTTTGAATTTAGAAAAATTGCTATTAGTGATATAATTTTTTCGAGTTGGTTAATGCGTATTTATTGTTTGATGCATTTTTGAAAGCAATATACGAGAAAAAATTGTTTTACAGTAAGATCTGCAGATCCCAATGACACATTTATATTTTTAAAAACTGGAGGATTTTTCAGTAGTTTAGTGTCCGTAAATCTCCAGGTGATTCCGTTTTTGATTCCTCGAATACTAATTACAAGGATGTTTGCTCTATCTTCAACGTTATCTACTAGAATTTCACATATCTCGTATTACAATTTCAATGAACAACATAGAGCTTTTAAAAATTATTAAGAATGGTGTAAATTTTATACACTCTCTTGTATTCCCAACTAACCGTCTCCATTTTACGATATGTCAAAGTTACTGGCTTGTACGTATTTATACTAAAAACGCAATCCACTTTTGTGTATTCATTATAAGTTTGGCAAGTGCTCTGTAACGAGCTCGAATCAAATACGTTATCTAATGCATCCAACGTACTCTAAATTGCGTATTATGACACAGGCGACTAACCAAATGTGTTTAACCATCACAGATCAACATAAGCGAACTGTTTATGTATTTAACCGAGAAAACACCCTCAAAGGGTTCAAACTGATTGATGTTGCAGTGTAAATGTATTGATTTGCGCTAATTATGTAGAATAAATAATGTTTTAAGCTTGCAAAGCTCTGGTGCATATCTCTACACCACGTATTAGTAATTTGAAGGTGAACGTAACTGTGTAGGCCAGGGCACCTATTCTCGAGCTTATACCAAAATTTAGTATCCGAGCTTGTGTCGTATAAAACATATTGCATACGAAGTACAAATCATATTCTTGAACGCTATACGATAGATACATTCAAGATTTATACACCATACGTATAATTATGTTGACAACGTCGCATTATGATAAAAATCCACCAATTGTATAATGAAAGTCTGCAAGACGAAAAAAGTTCTGCGTTAATGCCTATTATTTGTTAGTTGAGGTTAGGAGATGATCAACGTCTGTTTTCTATTTGAATAAATTATTGCAACGTGAATATAGACAAAATAAGTCGTTCGGATTGTATTACGGGGAAACAAAAATTACTTTTAATCGAATTTATAAAAAAGCACCAGAAACTCTACAGTGGGAAGTTTTTGAAAGATTTTACTTTTGAGAATAGCAGGCAAATATGGAAAAATGTGGAAACACATATAAATTCTCTGCCTGGTGCAAGAGAGGACTGGCAAAAGTGGCGAAAGGCAAGTAACAAAAAATATTTTGTGCACTGATTTAGCATAATTTTATTATTAGACATGGCACGACATGAAAATCTCCACAAAATCAAAAAATGTGGCCACCAAAAAACACTGCCGAGACTGGAGGTGGTCCACAGGTAATTACCAAATTAACCAAAGACGCGGAAGAGATTTTAGAAATCATTTGAAATGTGGCCGCACAGGTCATCCAAATGTTAAAGAGTCGGTGTCAGTTTTTGATGATTTTCAAGACAAGGAATTAGAGTACGATGTGGCAATTGTCGAGTTGCACCCTAATTAGATTGAATTAATCGAACACGATGAAACTAGCATTCAGATGTTAGACAACACCGAAACTGGTTAGTATAAAATTTGTTAAACGATTATAAATCAGTAATAAGCCTGTTTTAGACCCAGAAACTAGTCATCCTAGCTTGTTTCCATGCACAAGTTACTCTACAGCTTCAAAAACTACAACCCGTCAACATAAAGTGCCGAGACACACCCAGCGTCTAGAAAATTCGATATTATTCACGCAGAAACTATATGTACAGATGGAAGAAAAAATGCAAATAAAAAAAATTATTAGAACCAGAAATTAAAAATATTACAACAATCTGCTGATGCTCAAAAAAGCATAGCTACTTCACTTGTAGCCATTGCTAAAGCATTGCAGAAAAAATAAAGCAACTTTGCAACATTTTAATCTGTAGTTTTAATTCTAGCAACTTGAGTTTTATGATTTATTGTATTTAGTGGTATCTATGTACACCATTGCATACGGAAGTATTGTTAAATTTGTATATTCAGTTTTATTAATAATAAACCGCAATTAATGTTTTTTGCTTTATTGCTATTTACAGTTTGAAACATTATAGTGCAAATCCTAATAAAACATGTCTATCTAGCAAAATAATTTCGTACAATCTTGCTCACAACAGTCTACCTGCTGCTAATTCAGGATTAACTCTATTCAATCTCCTAGCATCCACTTCTTCGACTGGATCATTAAATATTCCAAAATATATTTCATCAAGATTTTCATCACCATCGTCATCTCCTAACTCCACAGGAGGAATGGGAATGTTATTTTCGATACATATGTATGCAGAACCGTGCAAGCAATTAAAATTTTTGCAGTCTTCTCCGGGTCGTAATGTAAAACGCGGTGTTTCAAAAGACATCGAAATCTTAACTTTAACACCCCATTGTATCTTTCAATAATTGAGCGGATACTCCTATGACGTTCATTATACCGGGCCTCCGGTGTATTTTGCAGCACATCATTAAATGCTGTTAAGAGCCAAGGCCTGAGGGCATAATCAGAACTTCCTGTAATAATAAATGAAATTAATTAATTTAAAAATACAGTATTGCCCGAAATAAACAGTACTGAAATTGTAATTGTTTTGTATATTTAAAAAATACATATTATTGACACTTTATTATATGTTCTAAATGTGCACCTCCTCGTTCGAGACAGACTTCATAACGATGTTCTAAGTTTCTGGTCATGTTATTGAATAAGGGTTGTCTCAGGGCTGCGAAGAAGACTCTAACGGCATCCTTTAATTCATCGATGGTTTGTGGTGCCCGTTTGAAAACGGCATTTTTAGCCATGCCCCAAATGTATGCGTCTGGAGGTCTGGAGAATGTGAAGGATAAGGGAAGTCAGTAAATCGTGATATGAATTTGCTTGGAAAATGTTCTTGAAGAAATTGACGAATTGCGGCAGCAGTATGGCAAGTTGCCCCGTCCTGCTGAAAAAATTGGTTTCGAAATGCCAAGTTACGTGCACGACAGAATTGACGTAGATCAGGGATAAATCGTGTTAAAATTTGTCTGTACCTCTGTTGATTAAGTGTGACTTGCCTACCATTCTCTTCGATAAAGTACGGACCAATGATTCCGTGTACGGAAACAGCACACCAGACACTCACTTTTTCACTATGTAAAGGAACCTCTTGAACCTCATCGGGTCTGGCAAAGCCCAGAAATCGATTTGTGCGACGATTCACATAGCCTGACAAGTGAAAATGTGCTTCGTCTGAAAACCAAACATTTTTCAAAAATTCAGGATTTTCATACTGTAACGCGAGAATTCTGGCGCAATATTCCACTCTACTGCGATAATCCCGAGGATGTAGTTGTTGATGTACCTGAATCACATACGAAAATGTACCCAGCTCCTTCAGGATTCTTTGAAAGGAAGTTCTTTTTTTAAATCAAGTTGTAACGCTGTCCTTGCCTGGCAGACTTTCGGATTTTCTAAGATTTGCTCAAAAACACGTTCATGGTTATTGTTGTTGTTAACTGTCCTGGGACGCCCCGAGTTTCCTTTTTGTTGGCACAATACACTACCTGTATTTCTAAACTTTTCAATAACCTTCAAAATTACAGCATTACTTGGAGAACGTTTATTAAACCTTTGTGTGAATTGATCAGACACGTATAGCAAACTTGCACCATTACGTCGGCCGATTCCGTATGAACGAAAATAATGCTCTACCAGAAACACTTTTTCCTCTGTACTTAACACGATTTTTAACAATTAGGCCCTACTAATTACTTGTTTGAGGTTTACTTGACAGGTCTATACTAGCTAACTTGAGTGTGACAGCGCACGCATAAAAACACCGCCAATTTAGTTTCAGTACTGTTTATTTCGGGCAATACTGTATAAGTAAAAAATACCCAATAAATAAAATGTGGTGTTCTCTATTATGTAGTTTTGCATATACTGAAATGCATTGCTGTTGTGCCAAATATAACTATCGTGCGTGCTTCCAGGAAACCTCGTACACGCGTTTAGTATTTTTACATTTGCATCACAAATCTGAAATGATTTTGTAAGCGAACAACTGGAACTACCTTACCCTACTTACGAATTGAGTATTTACCGAATCGTATCCCTTTCTATTGACATAAATGGCTTCCAAGTACATATCGTCATTTATATTAGGGGGATATATGGCAATATGAGTGCAATCGATCCAACCTAATACTCCCAGAAAATTATTATTCACAAAAAATCTAAAAAATATTAAAATTAATAAACGAATGTAACCATCTTATAAAAAACAACTTTGTCCGAATTCTTTGTAGTTTATGTATATTTCTAGGAAGTTGTATATAATTATTGAAAAATGCTGCGTTATTTAATGTTTGCCCAATTCCTCAATACATCTACTCACAGATGGTTGACTTACCGCATGATTTACATGCCCCCCAATATCTGCTTGATAGCTTCTGCTAACAAAAAAACGAGGAGCAGTAAGGACCTGCAATTTAAAAAGTTATAACTTTTGAACAAGTAAATATGTCTTAAGTATACCTTTCTTTCAATGCATAAAGCGGAGACTCTACTTAGAGCTACTAAATACGGTCCTACAGTTGTAATTAAACCTTGTACCATATTTTTGGATAGTCTATAAAGCTTTATAAACCTTGCATTACTGAGATCGCTTAAGGGATCATCGTAAACGTGAAATTTTTGTCAGACCTCGTCATTTGCAAGGTTTTCGGTTTCTTATAATCCATCTAAAGCACTTTATAGAACTAACTCATTTAAAGCCATTATACAACACCAATTCTTTCTCAAATTATGGGGTTAGGTAATAGATAACTAAATCGAATGACTCAATCGAATTTCTTTACATATTATTGGGTTGACGCAAATTTATGAATAAATCTAAAGTCGATTGCTTCTGCTTATATATAAAAATTATCACCATTGAAGAGCTTTCGAGCTTTTACGGGATCCAATTCCAAAAACTACACACCAATCTCGCCAGTTTCTGAGAATTCCTCGTTTTGTTATCTAATTAGCGAGATTTATTTTTTAGTGGCGTGCGCTGTCTCGTCCTTCTCTAATACCTAATGTTATTGTAGCATCGCATAATATTCCGTAGCAATGTGAAAAATAATAAAATTAATTTCTATCGATTTTATGGGTTTTAAATGTTCCTGCGGATTCTTAGAATAAATGTTTGTTTATTAATTAGGTATTTACGTAGTTATCAGTACAGATGACGCATCCTATCCCTATTTCTCTTAAAAATTCGAAAACATGTTTTATTTAAAATGTTATATAGATATTTTACACAGAGTTAATTATCACATAAATAACAAATGCTTTTAGTTGCTTTAAATTGCAAACAAAACATGTTTTTAATACATATAATTATGTACTTTTATGCACGGAAAGTGCATTTTTATTACAAACGAATTACTTTATATTTATTTTAGAGAGATTATTTACAAGCACAGAATTGGTTTTCGATTTTCACATTAATGGTTACGTCTTTACAAAACGCTTATATTATACAGGGTGTAACCATGAATTTTCGGAAATTTCTATTTTTTCCGATGTCTTTTGCTTTTTGTGCGTTTTATTTGTAAAATTTAGGCTTCAATGACCTCTTGTAACCCTCTTATCACGCCATTTTCCCCAAATCAGGATATAAAATTTGAAATCTGCGCTATTTTTCCGCATGTATGAGTAATTTTACTATTTTTATTTCAAGCTGCTTGCTATCTAAAACTATCTCTATAAGCTTTATAATGCACACGTATAACCTTCTTCATACTAACTAACTTTTTTCCTTATAACAATCTACCTATTTCTATTTTATAATTAACTAAACTTTTCTTAACTCTATTCTAATATCACCAAAATCTAAAATTTCTATCTCATATTTGCACTTGCTCTCACCAAGTTTCATCTCTAACAGAATTCTCTTCACTATCATACATAAGTCATCGATTTATAGCACATTCCTCTCCAAACAGTCACAATTTTGGAAAAAATATGGGGTATAAAATATCATGAAGTTGTCCAACTAACTGCTCATCTCTACTACTCACGTCGAAAAAATTGTAGTCTGGAATTTCCTTATCTAGCTTTACGTTACTTTCAAATTATACAACTTTAAATTACTCTTCATTAAATGCACAAACTTTAATCTTAGATAGTTCAATATCAATAACTTCTAACTTATTTCCACAATCGATAGCAATTCTTGACTCTCTATCTTCCAATTCATAAGATTCCTTCTTCAACAACAATTTCATTTCATTTATAACTTCACTTGGACATTTAGCAACAATTGTACATTTATCTACATTATCTTCTAATTCTCTCTCTAAATTATTCACATTTACACTGTTAATTCCCTCATCCTCTTTCATTTGATCAATTCCTTTTTTTTCCTACGCTTCCAATTTCTTCTTACATCTGCATATCTAAATGAATGTTTCCACAAACCAAACGCTAGTCCCCCATATTTATATATTTGCCATTTCACATAGCGATTTGAATCTCTAATTGCAATTACCCCAAACGAATTATTAAACTCTACTTTCCAAATTATTTCATTATTAGTTAATATTTTACTACCTTTATTCGTTTTATTTTTAAGAGCTGCATTCACAGACAGTTCCTTTAGCTCTTCTTCTACACCTACAATTAAACTATTTTCATCAGTTGCGTTTATTATTTCCGTTTCTTCACCATCATCTTCTGCAGTTTCCAATAATACTTACTTTTCCTCTAGAAACGCTTCAACTTCTATTCTAATTTCAACAGGGCACTTAATACTTAAACTCGTATCTCCTTCACCTCATCTCTTTTTCAAATTGATTTAAATTTATACAATCTCCTTGAACCTATATATGGACTTCTTGGTCCCATTTAATCCTCCTATCTCCCATAATAATCATCATTTTATTCTTTATTATCTTTATTATATTTATTATTCTTTATTATTCTTTATTATCTATTATACCTTTCATCTTATTTACATGATCATTTTCCAGAAGGGCTTCAATTATTATCCCTGGCACTATTAAAAACTCTTGCTCAACCTCCATCTTTCCCAACTTCACTGTCAGAGTTATGCTATTCTTGACTACTGCAAACATCTTATTATTCGGCGATACTAAATTATTTGCTTTAATAAGCGTAACTTTCTGCATTAACTCCTCTGCGATTTTTTTTTACCTAAAAATTTTGAATTTTGCCAAACCCTTGCTGTTCAGAGCAAGGTAGATATCTTTAACGTGCGTGACAACACTCCCACACGGGACTTCCATTTTACCTCTCATCCGAACGAGGGCGTATTTTTGTAAAAATGTTCGCCTAACATTTTTTAAGCTGGCCGTGTCGAGATTCAAACCCAGAACCTTGGGCGTAGTAGTAACACGTATACTAACTACGCCACGGAGTCGCCTACATCTACCACACCACATGTTATTCCTGTTTTGCAGAAAACTGCCCAATCGATAGCCTCACCTGTTCCCGTAAATCGACCCACGAAGCCAAATAACAGGAGAAATAAGATAAGGAAAATAAACATAAGAGGTGCATCACTGGAAGGTACTGCCCTGGATGCTTTTTATGACAACGCTAAAGGTCTTAATCCCGTTTAATTTTTCTGCTGGCGGCGCAAAGTCATCAACTCCATTCGTAGTCTTCACGGCCCCTGATTCTTATACCCACTTTGCTCCACTTAGGACGTGACTTTTGGACGATTTCTTTACCTACTTTTCTGTTTTGCTGAGTATTCCTTCTTTATCTTTACTCTACCTTGTGTGGGTCCGGATTAGAGTAGTCCCATGGTACGACATGCTGGTCGTAAGAGGCGACTAAAGCGGTTCAATATATACACACACACATACTCACACACACACACATACACACACCCACACCAACACATAAACTAGCAGACGCACACGCACACACATGCCCATACATAACTACACTCAGCTTTGGTTATGTTTTTTTTTGTTCTGTTTCTTAAGGTTCACCCACCTTTCCATTTTCGTCGACTGGTTTTCTCAATCCACGTCCTGCGGTGTGTGCTTTCTAGGTGGCTTCGTGGCGTAGTTGGTAAGCGTGTGACCAATAGGCCCAAGTTCCTTGACTCGAATCCCGACACAGTCCGCTTGAAAATGTTAGGCGAGCATTTTTCACAAAATACGCCTTCGTTCGAATGAGAGGTAAAATAGAGGTCCCGTGGGTGAGTGACGTCACCCATGTTAAAGATCCTTACCTTGCTTGGAACAGCAAAGGTTCTGCAAAATTCAAAATCTTTCAAGTAAAAGAAACTGGGTTTTTGGCCAATGTAGTAACTTCGGGTGGAGCATTGGAAAATCGCATGTAAGGTGTATGCTTTCAAGGAAATGTGCAAGTTTGTTCCGAATAGGAAACAATGGGTGTGCGCGACTAATCAGTTCCAGGACTGAAGACATAATGATAATGACCAAAAATACATAAGCAGTTCTTACATTGAGACCTATTATTTCTACGGCGAATATACCCACGTATGGTATTGCTCCTTTCTTAGTTAGCATTCTTCAACTGGACTTCTCTCCTGTGGTATGTGCTTTCTAAACTTTTTCTTTTTCCCTTGGAAACCCCGACTTACTAGAGCTTTTGGTGTAGTTAGCATTTCTTTTCTTCGGTAGTTTGTTTACGGCGATCTTTATTACTACAGCTTGAAATTCCTCAATTTTTCTATTCAGCATTCTCGCCGTTTCTTTGTATTCTTTAAGGCTTGACAGTTATTGTCTCGTTTTCGCAGTTACTGTTGGTTGTCCGCCACATTCTTTTTCTTACTTTTGCCTTTTTGCGAGAAACCAATTTCTGTTCTTGAGGTTTGAAGACTTTACTGCTTCTTTACTAGAGATCTTTGTGACTGCTACCCTATACCTTCCGTTTTTCTTATTTTCCTTACATTTCTTGACCTGGTCCAAAGTATTGGTTCTTTGAACCGGATAAAAATTATCGTTTGTTTTGTTTTGGTTTTTTTTTGGTTTTCTTAAACGAATTTTCTTTTGGTTCATTTTATAGTATATACTGGTTCCTCAAGCACGATAAAAATTTTATATTATTTTTGTTTTTCTTGAATTTTCCGTAATAAATTTTCCCTTAGTTTATCCTATTAGTGTATATTGACCCTTCGAGCAGGATAAACTTTTTTTGGCTTTTTGGTTTCGTTTGGGTTCTCTAAGACAAATTTTTTTTTGGTTTGTCCTGTTACTGGACTACCTGGTCCATTGTTTTTGCTTCCCACCTCGACCATTTAATTTTGCTGGGTTGGATTGTTACTGTTCATTCCCGTAATTAAATAATTTGACTTGCAGTTAAATTAAAATTGCGTATCCAGTTCTGTTCCCATGGTTAATTTGTGTGTATTTACAAATTCAAATTCCTTGCAATTTAAGCCATTACTTGTTAACACCCTGTAAAATCATTTTAAGTATTCTGTTACCAAATTAAAGGTACTTTGAAGATATCTCGTGTTAGCAGTAAAATCTACGATTACTACTATTATTAACAAAGTTAAATATTTCAAATCTATTCTATTTTGATAACTTGAAAACTTAATGTATTATTGTTGTTATCAAAGTACGGATATTCATTGTATTTTGTATATAGCCGTCAATCTAGTATCTATTTATCAAGAGGCTTGCTTTAGAAATATTATAGTACGTTTAAAACGTAGATTTGTTGCCAGGAGTTTGCTACAAATGATTTTAATTTAAACCTGCGCTCCGACGTGTCGGCGATCATATAGAAATAGTCAGCTAGGTTAGTTGCTTATTTTTTTTTCCGTTTTCGTTGTGAGTAGGTGATGATTCCTACTTATAGCAAAACGAGGTTTTCGTAGAGTGCATCGTCTGAATGCCTCCGCAAACTGTATGTATTTCATGCTTTATCTACATTTTATATTTTGGTTTTCTTTTTTGCATCAGCTGATGTAGTTGGCAGCATCGTGTCGTACTTACAAACAATATATATATATATATATATATATATAAAGTAAGATGTATCTGTAAACAAACTCTTATGAAAATAATAAGAGCCATTGACAAATACAAATCGGGCTGGTAGTTATATAGCCATTAACAAAACATTAGCTTTATTACTTCACAGGGGAGGAAACATCCACTGACCAATGGTTTTGGCTTGTTAGCCTCATCAGAGTGGAATAGTTTCCAAGAACCCTATGAAGTAATCGACGCTATTATATTGATATAATTTCGAAACAATCACTGTACTATGGCAAAAGTAAATAAAACCGCCATCATGTGATAAAACACCCACACTACTGAAGTGTGGAAGTACAGAATTGAACCGAAACTACATAATAAATTTTATAAAAGACTATAAAAGTACGTCTGGCCTTTGAAATTTGCGGAATGTTACAGCAAAATTTATTTGCAAACGTAACAAACCTTCTCGTGGCGACACCCGGGTTCATGCCCCAAAGGCAATTCAAATAAACAAAGACAAGTTATTTGCAGTCCGCAATAAGAAAATTGTATATAAAGTAAGATGTATCTGTAAACAAACTCTTATGAAAATAATAAGAGCCATTGACAAATACAAATCGGGCTGGTAGTTATATAGTCATTAACAAAACATTAGCTTTATTACTTCAAAGGGGAGGAAACATCCACTGACCAATGGTTTCGGCTTGTTAGCCTCATCAGAGTAGAATAGTTCCTAAAACCCTATGAAGTAATCGAAGCTATTATAATGATATAATTTCGAAACAATCACTGTACTATGGCAAAAGTAAACAAAACCGCCATCAGGTGATAAAACACCAACACTACTAAAGTGTGGAAGTACAGAATTGAACCGAAACTACATAATAAATTTTATAAATGACTATAAAAGTACGTCTGGAATTTGAGATTTGCGGAATGTTACAGCAAAATTTATTTGCAAACGTAACAAACCTTCTCGTGGCGACACCCGGGTTCATGCCCCAAAGGCAATTCAAATAAACAAAAACAAGTTATTTGCAGTCCGCAATAAGAAAATTGTATATAAAGTAAGATGTATCTGTAAACAAACTCTTATGAAAATAATAAAAACCATTGACAAATACAAATCGGGCTGGTAGTTATATAGCCATTAACAAAACATTAGCTTTATTACTTCAAAGGGGAGGAAACATCCACTGACCAATGGTTTCGGCTTGTTAGCCTCATCAGAGTGGAATAGTTCCCAAGAACCCTATGAAGTAATCGAAGCTATTATATTGATATAATTTCGAAACAATCACTGTACTATGGCAAAAGTAAATAAAACCGCCATCAGGTGATAAAACACCAACACTACTAAAGTATGGAAGTACAGAATTGAACCGAAACTACATAATAAATTTTATAAATGACTATAAAGTGACTATAAAAGTGTCGCTACGAGAAGGTTTGTTACGTTTGCAAATAAATTTTGCTGTAACATTCCGCAAATCTCAAAGGCCAGACGTACCTTTATAGTCATTTATAAAATTTATTATGTAGTGTCGGTTAAATTCTGTACTTCCACACTTTAGTAGTGTTGGTGTTTTATCACCTGATGGCGGTTTTATTTACTTTTGCCATAGTGCAGTGATTGTTTCGAAATTATAGAATTATAATAGCTTCGAATACTTCATAGGGTTCTTGAGAACTATTCCACTCTGATGAGGCTAACAAGTCGAAACCATTGGTCAGTGGATGTTTTCTCCCCTATGAAGTAATAAAGCTAATGTTTTGTTAATGGCTATATAACTACCAGCCCGATTTGTATTTGTCAATGGCTCTTATTATTTTCATAAGGGTTTGTTTGCAGATACATCTTAATTTATATACAATTTTCTTATTGCGGACTGCAAATAACTTGTCTTTGTTTGTATATATATATATATATATATATATATATATATATATAATTATAATTTATATAACAATGATGCTTCTTGGTGAAAAAATGCATTCAACAAACGCTGGTAAATACGATCCATCTATCCTAGGAACTTTTTTTTAGTAAATAACCAATTAGGAATATGATGTTTACATTCTAGCCACAATAGCCAAATGTTTATAAATTTCTTTACCGCTACACCGAAGTGCATTTCTTCAAGTGAGGTTTTCTACACCTTTAACGATTTATTGACTAGGATAAAATCTTTTTATTTGTTTACTTATTAGGGACTGAATCTTCAGAAGTACGGATAGACACTATGTAGAATATATGTATATATATATATATATATATATACATACATCTATATATACACATATATATATATATATATATATATATATATATATAAATATATATATTCATGTAACAATGCCGCATGGAGTAGTGCCGCTAAAAGCGTGCTGTGATAACGCCTCGCTTTGGAGCGTTACTAAAAGGGTGTTGTGAAACAGATACTTGTGGTTCGTAAGCTTGAGATTGTTCACTTACCTTCGTTTTTAACTTTGCCTGGCTAGCTTAACGGAATTTACGAAATTTTTAAAATGAAATAAAGCGCAGCAATATCGCAAAACATTTATACGGTATGAATTATTTTCTTTCATACAAAAGCATTTACAACATCGTTTCTTTCAAACATATAATAATCTCTACGAAGTATTTGATAAAAAATATTGTTTTTACTTTATTTTAAATTTACAGAATTAGGCTTTTTCTTTTGAGGATCATTTACCTACTTATAAACTATTTCTACGCGAGTAAGATTTGTTTCGGCCAGAGTATTACGAACTCTGAACACAAACTCTTGGTAAAAAAAAATTCTTCACACAAAAAAAAATACTAGGACTATCTTAAACTAGATCCAAATACTCTAATATCAGTTAAAAGTAAATCTAAAAGTGATACTTGCAGAATCCACAAAAACTGGTTCTCGAAGTAAATTATCTTCTTATTTTAAATTGACGTCAAATCCGCTCACAAAATTCTCTATTAAAAAATTCTCATTTCAAACAGCAATTACCAAAGTACATTTTATGCTTAAATCTTTCCTTCGCTTATTTTATTAAAATAGCTTTATATTCAGGAATTTTGCTTGTTTATCGTAATTTGTAAATTCCATTTTTCTTTATAAGTTACGTTTGAAGCATCGCTTCTTTATTCATTACAACCTCGCAACTTGGTTAAAATACAGTATGTTTATTACATACTCAAATACTATAGGAACAGCTTCCGGTTAAATCAAAATAATATTTTGCGCTCATATGAATGAAATCCATTTAATGAGTGACCTTCCAATGAATAAACTTGGTAAAAAATATGGTTTCTTACCGTATTTTAAATTTACAGAATTAAACTTATTCTTTTAAGGATCGTTTGTTTACCTGACTATAAATCATTTCCACGCTTGTAAGGTTTGTTTTGGCCAGAAAAAATCCTTGACATAATCTATTAAATAGTCAGAGTATTTCGAACTCTGAACACAAACTCCTGGTAAAAAAATCCCTCACACAGAAAAAAATTATTTAAGCTATCTTAAACTGGATCCAAATACTCTAATATCAGTTAAAAATAAATCTAAAACTGATACTTGCAGAATCCACAAAAACGCTCCTTTTAATTAAAAATTTTCTTATTTTAAATTGATCTCCACATCAGCTTGCAAGATTTTTCATAAAAAAAATTCTCATTTCAAACAGCAATTACCAAAGTAGATTTCTGTTTAAACCTTCCTCTCCAATTGTTCATTAAAATCTTTAGAAATAGCTTTATCTTGAAGAACTTTCCCTCTTGTAAACATTAATTTTTATTTTCCTTTATAGGTTACGTTTAAAATATTGCTTCTTAATTTATTACAACCCCGCCACTATTCAATTCAATGTGCTTACTCAGAGCTATAGCTCTCAGCAACAGCTTGCGGTTAAATAAGATTTCATACTCGCATGAATGAAATCTAATAAATGAATGACCCTCGAAACAATAAATGCTTCCTATATATTAATTATCTGTTTTCTAGAACCTTACCAGAATGGTGTGGAACATAATGATGTAAGGTTTCGCCGAAAATCTAATTAGCGTCTGTATTTCCGGCATTTATCACCTTGTTATCTAGTTCCAATTATCTGTGACGCGTTCTAGCCGTTTTTTTTCCCACATATACTATTATTGCATTGTCACATACTAATGAAAAAGACAATCAATTATTTATTGGTTATTGCAGGAACTTTACGGTTTATACTCGATGTTCAAGCTGATTCTAGGAATACACTGTTTACTTATTAATCAGTTATACGAATGTAATGTATTTTTAAATACCGATGACTCATCTTTTATATTCTAGAGAAATCTTTATTTAGAATAATTTGCAACATCCATGGGGCAATTAATTTAAAATTTAATTGGTTTTTAATGCAAAAGAGGTTCCGTTTTATAGAAATGTTTGCTTTCGTTTCGGTACACAAAATTATTTATTAATTTTGAGGTTTTTAAATATGCGTTGATTGTATTTCTCAAATTAATGCGTAAAGCTCTACCCTTTTATGCTATTTACAGTAAATCAGATGCATTTTTTCAAAAATAAATTGATAATTAAAAAGTAAATGGTTTTGTATTTATCTTAAAACAATCGATTTTATTGTTCGCATTTAAATGCGGTTTACGGTATCTTACACTTTACATATACAACTTACGTTGTTTGCAATTTATTTACAATATGCTTATATCATTCAGATGAATCATTTACACACGTGCAATTTGCGTTTTTGCATTGTAAATCAATGAATAAAAGTACGTTTGTATTATACAGGGTGTAACCACGAAGTTACGGAAAATTCCACTTTTCCGGATACTATTATATTTTGGTGGGATTAATTTTTAAAATTAGAGTTTCAATGACACCTTGTGACCCCTTATCATGCCAATATATATATATATATATATATATATATATATATATATATCTTTAAGATGATTTTCAGAAAATCCATAAGATGTCATTTTTAAATTTTTTCTATATATGCTAGAATGTATGTAAAAGTTTTCACTTTGGTGTGTAAAATAGTATTTTAAGGTATTTAAAATTAGGTGCTAATACTTAAAAGCTTTTTTAATTTGTTGATAAATATAAAAATTAATATTTTTATATAAAACTCGTCGGAACCAATGCAAAAACGTTTTTTACTTTCATTCTTTGTTCGATTTCCTTTTATCTGTTGTAAATTTTATTTTCGTGATATGCCCATAGTTGTTTATCGAGGTTTTCTTTTTCTTTAATCCACTTTATTCTACACCTTTCAAACTAGCACGGTAAACTTTCCATTCATTGTTGTTGTGAATCGGGGGGTGTAGTTTGTATGCCTGTGACTACTATGTCCAAGGTCCCGGGTTCAAACCCGACACGGTCTGTTTGCAAAATGTTAGGCTAACATTTTTCACAAAAATGCGCCCTCGTTTGAATGAAAGGTAAAATGGAGGTCCCGTGTGTGAGTGTTGTCACGCGCGTTAATGATCCCTACCTGAAACAGCAAGGGTTCGGCAAAATTCAAAATTTCCAAATTAAAAAAAAACTCGCTTTCTGGACAATGTAGTATCTTCGGGTGAAGCATTGGAAAATCAAATATAGGGGTGTACTTGGTGCGGACTGCTTCCTTTATATTATTTTCTTCCGCTGCTTCCTTACCTGTCCGCAAGTACAATATGTAATTCATTATAACTCATCATATTTTGTCAGTGTCATATTTAAGATATTTAATAATAGAATATTCGTATGTTTGGTTGCGAGCCATACATGCGGCGCAATTTTTTTTACGATATTAAAAACTTAGGGTACTTCCCAAATTTATCAGGCACTCATACTGAATTTTAACTTTTGATAGATCTGACTAAAAGTTTCCAACTATCCTTGGTGCTCGGTACCAACTACTTGGGCAACATATCAAGCAAAAGCTAGTTTATGCAGGGTTGTTGTTAGTTTTTTGTTTTCAAAACCCCATTTCGTATAAAGGCTGCAACATCCATTTTAAATGACGTTGGTGTTTCTTAAGAATAAGCATGAAACCAATTTCAACATCTTCTAATTTATATTTTTAGGTATTCTGCATGTGCGAGACTAGAAGGGAAACTTATGTGTGGGGTAATTACGATTTAGATTGGGTAGCCATTATTAATAAATTATTGCTTCACTTTTTAAGTCGCATTTTCTCTATACGCAAACGACAAATGTATTTGAACTGTACAGGACGTTTGGATGCATGGAATAGATAGAGTGATTTGGCAGTACGGTGTATGCATCAAATTTCAGGCCACATTTTCGTCATATAAAGGCTACATAGCTGACGAAGCTCAGAAGAATGAAACAAAAGATTCTAAGGTTGCATCTATCCATAAGGTGAACCTGACGCACACCCATTTTAAATGACATTGGTGTTTCTTAAAAATAAGCATGATACCAATTTCTGTATTTCCTGATTTATATTTTTAGGAATTCTGCATGTACGAGACTAAAAGGGCAACCTATGTGTGGGGTAATTGCGATTTAGGTTGGGTAGCCAATATTAGTAAATTATTGCTCCCCTCTTTAAGTCGCATTTACTCTATACGTAAACGACAAATGTATTTGTACTGTACAGGACGTTTGGATGCATGGAGGAGATAGAACGATTTGAAAGTACAACGTATGCATCAAATTTCAGGCCAGCTTTTCGTCACATAAAGGCTACATAGCTGACAAAGTTTAGAAGACTGAAACAATAGATTCTAAGAATGGAGCTACACAAAAAGGTGAGTAACAAAAATTTGCTTACTATGAAAGCTTAATGCTAAATAAAGATTCATAGCATTATAATAGTGTATGTATTAGTACGTTTAATAATTCACACACACACACACACACACACACACACACACACACACACACACACACACACACACACACACACACACACACACACATATATATATATATAAAGTGATAATAATTACGACCTAAATATTTGTAATTCAAAATTGATTTGTAGGTTTGAGGTCTCTGGATTAAGTTGAAAATTGATGTATATACAAGTTTAATGTTTACAATTTATATTTAAAAAACTTTTAATTTTGTAAGTTTTACAAGTTTTTTCAAGATGTTTATTATGTTTGTTATGCTAGTTTTCAATTAACCTCAAGTTTATAGCCTGTGATCAAGAATTTAAGATAAATTCGAAAATTTAGGCCATAAAAAAGAGTTTTCAACTTAACCCAGAGACCTCAAACCCACAAATCAATTTTGAATTATATATATATATATATATATATATATATATATATTGTTGTGATATCGGGCGTCATTGGTTTGACGTTCCAGCAGTGATATCGAGCCACTCGTTTGGTTGTTGTTTCTGCTGTGATTTCGAGCCACTCGTTGTTTCTTCGTAGTTTCTTTTCCTAAAACCTTTTTAATACCTTACGACATGTCTTGATAAATGAACCTCGATTATCTATGCCTCGACTAACTATATGTCTCAATTATATATGCCTCAACTAACTCAGCTTGTGAAAACCTATTGGTAGAATTACAAAGCAACACAACTCTAACTTGTTAGTACTTCACAAATTTCTGTAAGAGTATGTAGAACCTTTTTCTTTTTAAGATATAAAGAAATAAGACTTTAAGTAAAACTTAAATTTATCTTCTCTTGAGTTTCTTTTAAATAGTTACAAGTATTTACAGCAAGTTATGATATTAGAGTTTCCATAAACCATCAATCATGGTGTTTTACAGCACCAAACAAAATTAATGGATCTGTTTAATGTATATCAAATATTTGATGAATTATTTCTCATAAGAAGGTTTTTACTACGTTTACAGTACTGTGACCGAATTTACAATAGCCACTATTACAAGTGATTTGAAATTGTCTTTACTTTAAATTATTTTCAGAATGAATTCCAACATATAAATAATATCTTGGTACATAGAACAAATTAAACATATTGACGTAATTGTTATCTCAACATGTGGTCAAGCAACAAGTTATTTTGTTACCTTCACAAAAAAATTATTCTTGTATTTAAATTACAGTAAAGAAAAAAGAGATTTCAAATTGAGATTAATTGTTCTTGTTACAAAATAACACGATCCTTCCAATGTTAAAATTCATGATGCACAAAATTCTTACAACTCTGACAAACTTCAATACCTATCTAATTTGCTCTTCAAACCAGATTTAAAACTGAACTACTGCTGAACCCCAAATTGCAAATAACCACATGTCCTTGCCGGAACTTTATTTTTTTAAAAACTTCTTTCCAAATCGTGTACATCTCAGTCTGAATTATTTCTATTTTTAACCCATATATAATTTCTTCCCTTTTTATACAAAATATGATTTCTTCCGCTGGTTACACTTTCAAACAAAATATAATTTCTTCCCAAGCATACACCTACAGCATGCTATACTCTAAATTCCATTCTCATAAAATTTTTGTTCCTTTACGAGTGCATGCTTATATTGAAGCCCTCTCAATGCCACGCCATTATTCAAAAGAAGCTCGCCTGACCAAAACCATCCGTATCTCTTTCTTTATCCCCACGCCCTTTTTTGTTTTATTATATCTGTTGTTGACGTACATTTTAACATTAAACCACTTTTACTTTCTCTTCTGCCAGGCCTTTTTCGCCATGTTTATATAATAATAAACCCACGCAATGACGTTTAATCTAACGAAATTAAATTAAAAGTGATAAGTCTTGTCACTTGACTAATGCTTGCCAATTATTATTGTACACACTTAGATGTAGAGACTCTGGATCCTAACCAAATACTGATGTTACAATGCTATATTATGTCACCACAGTGTTACTAAAAATGTTTATTTTTATTGAAATAGATATGTTAGGTGTTAAGAAATATTATTGTCCATTTGCAATTTAAATTGTTCTTTAATTTATTTAGCCAAATACTAACTACTATTATTTATATAGCATTATAATTGTTTGAACCGCACAGGCTAGAATAAGCTTATTTACTTCTAGGCTCGGCTAGGGCTAATGCATATCAATATATGTATATATATATATATATATATATATATATATATAATATATATATATATATATATATATATATATAAATATATATATATATATATATATATATATAATATTATCGTGTAAGTTATAGAGGGATAGATAGGTCAAGGGAATAATTTTGTAACGACCGTGTATATAGAAAATAGAAATAATTTATTTACGCGCCAAAGTAATTAGCTTTGACATTAAAACGGACGGATAATAGCATACATTTGTAGTAATAAATCGGAATGTTAAATTTGCATAAGTGTAGATGCTTTGTAGTACGTGAAAACTCGTGGAGGATACGAATAGTATCAGCTGTAATATTTTAAAGGTTGTAAATCAATCACATCAAATAATAAGGAAAGCTTTTGGGTATAAAATCAATAACGTAAACGCATATGTTCTATTTAACTAAACAAGCGTTCGTTAAATATAAATCCTAAGAGACTCTATAGGCGAACAACATGGAAAGTACGATTTCAAACAAACAATCGATTTAGAGAAAAGCCTGACAGATAAATAAACAAATTCAAGGAACCTGAATGTACGTTGGAACATAATTTTGTAGAAATTTTAGTTAACGGTCGATGCGAAGGCTACGAAAATAACAGGTGGTTTGAAAGTAAGTTGAGACGGAATACCATTAGCATAAGGCAGACAAAAATCACATATAATAGACGTTGGATAAAACACTCGTTTAAAGTACGCGACAAAATTTAGAGTCAATCACAATATCGATTTTAAGTTGCTTGAGAGGAACTGTAAAAGAGACAACGAATATGAGTTAGACGAAGGTAAGATAGAGAAGGCTAGACCTATGAATGGAAGAAATGTGTGAGTTTGGCTGAGTGCTACTGGGTGAGAGAAAATTTCAAGAATATCGTTAACCAGTGTTTCGGACTAAAGCGACGATGGAGTGAGAATTCTGAGTTTGTTGCATGTAAAATTTTCAGAATCGGCTACAATAGGGGTGCTTTTCGATTGAAATAGTGTGCAGGAGGTGCGTATTGACCATTATAAATACACGAAAAGACGTAGTAGGGAGTTTTTTGACTTCGCCTAGCTCTCTTACTTTACAGAGCTCTTACTTTGCTAAGCTTTTACAGTAACATTTAAGTTTAAAATTTTATAAAACGGTGTTAGGGCAGTCCGTCGGAAGTTAATTAAAAATGTGAAAAGCACGAATGGGTGCTACTTTGTAAACGGTGCTGTAGCTACAGACAAAGAACGAACGAGGGATGTTACTGAGGTAAGCGTGCCTAGAGAAATTTTGGGAACGAGGATACTGGGTGTTTGGTAGATGCGGAAGGTGATTAACTTGGTTTGGACAATTATATGGGTAGACATATTGAAGACGTCTGCAGAGACTTGGATAGCGATTGGAAATGAGTTTGTTCTACACATAACAGAGAGGGTATAGAAGCAACGACGAGGTTTTGTTGGACAACATCTTCAGAGGTGACGGTGAAAAAATCTTACTCCAGGTAACGAAATTAATTTCTATTGTTATTGCTTGAACATTTTGTGCTGTTATTTTGTGCTAGAGTGATTTGACACATTGGGTGTGTATTTTATGAACATAAAAGCTAATTTGAAGAGTATATAAAAAGGACAATTTGTAGTTATTATTTAAAGGTGTAAGTAAATGACATAAAAATTCAATGTAAGAGTAAACGGGTCTTTAGGGTTGTTAAAAACAAAGATGCGATTTGTTTATGCATTTAGAGTAACAGGGTTTATACTGAGCTCACGATGGAACAGAGTAAATTTCAATTTAGGGTTTCAAGGTAGGGGTATCTACTTATATAAAACAGAAACTGTTGAAATAAATTAAAGTAATGAAATTTAAAAGGATTTAATGTTTGAGATTGTAATATTTTATGAAGCTGTATATCCGAATTTGTAAATATTGAACTGGTAACGTACAATTTGGTTGTGTATGAATAAAAGGTTGTATGTTTCGTTGCATTATTTGACTGATAATTTTATGGGGTAGGGTAAGTGAGAAAGAGTAAACTTAAGATGGTAAGTATCTCTGAAGAAGCAGATTTTAGGGCTAGCCGTGGTATGCTGAACTAAAGAGGGTGTACCAGAAAAATTTGAATATTTTGTTTATTTTTAGGAAAAATATTTATGTAACTTTGCTGGGGCATAATCCAGAGATATCCACTACAACTCTATGACCTCCTAACGCTAGGACTCGATTGGTCTTTAGATAATCCTGACTTGCACAGCAACTTTTATGGTGCCCAATTCGTGGGGCGAGAATAAAAAGGGTTTCGCTACAAAAAACCACAGAAATATATATATATATATATATATATATATATATATATATATATATATATATGTATTGTAACAGTTCGATTTAACTGCCACAAATCTGGACGTTAAGCAACTTTATTTACCTCCATTTAGATTATACGTTAAACGAAAAAGCAAGTTCCTTTGTCTTATGAGTCGAAATTCTGTTAGGTAGGATCAAAAGGCATACTCTAGTATTCTGCGCACTTGTTAAGATAGGGCTATCTTATTCAACTTTTGGTGGAAGATGGACACCAAGCAGCGTGCTATTTTCCAAACGTTAGTTTGCTTACGTTGCTAACAATTTATTTACAATATGCTTATATCATTTAGAGTGATTATTTACACACGTGCAATTTGCGTTTTTGCATTGTAAACCAATGAATAAAAGTACGTTTGTAATATACAGGGTGTAACCACGAAGTTACGAAAAATTCCACTTTTTCCGGATTCTATTATATTTTGGTGGGATTTAGTTTTAGAATTAGAGTTTCAATGACACCTTGTGACCCTTTATCATGCCAATATATATATATATATATATATATATATATATACTTCATTCTGGAGAATATTTTTAAGATGATTTTCAGAAAATCCGTAAGATGTCTTTCTTTAATTTTTTCTATATATGCTAGAATGTATGTAAAGGTTTTCCCTTTGGTGTGTAAAATAGTATTTTAAGGTATTTAAAATTAGGTGCTAATACGTAAAAGCTTTTTTAATTTGTTGATGAATATAAAAATTAAGATTTTTATATAAAACTCGTCGGAACCAATGCAAAAACGTTTTTACTTTCATTCTTTGTTCGGTTTCCTTTTATCTGTTGTAAATTTTATTTTAGTGATATGTCCATAATTGTTTATCGAGGTTTCTTTTTCCTTTTTCTTTAATCCACTTTATTCTACACCTTTTTAACTAGCACGGTAAACCTTCCATCCATTGTTGTTGTGGATCGGGGGGGAGGGCGTAGTGTAGTTTGTATGCCTGTGACTACTATGTCCAAGGTTCAAACCCGACACGGTCTGTTTAAAAAATGTTAGGCTAGCATTTTACACAAAAATATGCCCTCGTTTGAATGAAAGGTAAAATGGAGGTCCCGTGTGTTAGTGTTGTCACGCGCGTTAAAGATCCCTACCTGGAGCAGCAAGGGTTCGGCAAAATTCAAAATTTTCAAATTAAAACAAAATCGCTTTCTGATCAATGTAGTACCTTCGGGTGGAGCATTGGAAAATCAAATATAGGGGGGTACTCGGTGCGAACTGCTTCCTTTATATTATTTTCTTCCGCTGCTTCCTTACCTGTCCGCAAGTACAATTTGTAATTCATTTTAACTCATCATATTTTGTCAGTTTCATATTTAAGATACCGCCACTCATCGCAAAAATGATTTTTTAACCTATAACTAAGAATGTATTTTAAATTCAAGCCAGATATAAAAAATATTCTTCAATTTTTTATCTGTTATAAATTTAGTATTCAAGAGAGGCTTATGAAGAGCACATTTACAATACTACCGTTTAGTACAAGTTAAAAGAAGGCAATGGTAAACGGAGCTATCGTTAATTAGAAGCACTAAATTTATTTTTCAATACTCACGTTTCCAGGACACTCACATTTAAAAACGAGTACTACACATTTTTGGCTATGTTTTTTTTGCGAAAGTTAGAAAGTGCTTACTGCGTAGAGCAGTAGAATGGTTTTAATATAACATGCAGTGAATTTACGTATAAACCACATTTGGTTGTTATACCTCTCGATCCATTCAAAGAGTGTATTTAAAGTAGTGAATAATCATAGATTTACAACATTTTTTAATTTTTTGTAAGCATATGTAATTTTATAGTAATATGTAACTTATTTTTTCGTAAAAATAATTAACTAAAAGAATGCTAAACGTGAAATTAAGAAATTTGCCAGTCGCAACATAGATGTTCCGCAATTATTGAATTTACTATGGTCTGTTATTGAAAAATATTTGTTAAAAGTTAGTAATCAAATTTTACTATGAACGGGATTTTTAATTTGTCAGATTACAAATATTTCGTAATAAATTAATCGATAAAACTCGCCAACTAATTGAAGGCATTACAAAGGGTTAATTTAGTTTGGGGCAGTTAGAAAATTTGTTTACTGGTTCGAGTTTGTGTCTTAGTCAATTTGGGTCGCCGGGTCAATTTGTGATACAGGTCCAATTTGGATCACTGTGCCAATTTGGGTCACAGGGTCAATTTAGGCCACAAGTTCAATTTAGATCAGAGGGTCACTGGGTCATGGTTCTCTTTTAGGTGATCCATTTTATCTCTGGTTGTGATAAGTCTTTAATTTAATAAAGAGTCAAATTCTATAATTACTCATACCAAGGATAATCTGTTTCATAAAACCTGATTCGTTAACCGTCGCATCAGTGACATTACGTCATACATACTAATATATACATCTAACTGCTAAACACCAACGCAATTAATAATATATAGTGTGTTGACATTGCACTTCAAAGCATTCAGGTTTTTGTTGTTGGTATTGTATTTGAATGCATTATTTTGAAGCATTTCTTGGTGGTTGAAGTTAGCACACGTAGTGAAGAGTGCATGCTTATTTGGAACAAGCTTAAAGTCCAGTTAGTTTGCGACATTTAGAACTGTATCCGAAAGACAGTAAGCACATAAAATTTAACTTAGGAAATTAGTAAACAATTTATTAAACTAGTGCTTTAGAACAGCCTAGAGAGCAATATTATATGCACAATCGCGATTCAAAATCGTGTTGAAAATTTCACTGAAGCAATAATAGGAAATCCACTAATGTGCATTAGATCGATAAACAATTCACAATGTTTAAAAATAAATACGATAACCTATCTGACAGCTTATTTCCATCAATGTATCAAAAATGGTTCTCGCATTATTGTTTAAAAAATTCCATTGATATAAATTGCAAGGTATCTGAAAAAAATATTTGACATTTGATCCTGTTGGAGGTAAAAGTTCTTAATACTCCCCCTCCCCCTAACTCCTTTGTATACTCCCTTGGCGCTTCATATAGGCGCGCGTCCCTTGCTTAATAATTTACTTATTTTGGAGAAAAATTAGACATTCAATTATTATAAAATAAATT
Source organism: Platerodrilus igneus (assembly GCA_036346225.1). Taxonomy (NCBI): domain Eukaryota; kingdom Metazoa; phylum Arthropoda; class Insecta; order Coleoptera; family Lycidae; genus Platerodrilus; species Platerodrilus igneus. Next base: position 2,896,353 of record JARFIW010001292.1, on the reverse strand, counting down.
TCTAATTGGTAAGACGTAATATTGGTAATTACTATATAATAAATATTTTCTAAATTAACTTCTGTAAAAGATAACTTTGTCTAAATAAATATAACACACAAAAAGAAATTTATACGATTCCAAAATAATTACCTCGCATATCTTATATTTGTAGCAATATACGATGTGGTACTGCATTCAGTACAAAATTAGAAACTCTTGTACGAAGCAATTCGCATTGCGCAAAAAACTGAATTAAATTGCTGTTTCGATGCACAAATCTGCTACAGAGTAACAATTTAGTCAAACTATTACACGTAAAGGCGATATTCAACTCCTTTTTAAGCCTGAATAAATATACAGTAACACAGCTGCAAACGGCATGACTACAATCGTAAGTATTTTGCCAAGGCTTGTATATTATGCACCTATATATGCTACTATCTTAACCATGTCGTACGGGTCAATATCACTTATTTAGTGCTATTTACTTTAACTTTAATTAAAAGGTGGATCTCAATTATTAACCCAACTTAGTTTGGTTAATGGGATCTCAATGTCTGTCCGCCACCGTCGCCGTCGCCTTCGCCTATATATTAATATATATATATATATATATATATATATATATATATATATATATATGAATCTTATTCACTTTTTCACGCTGATTACGAATATGCTATACACTATTCGATATCTCATTTACTTTTCGAGTTATTCGACTTTAAAATCGAAATTTTACAACCAACGAAAGTTTTTGTTAATAAAAATAATTATAACTTGTATTCAATTTTTATTGTAAATGTGAACTATATTTAATAATAGAATATTCGTATGTTTGGTTGCGAGCCATACATGCGGCGCAATTTTTTTTTTTACAATATTAAACCCTTAGGGTACTTCCTAAATTTATCAGGCACTCATACTGAATTTTAACTTTTGATAGACCTGACTAAAAGTTTCCAACTATCCTTGGTGCTCGGTACCAACTACTTTGGCAACATATCAAGAAAAAGCTAGTTTATGCAGGGTTGTTGTTCGTTTTTTGTTTTCAAAACCCCATTTCGTATAAAGGCTGCAACACCCATTTTAAATGACGTTGGTGTTTCTTAAGAATAAGCATGAAACCAATTTCAACATCTCCTAATTTATATTTTTAGGTATTCTGCATGTGCGAGACTAGAAGGGAAACTTATGTGTGGGGTAATTGCGATTTAGGTTGGGTAGCCAATATTAGTAAATTATTGCTCCCCTTTTTAAGTCGCATTTACTCTATACGCAAACGACAAATGTATTTGTACTGTGCAGGACGTTTGGATGCATGGAATAGATAGAGTGATTTGGCAGTACGGTGTATGCACCAAATTTCAG